>JBANSL010000003.1:24501313-25101313 GCA_037127255.1 Persicaria tinctoria | reverse complement strand
ATTTAAAATGTTATCTTGTATAGATCTACCAGATGAGAAAGCACTCTGTAGGGGGTTGGTTATTTTTGGAATGATTTTTTTTAGTCTTGATGCTAATACTTTGGATATTACCTTATAAGTTGTTGAACAAAGGCTTATTGGTCTATAGTGTGATGTTGTTGTAGGATTGTCTATTTTTGGTATTAAAGCGATAAACGTGTGGTTAGTTTGTTTCAGAATCCGTCCACTAAGGAAAAAGCTTTTTACTGCCTTGATTACAGAAGGTTCAACAATATGCCAATATTTTTTAAAGAATCCTGCAGGGAACCCATCAGGCCCTGGAGATTTGTCGTTTGCTAAACCAAATACCGCATTTTTAATTTCCGCGTTTGTGACTTGTCTTGTTAGCCAGTTATTATCTTCATTCGAAATTTCGTTTCCTATATAGGTTAATAAGTTGCTAGGTATCTGTTGCCTCCTTTGAAGTGAATATCTTAGGTTGTGATAAAGTAATCTAAATGACATGTTTTATTGAATGAAAGAAGTAACTATCATCAATATATTGTAAAATATTGACAATAATAGATTGTTAAATATTAGTATTTGTTGTGTACTATTTAACTAGGTGAATAAACCACCTTCTAATTACCTTCCCGAATTTCATGTTCATACACAACAAAATGTAAGCATGTATTCTCCCCTATAAATGAGGTTGTACACTCAATGTAAAAATGATAAAAAAAAAATAGATTCAACATATCTAAAGCTTTAATGTTATCTCAAATTCCACGAAACATACAAAAAGTATTGAATATTTTTTTTTATGTGTTGACCATTGCTAGTGATGGTTTGGAAATCATTTACGCTTTCAAAAGTTTTTTGTCTACTGTATTGAAAGACCAAATTCATAGTTGGGCTTTATAGCCCAATTTTGTGCTCATTTTTTGTTACGGCACATATTTTTCGGGAGATGTTTTCAAACTATATACTCCCTAATTGAATTTGGTAAATCAATAAGAATCAGGATTCTCTCCCTATATTAGGCCTCATAAAAAGTCAATCTCCACCCTTTAAAAAATTGAACGGTCAAGATTATCGAATCTCTTTGATTTTTTTTTTTTAGAAAAAAACCTGTTTCTCCTCCCCTTCACGGCTCCACTCCAGGCCACCATCTTCTTCCCCACCCCACGCCTGCAGATTCCCAACCAACAACCACCATTGTCGCCGTCGGCGCCTCCAATTCACCGTCCGCTCTCAACTCCGCACCTACAACCCACCATCTTCTTCCTCGCCTGAGTGTAGATTTTGAAAGCGTTCCGGTGAGAAACAACAGAGAGAAATTAGAAATAATTAATTAGGGTTTAATAAATCAATTCAAAGCGTTAATTTAAATTGGGAGCGTCTTCCCCAATTTGGAGGATGATTCATTATTGAGGGTTGAGAGATGGAGAAGAGGACAATTTGGGGGGCCATTGGAAACGAGAGATGGAGAAGAGGACAATTTGGTGGATTGCAGGCGACGGCCAGGGAGGGGGTGGTGTCGGGGGCGGCGGACGGAGGAGGCGGGGGTAATGCGAACGAGAAGGTGGTGAAGGTGAAGGAGATGAAGCACGACGGCGAGATCGGAAGGTTCGTGCTGTTGCAGAAGCAACCAGATCTTTGGTGCCTGGAGTTGGTGGTTTCCGGCTGCAAGATTAGCGCCGGCAGCGACGGGAAGGTTGCCTGGGGAGGTGCAGCAAGGAGGTAGACGGGAGAGTGGCGGCGGCGACGATGGTGGTTATTAGGCATCCTAATATAAGGAGAGGATCCAGATTCAATAGGGACCATCTAGTGTTCGAATTGAAAACCAAACTATATACTTCCTTATTGAATTTGGTAAATAAAGAGCGACCATCTAGTGTTCGAATCGAAAACCTTTAGGTACTACCTGCAAATCCTTTTCGATTGAATCATTCCAAAATTGTTACTATATACTCCCTCCATTTTCAAATAAGTGACTTTTTAATATCGATGCATGTATTTTAACGTGATAAAAACAATATAAAATATTAATTTTTTTAATAATTGTTTTTGACAAACTCATACTTATTAATACTCCCTCCGTTCAACAAAACTTGACGTTTTACTATTCATGCACGCTTTTTTAGGAGCTAAAAACTATATAAAATATCGACTTTTTAAATAATTTTTTTTAACAATTTCGTAGTTATTATTAATAAGTACAAACTTGTTAAAAAAAATTTAAAAATAATGAATATTTTATATAGTTTTTATCATTATAAAAAAACGTGCGTGAATAGTAAACGACAAGTTTTGTTGAACGAAGGGAGTAATAAATATAATATTATTAAAAAATTAATTAAAATTTTAATATTTTATATAATTTTTACCCACCTAGATATGCGTTTGAATTGAAAAAGTTACTTATTTAGAAACAGAGGGATTATTAAATGCATGGTAAAAATATCGCCTAATGTTTTTTTTTATTAGGAAAAATTTCGGGTGAGAAAACTCTACCTGAAAAAATTCTTTCAGATGAGGTCAAGAAGACCAGGATTATTCTGAATATTAGTACCCCAGGCAGAGTAGCAAAGGTGTGCAACCTTATCAGCCACTATATTGCCTATTCGGGGTACCTGGAGGAAAGAAACCCTTTCCAGATTTGTCAACATAGTTGTGATATCTGACAGAATAAGTTCGATTTCCCATGGAGATTTTGTTTTCCTATTGAGATGGTCAATAATGATTCTGGAGTCCCCCTCAATTTGAAGTTTGGTAATTCGTAGATTTAGTGCGTTATGTACCCCGAGTTTTAAAGCAAGAGCTTCAGCTTTTAATGGACTTTGATTACCGAGTTTTTTATATCCTATGCTGATTGGCCTACCATCCCAGTCGCAGATAATAGTCCCAGCTGTGCTGGCCATGTTTAAAAGGGAAGATCCATCAAAATTTAGTTTGAGAGTTCCTCTGGGTGGCTTACGCCATCTAATGTTTATGCGTTACGTTTTCTGTCGTCTCTTTGTTTTAGTTCGTGGTAGCACGTCGGACTTACTCCAAATTAATGATGTGGAGTGTGGTATCTCTACTAGGAATTGGAACCGACCTGAAGATATGCTGATTTCGAGAATACCAAACAGTCCACCAACATAAGGCTAGCTTAGCTTTGGATTTGTTGTTAATGTTGTTCCCAATGTAGGCCATAACTGGTTTAATGTCTCTTGATTGCTGAAGCATCGCTGTTATAGTTGTATTGGTGTCAGTTGGGAATCTGAGGAGAGAGGTCGTGTATTGGCATTCTAAGAGAAGATGGGCATCATCTTCTGCCGCACAATTGCACAAACAACAAGCGGGGGGGGGGGGGGGGGGGGGGCACTGAAACTCCTCGTTGTGATAATCTAACGGCCGTGGGAAGACCATCTTGACTTATCTTCCATAGAATTTTTTTGACCTTAGGCGGGATGTCTAGTTTCCAAATCCAGAAATTAGGATCAGGACACTGAGTTGATTGACCTGAAATTAGTTTATATGCACTCGAGGTGGAGAACCAACCCTCCCTATCCGGCCATTAGTATAGTCGGTCCTCAAAGGGAGCAGTCGGCAAAGGAATATCATGGATTTCGTTGACAGTGTTTAAAGGTAGCACCTGGCAGAGCTTCTCAGACCACCATCTACCGGCCATAATATAATCACTAACGGTCTCCTCAAGATTAACAGATGGAGGCCATTCACCCCTGGCATTCAGCGCGAGGTTCGAGACCCAATTGTCTGACCAAAATTTTACCGATTTTCCGTTTTCTATCGGGATGGTTTGTATCAAAAAAGGTGTAATAAATCTGGATGGTTTCATATATCTTATGCTCATAAAGAGTAGTGTAATAAATCTGGATGGTTTGTATTAAAAAAGGTGTGTGTTTCTTTTTGAAGTTTAGGATCCTCTTTCGCACTAGTAGTTGTTTAGCATTAGATAATTTGTTGATGCCAAAATATAGCACAAGGTAGGACAAAGTATAATCCCTAAACGGGAGGCAGGACAAAGTGGTAGAGGATCCTCTTTGGAATCATATGCAAATGGGACTATAATCCCTTTGGTACTTCTGATTCCCAGAGTAATCCCTCTGGGAATCAACCGGCCAAAGCTGTTGAGAGAAGGGCTTAACCATTGCCTAATCAAATCAACAAGGTGATGCATTTTACCGGTTACCAAATAAACTATGTTACTAAAGCAGTGTAAGGCTATAATGAACTGGTTAAAACCCAGTAAAAGTGGGTGCAAGAAACATACGGTAATGAGACTTATGTACCAAGCCTTTTTCCAGAATTTCTTCGACTTCAAATTTTGTAAAACATATTGATAATTAATGAAGATTCCATTAAAGATCATCAAAGAAACAAGAAACCAAGCGCCAAGAGCAACTACATGAGTCATAACAGGTAAGTTTGGGTTATATTTGACAGCAAACCCACACAGAAAGCTTAAAGGAGCAGCCAAGCAAGGAGAAAAAACACAAGCCATCAAACGAAATGGGTTACTAGAAACCCAAGGGGATAATTTACATACAATAGACATACATAGAGATTCAGATTCACTACACATATAAGCATTTCGAGTGCATTGATAGCCTTTAGAAGATAATTTCGAGAAAGATGACATACCAAACCATACGTACATCATCCATATACAAAGAGAACGCCGATCGACTGGCTTTACAATCATCATCCATAGATGAAATGAAAATCCATTTGCATTGCAACTATAATTTGAAACAGCCAATGACTTCTTCGGAGGTTGATACTCTACCATGACCAGACCACCATTCATGATCCATAACCGCAGGATATGCAGCTTGACAGTGTTTCTGACTATTTCTCCATTTACTTCGACACTTGCACATCCAGAAATGTTCAACCAGCAAGGATGGATGAACAAAAAAAGATGCACAAGAAATTCCTCAATAGAGGGTTTATGGCCCTTTCGGGAGGTGTTTGATTGGGGCTCGTGTGAGGAGACCCCAAACGGTTTCTTTCCATCGGACATGTCCGAGGCATTTGTAACAATCAAAGAAGACAACCACCAGTTAGTATAATGAGATAAGAGTGATTTAACAGAGTAAAGTGAGAAGAGAAGATTTATATGATTCATTCGAAACCACAATTCCAGATTTATTTTGCAGCTAAGGAAGAAAAACCCTTTGAAATCAAGACAAAGTAACCCATCACGAGAAGTTCCCAAACTCCCAGAACCCTTAGTATAAGCCTGGTATGGGTGAAAACTAGCCAAGAAGCAAAAACAATTGATATTGTTTCTTAATAAAATATCCGGCACTGGGGCTATTTTCAGACAAGCATAACCATACATTTTGAGAAACAATTCTTCATTCAAGCTGGGGGAAGGAGCTATGACAGCCCCAAACACCACATATTTGTTAAGGCCCGAAGATCGGGAGGTAAGAAGTGAAGAGACATTAGCCTCTAGCACCGGGTTTTCCAACCACCCAAAGAAGATCCATTATGTGGCTCTCTCCGCGTGCTCTCTCTTCCGATCTCCAGATCTTACCTTCTTCCTCCTTTCTTCTTCATCTCTCTCCTCCCTTGCCGCTCTCTCTTCCCCCGACGTCTTTTCTATGAGGCATTTGTCTATCCTCCGCATCCGCTGGCTCTCCCTCTACCACGAGTCCCCGATGCTCCTTGAATCACGCCTCGCTCTCTCCACATGCTCCCTCTTCCGATCTCCATATATCACCTTCTTCGCCCTTTCTTCTTCATTTCTCTCCTCCCCCGCTGCTCTCTATTCATCTAACGTCTCTTCTCCAAGGCATCTGTCTATCATGCGCCTCTACTGGCTCTCCTTCTGCCACCAGTCCTCGACACCCCCTTGAATCTTGCCGTTGCGGCATCCTTCCCTTCAGGATACGCTGGCGTAGAGGATCGGGAAAGCCATTTTTCACCGTGTTTCCGCCTCTAAGAATAGGGTTTACGCTGATGTCAGTCTCATCTCCCCCAAGGAGTTTGTCGGCTCTCCCACCGCGACAATTACATTTGCATGTCTTACGGCTTGATTTGGTGGGCATTTGCATTTTTCAGCCTTCGTTTTAAGTAATTCCTACTATTTATTATGTTCAATTTGAGGTGTTTGGATGGATTTTAGGAATTTGAGTTTTAGGGTTCTTCATTATTTTGTTGAACCTGAAACTATAGATCGAAAGACCTGAAAATTTGGTCATTGTGGTTCAAGTTTTGCATAGAAATGTATTGAAATAAGATTTGTAGAAACCTTAATAAGATTTGTAGAAATTATTCAAGTTTTATTAACTAACAGACACAAACTAACCTTTATCTGTATGAATGTATGATGTTATCATTTCATCACATACACTTGTTTACCATCTGTTGGATTGATTTCTAGTAGCATGTAATCAGGATTTAAATATAATTTTGTGAAGTTATATTGTGTAAAATGTCCATTTCTGATGGTTTGTGTGTAACAAACGGATTTTGGGATTTCTAAAATGGAAAAGTTTCGGAAAACCTGTCCTCGAGCAAATTCTATTTTTAAATGTTTTACAACATATCCCGACATGTTTTAAGATTTAATTGGATAGATTTTTAATCTTAGTCACTTGATTTTGGTTTTGGGAATTTCGAGTGTCATTGGAAATGAATTTAGGATTTTGGGTCGGATTTTTGGAAACGTCGGATTTCGGGGTGGGAGTCTTGGAATGAAACGTCGGGATTTAAGGTCAGAAGAGCGGAATCACTCTCTCCCCTTAATGAGTTTTGTCCTCTTGTGTATTAAACCCTAGGGAGCTCCACTATATAAGCTCCAATCCCTAAAAGGATCTCTCACTCTCACATCACTCAAACTCAGCCTCCAATTCTGAAATCCCAAACCCCAAAATGGATCTCACTCTCCTCCAAAAACCGTAAACCAAAACCCCTCACTTTTCCTCCCTTGAATCCAAATCTCCCAACTCTCTCTCCTTCTTTTGTGTTTCTTTGTGCCAAAAACTAGAAATCTATCTCAAGGAGTCTCAATCTCACAAAAACAAACGCAAAATCGAGCTTGGAAGGCCAAAACCAATCAAAAGCTCGGATCTGGGGACAACTCGCAGCTGCGACTCACCCATCTCGCCGCCGCGACCAAGAACCTAACAACGGGTGTTCTTCCTCGCGGCCACGACGTTCATACTCGCCGCCGCGACTCCGAGCCCAGAAACATCGTCTTCGTGGTAAATCAAGTCGTTTTCCTTCGTTTCTCCTCCTTTCTCGAATGCATTTGTTGTCGTGTGTTCCTGACATCTTTCTCTACCTTCCAAGGTCAAAAAATCATAGATCCATCATGTTTTGGTGTGGATTCGTGCCCCTTTTCCCTCGATTCTAAGTTTTGTGTAAAGGTAACTCCTCCCTTCTTTGGATCTTCTGATTTCGAGGTTTTTTCTCAATAAAGGTTCTCTTTTAACTCATATTCAACCTTCCTAGGCTCTATCATAGCAAGGAATCATCGGAACTAAGCTCCCAAGGCCTCTCTCCCTCAAGATTTTCAAAAAGCCTCAAAGAGCCTAGGTAATCCCTCTTCCGCTCTCCCCTCTAGTCTTGTTTGGAGTTGTTTTTGTGTTGGTTGCATAGTGTTTTGATTTAGAAAGGTTTTAAAACAAGTTTGAACAAAAATCGGTTTGAAACGAGCGAGAACGAGCAAAAATAGACAAACCCAGGTTCGGTCTCGCCGCGGCGAATCAGAACCCACAGGCCAGAGGTTGAAGACGACCTCTCGCAGCCGCGAGTCACAGCCATCGAGAGGATTCTCGCGATGGGGAACTAGGAGGATGTTGCGGCCGCTACTGGCCCTCTTGCGACCGCGACATGCCCCCAGTGGCTTGGCCGAGCCCCTCACCCTATTCTTTGGACTTACCTTCTCTATTCTTGATCCAATTCTTGTGGGGACGTTTTCTTAAATTATCAGGTAATGCTTGAAGATATGTTAAAGAGTATTACCTTAAATGTCGGGATTCTTTGTCTTGGTTAAATGATGTTGGTTTTGAGAAGGAAGTTTGGAAATATTGTTGGTAAGATTTGTTGATGGGTTTTGATTAGAAGTGAAATGGTTTTGATTAATGTTTAGCATATCGAAAAGATTTCGGGAAACGGTTTTACTCTCGGTTGGTTTTGAGGACTTGGATTTTGTATGTATGGTTGTTAGTTCAATAGCTTACGACATTGACATGATTATAGGTGTTTATTGCTTTTGGACTTGCTTTTGTACTTTGCTTGTGTTATCTTACTATTCTGCCTCTATAGGTAAATATCCTACGGGACTTACTTAGAAACCTGGACCTCCTGCATGATGTGTCATATAGTGTGTAGGTGTTGCGTATGCATAAAAGCATGACATGTAGTACCATGCTTAGGAATTACACCTATGAATGAGCATCCTTATTCTTTATGCGTTTGAAAAGAGAACGATCGTTATTTGTGAGTCTTTAGAGTCGTTGCTAGGGTCATTGGGGCATTCGAGTTTCATATTGTTTCGCTCACAATCGAGTCTTATATATGATCTGGCTACTACGGTGACCAAGCGTCTTACCTGGGCTGCTTCGGAGTGAGGTACGAACAGATAGGTTGCGGCACCGACCGAGCGTCCTACCTGGGCTGCTTTGGAGAGAGGTACGGACATACATGCCCCGGAGTGGGCACAGATCAGGGGATATGCCACTTGGCACTCTTTGGGCACCTTTACTGTTTTTCTGCACTTATATTTATATCTTGATAAGCATGCTTGTGTGATTTAAATCTTGTACTGCATTAGATCATCCTTTATTTAGATATAGGCATGTTATATGGCCTCAACGCGGTTAGAGGACCCGTAGGCGATTACCGGGCCTGACTTTGTGGATAGTGTTAGGTACTGTTCCTTGCTTCTGTGATGGGAGGTCTCTTGGCGAAGTCGAAGAATCTGGCTAATTCTCTAACTCCGCTAAATGGTAAATCGTCCCCCTCATGATTTGGTTTTGACCAGGCTCTTCCGTGGCACCTTATATCTTAATTTCGTTCCCGCTTTATTTTCTTGAAATGAATTTCACGACTTAGCCCTTAGGATAGGTTAAGGGTGCCCAACGGCCCTACGATGATTTTAGGGTTGGAAATCCCTCTTTCTTACTGATCTTCAAAGAGTTTGAAACCTCGACCCGTACCTAGATTGCAAGATCCGAACGAGGGGTTTCATCCCTCGAATCGTAACCCGGGAATCATAATTCGGGCTGTTACATTGTGTAATTTATCCTTATAATTGTTCTCATGTCTTATTCAACTTCCTTTAAGGGTCACTCTTTATAATATATGTTGATTATGAAAATTGGGTCATTTTAGAGGTTTGTGGCATGAACATTTAGTTGAATAGTGTTACAAATTTGATTGTGTTCTTAGATAGTATAATCGAAGTGAAAATCAAAGTGGTTTTTTGCAATAGAAAGAGTGACATTATTGATACAAGTAATTTTTTCAAGTGGTGAATAGACAGGATAATAACTAGAAATTAAGAAGTGCGGTAAGGATGATGTCAGAGTGAATAATCCCCGATGGGGTTGCCTTTGCTATCATTAGAATATATATAGGAGTTCAAGATAGTAAACCCTAATTACAAATGGGTAATTGGGCCTATACATATATTCTATCTAACATACCCCCTTAGTGGAAATATGAGGGTAGCACTAACATTGTCTGTATACACAACATACGCTTGACTGAGCGGACAATGGAGCTCAAGCAATAGGTTGCGAAGCCAGGCACGCTCAGCGACAACATTGGCAACACCGCCATATTCCGCTTCTGCACTAGAGCGAGAAACCACATGTTGGTGCTCAGAAGAATAAGAGACTAGGGAGTCGTTGAGGAACACACAATATCCTGACGTAGACCCTCTGGTGTCTGGATAACCAGCCCAATCAGCATTCGTACGTGTAAGCAACCATGGAGAGTGGTGAAGCTGATGGAGTAATAGTTATGCCAAGAGAAGTAGTAGCATGAACATAATTGATAATGCATTTAAGAGCAGCAAAGTGAGACTCTCTAGGGTCATGCATTGATGAGTCTATTTTAGTCATGTTTTAAGTATAGGTTTGCATATTAATTGGTGGTATTTTTACATATTTTTTTATAGCTTATTTGGTATTATTTGATTTTCGGAGTTTACACTAGTGCTTTTATATATTTCAGGTATTTTTGGTCTGGATCTTTATAAATTTGGAGGTTTCTCATAACATATGGGATTGTTTTGCAAATTGGAAGCCAAGGTGGGCCGGGCTGATGAATTACGGAAGGAGTGTTGTAAGCCTAATTTGCCATATTTTACACTTACTTTTATATCGATTTCTGCATGCATTTCATACATTTGGGCTAGAATAGTACAGATTCTATGTAGTTTCTGCTTAATTGCCAAATTATGGAGTCTACACTAGTTTCTATTGAATTTTGGAGAAATCGAGGCGTTTTACAGCAATTCGGAGAAAGGAAGGAAAATCAGAAAGAGGTCGATATCGACAAGAGTAGGTCGATATCGAGTGGATCAAACCAAGCAGTCATGCCAGGAATCGATCAGAGAATGGGAGCGGAACAGAAGAGGTCGAGATCGACCTATGTTGGTCGATATCGACCGAATACCAAGTCGAAATTTATGTCAGAGCCGAAATCGAGTAGTCAGAATCCGAATTCGAGAAATCAACTCGATATCGACCTACTTAGGTCGATATCGACTGATGTGAGCCTATTTTGCCATGTTTTATATTGACTTTTATATCAATTTCTGTATGCATTTCATGCATTTTGGTTAGAATAATACATAATTTGTGTAGTTTATGTTTATTTGCAATATATGGAGGTCTACACAAGTTTTTGTTATATTTCGCAGAAATCGGACGCACTTTGGAGCTTAAAGGAAAGTCATGAAGAAGCTAAGGATGGTGCAGCTGGAGGAAAGCCCACTTTTCGCCATTCATCATTCCAAATCAAGCTTTGAAGTCTTCATGAGAGTTGTAGCCCTCGGAAAGAGCTTTCCAACGCATGCTCATATGCGTCAATCCGACAAACGAGGACTCAGGAAAGTGCGTTTCAAAAAAAGAGCAGCATGCTAGAAACTGCTGCAGAGGTCGATATCGACCACTTTTGGTCGACATCGAGTGGATCAAATCGGTCAGAAAGCCCAGAAATTGACCAGAGAATGCTGAGAACTGAAGAGGTGGTCGATATTGACCAGATGTGGTCAATATCGACCTGACTTTGGTCGAATTTCACCCTGGAGGCCAATATCGAGTGTTTGAAGTGAAGCTGAGAAGACGAACTCAATATCGACCGGGTTGGGTTGATATCGAGTGATCAACAGTGGCTGATTTCTAGCAGATCCGAGCTCTAATCCAATTTCTATCCAAAGTCCAATGGAGATATCCACAAGAGGAGATTTATCAAGTTCTATCAAGATAACAGAGATATTTATCTACTTTAGATATAATTTCCTTTAGAGATGTATTTCCTTTATTTCCATAATTTAATCTTTAGATATAGATAGATAAATTTAGATAGAGATATAGTTTTCTTTCCTAATTATCTAGGGAATGAACACTATAAATAAGGCATTAGGGACTGGATTTTATTCATTTAATCAATCCAAGCAAAGCAACATAGAGAAAGAAAGTCGAGTGAGAGAGAGAGAGTCTTGGAGCCGAGTGGAGTTTGTGAAGCGATAGCGGAGTTGGCTTTATTCGGTTGTAAGTCTTATTCAGTTTATTTAATGTAATTTATTTTCTTGAAATCTTTGATGAGTTTATTGATGATGAAGAGCGAGTAGTCACCCAACTTCTAGGGTCGGGGTGAGCCCGACGGTAGCCATGTGAGATGATGCGGTAAAGTTACAATCTTTTGATGCGAATTCATCTGCTATCCCTACAAGCATGATTCTTTTGCGAAAGTTGAAGGTGATCCTAGTTTGTGTTATTAAACCGAAAGTGATCTTAATGAAACTTGGATTAATTATATGAGAAAGGGTTAGTAACAATTAGGGTTTATGCGAAAGCCTCTATTTTTCTATTTGTTAATAATGAAAGTTATTTGATGAAAAGCATGATTTTTTATGCCTTTATGTGTTATTTTACATGGTTATCATTGTGGTGTTGAAACCCTGATCTTAGAAGTCTTTATTTTAATGATTTATTTCACAAGTTTCGAATCTGTCCGCGAAAAGTTGCGAACTTTGTTTCCGTTCCAGTCGATATTGAGCTAATGTGGTCGATATTCCAAGTCGATATCGAGTGCATTGGGTCGATATCAGTGTTCTAAAAATCGCGCCTAGGTGCCGCCTGGGCGCCGCCTAGGCGCTAGGCGGGACGGGACCTAGGAATTTTTAAGCCTAGGCGGACCTCTAGGCGGAAATTCGTCCAGGAACCGCCTAGTCCCGCCTAGGCACCGCTTGGTCCCGCCTAGGCGCCGCCTGGTCCCGCCTAGGCACCGCCTGGACCCGCCTAGGCACCGCCTAGTCCAACGATTGTTTAATTTGACTTTCTAAGCATATGATTAGTTGACTTAGGGTCTTTTTATCCCCATGTCGGGATGCATTTGCTTTGTAGTCGAACTTATAGTTTTGGATTTTAGGAGGTTTAGAGTTGTTAGTGAGACATGTACTTTTGCGTTTATTTACTTTAGTGTTAGTTAACTACTACAAATTTGGTTTATGAGTGATATTATGGATTATTATTACATTATATGAATTATTTACAAGTGTTATTCGTCAAAACATAAGGAAATAATCAAGTTTGTTCTAACTCCGCCTAGGCGCTAGGCGGCCACCCGCCACCTAGTGGCCGCCTAGCGTCTTTTAGAACATTGGTCGGTATCGACCAAGTTTCTGCTTTTCTCTGTGCTTTCTGTTTTCTGGTCGAAATTTGCTGAGATCTGGGATTGAAAAGGTGGGCGCTGACACGCTTCCTTGTGGATCGATCCTAACTGCCTTCTACTACAACGGGAGGAAGTTTTGTATTTATTTGCTGAGACAGGGAGTCAGTTTGATTTTATATTTTATATTTATTTCATACTTGACCATCCTCCTGCAACAACATCGACCAACCCCCAGAGTCGATTTCGAGTCCGAATGCTGAGCTGGCTTTGTTCCACATGAAGCAAGAGATATTCTATCAACTCAATGGAAGATTTATGAAGTCCAAGAGAGATCTATCCACTTTAGATATAGTTTCCTTTTAGATTTAATTATTTTATTTCCAAGTTTATCTTAAGGTTATTAGATAGAAAGTTTAGATATAGATATAGTTGTTCTTTCCTAGATTAGTAGGGAATGAGCACTATAAATAAGGCCTTAGGGGCTGAGTTATATTCATTCAATTTTAGTTACAATTAATTACATATATATATATATGTGTGTGTGTGTGTGTGTATATATATATATATATAGAGAGAGAGAGAGAGAGAGAGAGAGAGCATTGGCCGAGAGAGGAGTTGTGAAGCGAGAGAGAGAGAGAGAGAGAGAGAGAGAGAGCATTGGCCGAGAGAGGAGTTGTGAAGCGAGAGCGGATTTGACTTCGATTGGTTGTAAGCTTTCTTTTAGTTTATTTAATGCAATTTAGTTCTTTTTTGTTATTGATGTCTTTCTTGATGATGAAGAGCGAGTAGTCACCCAACTTCTAGGGTCGGGGTGAGCCCGACGGTAGCCATGTAAGGTGATGCGGTAAAGGTATAATCTTTTGATGCGATTTCATCTTCTATCTCTATGAGCATGATTCTTTTGCGAAAGTTGAAGGTGATTCTTGTTTGTGTTATTAAAGCGGAAGTGATCTTAATACAACTTGGATTAATTATGTGAAAAATGTTTAGTAAGAATTAGGGTTTATGCAAAAGCCTATATCTTCCTATTTGTTTATAACGAAGGTTATTTGATGAAAAGCATGATCTTTTATGCATTTATGTGTTATTTTACATGGTTATCGTTGTGGTATTGAAACCCTGATCTTGAAAGTCTTTAGTTTATTGATTTTATTTCATCAGTTTTGAGTTCTTTCTTGCGAAAAGTTACGATTTTTGGTTTCTGTATAGTCGACTTCGAGCACTGCTAGTCGACATCGGGTAAGTGGTCGATATCAAGGAGGTTAGATCGGTATCGACAAGTTTTCGTTTTCCGTTCGTTGTTGCTTTCTGTTCTGTTTTACATTTTCTGTCAACGTAGTGGTCGATATCGACTAGATAGGTCGATATCAAGTACTCTTCTGGTCGAAATCGAGAGTTTTAGAACCGAAAAGGCGGGCGCTGAGACGTTTCCTAGTGGATCGATCCTGATTACGTTCTACTACAACGGGAGGAAGTCTTGTATTTATTTACTGAGACAGGGAGTCAGTTTGTATTATATTTTATTTATATTTCATACTTGACACATCATCCTGCAACAACAAAATTGGCGCCATTGTCGGGGAAGCAATCAATCACGCCCTTTTTAGTTATTTTTCTCTTCTTTATATTTGTTTTTGCTTTTTAGTTCCTATTTACTTGTTTCTTTTTGTTTTTGTTTTCCAGGTGTATGCGAAGAACTGGTCGCACAACCATAGACCCAATTCTCGAGCCTGAGCGATTTTTCCATCTTCAGTAAAGGCTTAGGAGGAGACTCATGTCGACACCCAACGACGAGAATGCGGTCCCGCTCACACTAGCACAGGAGCTTAAGCAACTCCGCCTACGGATAGAGGAATTTACCACTAGAGAAGTAAAACATGCCCGACGAGAGGCGGAATATACACATAACCAGCAGTAGTGGGAGGCAAGGGTAGATCGCGAGATCAACGCGAGGAGGCAACTTGAGGAGTAGATGGGGCATATCCCAGCCAACGCAAATGAATATCTGCATTCTACTCTGGAAGTTCCAGAATCGACGATCGTTCTTCCCGCTATTAGTTTTGAAATTCGTCTTTCTTTTATTACTGAAATTAGGAGGAGTCAATTTAGGGGAAGAATCAATTAATGTCCTTTAGAGCATGGCACCACTTTTATAGATTTATGTGAAGCTATAGCAGATGGTGCTAATCTGGAATATTTAAAACTAAAGGCTTGTCGTTGGTCCCTTGCAGGAATAACACAACAGTGGCTGGAAGGACTGTCCGCACGATCAATTCGCACTTGGAACAAACTGCATGACCTGTTCCTCAACAAGTTCTTTCCTCATGCAAAGACAGCTTCTCTCAGACAACAGATCACAACTTTCAGACAGAAGCCATGGGAGACATGACGGAGGGAAAACCTGTCGTTGATCCGCCAAAGTAAACTCAAACTTATAAATAGTATAGCAATAAGCAAGAGGTCGATCCCACAGGGAAATTCGCTATTCAAGTGTGGTTTAGATGCCAATCAAGTAACCAAAAGGGGGGGTTTTTATGAGTGTAAAAGATCCGCCTTTAATCAAAGCGGATTGAAGAAAGCAAAATAAATGAATTTGATTCAAACAATTATGAGAGGCAATTCTACCAACAATTTTCCACTTTATTTGGTTTGAAACGATCCTTGTAACTTCTTCTCGTCCTATTTAGTCTCCTATGAATGCCCTTGTCCCGACCTAATATAGTTACTTGTCCAACCAGTCCTAGCAACCCTTATCAATTGAGCAGTCCCTAAAGAAGGATTTAACCCAATTGATAGCTTTAAGTTCAGATATTAGCCAAGGTATTTGCACTCCCTAAAGAGGGATTTAACAACACATTCAACTTCCTAAACATTCAATTAGTTCAACCAGCCAGAAAGGAAAAAGTTTTCCACTTAGGTTAAGGTTCACAACCAGGAATCTACAAAACCTTAGCAATTGAATTGATTCTAACTAGTTGCGCGGGCTAGATAGAATAAAACAATAGACAATCAAGCACAAAGAAGTTGAAGCATTAAAATATAGGAAACAAGGAACGAGAATTTGAAACTCACAATCAATCCAAGAAAAGCTTCAAATTGTAGGTAGAAAAAATGAGTTTAGTTCCTCATGGAAGACATCACTCAAATCTCTAAATTGTGTGATGAACGTAAGAATAGAATAGAAGTGTAGTAGAAAATAACATAAATCGGCCTATAAGGAGTCTAAGTCGGCCATAAAACCAAACAACATAAAACTAGGGTTTCATTTATCGAAACGGCGTCGCGCAGACGAACAATGCTGCGGCCGCTGCATATGCTGCGGCCTCGGCTTCTTCCAAACCCGCTGCAAATTGCTCTACTGCGACCACGACAAGCATGCTGTGGCCGCTGCATCGGCCTTTCACGGAAAATCTATCCTGAAATTGCTCTTCTTGTCAACAGAAAAGTTGTAGTTCTTTCAAAGAGCTTTCCAACGCATGTCCATAATAGTTAATCGGTCAACCGAGGCCTCCAGAAAGTGCAAAACAAGTTCAGCATGCCTGACGACAACTTATGCAGACTTGTTCTTCGTTTAGGTTTGCTTCTTCTTCTCAGGACCTCTTGAGATCTTCATGTAAGCTTCTTCGATCAACTAGACATTCTCATATAATACGTTATCAACTCCTGTCTCATCATCGGATCCACGATTACCTGAAATAATCAATAAAAGTGTGTAGATTTCGACTCCTTCCAGAATACTCACGAGATGCAAATTAACTACAGATTTTGAACGAAGTGAACCTAACTAGCCTAAAAATGCCTATAATTCCTGTCTAAGATATGCATTATTAAGACACTTGCACAAGTCTGGGAGCGCTACAAGAGGCTTCTGAAATCCTGTCCTACCCTTGGACAACCGCCCTACGTCATCCAGGAGATCATCTTCAATTGCCTGGATGCGCCTACTAAGGATAGGATCAACAACTACACCACCTATGGATATCTCGAGTACACTCCACGTTGTGCTTGAGAGGTATTTGAGACACTGGCCAACTACGACAACACATATGGGACTTTTGTGGCCTCTTTTGACGAAAGGCATGAAAGGTCTGCCCCATCTATGCCATTGTATATGCCACCAAACAAGGTTGATCCAGACGTCAGTGAGCAATTCCAGAACGACCAGGTACGCCATCTTACCAAACAAGTCAAATTCTTGTCTAAAAATCAGCCTTGTTTGGAATGTGGGTCTGTGAGGCACAACAGCACTGCGTGCCCACACGTCGATCAAGTACAAGCAGCAGAAACCCACGAAGAGGTAAGGTATGCAGGGGGACACTACTCAGGGCCACATCAGAACCAGAACTGGAGCTATTATCGCCAGCCCCAGCATCAAAATCCCCCTCCCTACAGAGCTCCTGGTCACCCTGACAAAGAAGGTAAGAAAGATAACATGCAGACCATTCTTGAGAAGATGCGGATGAATCATTCAGGCACCAAGCAATCTATCAATTCCATCCACACTCAGATGCATGGTGTCAACTCTAGGCTTGGAGAAATCGATATCTGGCGGAAATCGATTGAAACCCAGATTGCTCAGCTAGCAACATCCGTCCCCAAAAAATAAGGTACGCTCCCTGGAACTTCTGAACCTAACCCTAAGGGTAAATCTACCCAAGATAGGTGGTTGCCATGAACCTAATGAGTGGGAGATAGATGCAAACGCCCGAGAAAATGACGGAGGAGGAAGGAGCTGAAGACAACTCGATATCGATCAAACCAGTCGATATCGACCAGACCCAGCTCGATATCGACCAAGATGCAATGCCTGCCCAGAAATCGACCAGTCCAGCCGATATCGACCAGACATCAGTCGATATCTACCAGACACAAGTTGATATCGACCCCCTCTACTCGACATCAGTACCTCCGACAAAAAAGAAGCCGCCTTTCCCGATAAAATCTCAAAAAGATCCAGCAGAGAAGAAGTTCCAACATTTCATGAAGATGCTTCAAAGGCTTAATGTCACGATACCCTTCACAGAAGCTCTTAATGAGATACAATCCTACGTCAAGTTCTTAAGGAGATTCTAAGCAAAAAGCAGTCAATGGCTGAGATCGCAGATGAGTGCAGCTAGATGGACGTTCTAGAGAAGAGGTTAGATACAGGTATGTTTGCTATAACCATTGGATTTGGTCAATATAAATTCAATGCTTTGTGTGACTTGGGAGCAAGTGTGAGTATAATGCCTTTATCAATCTGGTCCAAGATTAAGATAGGTGCTCTAGAGCCTGTGGATGCAAAGTTATACATGGAAAACAACACGGTGGTCATCCCAACAGGCATGGTGGACAATGTACCAGTGCAAGTAGGTAAGTTCTTTGTCCCTGCTGATTTCTTAGTTATTGATATGGCGGAGGACCCTGCTTGTCCAGCCATTCTAGGAAGGCCTTTCTTGGAAACGGTGGATGCCAACATAAGCGTACGGAAGGGAGTGCTCACTTTCAACATCAGCGATGAGGTAATTGAGTAGTCCTTTAATAAAGCTGAAAGACGTACATGTCCCATGGAAGAGGCCAAGTCAATATCGGCTAGGTACGTAACTTGCGGGGAGCCTAAGGTAAGAAACATGACCCCTGAGGAGCTGGAAAAAAGGGATATGGAAACCCAGGTGGAGGAGTTTATGACCATCCTAAACGACGATACAGAGGAACCACTCGACATCGACCAAGGTAAGTTGATATCGACTAACTATTTCTCGGATTCTTTGCCAGGTCTTAAGTATGGGGTCGAAATCGACCAAGAAAAATCGACTGAGCCACAGCAACACTCGATATCGACCACCCTTGGTCAATATCGACCTTCCCAAATCGAGTCGATTCCACCTGTCGAGATGAAGCCAGCCGAAATCGAGCAGAAGAGCTCGATATAGACCAACCTATATCGAGCCATCTTCGTCCAAATCGATTGAATCTCCACCAGAACAGCAGCAGTCGATATCGAGTGAAATTGGTCGATATCGACCAGATCCTCAGAAGTTGAATGACACCGAATCTGCAAAGGTAAGCCAAGGTATGGATATTTCATCTCCTATTTCAATTAAAGATCTATCTATACATGGGAGAGGTTTGCCTTGGTATGTGCGCTTATGCAGGGTTTCCAATGATGAGCCCAAGGAATACGAAGTATGAGACAAGGTCTATGTTTCCAAATCAAATGATTATTGGTTCCCTAACAAGTTCAAAAAGAAGAAGATGAGACCTTTAACGGTGAACCAGATTCATTCCGGATGACTACAGCTGATGGACAAGAATGGAGTCATGTTTGACGCCAAGCTACCTGGGCCCTGCAGATGCCACCATGAGCCCAAATGAGAAGTCGGCCTAGCGACTCTAAAGTCCAGAGCTTGTAAATATACATTTAGTTTTTTTTTTTGGGATTTTTGGATATTGTTGCTTTTGCTTCTGGTTTTTGGACATTATTTTTATGTTTTTTTTTCTATTGTGGGTATTTTTTTTTCTAACAATTTATGCAAGTACAAACAAAGAAGCAGAAGACTCACTCTATATCAAGTAAATAAGGTCGATATCGACCAGCTCACTCGAAATCGACCAAGCCATGCAAAAGCATTTGCGCTCGATTCTGACGATTAGCACACCTGTCTAGTGAGTTTCTTTCTTTACCCTTGTTATTTAATGCAATTTAGTTCCTTTTTGTTATTGATGACTTTCTTGATGATGAAGAGCGAGTAGTCACCCAACTTCTAGGGTCGGGGTGAGCCCGACGGTAGCCATGTAAGGTGATGCGGTAAAGGTATAATCTTTTGATGCGATTTCATCTTCTATCCCTATGAGCATGATTCTTTTGCGAAAGTTGAAGGTGATACTTGTTTGTGTTATTGAAGCATAAGTGATCTTAATACAACTTGGATTAATTATGTGAAAAAGGGTTGGTAACAATTAGGGTTTATGCGAAAGCCCTATCTTCCTATTTGTTAATAACGAAGGTTATTTGATGAAAAGCATGATCTTTTATGCTTTTATGTGTTATTTTACATGGTTATCGTTGTGGTGTTGAAACCCTGATCTTCGAAGTCTTTAGTTTATTGATTTTATTTCATCAGTTTTGAGTTCTTTCTTGCGAAAAGTTACAATTTTTGGTTTCTGTGTACTCGACTTCGAGCATTGCCAGTCGACATCGGGTAAGTGGTTGATATCGAGGAGGTTAGGTCGATATCAACCGGTTTTCGTTTTCTGTTCATTGTTTCTTTCTGTTCTGTTTTACAGTTTCTGTCGACTTAGTGGTCGATATCGAGTGCTCTTCTGGTCGAAATCGAGAGTTTTAGAACTAAAAAGGCGGGTGCTGACACGCTTTCTCGTAGATCAATCCTGGCTACCTTCTACTACAATGAGAGGAAGTCTTGTATTTATTTGTTGAGACAGAGAGTCGGTTTGCTTTATATTTTATTTATATTTCATACTTGACACATCCTCCTGCAACAACAAGGAGTCACATGACTTGAAAGTTGCAAGTGTGGTTGCTCTCCACGTTACTGTTTTCATTATTATATTTAGGTGAATAAGATAGATAAATTAGATTTATATTATTAATATTATATAAAAATTAGATAGATAGTTAAAACGTGAATTGCAATATATATACACATTCATTCATACGGCATATGGGAGGCCGAACGTGACCAGTGGCCGACTTATTATTATTCTTCCCAAACCCTAATTGTATTTTGTTTTATTTTTATGGAGACCTAAACTCTCTCGTTTCATCTACGATTTGAAGCTTTATTTGGATTGATTGTGAGTTTCTAATTCTCGTTTCTTATTTCCTATATTGAATGTTTCGACTTCTTTGCGCATGAATGTTTGATTGTTTTATTCTATCTTGCTTGATCAACTTGGTAGAATCAATACAATTGATAGGGTTTTGTAGATTCCTAGTTGTGAACCTTAACCCAAGTAGTAAATTTGTTCCTTTAGGGCTGGTTGAACTAATTGAATGAGTAGAAAGTTATATGTGTTGCTAAATCTCTCTTTAGGGACTGCAAATACCTTGGTTAATCTCTAAACTTAAAGCTATCAATTGGGTTAAATCCTTCTTTAGGGACTGTTCGAATGATAAGGGTTTCTAGGATTGGTTGGACTAGTAACTATATTAGGTCGGGAAAAAGACATTCATAGGAAACCTAAAAGGACGAGAATAAGTTACAAAGATCGTTTAACCCAAATAAAGTGGATATTTGTAGATGAAACTATTTTATTAATCGTTATCTCCATCAATTTGTTTATAGTTTATTTTATGTTCTTTCTTATTTACACCACTAAAAAACCTCCGCTTCATACTAATTGGTAAATAAACCTAACTTAGGAATAACTTTATTCTCTATGGGGTCGACTCGTGCTTACCACACTACATTAGTTAGGTAGGTTCGAATTTATTTTGATACGATTTACGCGACTAAAAACCGTCCATTATGCATAAATAGAAAGACTTGCTGAATGGCATAGCTAATATCAGGACGAGTAAATGTCAAGTACTGTAAAGCAACAACAAGGCTACGGTATAAAGTCGGATCAGACACAGGCGGACCCACAACTTGGGCCAGTTTGGCAGTGCTCTCAACAGGCGTTGCAGCAGGCTTACAGTTAGCCATGTTAGCCTTGGCAATAATCTCCATGACATATTTCTCTTGTGAGAGAAACAAACCAGATGCAGATCGAGATGCAGAGACTCCCAAAAAGAAGTTGAGAGGCCCGAGATCAGACGTAGAAAACTCCTTGCTGAGTCGAGTAATAATGACAGCCCGAAGAGTCTTAGGAGGAGTCGCTCTTGCTACTGACGAAGCCAAGCATGTGCAGGTAAGTAGCAAAGTGAAGATACCACGTCCGAGGTTCATGTTAAAGGCCATACAGAGACTTCTGCAAGAGACAAACATGGCCTGGTTTGTTCCTGTCAGCAAAACCAGGCGGTTGGAACATGTACACTGTCTCATTCAGATGACCATAAAGAAATGCGTTCTTGACATTAATCTGATGAATAAGCCAATCCTTGGAGACAGCGAGATGCCATACGGTACGGATGGTAGCTCATTTGACAACCGGACTAAAAGTGTCGTCACAATCGACCCCCACCTGCGAAGAGTTCCCATTGGCGACCAGTCGCGCCTTATAGCGCTCAAGAGATCTGTCAGAGCAAAACTTGTGCCGAAAGTCGGGGAACTTAGGTGACCAAGACGGGCATGGCAGAGAGATGCCGAACGAGCAACTGCTGATAGATTGGTTTCTGCAGGGGAGGTGACAGGATGTATGTTGTTGGTGACAGGATATAGGTCTCCAGTGCTATTACATCTCATGAGCGGGGTTCTAGTTGTGAAATCTTTGACAGCAAACCCAAAGCGGTCAAACTTAATGTAGATATTATTGTTTGTGGTGAGGATGTTGTTAAGGTTTAGGTCGGTGGTAGGTGTTGGTAATGTAGTGTGCCCAAGACCCAAGGTAGGAATGCGTTCACCATTGCCGACAATAATGGAGGTAGAAAGACTCTTAGAAGCAGAGACATAAATGATACATGGGTTGTGCGACATGTGCGCAGTGGCTCCGCTATCCATGTACCAGTTCGGATCGGCAGGTGACACGCCTATAGGTGTCATGATGGCGGGTTGCTTGTGTCAGGATGATGACGATGATCCCGCTGCTAAGGCCTGATACAGATAGTGCGGAGAGTGCCCGAGGAGTCTCTGCTGGATCGGGTATGGCCGCGTTGGAGAGGTGTACGGGGGAGGCGGAAGGGTATAGGTCGGGTAGCCCTGGGGAAGGGCTCGAATAGGGGAATACCCCCTATGTTAATTACTTGAGATAACCTTGACGGGAGGCTGTTGTGGATTGTAGAAAGCCATAATCATCGTCGATCGGAAAGTGGTTTTTGTTTTTGTTTTTTTTGTTTAGGGGTTTTCGGCAGAAACTGTAACTCTGACGTGGAGAGTAGTGTCACAGATTTGTGGAGGCCGGAATTGGGCGGGTTTGGGAGAGGGATGAGTCTGTGAGAGGAGCTCGGATCTGGGCTGTGGGTGGCCGACGAGGGGGGTGCAGTGGGCAGGGGTTGTGGCCTGCGTGGAATTGGAGTTCCGAGATCTATGAATTGGGGAGGTGAAATTGGGGTTCTGAGATCTGGAATTGGGGTGGTGGCCGGCGTGGAAGACTGCGAGGGCAAGGGCAGGAGAGGCGAGGAAGATGGGACTGGCGGCTGGGAGGTTTTGGCTGAGATCATGGGATGACAGTAGGCAGGGAGGGAGAGGATGGCCGACAGTGGCAGTGGATTAGGCGGGGAGGGATCGGAAAAAATTAGGGTTAATTTAGATAAATCCTAGATGGTAAGATATTTTATCTTTTTTCATCTCCATTACGAAAGTTGCAGAATAAATAATATTTCTCATTGGCTGGATAAATTTTAGTTCCATAAAGTGAATTCATTCTAGGTGACCGGGTAATTATGTTCAACTTCTGAATATTCTGAACGCAGTACTTTGGAGCCATTATTTCTCACACCTTGAGAAGATGAACCTGACAATCACGTCAAAATAGGCCAACAAATAACTTTAATCTATTAGATAGAATATATGTATAGGCCCAATTACCCATTTGTAATTAGGGTTAACTATTAAGGTTCCCTATCTTGTACTTCTATATATATTCTAATGATAGCGAAGGCAACCCCAACGGGGATTATTCACTAGTTAATCCTCTAAAAGGAGAGTTGGAACATGGATCTTTCGTTAAAGTTGTTTCTTCCTATTCTTTTAAAGTCCTTTTAAAATCTCTATGTAACAAGAAGCATCAAGTTTTCTAGTTTAGTTGATGGATGAAAATAAGAAAAATAATCAATGTAGAATGAAGCAAATTGTAAATAAGATAAGGGATTTTTTAGTCTTATTATTTTCTACTCATAACTCGTAAGTCTTATGATGAGTAAAAAAACACATCCCTTTGCTCCAGATGATCTGCTATCTACAGTTTTGTTTATATATGATGGATTATCGTCGATTGATTTCTGAAATTGCAGTTGACATTATATCGGCCATTGAATTTTCCAAGAATGGAGACTATCTTGCAACATAAGATCGTGGTGGTAGGGTAGTATTATTTGAAAGAGCGGGTAAAAAATGTGTGACTCATTCAACATTTACTTGAAATGAGTTCTTAACAAAAGAAATTTGGAAGCATCTTGGAAATAGCTTCTGGACAGTGGCACTGGTTCATGGCTTCTTCAAATAGGTAAACATGTGCTGGCTTGAGGCATTATTTTTTTGTTTTTCTGATTTTGACTTTCAAGATATTTGGTGGCTGACTACCTTTTTTTTACAATGCGATAGTAACGATTTATCACGTGTCTTTCCTAGGTCATTATTTCAAGATCTTGAAGCAAATTCGATCTTACTCTTATAGCTAGACGATCACGTCCTCATGCTGGCCTAAGGTTTGGCACATACCGATATGTTAGATAGAATCTTCCAATTTTTAATACCTGAAGGCAATGTATTTGCTCATTACCAACTTTAGGCTCAAGTTTAATTATATTTTAGATTAAATATTGTTTCTGAAACAATGTGGAGCTTCTTAGTTACCCCAATAACAAGATCATTTCTTCTGCTCACCCTTTAACGACAGGTTTCCAAAACGTGGCCTGAATGATGATCGAGGGTCATGCTGCAAACTTTGTTGAGATTGAGTAGATAGTTTGTGAAGAGATATGTGGCAGATTTTCTTACAAAGTAACTTCCATAGTGCAAAACCGAGGTTTCGCTCCCCTTTTGTGGTACTAGGCTAATTCACGGTAACACTTAAGCCAGACATTTTATGTAAGTTCCAGAAGCAGCTTCCAGTTTTTACTTTCCCAGAATATGATTATCTTACCTCACTAATAATATGCAGGACTAGATGCATAAGACATCTATAAGGCAACGAGAATCCACTTTGAGGAACTTAGTAAAAGATATGGTGACCTAATAGTTGTATTGATCTTATTAAAGGTATCACAATCCTTCATATTGGACACGATTTTTAGATTCGTCTCTACTTGAAACAGAATTTCTATTATCTGTTATCACAGGGGGATTCCTTAGGGATGATTTTCAATAAGTATACCTATTTATTAATCGGAACACTTAAGACACACTAGTAGAACTCGTAACACTAGTTGTTGGTCGTTAAACACCAAAAATAATGCAAGCTGATAATACATCTTTTAGATTGGCATTATAGGTAGGTCTTATTGCAGTTAAGTAGTCATATTGCATATGTTCTGTTCTATTTCCATTATCTTTCATGTGAAGTATTCGAGTTCAGAATCTACGCCTTTTTACTGTTTATTCTGCAGTTTTATGATTCGAGCTTGAAGGAAGACTTGGGAAATCTTAGAGACTGATTTTGGAGCATAAGGAAGGCCAAGGAAGAAGCATCAAGGGATCAAGAGATCACAACGTCGAAGCAAAGCAAGAACCGTGGGGCCAGAGGAGCGGGACCCGCCGGTGCCCCGTGTTCAGCAATTGCCGATTTCGTCCGAAGATTCTATTACTATTATTATATTATTATTATTTCTCTAGGGTTTTGCACGAATCTATTTAGGTTATTTGCATTATATTCCAGTCATGTGTGGTATGTGTGTGTGCCGTTTGAGAGGCAATAGAGACTAGAGAGATGAGCATTACTTTGACTATTAGTTGCTAAACTCATAGTTTCACCTGTGATTCGAATACATGGTTGGATGAATTGTGAGAATTTTATTTCAATTAGTTATTTATTAGTTTATTTATCATCTTGTTCTTATTGATATATACTTTTGTTCCTTTCTATGCTTGATCAGCATGTTAGAAATTGCATCTATGATATGAATTCGTTGTTGGTTTCTCGATAGCAAACAATGTTATTGATCCAATGATGTTTCTATTGCCTTTGTAACAATTGATCTATGTCAGGTAGATGAAATTAGGGTTAATTGAGTTGTTCCTTTTAATTCTTAATTGCATTGAATTGATATGTTAATTGGTCTTAAGTACTCGATTAGTTGATGTTGTTATTTAGTGATGCCATATTGAATAAGTGATTGTATCTTTGCGGAACAATCTACCATGGTCAAGTTGACATAACCTTATAATTAATATTGAAAGCAACCAAATGATCATGAACACCAACAATTTTCAAGAATTACAGGTGGAGCACTTCTCTATCTTATTATCACTACTTTGCAACCATTACTCTATTTGGTTTATCTTGCTATTTCGTTAGTTTGCTACAACCTATTTGCTATTATCTTGAGGAATCATCATAGAAATATACACGAATAGCCATCTTTGTGGGACCGACTCTTTACTTGTCTGTTGTACTAATCTTTTGGTTAAGCATTGAGTTAAGATATTTACTTTTAGTGGAACTGAGCGCCAACGACAATTATACATCATCAGTTCGAATGCCGCCACAAGCACATCTATTACACAAGCATGAGCAACTAACCTTAACACACACAATAAGTTTATTGAATCTCTGGCACCTTAACACACACAATAAGCTTCTCTCTCTAATCCTCCAAGATCTCTAGCATGTCCTTGATCCTTTCTATATCGTTTGATCTTTTTCCTTTCCGAGTAGTCTTGTGACAGTTAAAGACTGGCCCGTCATTTGGTTTGCAAGAACTTGCATACATACTCCACATATACATTATTTCTAACTTGGTTTAACCTTGACAACATGAGGGCGTGGAGGTTTTGAAGACCCTCCAACACCCTTTGTTTAAGAATGAGCATTGAGAGATGCTATGTCACCATTGAAATTGATTTTAGCACGAACCACTATTTGTTTCTCCTTATGATCAAGAAAAGAATAAGCAAGGTAGATGTTTGATAAGGGTGTCATTATGAAGATAGTTCCTCGTATCCAACCAAGTAAACAAATTATTAAGACCTATCAACAATTGCATAAGGATTTAGTTCTTATTTCTCCATTCAGTGGCGGAGCTAGGGGGTGCTTGGGGGTGCTAGAGCACCCCCTAGCCGGAAACAAAATACAAAAAAAAATATTTTTTTTGCATATATTTAGTATTTTTAAGGTAATATAACATCTTTAAATGATATTTGAAACAAGAATGCTATTCACCTCAAGTGGTAAAGGAAATAAGGAAGGAAGGAAGGAGAATCAAAAGGTCTTGGGTTCCAATTCTCAAGTTTTTTATTTTTTATTTGTTTTACTATAACATTAATTCTACTTGATTTCTCTCTATAATTTTTGTTTCTATCAACTATTTCATTAAAAAATGTCATATTTATATTCACATTATACATTTAACCTTTCATTTCAATATTGTTTTAAAAGTAATTCTTTGTGAATTTTTTTTCTATATTTTTTATTTCTCTTCTATTTTTTTGGTCACTCTCAGCTATTTAAATACAAAAAATCAATAAATAATCACAATTTTAGTGTTTTTTAAATACAACCGTTTGCGTCTCGCTCGACGGACCTCAAAACGTTCGTCGCCTGAATCAGGTTCGGGCGACGAACTTACTACGACCCGTCGCCTGAACGTTGGGAGGCCCAAATCGCCTCCAACCCATGTTCAGCCGACCAGAAAAACTCAATGTTCGTCGGCTGAACTGAACTCAAGCGACGGAATAAATCCAGGCGACGAACTCTGCTCAAGATCGGTCGCCCGAAGAGGTATCCAAATGACGGCTGTCAGAATGGGCCTTTGTAGCGACGGAAATTCTAATGGTCCATCGCCTGAACATTGGACTTTTTCAAAAGTAAAGTAATAAAGTCCGGTAGGTGGCGGATATTAAATATTGTTCACTCAGGAGACGAACATTCAAATATTTCCGTCGCCTGAAAAGTGGGGTAGTTGACCCCATATTTATTACTCTTCACTCAAGAGACGGAGATATATATATGTCCGTCGCCTGAATGTGTTTTCCGTAACAAACAATTAAAATCGGTTGTATTGTACAATAAATCATTCTCATCTTCATCCTTTCTCCCAAAATAACCCTAGAGGGCTCGAAAACTCTTCCCCTATTTCACAATTTTCACACCTTCATTGAAGGTATGTACAAATTATAATTTTTTTTGTTTTTTTTTTGTTCAATATATGCATATACATTGTTTGTTTGGATTGATGATGAGCTTGTCTTTTTTAATGGAGTTTGGATGGTAAAAAAGTTGTTTGAATGGAGTTTATGAGAGGAAAGAGTTGTGTATGTATATATGGAGTTGAAAATGAGGTTAAATGGAGGTTAAATTGAGTTTGTGTTATGAATTGATTGTGTATGTGAATGAATTGTTTATGTGCAATTTATTTTTGAGAAAGGGATGTACAATGCGATAGATGATGAGAATGGAATTTGTATTTGAGTTTTTTATGAAAATGGAATTTAGAATGTTATGATTGAAAATTGATTTTAAATTGAGTTTGAGGTATGAATGGATTGTGTATGTGAATGGATTGTTTATGTTCAATTTTATTTGAGAATGTGGTGTAGAATGACATAGATGATGAAAATGGATTGTTTAATGTGCAATTTTATTTGAGAATGTGATGAATTCATATGAATGGATTGATAATGATAGGACAATAATGGGCGATAAAAGTTGGATGCTACTCCCTCACACTCACGGGGAGTATCAAAATGGAATATTTCTCTTTATGCAGAATCTTAGAATGACTCATTTCCTATGTCCGTGTCGGAGATGCCGCAACAATGAATGGCACCCAATAGATGAAATACACAGTCATTTGGCCCACATGGGAATGTGGCCTAGTTATACTGTTTGGGACAAGCATGGCGAAGCCCCAATTGATAGGACAAATGAGCAACGACGAACGCAAATCCTTGAGGAAGGGGCATCTGTTCCCGACGATCCTGCTATGAACATTTTGCACGATGCTTTTCCGTTTCATGCTGGATATGAGGCGCACTCTGTTCCCGACGATCCTCCGTTCCAATATGTTGTTGACGATGATTACAAGAAATATAATAGGCTTGTAGAGGCAGCAAACATGCCATTGTGTGAGAACAGCGATATGACTGTTCTAGATGCCTGTCTGGATGCAATGCAGACGAAGTCAGAGTTTGGGTGGACAGATAGGAGCATGGTCGCCATGTGCGCACACATTGCTCACATGTTGCCGAAATGACATAAACATCCTACGGATGGAGCGAAGATGAAGAGTGTGATTATGGACCTTGCATTTGGGTACGAGCTGATCGACGCTTGTGAGTATAACTGTGTGCTATTTCGCAAACAATACGCAGATCTCGAAGCGTGCCCTAAGTGCAACACACCTAGGTGGTGTACTAGGGAGGGTACGAGAGGCAAGGTTCCCAGGAAGGTTCTCTGGTACTTTCCCTTAACCCCTAGACTGAAGAGATTCTTCATGGAGCCGAACATTGCAAAGGCTATGCGATGGCATGGTGAGCGGGTGAGAGATGCAGAATGTTTGAAATGCCCATCAGATGGTCAGGCGTGGAAAGAATTCAACAAAACCTACCCGCATTTCTCTGAAGACGTGATGAATGTGAGACTTGCACTTGCAACCGATGGATTCAATCCATTTGGGAATCAGTCAACCCTCCATAGCACATGGCCTGTCATAGTGATGCCATACAACTTGCCTCCGTCATTGTGCATGAAGAAGGAATTCAACATGTTAGCGTTGTTGATTCCGGGACCAAAGTCTTCAGGAAAGTGTCTTAGTGTGTTCATGCAGCCGTTGATCGATGAGTTTCGCCACTTATGGGGGACTGAAGTATATACTGTTGATCGATACTCAAGGTCCACTTTCACGATGAAAGCAGCAGTGTTGTGGACTATAAGCGACTTTCCTGGCTTGGGGATGTTGGCTGGAGCTGCGACGAAGGGGTATAAAGCCTGCCCTATTTGCTTGGATGGTACTTCTGCAACGCATGAGCAGGGGAGAATGGTTTACGACGGGCACCGTAGATGGCTTCCACCAAACCACCCGTGGCGAACCGATGGTATGGCATTCAATGGAAGCGAAGAACACAGGACACGCCCTTATGCTTGGAACGGGGAGCAAATTCTTTCACAGATCGATAGGTACGAGAACTACCTCTCTTTTCACTCTCTTTTCCTTTTTCATACGTTTGTCCGATGTCTTTCTAATTATGTTTCCAGCTGTTTCAATAGGATCAGCTTCCCCGTCCTCAGCTCGCACCCTGCTTTCAAGGCCCCATACAGTGTGACTAACAGAATGTGTTGGACCAACAAGTCCGAGTTATGGAGATTGTCGTACTGGCGTCACATTAGAGTCAGACATGCACTTGATGTTATGCACATCGAGAAGAACGTCTTCGACAACATCATCGGCACTACTCTTAACATATAAGGGAAGACAAAGGATGGTCCCAAAGCTCGAGCCGCATTGCAGCAGAGAGGGGTGCGGAGAAGCCAGGCACAGAAGAGAGATGGAGCACTCCCTCATGCGTCATTCCTGGTGAAACGGGAGGACATACCAGATATATTCGAATGGTTTGGTGCAGTGAAGTACCCCCATGGGTACGCTGGATCTTTGCACAACAAGGTCAAAATTGCAGAGAGAAAGTTTCATGGCCTAAAGACCCATGACATTCATGTTATGTTTCAGCGTCTTCTTCCCATTGTTGTCCGTGCATACCCGCCGTTGGGTGTTGCCAAGACTTTGGTTGCGCTAGCGAAATGGTTTCAGAAATTGTGTGTCAGGGAGGTGAGGAAGGAGGATGTTCGCCAGATGGAGGATGAGATAGTTCAGATTCTTTGCAGACTGGAGATAATTTATCCCCCGCACTTTTTCACAATCATGGTACACCTTCTAGTTCACCTACCGCAACAAGTGTTAGAAACTGGACCAGTACATTACACCTGGATGTACCCAATAGAAAGGTATGCTACCTATAGATTAAATTCATCTCACAATTTCACGTCCATCTTACCCCTCCAAAACTTCTTCCTTTGTTTTATAGGCAACTTGGCAAATATAAGGCTCAAGTGAAGAACTACTGTTACCCGGAGGGAAGTATTTCAGAGCGTTACGTTTTAAACGAGGCAACAACATACTGCAACTTGTATCTCGGGGGTCGAGATGAGACCCGTGAAGGTACGAATGCTATGGAGGAGCTGAGCTATGATATTTCTGTCGTTTCAAGCCTCGTGCATCCTCACGGTGAAATCATGAGAGAAAGGATAGGAGAACCTATGATTGCAGAGGCTCACTGGCAGGTTTTAACCAACTGCAAGGAAGTTGATTTCTACTTCACATCGCATGAGAACCTGTATAGTGAGGCTTACCCGGAGTATGAAGAATGGGACCGTAGAAGAGATTTTCTCAGTTATTTCTACCCATGGGTAAGAACGACCGTGATGTTTCATTGAACAAATTGCATGTTTGTTTTCCCAAAATAGAACTCTAACATGTTATGTTGTATAGGTTTCTAAGTTGCACAGAGATGGAGACATCTACCTGAAACCGAAGGTTCTGAACTTGGCAAAGGGGCCACTACAATGCAAACTGTATTGGGTCTGCTCTGTCAATGGGGTGAAGTTTGTGGCATGGGACAAAGACAAAGATTTGAGAACACAAAATTCAGGGGTGATGGTGGAAACTTCAGATGCTAAGTACTATGGGGTACTTGAACAAGTGGTAGAGCGGATATACGCTACTTGTATGCCAGTTGTGTTGTTTAAATGCAAGTGGTTTGACACCGACCCTGAAAATAGTGGAAGCACCAAGGTAGATATGGGTTTGCTCTCTGTGGACACGAACAACAGTTGGTATGAGGATATCCCGTTTTGTCTTGCACGCTCGACGAGGCAAGTGTTTTACGTGGATGATCCAACGGCAGGTGATGCTTGGAAAGTAGTTAATGTGATGTCCCATAGAAATGTGTATGATCCTCAAACTCTAGCAACTCGTGGAGATGATCTTACCAATGAGGTGGAAGAAGCTTATCAGGAGATTGGCCCGGTGATCTATTTCGAAAATTTGAACCTCGCCATTGATCTTGAAATGGAGGAAGAAGAAGAAGAAGACGATGATGATGAAGATGAAGATGTAGATGAAGATGAAGATGAAGATGAAGATGAAGATGAAGATGAAGATGAACAAGAGGATGACGAAGATGAAAATGACGATGACGAAGGTTGATAATGTCTTCGGATTCCATAAATCATAGATTGTAATCGTTGTTTTTGCGAGACATGGCAGTTATTTTCGTATGTGTATGACATGGTTGGTATCATGGCTTTTAAGACTATTTTTTTGGTGAAATTTGTCATTAAGTTATGGTAAACAGGGCAATAACACATGCAAAGTGCTCTTTTTTAAAAAATCTGGATTTTTTCAGGCGACGGACAAATGAAATTCCCGTCGCCTGAGATTATTCAGCAGACGAACTTATTACTAGTACGTCTCCCCAATGGAAAAGTGAATATTTTGTCTCGAATAAAATTTCATTTCCCACCTTTATTTTCACCAAAATTTGAATTTCCGCCAAATGGTCAGTCGACGGACTTGTTAATTTCTCGTCGCTTGAGATGATTCAGGAGACGAACTTATTACTAGTACGTCTCCCCAATGGAAAAGTGAATTTCTCCCCCATTTTGGCTCGAATAAAATTTCATTTCCCACATTTATTTTCACCAAAATTTGATTTTCCGCCAAATGTTCAGTCGACGGACTAGTTAATTGCTCGTCGCTTGAGATGATTCAGGAGACGAACTTTTTATTAGTATGTCTCCCCAATGCAAAAGTGAATTTCCCCCCTATATTTTCATGAAAATTTGAATTTCCGCCAAATTTTCAGGCGACAATATTTTTTTAAATGTCCGTCGCCTGAACATGTAGGATTTTAGTAACTCGGACTCCTCCCCTAACCCTAGCCCCAAATCAATTTCATTCATCGCTCTCTCTCTCTCTCTCTCTCTCTCTCTCTCTCTCTCTCTCTCTCTCTCTCTCTCTCTCTCTCTCTTTCTGCGCCTCTCCTCTCGTCCCTCCTCCGCCTCCTCCCTCTCCTTCGTGCTCTGTCCCTCCCTCTCGTCCCTCCTCCGCCTCTCCTCTGTCCCTCCTCCCTCTCCTTCGTGCTCCGTCCCTCCCTCTCGTGCCTCCTCCGACCTCTCCTCCGCCATGCCTCCTAAATGCCGCCATGTGAAGGGGAAAAAGAAGCAATCCTCATCCACTCCGACCCTGATTCCTCCACATGGATACATTCCTGTAAATTGCTAATAATAATGATTAAACTGGATATTATATTTTAAATTGAGAATTAGTATATATAATCATCATGAACATATCCATTCCACTTTTATAAAACTGTGTTATTTTTGTCTAATGTTATTTATCTCAACTGTTTTATTATCTGATATGTTCTTATTTATCTGATATGTTCTTATTTTTGTCTAATGTTAGAGTTCTGTTATCTGATATGTTCTTATTTATCTCAACTGTCTTATTATCTCAACTGTCTTATTATTTATCTCAACTATTATCTGATATGTGCTTATGAATTTTAGGTAAATATCGTACCATCAAGAGTCACAAAACAGCACTCCTCAAGGAGGCAGCAGGGAAGAAGCTGAAGATCGAGTGGTCCTGCTTCCACAAGGGGCATGACCTCAAGCAACTGCATGACACATTTGTCCGAGACATTGGGTGTGCTATCAGGGACAAAGTGCCGATGCTTGCATCAACATGGACCAAACTAACAGATGAGCAACAGTCCCCCGTAAGAGATTACTTGGAGGTAGTTTACTTTTTTTTATTATCTTTTACCTAAGTACTTATTACTTATAAGTACTTTTCTGTGTGATCTGTGTGATCTACATATATCTTTATAGTTTGATTTATGTATTTGACTGAGATTTAAGATGAATATCTCCTCAATAATGTGGTTTTATCTTTATAGTTTGATTTTTCTATTTGACTGAGATCTACATATATCTTTATAGTTTGATTTATCTATTTGACTGAGATTTATCTTTATAGTTTGATTTTTATGTGTGGTCTGGATAGTTGATATATAAAAAATAATTTGGTTTTGTGCTTCACATCTATTCTGCTCTGAATTTTTTTTTGTTTGCTTGCTTGGTTGTTGCCTATCTTCTGTCATGTGTAGATGCACTATGAGATTTGTTTGCTTGCTTCACAATATGCTTACCTACTGTTGCTTTTCATCTATTTGCTTTGAATTTTTTTTGCTTGCTTATCTACTATGAGATTTATTTGCTTGCTTGGCTGTTGCTTTTTTTTTCTTGCTTGGTTGTTGCTTATCTACTGTTGCTTATCTTCTATTCAAATATTTTTTTTCCTGATAGGGATGTGTAGATGTACTATGAGATTGACCCTGCAGTTGACTCATATGTGGAGAAGAAGAGCGGAAAAGCATATGGGGCCTGGAAATATGACTGTCATCAACACTTCCTGGAGTGGCGGTTCTTGGTTAGTGACTTCACAGACGAAGCGAGAATGGTAATTCTCATTAATTCCCTAACTTGTTTTTTTATTCGCCATTTATCTTATTGTTTAACACTTGTGATTTCTGAATGACTTTCTTTTTACAGGCCCTGTGTAAGCGAAACAAGCAAAACAGGACAAAGAACCCGAACCCCCTGAATCATCACAATGGGTCCAGGCCCCTGAGATTCCGAGCAGAAGAGTTCATTGTTAAGGAAAAGCATCAGGCGACATGGATTAAGACAACCATAGAAGCCTACGAGAGGTGTCCGGGTGCGCAGGATGGACTGGTATGGCCAAATTATTTTTTATATCCTACTGTTATTATAAATTCATTTCATTATTTCTGTTAAGGAAAAGCATCAGTAGGTAAATCCTACTGTTATTATAAATTAATTTCATTATTTCTGTTAGGGTTAGTATAAATTCCTTTTACTGTTATTATAAATTCCCTTAACTATTTCTTTGGTTTTACTTATACATTCCTTTTGGCATCTTAATTAGTTTATACATTCTCAGTTTATGCAAATGTTATGGGAAATCAATATTGCATTTTAAACCAAAAAAGTAAGTGTATTTCCTATGATTTCACATGATTGTAAGTTATGGGAAATCAATATTGCATTAAGTTTGTGTACATAACTGGTTTGAAATTTATATATGCATTCCTTTCATCCTATCTCTGAGTTTGTGTACATCCTATAACTGGTTTGAAATTTATATATGCATTCCTTTTATATAACTGGAAAACTCAGAGACAAATATAACTAACAACTTAGCGCGTGTTTGGTAAAAAGGGGGTTTTTTAGGAGTTGGAGTTTTTTTAGGAGGTGGATGTTATTTACGGGGTTTATGGAGGTGTGGGAGGTGGAGTTTATTTTTTAAAATAACCTTGTAAAAAACCTGAATGGTGTTTGGTAGATATATGAAGTGGGAGATGAATTTATTGTTAAAATTACCCAATTGCCCTTAATAATACACTATCACCTACCCCTCTTTTACATTTGCTGAAGGAAGCCCTCGCATTCCCAGTTGAAAGTTGAAACCCTAGGTCCAATGAACAGTGGTAGCTGGTAGGAGCATCTCGTGAAATCGCCGGCTCCAGTGGGGTTGCTGCGGCCGGCGAAGGAGAAGGTAAGCCCTCTCACTCTCGATGCATGCTGTTCCAAAGTCGATATTGACCTAAACGAGTACGACTGTCTTCAATTTCAGGAATTGGGCGGTTGTGCGTGGCATCCCTGGGTCGAAATTGTTTAGCTCATCGGTAATCTTGATCCTCTTAGGTATGGTGTTGTTCAACAATCACTTGTTTTGTTTAGATCTTAGGTATGTTGTTGTTCAACAATCACTTGTATTGTTTAGATCTTATGTAGAACTTGACCCCTAAATACTTAATTAAATCTTTGATATATGACTAGCCAGATCTGTTAATCACTTTGGTGCGTAGATCCAAATAGGTTATGTAGTTTTTAAGTTTTGAGTCATTTATGAGGTGAGTAATTTTTATGTCTTTTATATTTTTGTAGCGGTGAATTGAAACATATATACCAATGGCTCTGTTTGGGAAGTTGTTCTGACATTGTGGCTTTCAATTTGTTTGAAGTAGCATATACATTCAAGTATTTAGCTTGCTTTGATTTGTATTATATGATGTTAACTGAAATTATTTCATGTTCTACATCTTTTTTTTATATCAGTTTCCTTTGTTTGTGTAATGTTGGTTGTCTTGAAAGAATGAAAACTTTTATTCAACCCAGCAACCGATCGGAAAATTGGATATACATGACAGGGGACCCTATACAATCATAGCAACTCGCGTTGTGTAATTTTGTCTTGTTTTAAGTACAGCTTGTGATAGTGAATATGGCATCAACTAGCAAGCCCCCTCCAAAGGACAAATCATTTCTTTGGTGTAATGAATTGGTAAGGAAGTTTTTGGACCTACTCCTCGCATATCATCACAAGTACGGTCGAGATCAACAATTCAGTTGGGTTGACCTAACTACCCAATTTGAGGAAGCTACCGGGAAGAAGTGTGGCAAGGAAACTTTGAAGAACAAGCATGGCCAGATGAAAGACCGTTGGAAGGAATGGAAGGACTTGAAACATGGTGAGACCGGTCTTGGTTGGGACCCCACCATTGGGACCATCTCTGCAACTAAGGAATGGTGGGAGAAGAAAATTAAGGTATTTTTTTGTTTTCCCTATGTTTGTCAGTAACCTGCATCTCCTAAGAGATGTTGATCATCTTACATACGTTTTTTATGTAGGAGAATGCAAATTACAAGAAATTTCGAAAGAAGGGAATCCCGCCGGACCTAGAGGACTTATGGGACCAAATTTATGGAGGAACTGTGTCCACGGGGCAACACTGTGTGGCTCCCTCGATGGACCCATCACCGACGACTGCACCACAGTCCTCCGTTGCGGCTGAAGCATATGGATATGTAGACGGACAACCAGTGGATAGCGACTATGATTTGGGGAAAGATTTCGAAAACCTCGCTACTGAATATGGGAATGTTGATGCAAGCTTCCAGAATGTAATGAGAGGGATTAGCGAGTCCAGCACCCTCAACGATACTGGACCCACCCCTGTCACTGGATCCATCCCGAGGAATGGACCCACACCCGTGACTGGATCCATCCCCAGGACTGGACCCACCCCCGTGACTGGATCCATCCCCATGTCTGCGACCGCGGGCGCAAATCCGCGTAGGAAGCGAGCTGGAAGATCCGCACCCACTCCCACGACTACGAAACGATCCAACCGGCAGTCCACATGATCATCCCTATATGAAAGACATGTGGAAGGTGTTGAGGATACAAGAGATGAAATCAAGGCATTGATAGCTACAGATGAAGGGTCTTCGAATAAGGCGGAATGCCATGCTCAGAAAGTTATGGGCGTGGCTGCAACCATGGTTGAGGAGGGGTTGCTTATCGAGGGTAGTCCGTTGTGGTGCTACGCAATTGATGCGTTGATCAGTAGTGACCGTGCATCGACGTTCTTCTTGGCGATGCCGAAGAATAGTTCAAGGCTTGCTTGGCTGCAGTGGCACTGTGAGAAGCATGGAGGGCAGTCATAGGCTGGCTGTTCACTGAATTTGAACTTTGATATGGGTTATCCTATTCATTTCTAGTTTCCTGTTTAGAGCATCTGTGTGCAGGTTATCCTACCCGTGTGTCTATCCACTTCATGTTTGCTGTGTTGACAATCTATGCAGACTTTATGTTGGTTGCAATGTTTTATGCACTTGTTGAACCCCTTATGTTGAACACCTTATGTTGATTGCAATGTTTTATGCTTTGTGAAGTACTTGGTGCTTGCTGTGAGTATGTTTGCTTCTTCCTTTATCGGAACAAGTATGCTTTGTGAAGTACTTGGTGCTTAACATTCATGTTTGGGATTGCAGGGAGTAGGACATGGATGATGCAGCTCGTAAACGTGAACGAAAGCGTCGACGTAAACGAGCGATTATCATGTTGCTTCTCCTGCAACAACGAGCAAGTTTGTGCGCCGAGCACTACTACAAGCATGTTGTGAAGGTCCCTTGCTACATTTCCCCTCACACTGGCGATAAGTGGGTTAGAGACATAATTTGCCACGACAACGACCTCAGGTCAGTCCAGGTCTTTCGTATGAGAAGACATGTGTTCATTTCATTATGTGAGGTGCTTCACCACCGGTATGGGTTGCGGGGGTCCCGTAACATGTCGGTTTGGGAAAAAGTCGCCATTTTTGTAAACACTATGGCCTGGGGTGAATCCCAACGCAACTCTTGCGAAAGATTCCAACGATCATCGTCGACGATTAGCGAAAGCATAAGTGACGTGTTGGAGGCGATTGTTGGGCGTGGTCGTGGCTTCAATGGACTATGTAGGGATGTGATTCGTCCTGTAGACCCGCTGTTCTCAAATATCCCCCAACAAATACAGAATGACAATCGATACAATCTGTATTTTAAGGTACATCCTTCAAGGAACGATTCAATACCTTTTATAAAATGCAATCATATTGATCACGCTTAGAATGCATAAGTGACATGTTTTACTTTGTATACTGCAATTATTTGTTTTTGTATGAAATGTATTGCATTTCTATGATTTGTGATCATGCTTATAGCTCATGTTATATTATACTTCCAAAGTCCAAAACAACTAACAGTAGAAAAGTTAGTATATTTCCTTATGGCCTCCAAATATATTGATCATGTATGGGACGAGATCAATCTTATCATGTATTCCATTCCTTTGTATGTTACTTATTTGATCGTGTTCGAGAGAATAACAAGGTTGTATAGGGGCCATAGACGGGACTCATATACAAGCATGCATCCCTCGAGATCAGCAGGTGCCGTATAGGGGACGAAAGGGAATAACGACATTCAACGTGATGGCGGCTTGCGACTTCGATCTCAACTTCACTTTCATCTCCACCGGGTGGGAGGGGAGTGCACACGATGCTCGTGTTTTTGACCACGCCGTGAACACTCCCGCTATGCACTTCCCACATCCTCCTCCAGGTTGGTATATCGACGTTCTCATATCTTTGATTGCTGGTAGCATATGCTAACTATTGAAAGATAACATTGGTTGTTGCACGCACAGGAAGATACTAACTTTGTGACAAGGGCTACCCAGATCGGGAGGGGTACATGGTTCCTTATCCGAAGATAAAGTATCATCGTGCTGCATTCTTGGAGGAGCCAGCAACAAATGAAAAGGAGGCCTTCAACTCGAGGCATTCGTCGTTGCGGGGAGCCATCGAGCGTACATTCGGCATTTTCAAGGGGCAATGGAAGATCACAAGGTGGATGTCGAAGTCCTCGGTGCAGAAACAAGTGGACATCATCTTAGCATGTTTTGCTTTACATAACTTCGTGCGACGTAGCTCAGAGGTTGACGAGGGATACATGCCCACTGACGGTGAGGTCGACATGGATGGACCACCCAACTTTGCCCCCGATGACCATTCCGACACAGACAACGATGCTGATGGTGATGAGGAGTCCTCCAGCGACGACGATGACGATAACACTGATGGGATGAGAGCTCTCCGGGACAGTATAGCACGGAGGATTTGGGCAGACAGACACGGTCGTCGTTAATCTGGCAACGCGCCGTCACACGCTAGGAACGCACCCTTTTTAGAAACATCGATTGTATTTCAGGACGATCGTTCTTGGGTGCTAATGTCTGCATATGTATTGGATGGGCAGTACTTGTCAGTTTTTGTCTAGATGGATACCCTCCATTAGCATGGGGATGACTTGCCATTTTTTGAGAAGCATGGATGTATGTGTGCACAAGAATGATGTTTCTTTCATTCAACTTATGTCTTTATGTTAGACTAGTTCTTCCTGGAATGTGTTCCTTATATTTTCTTCAAGTATTATACAAGAACAGCTTGCAACTAGGACATGATACGAAATCGCAATTTAGACAAGGCATCACTGGTAGATTGCATATGCAACTGCAACGTACTTAACACAAATCGCAAGTCCTTACAAACAGCTTGCAACTAGGACATGATACGAAAGCTTAAACTACAACGTTCTAGTAGTCATGCAAAAGCTTACACTACAAAAGCTTGCATAGTTACACCAACTCCTGCCCAACCACGGTTCAACCGCCCGACAAAATGAGGAGCATAAAAAGTCACAAGCAATTAGCAAACCACCAGTAGCATCATTCACAAAGAGTGCATCATTCAGAAAGAGTAGGCCTCTCATACTTCTTCGCAAAAGCTAGGAGGAAGACGAACACCAACACGATGATTATGGTGCGAGACCTCTTCTCACGACCCTTGGAAGTAGAAAGCTCCATCCACAATTTTACAATGTAGGTGGTGAGTGACGCAACCCTATCCGTAAGCTCTTCATTCTCGCCATTCACCCTCGTCAACTCCCGCTCACGTTCACCCTCCCTATGAATAAGCTCTGAGTTGAGGGCAGTGACCCTCGTGAACTCCCGCTCGCGTGCCGCATCCCTGACCAGAAGCTCTGAGTTCATGGCAGTGACCCTCACAAAGTCACGATCGCGACAACCTAAGGTGTGTTCCATTTCGACGAGGCGCACATTTAGTTCAATGTTCAGGTCTTCCATCTGACGGAGAAGTGGAGTATGTGCACTCGTTGCATCATCCTGCTCTGCAACCATGACTGGAAGGTCATTGTTGTTGGCATTAACCTGACTTGTGTGCTCCTCTTCCTGGTCAGCAATGAGTGTTGCCCACTGCACATCAGATGAACTATATTATATCACTAAATCCAGAAGTTGTGAAACTGAAATATATCACCTAATCCAAATTTCTCGCAGATGAAAAAGGGGGTGTCATGGACCTTGCAACATGCATACTTGGTTGATCTCTTGTTTGATTGCATTCAAATCATTTAGACTACATTATATGATTACAAGGATGCCATGAATCAGTATTCAAGCAACCACAAGGAGAAGCATAATAAACTGTTTTTGCATTATTAATATGTCAATGACCAACTTTAGCATAGGAGGCATCACATATATTCAAACATAACACATTACTCAGGAATCTTAATTTGAATTGACACATCCAGCAATCAAAAGTAGAGCACAAGGATAGGAAACAGCAAACATCTAGCAATCGACAGTATAGCTCAAGGACAACACTGCTGATATTTTCCAACATGAAACCCCAAAAACAACACTGCTGCTTTGACACAAATTAACTTCTACCATGATGCTAAAGGATGATAAGGAATCCTAAATAAGTTATAGTGTGTTGTTACCTCATCTGCATACGGGTCATAAGGCTCATCCCCTCCTATCCATGGGTACTTCTCGGGACAACCACTCGGCCAACTACCAGAACTGTCTGACATGGCTGTAATGACGGAATCCATAAATTAGCATCTATAAATTCTATAAAACTCCAATTGATGTGTCCTTGGTCAGCAAACTTGTACATCCAAATTACAGATAACCAGGCATGAGGAGGAACTAACAGAGGATGAAAGTCTCTAGCGACATCACATCAATAATAAATAAAATCATTCCATTAGACTACTAATCACAGTAGAGGGATGTATTATGCCAGATAAATAGTTAAACACTACATTCAGAACTCAGTAATTTGAAGAGGAAACATTACATTTAAAACTCAGTAATTCACGGAACAAGCTATAACACATCAGTACAAGAATCAATCATAAGAACTCAAAATCGATAATCACAGTTTTGACTTCAATGAATGCCCATCTCCATTTTCGCAACAACATGAATGCCCATCTCATTCCGATACCCGAATTTCAATGAATCCCGATACCCCCATCTCCATTTTCGCACCAGCATGAATGCCCAATCGAATCCCCCAAGATGGAACCCCAATCGAAACCCTAACCTAAAAATCGTTGATTTCAACTCCTCTGAACCAAATTGAGGGCAAAAGCCAAAAGCCCTAACCGAGATCTGGAAGGAAGAAGCCAAAAACGAGATCTGGAAGCCACAGTGAACAACGAAAATGAAGAACAATGAAATCTGGAAGGCAAAACCGAGATCTGGAAGCGAAAACTGAGATGTGGAAGGCAAAACCGAGATCTGGAAGAAGGTTCGAAGAAGAAGGGCGAGAGAAGGAGGAGAAGACGTACCTGGAGCTCGATGATTCTTCAGGGGCAAAAGTGAACAACAAAAATGAAAACCGATTGAAAACCTCCGAAACCTTGCCTGGGCGAGGTGCCATTTTTATGGGATTTCACCTCTTCAAACCTCAAGCTGAAACTCATGGAAGCTCTTTGCCAAACACCAATGAAGGAGGTTTTTTTTTTTAGGAAGCTGATGAAACCTCTTGAAACCTAATGCCAAACAGGTGCTTAATTTATATATGCAGTCCCCTTACTTATAAATTTCTGTGTTTGTAGGCCAAATTTCTGTGTTTTACTTATATATATTCCTTTTACTTATAAATTTCTGTGTTTGTAGGCCAAATTGAAACGTCGTCTTGATGAAGTCCTCACTGTTGGAGAAGGAGCAGAAGACCCAAGCCAAATACCACCCCTCTCTGTCGAAGAACAAACACAGATCATCTTGGATTGCCTTGGGGAAAGACGAGGAACAGAAGTTCGAGGTATAGTTCAATCCCACTGATTTTATTATTGTTTTACAATTTTCAGAAGTTCATAACAAGATTTTACTTGTTATAGTTCATAACAAGATTTTACTTATGTTTTCATTACTGATTTTACAATTTCCATTACAAGATTTTACCTACGTTTTCAATCTTGTTTTCATAACAAGATTTTATTTATGTTTTACAATTTCCATTACTGATTTTACTTATAGTTCATAACAAGATTTTACTTATGTTTTCAATCTTTTTTTACTTACAGCTCTTATTATGTGTTCAATCCCACTAATTTTACTTATAGCTCTTATTATGTTTTCAATCTTTTTTTAAAAGGAATGGGTGCAGCTGGAGAGCGGCCTGCAAAGAAACGAGGGGGTCCATGGACAGCAAGGGCTGCAGAGAGGGTCAAGGAGCTGGAGAAGGCGAAGGCTGAAATTGCAAGGCTACGTGCACTACAAAAAAAAAACAAATTAGCCACCCTCGGTAGCAACGGCAGAGATTTGCCGTGGCCATTGGGTAGCAAAAATACAAATTGGCCACCAATGGTAGCAACGGCAAAGTTTGCCGTGGTAACTCATTTGCTGTTCCTGAATTTTGCCACGGCAGCGGGCTTCCCGTTGCTAACGTAACCCTAGTATATAAGCGTCTTCCCACTCTAGACAAGCGCTGCTCGTTCAGATCTAAAGCTAAACCCTATCTCACTTGCTCATCTGTTCGTCCATCTCTCTCTCTCAACTCCCAGATTGTTTTCTCCCTAATCTGTCTCTAGTCGTTGTGTCCATCTCCCTCTCAACCCTATCTCCTCTATCAGCATCTGACCTCTTCGTTTCTATTTCAACGCCTTGGAAGAGGAGGAGGAGGGACCCCGACAGGTGGGAGATTAGGGTTCGTAGAAACCCCAACCCCCGAAATAGGGCCGGCAGAACCCCTACCCGTCGAATCCGAGCCACCCATCCCAGGAACTGGACTCCGTTGAGAGGACGAAGCCCCGCCACCGACCTGAACACTGTCGCCAACCCCGGAATCACGAACCCCTCTTTCACCCGACTGGAACAGCGTTTCCTGAAGTTCCCTTTCCATTTCGCGTTTTTTCTCCAGATCCAACCCTAAGGTGGATCCCTTTTTCTTTCCCTTCCCCTTAGCCATGCCAAGAGACCGGTAGCCATGCCAAGAGACCGGAGTGGCCACAGTAGGCCGGCGCCACCGCCACCAAAAGGGGCGCGGGTCACACCAGTGAAATCGCCTTCCAAATCGCCCCCAAAAACGTTCTCCGACATCTCCATTGTCAGGTAATCTCTCTTCAAATCCTTAAATTTCAAGTCATACGAACATATTGAAAGGGGTTTTCTAGGTTTTAGTTGAATTTTTGTATGCTTAGGGTTTAATTTGGGGATAGTGGGAATGGGGAAGAATTGGGCCTAATTTTTAGGATTTAGTTCAGTTGTTACTTGTAAGATTTGAGTTTCTGATCGGTTTTTAATGTATGGATTTTGGAATATAGGATCTCCAGAACGATGTTGATATGTTGAATCCACCTCTTGAACTTGAGAAGGAGCACAAGCTTAAGTGTCTCATCCAGTCTCCCAATTCCTTTTCATTGTACTCATTCCCGATCTTTATTTCTCATATTTTTTTGTTCTAATTGTAAAATATTCTGATTTTATTGTTTCAAGATGTCAGATGTCAATGTTGCTTCTAGATGTGAGTCTCTCATACCCATTGTCCTTATGTTTCATACATTTTCCTTTCTATGGTTGTACTTAAATTAACATATGTGTTAATGACAACGTTATTCTAATGTTTCATGTGATTGCCATGGTGTATCAAGTTTGATTCTAGCTGAACTTCAGATTTTGACCATGTATGTCAATCAGTTTTAGTTGTTTAGATGGTTGATGGACGGTTTTTAGTCGCCTAAACCGTATCAAAATTAATTCGAACTTACTAACTAATGTAGCGCGGTAAGCACGAGTCGATCCCACAGAGAATCAAGTTATTCCTAAGTAGTGTCTATTTACCAATTAAGAGAACAAAAGGGGGTTTTGGTGATTGAGAATAAGAAAGAAAACAAAATAAACTATAAACAAGTTAACGGAGATAACAATTAGGAAGATAGTTTCATCTACAAATATCCACTTTAATTTGACCGGTTGATCCTCGATTCTTCTTCAAGTTCTCTTTTCATCCTATTATTGTTCCTGTCCTGATTTTATGTAAATTACTAGTCCTAAGAGTCCTAGTAACCCTTACTAATTAGATAACCTTAACACGGTCAAGATTTAACCTAATAGTAGCATTAAGATTAAGGATTAACCAGGATATATGCAACACCAAGCTACGAGTCAGCATTTAACATATAATTGATTCTCTACACACCAGTTTAGTCCTAAGAGTCCTAAAAAGGCATGATTGCTACTATGGATTAAGGTTCGCTACGAGGAATCTACAAAATCCTAGCAATAATCTCAACTAGTTGTACAGACTAGAAGAAATCAACAATAATCGCAAAAGAATCAATACGAATCAATAGGAATAGAACAAGAATAGAAATCTCACAACTTTATCAAACCAAAGCTTCAATCCATAGACGAAACATGAGAGTTTAGATCTCCATAAAAATAAGACAAAACATAAAAACATAACTAGGGTTTAGAAATAAACTAAAGTAAAGTCGGCTACCACACTATATAGTTCTAACTAATTCTATCTATCCTAATCTATATCAATATAATAATATATTCCATTCTATCTAATTCAACTAGCCTAATTTGTAAAGAAGTAATTAACGGCAAAACACTAAAGCAGCAATTGCATGCGAGCCGTGTCGAGCACATGTCCTGGAGCCATACGCCCTACCGCCCTCTGTACATATGAGTGCATCGGCAATTCATCCTAACTCGTCCCATGTTGCTTTCGATCACGATCAACCGATCAACCTCCGAATTCATACGATCTAACCCGAAAATACCTGAAATATATAAAAACACTAATGTAGACTCCGAAAACCAAATAATATCAAATTAACTATAAAATAAGTAAAATATGCATGAAAATAACCTAATATAATATGCAATTATACAACTAAAATAGACCCTATCAAACTACCCCATGCTTAGACTTTTGCTTGTCGTCATTCAAACTAATCACAAAACAAAGACAACTTAAAAAGAAAGACAACGACTCAAAGAAATTTCTATGAATGATCACTCATCAGTATGGTTCTCATGGCTATAGAGGTATTTATTACGTTAAGCTCAAAATATTTATGACACTATGAGACCCACATCAAACCCTTCGTACTCATTGCTTTAAACTCAAATTAGGTTCAGAGGATGTTTGCATTCAGAATGTATTGAGAAATCAAATTCATTAAGCACTTTAAAATTGTCATAAACACCCATAGATTACTAAGCCTTTTCTACTTCGGATTTTCAATAAAGCTCACTTTTTTTTCTCTTTTTTTTTTCAACACTTTTTTTTTCTTCCTCCTTGCGTGAATTTTATCCTCCACAAACAGGATCGGTTACTAACCGTATTTTTTTTCTTTTCTCATTATTGTCGAGTGAATTTTATCCTCCTCGAACATTGGTTTATTGATGATTCTTTTCACTCGAGTGAATTTTATCCTCCTCGAGCGGTGTAAGTGAATTTTATCCTCCTTACACTCATCAACCCAACATATGTATCAAATCACATCAAACAGATCACCGAATTTACCAGTGCTTTTCATCAGGGGTTTAGACACAAACATTACAAATCATAGAAATTTTTTAAAGATTGTTCTAAACTGAACATCCAACCAATAATCAAGTCACAACTAAAGCTCATAATCCAGATTATCTATGGAAATCCCACAAGTGTCGTTATTCAATTACAATTCAAATTTATTAACTCTTAAGCCATGAAAAACCATATATCATCATCGAGGTCATACCAATCATAGCAATAACTCTATAATAACAACTAAAAGAAAAACTAACAAATAAAAACAAAGACTCAATAACTTACTACGACCATGGGATAATTATCAAACATCCTATAATGCAACCTAAAATGCATAACAAAAATTATAAAAAAACAAAAAACTAATATAAATAAAATGCGGAGCTACACTTGAATTCTCCACCCCATGCTTAAAATCTTACTTTGTCCTCAAAGTAAAGATAAAAGGATGAAAGAGGGAGAGGAAACTCACAATTAATCAGGCATTCCGAATAACCATTTAGCTCAAGAGGAGGGATTAAAACGATATATGCTCCAGGGCTGTCAAGGCTCTGAAAAATGCAGCAGCTCACAACAACCAAATTCGGCAGCCACTCCCTTAATTAGCACTGTACACAATAGCAAACTACCACACCAAACGGATAGCAAACAATGTTGGCTCATTGTGCAGACAGAAACAAATCAAGAGCACTCTCAGAGCATGCACAAAATTCAATCCTGCAACTCACACTCATCCACATTTTGCAAAGCATAAGCATGAAAATTGAATGGAAACAGGGAGCATGAGAATTCCAGGAAAAGAACAAGTATTGGCATAATTTCTTCTCAAGATCGAACAATCAAACACTAGTAAAAAAAAATCCAATCAAATAACCCACACTTCCAATAAATAGGCGGAATAAAAGACTAAATTCCGAAAACTAAAGTGATCAATTTTAGCAACAAAATTAGCCCGATTCCACCTATGAATTTAATCCAAAGGTTATCACGAGACTAAAAAAAAACTAACTCAGCCGATTTCAGATTCAACAAGGAAAAAATTGATCAGCAACAATGAGTTCATGTCTATCGAAGTCTCATAATCTGATCTGCAACCCAATGGCTATCAAATTCAGCACAAGTGAATATTAACCAGATTAGATCATAAGAGGCAAACAAAGATCAATTTCAATATCCACCGGATCCCCCAAGCACCTAATCACAAAAATTTAAGCAGTTTCAATTCTAATCACTTTCAATCCAGAATAATCAGCCAGGAAGAAGGCTAACAAGTCCCGACATAGCAGATTGACAAGAAGGAGAGAAAAATACTAACCTGCACTTACCTGAGGCGAAATTGGAGGATGAATTGTAGGCGAGAGAAATCACGGTCACACGTAGCCACAATAACCATGGCGAGTCGGACTGGAGCAGAGCGAGGGTATGGGGACCAGGGGGTGGCGAAGAAGGTCGGGGAGCAGCAACAGTGATTTCGCGCAGCCCCAGCCAGAAATTTGATGGACGCTGTGAATGATCGGAAGCAGCCCAGCCAGAAATTTCGCGCAGAAACGCGGTGATGGAGGCAGCCCTGGACAACCGGGCAGTGATGGATGCGAGCAGAGGCGATGTAGGCTTTTCGTTGAGCGAGAAAGAAGGCGCCGACGGATGCAGATGGCCGGAAAGGTGGTCGGCCCGGAGGAAGAAAGAGTCGGCGCTCAAGGGGGTTGAGATGGGAAGGTGCGGTGACGGCGATGGTGAGATGAGGACGAAAGGCGGCGATGGTAGGCCGAGGGAGACGACGGCCGCGGAAGGGACAAAGAGGAATGGCTCGGCCTGTTTCTTTTCTTTTTCTGATTTTTTTTTTTATTTTTACGGAAATAAATAAAAAATTATATAAAAAATAATGGCCGAAAAGACAAATAGGTATATTAAATGACCCCCCTAAGACATATTGGTATATTAAAAGATTCAAGGGACAAATAGGTATATTAAAAGTGCTCTTGTGGACAAATTGGTATATTAAAAAACTTTTAAGGGACAAATAGCCCTTTTTGCCTCATTTGAATTCATTTCATTTGATTTTTCTTAATAAAAACATTTTCATATATTTTCAAATAATTATTTTTATTTAACTTTTATTCATTTGACTATATAATCATAAAAATAAAATTTGGATATATTTCTATCAAATTATAAAACTTTTTATTTTATTTTTCTATATGTTTGTAACTAATAATGTTGTATAAAATATTATTACATAAAATTTTTATTGGTTTTTTGTACAAATACAAAAAAAAACACATATTTAATAGTTGGTTTACAAATCGAAAGTTAAAACACTTATTGCTTATTTTTAGAAAACAATTGATAATAATAATAATAATAATAATAATAATAATAATAATAATAATAATAATAATAATAATAATAATAATAATAATAATAATAATAACATATGAAATATAATTTTAACTAATTATTTCATCTTCAACGGTTTTATAAAAATTCTCATATTTCATTTTTATTTAACATTTTTTGTGTGATTTCCAAACAAATACTAGCTCATATTTTTGTGGGGTAATTTAATTTGTGCAATTTATACAAACAACCATTGTAATAAAGTTTTTATTTAATAAAATGTATATAATATATATTATTAGTGACAAATAGTGATAAAAATTCAATAGTTTTATAATTTGATAGAAATATATACCAAATTTAATTTTTTTTTGATGATTATATAAGCAAATTAATAAGATTATATGAGTATGTAACCAATTCATTATCATACAAATATATTAACATGATTTTATTAAAAAAATAAAACGAAAAGGAAGTCCAATTATGTAAAAAGGGTTATTTGTAAGCTAGAGTCTTTTAATATACCAATTTGTCCATTAGAGCACTTTTAATATACCTATTTGTCTCTAAAGGCTTTTAATATACCAATTTGTCCTCAGGGGGTCATTTAATATACTAATTTGTCTTTTTGGCCAAAAAATAATCCTAACTTAAAATAAAAGGAATAAAAAAAAACATACCCCGGGTTCTTCCCCACTCTCTAAGATCAGACATTGTTAACGCCGTCAGCAACCTGTCAAACTCTTGTGCACAACTACGAGGCAAACATGCACTATATACAATTAAATTGAAACTAAATAATGACGACTTTAAGAAATGTTTCAACTTTTCCAACAAGCGAGTATGACACTTTGTAGAGGGTATATAATACCACCAATTCAGTTCCATTGGTGGTTTTTCAAAGTAGCAATTAAAAGGATCAATATAATCATCATTACCTTCCAAATTGCAAACGTTTACCTGTATTACCTCTCGAGCCTCAGCAGGTGGCTCTAGAGATGGTTCATCAACGGGGGAGATCAGACTAAATTCATTGGATGGAGTAGGAGACACAACATCTGGAACCTCATGCGTCGACTCATGAGATTCCATGTCAGGAAGCACTGGACCATCTTCTCCATCGGCAAAGAAACTATCGTTGTCTATGAACAATTCCTCCTCGTTATGAAACCAACTAGGAGGGAATGAATTAAGCACAATGACTTCGACAGGATCTTCTATTCTTGCATCCTTCAACGTCTCAGGAGATGACGGAATGGGTTGACTTTCTTTATCAACTTGCGGGGTAGCCATCTTCTCTGTTATTATCTCACTTGATGTTTGAGTAAGTTGGCTAATTTGTTCCCCCGAGTTTTTTATCCTCTCAGCATTCTCCTGCACCGCTTGAGTAAGGGCTTGGATTTCATCATCCGGATATATGACAGAGTCCTCCATTGGTGGAGATATCGAAGTGAAAGATTCTTCCTGTGCAACATGGTAACCCATGTAACAAACAAAATCCCACATCCCCGACAAACCTAACCGTGCTAGGCCTCCATTACTCATGTGCTCAGCAAGCGCTCGTGTCTCAGGAGTCATCTCGTCAATTATGCAAACAATCATATCTCGGATGCTGTCTTGATAACCCCGTGAATCACGAATGTCAACATATCTCTGCAATCTGGTAAGATATTGGTGAAAGTTCTCACCTTCAAACTGCAATAACCTCAACATCCTAAAAGTTAGTAGCAAGGGTGTTATGAACCGTCAGATAGGTTCACAAAAAATTAGATATATACAAAAATTGATAAACACACAAAACAAAGAAATAAACTTTGATTCCCCGACAACGGCGCCAATTTGATAGACGGTTTTTAGTCGCCTAAACCGTATCAAAATTAATTCGAACTTACTAACTAATGTAGCGCGGTAAGCACGAGTCGATCCCACAGATAATCAAGTTATTCCTAAGTAGTGTCTATTTACCAATTAAGAGAACAAAAGAGGGTTTTGGTGATTGAGAATAAGAAAGAAAACAAAATAAACTATAAACAAGTTAACGGAGATAACAATTAGGAAGATAGTTTCATCTACAAATATCCACTTTAATTTGACCGGTTGATCCTCGATTCTTCTTCAAGTTCTCTTTTCATCCTATTATTGTTCCTGTCCTGATTTTGTGTAAATTACTAGTCCTACGAGTCCTAGTAACCCTTACTAATTAGATAACCTTAACATAGTCAAGATTTAACCTAATAGTAGCATTAAGATTAAGGATTAACCAGGATATATGCAACATCAAGCTACGAGTCAGCATTTAACATATAATTGATTCTCTACACACCAGTTTAGTCCTACGAGTCCTAAAAAGGCATGATTGCTACTATGGATTAAGGTTCGCTACGAGGAATCTACAAAATCCTAGCAATAATCTCAACTAGTTGTACAGACTAGAAGAAATCAACAATAATCGCAAAAGAATCAATACGAATCAATAGGAATAGAACAAGAATAGAAATCTCACAACTTTATCAAACCAAAGCTTCAATCCATAGACGAAACATGAGAGTTTAGATCTCCATAAAAATAAGACAAAACATAACTAGGGTTTAGAAATAAACTAAAGTAAAGTCGGCTACCACACCCCCACGGCATAAGCCGTATGAATGTATATATAGTTCTAACTAATTCTATCTATCCTAATCTATATCAATATAATAATATATTCCATTCTATCTAATTCAACTAGCCTAATTTGTAAAGAAGTAATTAACGGCAAAACACTAAAGCAGCAATTGCATGCGAGCCGTGTCGAGCACATGTCCTGGAGCCATACGCCCTACCGCCCTCTGTACATATGAGTGCATCGGCAATTCATCCTAACTCGTCCCATGTTGCTTTCGATCACGATCAACCGATCAACCTCCGAATTCATACGATCTAACCCGAAAATACCTGAAATATATTAAAACACTAATGTAGACTCCGAAAACCAAATCCTAATTAGCTAGTGTGACGTGGTACAAATCCTAAGTAAAACAAGATCAGTGCAGCCTAAAAGAAACATAATTCATATTTTATGCACCACGTACATTAGGGAGTAATTATTGCTAACTCTAGAAAATGTTAAAAGACTTTGAAAGTCTGGGATTTCAATCCAATTCTCTCATGATCAATATTTCTAAGAAGAGCGTGTGTATGAAAAATACAACATTTAAATACTTAAATGTTTTAACTTTTATCTACTTTTTAAGTAATTATTATTCACACATACTCATTAGCTACTTCCTTGATCCCCTAAATAGGCAAAACCTTGCATTTGCAACTTGCACAGACTTTCTGAGCAACCACGTCCAATTTGGATTTTTTTTTATTTTGTAATTTTTTTATTTTGCCTTAGAATCTTGCTTTCGCATATTCTTCTTCACTAATGGGTTGTGTTTTATGAGTACATGTGTTAGTAAAATTTCAGTTGGATTTATTGATCACCCATTAATAATCAGGAGTGTTAATTTTGACTTTTTTACTAGTGGAAGAAAGAAAATATATTCCTTTGTGTAGTTTATGGAGATCCAATGAACTTGAGTAGCAAAGATTTTAGGGTATATATCAGTTTTAAGGGAACGTGAAAGAGAGATGGGGATATATGTTGCAAATGCATGGTTGGTTTATTAAGGAAAAAAACATTCATATATCCTTTAATTTTAACAAAATCTGTAATTGCACCCCATTTTTCGAATGGATTTAGCTTTACTCAACATAGAAACAATGATAATTTCCGTGTGAAATGTACAGAATAGCTACTTTGTATCCCATAATTGCAGTCTTCTCAATGAACTGATGCTGAGGTTTTAGTTTAAAGAGGAAACAATTATTGAAAAAATCCACTGAATTTTGAGTTTTTCATGTTTGCACTTGTACTCATATATGATCTTTATCACATCTCTCTGGAAATTTCACAATCACTCTCTCCACTGCATGTACTTGCAGAACTACTGATTCCTTCAGATCATCTTTCTGGCAAAAGCTTTTAAAACAACAATGCTCTCTCATATATCCTTACAAAATCTTAAGAGTTTAATAACAGGGAAAAAAAATCTATGTTAACCTCATTTCAGTGTTACCCTCACAGTGAACAGTGGTACTAAGTGATAATGAAAGGTAATCATCAATTAGGCATGATTATTGCAACAAATACTTAACTATGTTGAATCTACTAGATTATGGCCTAATCCAGAAATTTATTTAAGGGGTTAAATATTTTTATATATCTAAAATTCTGTTTTTTTATGTATGACTTCAAGGTTTAAATTCTTACCCTTTGTCATTAGTCTTAGCAGGCTTTGTATTTTATTACTCTTTTTTAATCTTTTATTTCTAAATTCTTACCCTTTTTCGTTAGCTGAACCCTTGGTTTTCCTTTCTTTGATATGTGCAGGTTCTACTCGTCTTCATTGGGCTGCCATTAAAGGGAACTTGGAAGTTTGTACTGTGTTGGTAATTGATGGTTCTATTTAATTTATCCTTGAAAAACTATGCTTGAAGTTAAAGAAGAAATATTATTTATTATACTCCGTATACGCTTATGTTGGCACTTCTCATTCTAAATGTTTAGGTTTAATTGGTGATCATGTATGACCTGCATCATATAAATTCATTGTTGTAGGTTAATGCAATTAGGAGAAGTGAAGCAGCTAAATTTCCCAACTATGGAATGAAATTATGAATAGCTTCCGTGAGGAGGACCTTATCAATGACAAGAAAGCCCCTTCAGCAGCACTCTTGCTGTTAGGTAATACAACATCTTAATAACTTGTTATCTCGTTTGTATAGGGAGATGGGTCTTTTACTAGTTCCATGTGCCTCTGAGCTTAGCTTGACTGTAATTCAATGGCCACCTTTCTTGCTTACAGGCAAGGTGAGAATAAAACTAGATAAACTTATAATATGGATTCAAGTGCTTAATTGTGCTATCGATTGACGTTCTAGTCGACATCTTATTGGCCACCTTTCTTGCTTCCAGTTGGCTTCCGGCGGTCCAGCCCATTCCTTTGGCCCATATCATGGTACTTATCCTTCTATGCAAATCCCAATATCATTGGACATGGTTGTTGAGTAGTTCTGCATAAAGCTTTCCTTATCCTTTAGGTATTTTTAGTTAGATCGGGTGGATCAAATGCTATCCTATAGTTGTAGCCTGCATATCTGCTTCATTTTTCCATTTTTCTCCTTTTCCTGTGAAATTTAAAATGTAAGATTGATCTGCATGTACATCTTGATCCGTAATTTTATAAACAAACTACTTATCTTTGCTGGTCTAACCTAGGCCATTGTGTTTTAGCTGCTTCTTTAATTCTCTTAAATGAAAAAAAATTTAATCTGGATGTCCTTAACTGATAGTGAAATAGGGAAATTGAAAAAGGTTAGTTACAACTTTATCGAGTCAAGAGTAAGGTTCTTTTTTTATTCCAAAACACGGATAAATTAAAGCCACAAATCCAATGATTAGTTTGTTAATCTGTCTAGTTCATTTCCTGGCAGTATTTTCTTTTTTTAAATAATCCTTGTTCTATCTAACTATGAAAAGTAAGGTTCTTTTTTTATTCCAAAACACGGATAAATTAAAGCCACAAATCCATTGATTAGTTTGTTAATCTGTCTAGTTCATTTCCTGGCAGTATTTTCTTTTTTTAAATAATCCTTGTTCTATCTAACTATGATAGTATGATCTAGTGAAATCAGGTTCATGACTAATTGGGTCATATGTGCCGTTATTTTAATGCCTGGAAGCATAAATTTTATATTGGAATGTATTCCATAAAGTTCTTTCACTTCAATCCTTCAACTAAATCATCCATTGTGATACTTCACAGGTCTTCTTGATTATTAGACGAGGCCTAAAGCGATGCAGTGCTTTGACAAAGAACCAAACCTTGTTCAATTTGTTTAAGGTAAACAATGAATACTTCCCTCTCTCGTGATATTACATTACACTCTTTTTCAATTTGTTGAGATCATCGGAAATTCAAACTTGTGCATTATCGGAGTACTATAAGCCTTAGTCCATAGCACAAAGTCTAATAAAACTTATCTTGTATTTTTAATATGTCAGAACTTCTCTATTTCTAAGATTTAATCGTGGTAATGGCTTTCTTATGCATTGACAGGTCTTCCAAAAAATACTTAAAAGGCATATGCTACAAAACCCTTTGCCAAGCTGCCAAAGGGTGGCACAAGGATTGTTGTTGTTGGTACAGGAATAGATGGACAAATAAAGGTTCATGCTATATATGTTTCCAGGGTTACTTGACTTCTTGCTTTTCCAATTTGATGGACGTGTTTTAACTTGTATATTTGCTTCTGTTGAGCACCACATCTTTTGTCGTAATGCTAATACTCCGACTTGGCAACATGTTTTTGTTATATACCTTCAATGTTTAATCTAACGTTTTGGAAGATTGTATTATGGTTGTAATTATTTGTGAAATGGTTATCATTGATTACATTAATGAAAATAGGGAAGAAATAGGTGAAATAGGAAAAATAGGGGCAATGACTTACCATTGGCCAGTATCTTGCCGTCGCAAACAGGGAAAACAAGGGAAGATAATAAGCTTAGCAACGGCATCTTGCCGTCGCAACTGGAAAAAAAGCTAAAATACTTGCCACGGCATATTCCCGTCGCATGATTAGAAATAAAGCGCCAAAATTTTGGCGGGAACAATTTAGTAGCCACGGTAACTACCCGTTGCAACGATTTTGGGTTGGCTTTGCCAGCCTTCCCTGAATGTCGTCGCTACAGCCGTGGCAATCATCCTAGCGACGGCAAAGCCCGTGGCTACACTCTTTTGCCACCCAAAGTTTCCCCACGGCTGGTTTCCCGTGGTTATAGCCGTGGCTACCACCTTTTAGCCACGGCAAATGGCCTTTTCGCCGGGCAAGTAGCCGTTGCTAAAATGTTTTTTTTTGTAGTGGTGAGAAAACCACCCAAGCCGAGAGCAAGAATGAGCAGCTGGAGGAGCGTATGGCCAACATCGAGAGGCTCATGATGGGCATGCTAGGTGGTCAGGCCAACTCACAGCCATCCGTCACCTCTGTAGTGTGTCCTCAGGTTGTCCCTTCAGCCACAGGTTCTCCTCAGCCCTCCAACAACTCAACTGGTCATCCAACAGATAGTCAACCCTCCCCCCCCGCCGAAATAGCTAGGTAAGGATGCCCTTCTCATATATATAACTAAAACTTGGGTTTGGTTTTTTGGAGAAACTTTTAGAAGTTGTGTATTCTGGAACTTGTGGTGTTTGGAGATACTTTTTGTGAAGTTTTGTGTGAAATTGTCTGGATATTTTTCACATACTTTTGGTATGTTGGACAAGGTTTAGGGTGGATTATAAGGTTTTTAATTTGATGGGTTGAATTGCTTGTGATTGTGTTGTTGTTGAGTATGTTGTTGTTTGTGTTGTGTGTGTTGTTGTTTATAGAGTTTAGGACAGGAGCACAACATGTGCTATAAGGTACATTCCAACAGGGGGCACCTGCCCTATTAAATTTTTTTTTTAAAAAAAATCAAAAGAGTTCAGCCGACGAACAAACAATATTACATCGTCTTATTAATAATAAAAAAAATTAACCCTTTCAGGCGACGGAATTATATAAAATTTCGTCTCCTGAACACTCCAGCTACGGGCATACAATTGAGAATGCATCTTTAGACTACACTCAGGAGACAAAATAATTATATGTCCGTCTCCTGAAACTATCTAGGCGACGAAACATAAAGGAAAGAGTCTGTCGCCTGGATTCTTTCATAGCTCTATGGACCGACTCAGGCGACGAACTTATGACACTAAACTCTTCGCCTGAGTGTTAATGGGCGGGTCTGGATGGCCCTTGACCTCTGACAACATCATCAGTCGACGAACACATTTTTCGTCGCCTGAGTTGTCAGAGGGCGAAAATCACCTTTCAGGCGACGACTTTGGTCCGTCGTCCGAAAGGCCATCTGGCGTAGTTTGACCATATTGTTTTTGGAACAAATTGAATTGATGAAATTTGGATTGAGAACAATCAAATACAGTGGAAGCACAAAACAAAACTCATGAGAGAGAGAACAAGATCTCAAAATCTGAAAGAAGTGAAAAGTGTTTACAAAACAATGTTTTCCCGCCTCTTAACCACCAAGCTTAGTTTGTTAGAGGTGAAACAACCGGGTGTAGGAAATGACCAAAATACCCCTCTATAACAACCTTACTCACTCAGCTCACACACACATAGTCACATAGCATCTGTATCCACATTGTTGCATCTATCCCAAGCTCTAATCCTTTGTTCATCACCAATCGGTCTCTCCAAGGTCCCATCCAACAATCCGCTCTTGTTCTTTGCGAAAACCATGTTGTGCATCGCTCGTTACCAAGAACTGAATCCATTTCCGTCAAAAAGTTTGGATACATGAATGATGCTCGATTTATTTGAAGCATGAACTCACAACGGATCGAGAAAATTATGTATAAAAAATAATCAAGTGTTATTTCGAATTCGGATTTGAATCTGATCATGATCATAGCTTTGATTAAAAAATAATAAAGTGTTATTTGAAGCATGATTGTTTGTATTACGAGCAATGTAATTAGTATCTTACTCTTTCTATCTCATAATTTAAGTTGTTTGACGTTTTGACATATTTTTTTAATGAGTTAAAAAGTTAATATTTTATGGAGTGTAATAAATATAAATTATATATAAAAAATTTGATATTATATAGAGTTTTTAACTTATTAAAAACGTATTAAAAATAGAAATAACTTAAATTATATATGAGAATGTACATTTTAGTGCAAAAAAAAAAAAAAAAGATGATATACTCTTTAGAGTAAATGGCATTCAATATACCAAAATTTTGGGTTGTTGGCAAATCTGACTCCCCCTCACCAAAATTTGCAAATGTGTCAAAAATATCTAAAGTTTTGCAAAACTAACATGTGGGAAAAAACTGGAAAACCGGATGGGGGGTCATGATTACATTTAATAAAGCACCCATCAAACTCAAATCAAATGTCCAAATCATCCCCTCTCATTTTATTTTATTTTGAGCACCTCCCCTCTCATTTCAGTTGCAACTTCAAACGAGAAGAGAGGAACCACCATTGAAGATTGTTGAAGAGCACCGTCATTGAAGATTTGTGAAGAAAACCGTCATTGAAGCACCTTCAAACCGCAATTGAGATATAGAAAGAGAAGGGGGCCAGGCAAATCAAAAAAGGAGGTCGACGAGGACGAAGAGAACAACACTTCCACCCTTTTTGAAGAAGAACACCCCCTGTTTGGGTGTAATTGTCGTTTTTCTTACGATTGACAGTTTCTGAGATATATAAAACATGGTACGGGATTCCCAGTTATCGGCTAAGTATTTTATGAGATTGGCTAGGGTAAATATTATACTGGCTAGTAAGTACAAAACCCCATACATATGTGAAACTGAACACCCAGCTATGCACAAAACAAACGACCAAAACCCCAAAGTTTCCCTGATTGGCATGCATACTAACAAAATACTACCTTTATCAACATACCCAACAAATGCGGCATCCCACTACACAATCATATAATCGCCTATCCATGCCACGCTTCCTTATGTCCTCCGACGCTTCCGACGAATAAAATCCCCACGAGACGGGTACCTACTGGTCTTCGGTCTCCCAAGCCTTCTCTTCACTGGTGGAGGTAGTAACCGGATCTGCGCTATCTGTTGGGGAGGATCCCAGGTGTCCATGGGGGGAACGGAGTACACCACTCCGACGTAGCTCGCGTTCCACGCAGCTGTAAATACAAAACAAAAACCATTATTGTGGTCCTCTCAGTATCGGTTGGAGCTAAGGGAAGGATGGGGAGAATCCATTACTGTAAATAAAAAACAAAAACCATACTTACCCATTTTCGTTGATGTATATTGTACGCAATTGCCACGTATATCCCTGTGTATGTCTACATATATTCCGTTGATGACTAGGATTTCCCTTTGCTTGGCTAGTAACTGAATTTCTGGGTTTTATTCTTCCAACTTGACGTTAATGGCAACTTAACCACGTACCCTCTTCCTCCATGACTGTTGTGATGGCTCTGTGTGTTGATTTGGTGCGTTGTCCCATGTTCACAAGCATCGAGCGACTTCCATGTTGGCTTCCACTTTCGTTCACCGAAGCGTACAAAGGAAGGGGCCATGGCCCATCGCCGGCCCTTGAGTTGCAGTACTTGAAAGCATCCCAATCACTTTCATCATCCACTTGAATCGGATAGCATCCCTCCTTCTTCGTATCGAGTAGATATTTCAACTCCAACTCGTACCACCTCGGGACAACCGCGAGCTTCTCCATTATCTTGCTCCTGGCGGACCCAAACAAGATGGTCTCCTCTATGAGCATTATTTTGTGGGAATTTTGACCTTCATACACCCATCCCCCTCCGAGATGCTTCCATCGACCATTGCAAACGAGAGTAAGTAAGATCACCCCTTTCTCCCCTGCGACATAAAGAGGTTAATTACGATGGTCCTCTCAGTATCAGTTGGAGCTAAGGGAATGATGAGGAGAATCCGTTATTGTAAATACAAAACAAAAATCATACTTACCCATTTTCGTTGATGTATATTGCACGCAATTGCCACGTGTGTCCCTGTGTATGTCTACATATATTCCGTTGATGACTAGGATTTCCCTTTGTCTGGCTAGTAACTGAATTTCTGGGTTTTATTCTTCCAACCAGACGTTAATGGCAACCATGGAGAAGAATTAGTTGTTTTGCACTTTTTGATCCACCTGGCGAGCTCCCCCATCTTCTTTTATACTTCCTCTGAAAATCGTTGCACTCCCCGCATGTGGTTTCCCTCCAATTTTCCTTGGCGGGAACTTTTCTTTGTGAAAGTGGACTCTCTCTCTCCTAGTGCATTAAATGCAAGTCACTCCAACCCTTCTCACCCTCTCTCCCAGCTGTCACTGTCACTCTGCAGGCCTTCATATTTTAATTGTTTTTTTGCCAAATTATTACACTCACTCCACTATAATTTCGACAAGTGTCTCATCCCCTCCCACCTTTTCCCGTTTTGTGTAAAGGGGTAACCTGCAACCGATTGACAACAATTTGCAAAAATAACATTTTGTCATCCCATTGCAAATTTTCAACCCCAAGGTTATTTTTGCAAACTTGAGTATGGATTTGTATATTCATGCAAATCATCCTACTCTTTATTTGTTTGGACGTGAGATTAATTAATTCAGACCTCTCAGCAAAACAAGATATTTGTTGGGCTAGTACTTTTAGTGTTAATAAATTATCATCATTAGACCAAAAAAATATTAATTATCATCAATTTGGACGAGTGGTTAAGTTACTTGCTTGGAGTGACATCAATCTATTTTCCCTTCAAATAAATAACACCAATAATATATTATATATCAATCGCCTTTGAAAGGTCATATTTAAAATTGAACGACCTTGTACCAAAAAACCCCCAAAAAATTGTACGATATATGGAGAACCCAACCTTTCAATTGCGCACGTCATTTGAATTTGATACATCACGCACGGCCTTGTTCATCCCATCCCCAAATCAACTTTTCACTATATAATTACTTATTATCTGCTTTTATATATCCTCTGTATCTTAAAACTGAGTCCTTTTCAGCCCTCTCAGACTATCCAGGTGGAGCCTTCTTTGATTTTTTTTCTTCTTTCCCTTTTTGCCCTTTACTTTCTATTTCTCTCTTCTCTATCCTCTTTCCCACGAGCTCCACGGTTTCCTACTTTTTCTCAACCGTTACGTTCTCCTCCGACATCCGACTTCTTCCTAGCGGAGTTAGGGGCAACGGTGGATCACGAGGGCAGAGTTGCGAGTTCCTGGAGGTGCGGCGCTGCGTCTACTGATGGTCGGAGGCGGATACGGTGGCTGGAAGCGGTGGTCGTCATCGGCGCCGGCGAGGAGATTTCAAAATCGGGTTTTGTTTCCTGCATAGTTTTCTGAGATGTTTTTAAATGAAAACGTTTCTGGAAGTGTAAGAAACTTGATGGGAACTCTTAACAACTTGGATATGGAGAGGAAGGAGGGGTGTGTGTTTGAAATTCGTTTTCGGATGAGGTATTTACAGGGGAGGATTTGGGGAGGACTGACTTCAAATTAATTCTGAAAATCTTATTGATAATCCATAACAGATCGATAACGAATCACCAATTTGATCTGATTCCTTCAATTTCGCCGGATTTGGGAAAATTTTTAGATTTGGGGATAATTACATTCGACCAGATTTTTATTCGAATCTTCCGAAATTGTTTTAAGAAATCTCTTTAGAAATGGATGGAGAAGGTTATGAAATGATTTGTTTTAGATTTGAAGTGGAAAAGAGGGGATTCAAAATGGAGGGAGGTGTGCTTGGGCTGTACGTGTGGTAGCGGAGGAAGAAGGGTTCGGGTGAACCGGATTCTATTTTTATTTTTAATGGGTTTGGTTCACTGAACCGGTTCAATAAAAAATACAATATATATATATATATATATATACACACACACACACACACACACACACACTTGTATCATTTGGGGTAACAAAATTAATATTATAAATTATAAATAAAAGTTAAGATAAAAATCATAATTAAAAATCTTTAACATAAATGTATCTTATAAATATTTCAGAAAATTATATATATTTTTTAAATCTCATTTAAAGCAGTATACATCAAAAGATGGCTTGGAAAGATATATTATATGTTGATTTCAAGTTGTACGTACTTTAACCCTTCCTGTTAAAAGGTCTCCTAATTGTTATATCCAAAAATAAGTGTACAAGCATACAGTCATGTAAAAAATTTGATATTAATTAGCATAATTTGATTATATCATATCGATACTTACAATAAAGAACGAGTTTCTTAAACCACATGTTGTCTTAATTGCCTATTGATCGATGTCCTATGTGACATTTTATTAATTAATCAAGTCATATATAAATTTTGTGATTTTCAATTTTTCTTTAAATAAATTAAATGGTTTTTTTAATTTTTATTTAATTATTAAGTGATGAAACTCGATAAATTTTTGAAAGGTTTTATGGCATATTTCAAAGCCACATTTATGATTTTCAATGTGTCGTCTATCCATGATTCTACGTTTCATTCCATCTTGATCCCTGTATCATGGATATAACACTGTAAAATTGGAAAAAAAATCATTTAAAATGTATTGATTAATATGAGAAAATCCGAAAAATAAGATAAGATTACTTAAATTAAGTTTAAAAATTAATCCTGTGCGTGGCGCGCGGGCTTTAGACTAGTATAGACTTAATTTGTTAGTAATATAATCAACGTTTATTTGTTTTTTATATTAGCATATTAGTAATTTCAAAGCCTTGATACCCCGCTACCTATTTTTATTACCCCACTTTAAAAATAACTATTTTAAATTAACATTTCAAATTTTATCCAACTAACTCCACTACCTATTTTAATCACCCCACCTTCAAATGTAACTTCTGTAAGTTTAAACTTCTGTTGAAGCATTCCAAATTTTACCCCACTAACCCCACTAACTATAATCACTTCACCTTCAAATTAGTTATAACCCCACTACCTATTTTAATCACCCCACCTTCAAATGTAACTTCCGTCAGTTTAAACTTCTGTTGAAGCATTCCAAATTTTACCCCACTAACCCCACTAACTATAATCACCCCACCTTCAAATTAGTTATAACCCCACTACCTATTTTAATCACCCCACCTTCAAATGTAACTTCCGTCAGTTTAAAATTATGTTGAAGTATTCCAAATTTTAACCTCTACTACTAATGTTGTATATAAAGAGGTTTTTCACAACGTATAGTTTGTAGAAACTTGTGTTGAGGACATATGCATGCAGATGTTATGGCGGAGTTGATTATTATTTGCGTACATTGTGGTTGACTTATTTTACTTTATCAAACCATGTTAAATTAATTTATGTGTCGCTCCTTCTTGTATCATTCACCTCAGTCGAAGGTAAGGTTCGGTCTAGTACTATGTTTTATACATCATTACTGAGTTAAAAATCCCGTGCGTAGCGCATGGGCTACATGCTAGTTACATTAATTACGGTGAGCCATAGAAATTCTAAGCCACTTGTCGAGGTGATTTTGAAAGAAAATTCAAGTTTTAAAATGTGAATTATAGAGTTAACTGTTAAGTGTTAACTAACACAATTAAAGTGGGCCAGTGCTGATTTAACAATAAAATAAAACTAGTACTTTTCCCAAACCATGTTCGGGTTTTTTTCGATATATTTTCGATCGAACGTCAATTTTCAACCAATATACTTCTCACCTTGTTGTTCTTCGAAATCTTTGGTTGTCATGGTGATTTATATCAAACTCCCAAACTATATTTCATACCATGAAAAATAACAACTCGACCCAAACTAAATCAAACTCCCAAACTATATGAAACTATGTTAATTAAGATGCAAGCTACATTGAATCCAAATACACATGATCCATAACAATTCCGTCCTTCACAACACACTAAAGACTTTTACTCAGCACATTTCACAACACGGGCATGAAAAAAAATATGGCCATAACAACAGCAATGACATGTGTTAAACAGATCTAACAGCTACGCCATGAAATAAGTATGGTTATAAGAACATCAATCAACCAACACAACTCAACATTAATAAGCATTAATCCCGAATTCCAATCCCAATTCCTCTCTCAATTTCTCCTCTTTTTTTGTTCAATCTCAATCTTCGGGTTCGCGGCCAGGGGAGATGATGACGGGCGGCAGAGTGCCAAGCTCTGCCGGCGGGAGCCCCAGGTTTCTGACGGCGTTGCAAACAGGATTAAGGAGCTGGTTCGTTTTTTGGCTGCATAGTCGGTCGCGTTGCAAACAGGATTAAGGAGGGGAAGTTCACTCTTGATGGTGGTGACTACTCCTTGCCCATCAACAACCATCCGAATAGTCTCCATGGTATATATCATTCTAATTCATTTCAGGTTTCAACCAATATAAATTCGATCTATGAATATAGTGTTTACAATATCCACATCTTGTTTTTAGTCATATACAATTAACCTGTTAGTAACATTAGAGTTTTCACCGTTCATAATCACTAAAAATACACTATACTGTGAGCATCAATCGTTTTGTAGCATGCGTCTGTCTCGAGTCAAGAAGCCTTAACTCAATCTTGTCTGTAAGTTTGATTCCTCAAAATTGCATTTCAAAATGTTATTTCAAAACCATAAATTCAGACAAATTGATTTCGGGAACCACTAATCTTTTTTTCTCGTGATTCTCTCTATGGCATTTCATCAAACAGGTAGAGTGCATGACTAAATGGTACTTCAAAACCATAAATGTCAGGAGCTTTTATTCGTCTAAACTTTATATGTAATCAAATACATGTAACTTCCTGAAATTGAAACCACTAAGGCCCTAACCCCTAATTGAGTTTGAGTTGAGCCAAAATTATCAACCTCGGATTGAACTCAAATACCACATTCAATCCAACCAACAAATTGAGTCAGAATTCATGAAATTGAAAGAAGTAAATTTTGACAAAACTGAAAACTGAAAATGGAATAAGGTGAATACCTCTTTTGATGAATTTTCTAGTTATTTCTAAAACCTAGATCAATGACAAAAAAAAAAGAGGGCGTTAAGGGTGCATACCAATTGCCCTCCTCCCGGCGCCGACTGATTCCGCTCGTCCAAGATTCCAACGGTGAGGCAAGAATAGGCGAGTGGAGTTCTAGTAGAGCGACGGCCAGGCGGCAAATCCGAGCGAAGAATTCATATTGGATCCACGGGAGGGAGGTCGTGGATCTGGTAGAGCGACGATTCAGCGGAGGGGAGATGCGAGGGAAGCCGTGGGGGTGCGGCGCGGCAAGGGACCTCCACCTTCTCCGGATCTAGGTGCCCCGACCTCGAATCCGAGCGAGGGAGATGAACGGATGTGAGTGAGACTGCGATGTCGATTGTGGAGCGGCAATGAAGCTGATGTGAGGGATAGGGTTGTGCAGAAAAACCCGACACGACTGACCCGACACGAAACCGGGGCGACATGACACGAAAAAACACGACACGAAAAGGACACGACATGATAATGACACGAACCGTGAAAACACGAAAATTAATGGTTCGTGTATGGTTCGGGCAAATCTCGTTACCGGATACCCGACACGAACCATCGAACCGTTTATTTTTATTTTTTTTAAAAAAATATAGCGAGCTGTGTATTTATATATATTAGATGTAGTTAATTAGGATCACTAATTCATGATAGCTCAATTGGTTGGCCGTGTGGGGAAAGAGTTTCAAAAGAGACTTGGAGTGGTGGGTTCGAATCCCATTACTTCCTAATTTTTTGTGTAGGGTAAAAGGCTGAAAATTTGGCTTCATTGAAGGACACGTGGCACAATATTTTGTGAAGACATTGCTTCTAAAATAATAAGTATAAGGGGTGGATAAGGCACTTGTAGCAAGCAAGGTCAAAGTATCTAAAGGATGTAATCAGAAATGAAATAAATCAAGGATCAAAAAAAATAAATAAATAAATAAATTTGGGTATGCTGGATTTTACATATAATGTGAATATTTTTTTTCTTTTATTAATATTAAATTTAGAAATAAAAGAGTAAATAAATTAATTAATAGATGATATATGATTTTTTTTTTTTTTTTTGAGAACCAACGGACCAATAGATTAAGTAGAAATTAAATCATCCCTTACAAGAGAATTTAGCTTAGAAAAAAAAATGCAAATTGGCACCAGCAACCATTTCATACAGAATAAGAAATTGATGTTCCGGCCTCAATTGTGCTAACAGATGTGCCACCTTATTTCCTTCCCTTCTCACAAAGAGCACAGAGCATCCCCTGAGTTGATTCATTGCGGCTCTAATCGCCCTGAGGATCCCTCCTAGCTGGCCAGCTCCTCCCAATCCGTTGTTCACCTTACTTACTATATTGACACAGTCCGATTCGACCACAACATGCTCAACATCTTGGTCGATTGCTATTTGCAGCCCCCAAAGGATAGCTTGCCCCTCCACCACCTCCGCCCTCGGAATTCCGACACACCTCTTAGCCCCCACCATGAACGGGCTCCCATCTTCTCCTCTCACCACCACCTCAATCCCACTCCCACGGACCTCGTCAACAGCGGCATCGCAGTTAATTTTAATCCACCCATTCTCCGGCCTCTTCCACTTCGTCAATCTCCTCTCCACCGTCGCTCCCATCACATTCCCTTCGCTGCCTCCGGCCACTTTGGAGTACCCTTCTGCCGCTCCTAGAGCCTCTTCCATTACCCTCTCACTCTCCATAACTTCCCCCTCAAAAATCCGTTTGTTGTGGTACTTCCAGATGGTCCAAACCATCACACTCCACAAATACAGAGCCTCCGGCTTGAGCTTCTTCATCTCCTTATCCACCCAACTCGTGACATCGACGCACCCTCCTCCCAGTCTCTTCATTTCCGGCCTCAAAGCCCACACTCTCCTAGCACTTCTGCACTCGAACAAGGCATGGATCCCTGTTTCCCTTCGTCCGCACCAGTCACAATTGGCGTCATGTGTCACTTTTCTCTCCATTAGACGTGCTTTGCAGGGAATTACATCCCGAGTCGCCCGCCATACCAAAGATCGAGCACTCGGTATCGTGTCAATCTTCCACAACATCTTCCAAAACTCCTTTCTCCGATCTTCCGTCGACCCCCCAACACCTCCATCTTTGTTCAGCTCCCCCTGGAAGACCACATGATACGCCGTCCGGACAGAAAATTTTCTATCCGCTGAGTGAATCTAGGTTCTCTCATCCGTCATCTCGTGACTCACCAAGTGGAGCCTCAATATAATTTCGGCGCCACAGGGCAAGAAGAACTCCCTTACCAACTCTTGCCGCCAGCAACCTCTTTCCCAGTCAATAAGATCCAAAACCCTCAACTCCTCTGTGTTATTCATGGGATTTGCCAGCACCCTGTAGCTCGCCGGTCTTGGGATCCAACGGTGTTTCCATACATAGATATCCGCCCCACTCCCTACCTCCCACACTATGCCCGATTCCAGCAATTGCCTCCCCATCCAAATACTCCTCCAAGTATAGCTCGGCCGGAAGCCCAACGGAGCCTCCAAGAACTCCCCATTCGGGTAATATCTCGCCTTGAGCATCCTCACTACTAGAGAGTTTAGATTCTCCATCAATGTCCATCCTTGCTTTGCCAAGAGGGCTTGATTGAAGCTCCAAAGATCCCGGAACCCCAGCTCGCCCTTATTCTTAGCTAAACATAGCCTTTTCCAGCTCATCCAATGGATCTTTCGCTTGTCAGCATCCCCTCCCCACCAAAACCTACTCAACAGCCCCTCGATTTCCTGACACACATTATCCGGCATATAAAAACACGACATCGTGTACATCGGGATTGCTTGAGCGACCGCCTTAATCATCACTTCTTTCCCTGCATTGCTCAGCGTTTTCTCCTTCCACCCCTTGAGCTTTTTCCATACCCTATCTTTCACATTAGCAAATATGGCTTTCTTTGACCTGCCAACAATAGTAGGGAGACCCAAATATTTGTCATGTTTCTCCACCTCATTAATCCCAAGGATGTGCTTGATTTGACTCTTCAACTCATCCCTCACATTCTAGCTGAACGATAGCTCGGATTTTGCAAAGTTGACTTGTTGTCCCGACGCCGCTCCATAAGTATGGAGAATATCTATCAATTCCCTGCTCTGTTGACAAGATGCCTTCGCAAAAATAACGCTATCATCCGCAAAAAATAGGTGAGATACTCGAGGTGCCCCTCTAGCCACCTTTATCCCCTCCAATCGCCCTGCCTCTTCACTCCTTCTAATCAAGCTAGAGAAACTCTCGGCACACAGAAGGAACAGATAGGGAGATAGAGGATCCCCTTGCCGGAGCCCTCTAGACGGCCGAAAAGTCTCTGTCGGGGATCCCCCCATCAGCACCGCAAAAGAGCCAGACGAAACGCACCTCATAATTAAGTCCACCCACTCATTCGAGAACCCCAACTTTCTCATACAGTGGTCCAAGAAACCCCACTCCACTCTGTCGTATGCCTTAGCCATGTCCAATTTCAGCACCATATACCCTTTCTTCCTCTCCCTCGTTTTCATAAAATGAAAGAGTTCGAAAGCCGCTATGACATTATCTGTGATCATTCTCCCCGGCACGAACGCACTTTGGTATTCTGAGACAACTTTATCGAGGTATTTCTTTAACCTGTTAGCCAACACCTCGGACACAATCTTATACAGCACATTACACAAGCTAATAGGTCGCAACTCCTTTATCCTAGAGGGAGCCGCCACCTTCAGGATTAGTGTGATAAAAGTATGGTTCGAACCCTCAGGGAATTGGCCATCATTTAGAATGCTAAGAACGCAACTGGTGATCCCGGGTCTAACAGTATCCCAGTGTCGTTGATAAAACTACGCTGGCATGCCATCAGGCCCAGGGGATTTTGTGGGATGCATAGAGAAAAGAGCTGAGTGTACCTCCTCGCCAGTAAAGGGCAAAAGCAGCTTCTAGTTGTCCTCAGTCGACAGAATAGGCTCGATACCTTGAGTAGCCGACCCAGGGGTAGCCTCCATGCCGGACCTAAAAATATCGTTAAAATAATTAACTGCTACCTTTGGCATTCCTTCCTGACTTCTCCATTCTCTCCCCTCGTCATCCACTAATCTCGCAATTCTGCTTCTCCTATTCCTCCCGTTAGCCTTCCCATGAAAGAATTTCGTGTTCCTGTCCCCCCAACGAAACTCATTCGCTTTCGCTCTTTGATACCACATAATTTCCTCCCTCTTAAGTAATTCCCTCTCCCTACTCTCTAACTCCCTCCTCCTCCCCACTTGCCCCCCTCCCTCATCTCTTGCAGCTCTCTCCCAATCTCACTCAACTCTTTAGAAACATTCCCGAAAGTCAACAAATCCCACTCCTTTAAGTCTGACCTACATCTATCAATCCTTCCCGAGACCCCTTCCTCCGCCATGCTACTCCCAGGATTCATCCAACCATTCCTAACTACCTCCTCATAGCCATCATGCTCAAGCCACATAGCTTCGAAGCGAAAAGGTCGAGTCCCCTTCCTCTTCCGACTCCCCCCCTCACCGTCAAAATTAAGCACAATAGGGACATGATCCGACCCGATCCTCTGCATGTGTTGCACTCGAGCATACGGGAATTGTTTCAACCATTCCTCGTTTGCAAATGCCATATCCAAGCGCTCCTGTATGAAGCTAGCTCCCTCCCACGCATTATCCCAAGTTCTATTCCCTTCAAAACCAATCTCCCTAAGCTCGCATTCCTCCACCGCACTCCTGAACTCAATCATATTGTTGAAGTTAGACACATTCCCCCCCCCCCCCCTGCTTATCTGCTAAACTGGTAATCTGGTTAAAATCCCCCATTATAACCCAAGCTTCTCTCCCATCCCACCTTAGGCTCCTTAGAAGGTCAAACGTGTGCTTCTTCTCACTCCGTTCAAACCACCCATATATGCCCATGAACCTCCACCCCCCGACTAGGGCATCAATATGATGCCTTGTGTAGGATTGGATTGCAACTGGTGGCACCCCTTCATTCCACATTAAACAAAGACCGCCCGATCTCCCAATACTTTCAATCACAAACACATTACTGTACCCTAACTCTCTCCCCACTTTCTCCATCCTCCGTTGCCCACATTTAGTCTCCATCAAGAACGTCACCCTAGGGTCCACCTTTCTCACCAACGAGGCGAGTTTACCAACTGTCGGGTCCTTCCCCAATCCCCGAGAGTTGTAGCTTAACACACTCATTTATCCCGGCAGGAGAGAACCTCCGTCTCCCCCGCCGATAACTTTGCTCTCTTTCCAAGCTGAATTTCGCCCATGACCCTATCAGTCTCATCCCCATCCCTCACCTCCTTGTCAATCTCCATCGCATCCCCTCTTCTTTTATCTCCACTCAGCCCTCCCTCAATCACTTTACCCCCAGTAAGCCCTTCCCTTGCTCTCCTTTTCCATGTATTTTTAATCTTTTTGTGTTCCACCCCAAGAGACTCAATACCCTTTCCTTTTTTATTCCCATTATCACCACTCCCCCCTTCACTACCTCCCCCTTCCATGTCACTCTCCTTCTCCCCATCTCCCTCTATCAACTCCTCCCTCCCAGCTCGGCTATCATCTTCACCCCCCATCTTTGTCATCCCTCCCCCGATCCTCTTATCTCCCCTTATCTCCCCTGTAAGCCCCTCCCTTGCTCTCCTTTTCCATGTATTTTTAATCTTTTTGTGTTCCACCCCAAGAGACTCAATACCCTTTCCTTTTTTGTTCTCATTATCATGACTCCCCCCTTCACTACCTCCCCTTTCCACGTCACTCTCCTTCTCCCCATCTCCCTCTATCAACTCCTCCATCCCAGCTCGGCTATCATCTTCACCCCCCCATCTTTGTCATCCCTCCCCCGATCCCCTTATCTCCCCTCATTTGTTGATCCCCATCTCCCTCCTTTGTTGTTCTCCTTTCAGACCCTTCTCCGCTACCAATACCCTCCTCCACCAGTCGCACTTTTCCCACCCTCGATATCAATATTCCTTCATCATTCTGCCCAACTTGAGAGCCCCTCTCAACTCTCTCCTCCTTCTCAATCTCCTCCAACACCTCCGACAGAGCTCGACGCCTAGCGTTTCGCCCCTTAGCCACTCCTCCACTGCCAGCATCCCCCTGTTCCTCCCCCCTCCTCCTCTCCTCAGCAACCCCCTTTGATTCTTTTCCCCCACCCTCCCTACTGCTCACTCTCTTATATGGAGATGCTCTCAGCTCATCACTATATTCATTGTGAGCTCCTTGACTCCCTTCAGTCTCACAATCTCCTTCTACGTGGACAATAATTCCACACTTATTGCAGAAATTCGGAAGTCTTTCGTACTTGACCTTCACCCACATTTTCTTTTTATCAATCATCATAAAAAACCCTCGTAACAGAGGCTTAGTTATATCCAGCTCCACCCCGACCCTTAAAAATTTACCACCCGACTCCATATCCTCCTCACCCGTTCCTATAAATTCCCCCATACTTGCTCCAACTGCCTCCGCTGTTCTACGGTTAATTGCCACTATAGGAATAGCATACACTCTTACCCAGAATTGAGCCCTTGTGAATTCCATCTTCGACTGTTGAATCATCCCCGGATATTTAAGAACCAGGAGCGACTTGTCAAAAGACCATGGTCCCCCTTCTAGTACCTTGATCGTATCCTCCTTACTCCCAAAAGTGAATATGAACAGGTTCTGTGACAGCTCGCTGAAGCCAAACCCCTTCCGTAATCGCCACGCACCCTTCATCGTGGCATTCAAAGCATACCCATTGAACGGTCTGGCTATGATCAGCGAACCGACCAAAACATTCGAAGCCTCCTGTCCTCCCACCTCGCCCACAAAACCCTCAACCACCACCTCTTCGTTCTTAGTCAGCAAGAAATCCCCTCTTCTCTCCCCCATGGCAAACGTCGCAGTTAACCCTAATCACAATATTTTCAGAAAACCAATAAAAGACTACGTACCTGACTCGGTGTATCTCGCACGTGCCGGCGAGGACGACCTAGCTCCCACGGCCCAACACCGGGGAGGACGCAAGCAATTCCGAAAGCCACCAGGGGGTCGCCGTCGGTGATCGCCTCAAGCTCTAGGGTTTTTCTCCATAACCTGATGATATATGATTAAAAAACAAAAGAAGAAACAAAGGAATTACAAATAAAAAGCATTGCAAAGGTATTTTTTTAGAGCCAGCATGACTGAGAGTTTCTCTCTTCAATTGTGAATCCGTTTTTTGGGCAAATCCCTCTTGCCAATCCCTCTTTTGATCCCTATCTATGCATAATCCTTCAGATATCTCCATCTCAGTGCTCGATTCAGTATGTCCTTTTCGGATTTGGCTTGAAGATGTTGGATTTCAACGAGTTGTGCAAAATCGAAGGGTAAGTCTGGTTAACCCTCTACAAATCCCTCAGCCCATCTCACTTATGTGTATCCAGTCATGTTTGCCTTACTATCTTTGAGTTGCTTCTAGTTTTGTGAATCAGGTATGATCCCCTTCAAGAAATCGTTTTAAGGCTTTTTGTTTCCAAACCCTAGCTAGGCTCCCCAATTCATCAACCCGTGTGATTCTTCATGTCCTCGTCCACCGATTGCTTTTTGTTGATTGTCGTGTTCATGGTTCCATCGCGGTCCCGGTCTTCGATGGAAGTTGGTGCTCCTCCGAGCCTTCATCTCTGTCGCCCCCTCTATATCTCCGACGGCTGGTGGTTGGTGTTGTCGGTCCGGCTTTGCGCCCTCTGCTTCGCCGCATCTATATGCCTTCAGGTCGGTGGTTTTGTTGGTGTACGTCTTACTATGTGGTGGCTGCTCTCCTGGGAAAAAAAACGAGTCTGACTTCCTTTGGGCTAAAGTGGTCTGAAGTTTGTGCCCGAAAATTTCCTTTGCGCCCAAGCAGCAAAAAAATAAAGAACAAAAAAATATTTATTTAGAGTTGCCAAGTTGTCTGTTTAAACCCCGCACTTGGTGCTTTGGGCCCAAGTTTGCGGAAATGTCAAAAAAAAAGATAAAATTATTGGGCCGAAAGGGCTTTATTTAAATCCTGAAAGGGTTTGAGTAAACCCACCCGAAAGGGTTTGACTACATCCCTCAAGGGCTTGACTATATTCTTGTATGTGAAATATTATTGGCGTTCGAGCAGCATGTGGACCTCCTTCTAATGTTCATAGGAGGTCATCTTCTTGGTTGGGGGCGTGGAGTTTGACGCCGGGACTGACTGGTCGGGGTCGAGGTGTTGCGCCCAGGGCGACTCCGTATCCAGGATTGAGTTTCCTTGGATTTCGTCTGCACTACCCATGGGATTTAAATTATTGTTGTACCGCTAGCCCGCGGTGCCACTGTTCGGTGGTGCTTACCTTCATTCTTCGGCGACTTTCTTAACTTTCTTAGGATTGGTCTTCTTGGGTCGTCTTGTTGTAGAGTTTTTTTCTGCTTGTTTCATTTCTCTTGTTGTCTATAGTTCTATATTTTTAGGTTGCATGTTTGACGGTCCGCGTCTGCCGACTTTGTCGGCCTTTCAATAAGCCAGACCTGTCTGACCTTCGAATTTTACCTTATAAAAAAAAAGCACTACAAAGGCAACAATGTAGTGTGTTGTGTGTGTATTGATTAAACACTACAGAATGCAACAATATAATGTGTGTATTGATAACACCTGTCACAAAACGGAAATGCACTTATTAGGATTCGAACCAAAGATGCAACCATCTATCTCAAACCCCATACCAACTGTGCTCATAACATAGATGAGTACTAGTACACCTTTTTTTATTTTTCAAATGGGGTGGGTTGCAGCAAACCTCATCCCACCCCTAGATCCATCCCTAGATGAACATACACATCTTGATTTACCAAAAAAAAACCCTTTATTACAATGAGCAAAACTAATGAAAATTAAAGATAAGTTCTGCAATGGACTCATCTGGAAAATAAGGAATGAGAAGACAATCAACTTCTGCATGGACATATGGCTAGATGAGAACATAAAACCGAAAAGGTAGAAAAATACATAATGGAATACACCGATCTGACAACCATGCCGCCTTCATCAATCATTCAAAAATCGAGACAACCTTCATTCTAGATAACCAAATTGAAGAATATACTCTATTGGGGTATAGAAAAGAACGTCTGGTTCACCGATGCAAGTGCACTACGACACATCACAAGCAACAATAGAAATGACTTCAACAAGACCGCGCGGATATGGAAGAGTGATACAACCCCGAGAATTAAGAATTTCATATGGAAAATTATAATAATGGAATCTCTACCAAAACTAGACTAAACAACAAAGGGGTAGCAGTCCCATCAACATGTGAACTATGTGATCGATGCGAGGAAACTCCAACCCACCTATTCCTTCATTGTCATCAATTTATAAACTTAATATAGAAAATTGATCCATTGATTGGAAAAATATTACAACAAATTGATAGGAATGAACAATGATAGACATCTTTAAGAAACTAAAACTAGATCAGAGGAAAAAGCAAGCAACAATATGGTGGAGCCGATAATCTTTGACAACATAAACACAATGGAAATCGAAAACACGAAAATCTTACACGACAAACATTTATAAACTGGGATAAAAAAAATGGTCAACTCAAATAAAACAAAAAACAACAACTACAACATTACCAGGGAAGAAAAGACATATAAGATGGAATAAACCATCAAAAGGAACATTTAAAATAAATTTTGATGACAATAATAACTATTCTGGCATTTCTGGTGCTGGTTAAATTATTCGTGACCATAGAAAAACGATGTTTGACTTCGGAGGATCACAACTTCGACACATGTTGCCACTCATGACTAAAGATACGGGCCTCAAGATGAGGATTGAGAGGGCAAAGGGGGTTGTCCAGGATACATGTGGAAGGTGACAACTTTACTGTCGATCATCAATGCCCTCAAGGGCTGCTTGTCCTGCCCATAGAAGATTGAGATTCTCATCACCGATATCCTCCTTCTGCTTAAATCATTTGAGAGTGTGAACGTCACGCATTGCTTTTGGGATACCAACAGATATGTCGATCCAGAGATTCGGTCAGACAAGGAACTCAATATCCTCATCCGCAAGATTGCCCTTGGATTTTGGGACTAGCATCGTCCAAATTCTTACTTGTATAAAAAAAATGAGAAATAGATTTAATTAGATTTGTTTTAACAAACATACTGAAGGTTCGATAATGTAAAACAAAGTAATATAGAAATACTCTAGAAAGGGGGTTGAATAGAGTATGCCGGTTTTTCGCAGATAGTCTCAAGACTTTTGAAGCTCGTGTAAAACCCTTTGAGATTAGACTTAGTCTTTTCTCTGAAAACCTGAATCACAAAGTTAAACAATCGAACCAAGTGCGGAAATAAGGTAAAGCAGTAAATAAAGGTCTCGATGAGTTGTTTACGAGGTTCGGCACGAACTTGGCCTACGTCCCCGCCTAGGGTTCTTCCACAACCCGAGGATTCAACCGACTTTTATTAATTCACAAGACTTAGGATCCTAATAGCTCACCGAGAAGCCTCTATCCTATACAATTGCAATCTAGTCAACTCACGTTCCCTTGGAGTCCTAGACCAATCTAGAAGAGCCCCACCTCTCTATGCTATCTAGTACAATCCTCTTACACTTGGTGAATCAATCGCCTAGTGTTCACATCCTGAGTTACAAACTCTCGAGTATAACACTATAACAAAATATATCCTATAAGCTCACTGTGTAACTCTCAAATGCTTTGAAATGAAATAACAGACTCTTAAGGACTAGCAGAGAGCACACGAAGAAGACAGATCTCGCTTGAAGGCTTGAGTATATGAAAGCTTGTGTTCAACAGATGTATAGTTGTTTTCTTCTTCCTTTTCTTTATATTGAAAACAAATCGACGCCTAAGGATCTTCACCAACGTCTAGAGAGGATCATGGCTTGAGCTGGATCTTCTATCTTTGGAAACTTCGGAGGCCATGATCTTCTGATTTGAATCTTCTCAAATTTTCAACATAAGAAAGGAAATAATATTCGAAAATACTTCCTGAAAGGTTAATGTATATATAATAATATAATGGAAGCATATAATAACATAAAATAATATTCGAACATAATATCATATAGAACAGGTTTTGTGTTTCATCAACACTGTTAAAGCTACAAGACCTTTGACACAAACAGACTGTCAATGCCTTTGAAACTTATTCCGATTTTCATAAAGGGAGGGAGTTATCAGATACATCTTAAATTATCACAATACTCAATCTATTTAGTCTCAGTTTTTTCCATTTTCAATTCACTTTTTAAAAATAATACAAAATATTATTTTTAAAAAAATATTTCATCTATAAAATAATATATATATATAGAGTTTTATCTCATTAAAAAAATGTGTTGAAAATTCAACCTAAAGATACGATGGAGTGAGAAGCTCGGACCAATGATATAGCTGATATTCAAGTCGAACAAGCCAAATATACAGTGATTGTTTTTATTCAACTCTTTTAGAAATCAGCCTAGTTCAAGTTGAGTTTAAATTTTAACTTGAGCTTTAAAATATGTTAATGCTCTACTCAATCAACTCGTATAATAAATTAAGCTCGAGCCGGGTTATATTTGAGCTTAGAGCAACACTACTCAGTACTCACTCATAACATATTAACTAAGGGGAAGCTTTTTAAATTCTACAAGATTTGAGCTTGAGTCGAGTTAAACCTCAATTTGAATCGAGGTTTGCCATTTGCTGATAATCAGCTCGTTTAATAAATGGACGAGCTCGAGCAAAACTTTTATCGAGCCAATTTTGAGTCGAGCTCATATACTAACCCTACCAATGACTTAATATTTTGTGTTAGAAAGCGGATCTCTATCTTATATTAAAAAAAAAATATAAATAGGCCTAACTTACTCCCGTTTCATACAACCCGACCTGGGTATCTAGAAATTTAACATAGTATTGAGCTTCTATAAGAGAGTGAGCATACTTGTCTTTGAGTAATCTATAAGGAGATTGAGATGTTTATCTCGTCTCTAGTAGCTGCAACTAGTCTTGACTTGATTGTACTTTAGCGGACTTGTTGAGAATGAAAATTTGTTTCCACGTCTTTTAGGAGGCAAAATTAAATAGTAAGATTCAAGGGAGACAAACCTTCATAATGATTTATTTAAAAAAAAAAGTGGATCACTACCTTATAATAAGAAATAAAAATAAATCCAATATAATTTTTATTCATACGCCCATCTGAAAACATTTAAGTAAAATTTAAGAAATTAAAAAAGAAGAGGGGTTGCAAATTTAAAATAGGCTAATTTGCGTGAATATGCCAAAGGGGGGCTTTGGAAAAAATGGCAGTGTCACTGCATTATTTGCATTGTGAACCTTGTGAACCGGTTACAAGTTACCATGGTGGGCTCGGAGAAAGGGGGTAAAAATGTGGGATGTGAGAGGTGAGCAACTAAAAAAAAAGGAGAGAAAGTGCATTAAATACAAAGTAGATAGGGGAGCAACTTTTCGCAGAGGATAGAAAGGGAGAGAGAGGGAGCAGCTTTTTCACAGAGGAAAGAGGGAGAGGAGAGAGGGAAAGTAAAAGTGGTGCAACCCAGTGATCAGTTGCATGCCAGCTATACGAAATACGTGTCAGCAACTTAATATTGTGTGTCGACCGAACGCTAAATTTTGCTACCATCATACAATATATAATAACGATTATGGGTAAGTCTCCTCACGGTTTTAGTTTTACGCCTAACTACTCATCCTCTTCATATTCCGAACTGAAAGTGATAAAACCATCTTCTTTTTCTTTCACAGGGGAGAAAGGGTTGGTCTTTATCACTCTCGTATTTGATGGGATGTGAATTAAAAAATAAGATTTCCCACTACCATGCTAGGAATAGCTAGAATTTCAAGAATAAGATGTCATTCGCTTGATGAGAAATAAAAAGGATTATCAAAAATTTGGGTGGATGCTTTCCGCTTCAAGTTGGATTTGACGTACCTTCCCGAAACGAAAAAGGAGAGATGCAATTCATTTCAAGTGGATGATGAATACCACTAGGATGCTTTTTCAATACACCTAAGTCTGACATTTTGCTTTTAATTATGTACTCAAATGTAGTATGCATCCCTTGCGCTCTCTTGCATGTTTCTCCGAACTTGTAGGACCTTCGTGCAACTAGGTGTATAAGAAAACCAGTCATTTTTCTTTGAATATGGAAATGTGGGCTCTGTTTTGTTCACTGGTGGAGTAAGTAGTAAAAGGCACATTGTTGTTGAGACAAACATTTTCAACTTCATTGAACATGCAAAATATGAAAAATGTTAACGTGTTGTTCAAAACGTTTTACATGCCACCAACATGTAAACGCGTGCCATCAATAACTACCCCCCTGAATTAATTTGTAAATAAAGAGCGGTCATATCCGGGGTTCGAACTGGGGATCTATGGGTACTACCCACAAGTCCTTTCCAGTGAGCCATTCCAGAATGGTTACCATCAACAATTACACGTGTGCCATAAATGTCATAGACTCAAAAATGCACCTAAGTTCAAACTTACGTGCCAATTATTCTAGGTTTACGTGCCATTGACATCTAAACTTGTGCCATAAAAATAAATTTCCATGTCGGTGATGTTTCGATGCCTACGAACTGCAAACAAATCCATGAAAGTTCACGAATTGTAAAGTGGAGAATCTTTTTATTTTTGGTAACCTTCAACCGATTCATTCGATAATCGTTTTGAATTCAATACAAATGACACCTTCAACCCAAATTTTCGATATTCCTTTTTATTTCTCATCAAGTGAATGTCATCTTTTTTTTTTTTTTGGAAATTCTAGATATTCTTAGCATGATAGTGAGGAATCTCATTTTTGAATTCACCGCATGTCGGATATGAGAAAGACAAAGACCAACCCTTTTTATCATGCGAAAGAAAGAAAAGAAGATGGTCTTATCACTTTTGGTTGGGGAATAGAAGATGATGAGAAGTAGTTATGGGCGTAAAAACTAAAACCGCGAGGAGACTTACCGTCTATATTCGTTATTATACACGTACTGTATGGTGGTGGCACAGTTTAATGTTCATTCGACATGTAATATTAAATTGCTGACACGTGTTTCGTATTGGCTGGCATGCAATTGATCACTGAGTTGTCTTTTTTCCTAATCCTCTTTCAGTGGCATCACTTCCACTTTCCCTCTCACCTCTGCAAAAAACTACTCTCATCTCTCTTCCCTATCTGTCACCTACATTTAATGATCCCCTCTATTTCCCCTTCCATTAAATATTTCCCTTCGCTTGCTGTTTCCCCACTCTCTTCTAGAAATCTATGTAATTTCTTTTTCTCTCTCTCCTCCCCCTCTCTCATATTTCATCTCCCTCCTCATGCATTTAATGCCCCCCTCTCACTTCCCTTCTCTCCTCTCGGTGAGGATCTGCTGTCCCGGGGTCACTCACTCTTGCCTGTGCCTTCTCTAAGCTTTTCATTTTTTTTTTTTAATTTATTATTTTAATTTTAATTAATTTTCTTTTTTTTTTGGGATGGGGAGGGAAAATCAAGGGGTGTCCCCAAAGGGACATGTGATCCCGCTCGCTCTCCTCTTCCCTTCCATCTCCTTTTGTTTCATGGCTTATGTAATTTTTTGGCCCACTTATTAGTTTTGTTAAATTTGGAGGGAATTTTTACACCATATGAAATGAAATACTCAATAAAAATAAGTAATCCTAAACAACATTGCCTTTTGGGGTCAATTCCAACCCAATTAATTATTCAATTTCTTCAATAAAATTCCATTTTCTATAAATACATACATACACTTGACTACAAGTTTCCACAAGCATCACACACACACAAACTCCTCTTAATTATATATATATATGTATCCAGCACAAATGTTCATTGTACAAACCATCTTCTTCTAGTGTAACTTTCATAGTACAAACCATCTTCTTAGCTAGCCTCAGGCCAAAAACAACTCATCTTCTAAGCCTAAATTTCGATCCCGAATCCGAACCCAAAAGACCATCATGAAGACCAAAACCTCGCCCAAAAAGCCGAAGACCCACGACGACAAGAAGAGGGTGCTGATCAGCGTGAGCGTGCTGGGGAGCGCCGGTCCCCTGAGGCTGCTGGTGAACGACGACGAGGCCGTGGGCCGAGTCATAGACGCGGCCCTCAAACTCTACGCCCGGGAGGGCCGGATCCCCATCCTCGGGTCGGACCCTGCCCGGTTCTTCCTCTACTGCCACGATGGTGCGGTGATGGGTCCGCTGGACACCATCGGATCCAGCGGAGCCCGGAGCTTCGTTCTGGCGCCTGTGAAGCCCAGCAGGCCCGGCCCAGGGCCCGAGAATGGGGGTACCGGTGCAAGCTGGAAGGCATGGCTCCATAGATCCTTGACCTTCAAGGTTCTATCTCATTGAGAATCTTATATCTTATAGTAAGAGCAGTTGATTGATCGGATGATCGATCGATGTAACTCATCAAATTTCTAAATATATATGGAATTGAAGATGTTATGTCATCAATTTTCCCCCTTTTTTTCTTTTGAAATTGGTAAGATTCTTGGTATGAGATAGGTTTAGTATGTGGGTGATTGAATCATAGATCCGATCTGTTGCTCATTCACCTCGTTCATTACTACCTACTAATCGAGCTGTGATTAAACTCTAATTTAGTAAATGAGGTGATCAACTTCGGTTAAATTTCGGAATTTTTGGATCGAACTGTTTGAATCAGGAGTTACATCATATTGTTATCAGTAACTAAGGATTAGAGTTTAATTATGCGATGCGAGATCTAGGCATGTTTATTGACAGGTTTGGTGACCACGACAATCTTAGCGACGGTTAAGGATTTAGTCGGAGTCTAGACAGTCTGTACCATGCGGCTTTAATTTAGAACCGTGATTGTATAAGTCGATATTTTACTATAAATATTTCGATCCCTGTATAATATTGATCGATTACGAAATCGGCGACTTTGATGTATTAAGAAAGAATATTAGATGCAAGTAGAGATGAAGATATTGTAATCAATATTAGAAATGGAATGCGTGATTAACTGGAACGGTGATTTTAGCGTTGTAGGGACCGCATAGATCGAGTCGACAATCGAAGGATTTATTAATGAAAACAAAGATTTATGTTGAGACCACACACACACATATATATATGGTACTAATTTGTTTTTCTCTTGCCCGGCCAAACACAGGGCTAGTACGTACTGGTGGTTGGTACTCACGTTTTGTACGTAATTTCGAATCAACGGCTAATAGTGACGAATCCTCAAACTTTTTCTCATAACTTCATAAGGGTCTATACATTAAAAAAAAATTAAGATAAAGCCATAATTTAAAAAGAGAAAATTTGCGTCGAAGGCGCAAATTTTCTCCCTAATTTAGGGAGTGTCCCCAAGTCCGGCAAATTGGGGTTTTGTCCACCTAATTTTTTTTGGACAAAATTACCCTCTAATTTAACTCCTTTTCAGCACCAAAATTAAAATTACCCCTAAACCTAATCTTCTTCTCTCTCGCGTTCTTCTCTCTTCTTCCGCCTGCCGACTGAGAGCTTTCAACTCCTTTTCATGGATGCCTTCCTCTTCCACCACTCCCCCAACACAGATCCTCGCCACAGCCGCCCTCCTCCTCCTCTCCCCCACCACAGATCCGAAGATCGACGGCGAAGATCGATTGTTTCATCAATCGACACAATCACCTCCCTCCCTCCAGACGAGATTGGCCAGATCGAAATCGCTCCGACACAGCCACCTGCCTCCGATTTGCCTCGTTTCCTGCTCCGCTCCCGCCGGAAAATCCAGGTGGAGGTGGAGTGCGAACGATTTTCCAAAAGTTCGTTCGCAGAGGGGAGGTGGAGTGCGGATCGATGATCGATTGCAACAAGCGGCGCTCAAGGAGGCGATCTCCGAGCCAGTGAGCCACCGATTGAAGATCTCAACCTCCGAGCGACCATGGCGGCTCCTTTCTAGGTCTGCTGCAACAGATCCGAGTCATGGACGACAGTCGGCAGCAACAGAACCGCCGGACTGCAGCAACAGATCCAATTTGAGAGAGCGAGAGAGGGATATCTCTCTCTCTGAATCTCGGCGTGCTCCGCGCCTCGCCTCACCTCTGAGTCTCATCCTCGCCTCGCCGCAAGACCTGCATCACGGATTCGATGACTCTGGCGAGACTGTCTCCCTCCCCGGTCATCGATCTGCTCAGATCCGCATGATTGATGAGGCTCTCTGATTCGCCGACGTTTCTGGTTCATATTTCCATCTTCTTCTTGAATCTCGTCCCTCTCAGCTTTCAATTTCAGCACCACTGGCCTCTGGATCTGTAATTTCAGTACCACTGGCGACCTCAAAGGTAAATCCCGAGCACCACTTTGGAGTCTACAATTTCAGCAAGCCGATACTTAATTGTTGTTTGATTAATCTCTCACTTAACAGTTCACTTGTTCGGATTGATTTCCATTTCAGCACAGACGTTTCACCTTGGACTGGGATATCGCTTGACGAGCTTGAGTATGAGGCACCTAGGTCAGTGTCTTGCAACAATGGTTCTCCTTTCCCATGTAATTTCTGTTGTTTGTTAATCTGTCTAGATGTTCCTCTTTTGATTTGCAGGACTGAGTTTTAGAACAGTAGAGGCATCTTTAAGGCTAGATGCTTTGGCTAGTGTAGGATTCAAAATCTCTCGGACAAAACTAGTTGATTTGATCAGGTAAAAACCCAACACTTTTATTCCTTCACATACTCGCCTTCTCATTTTTTTAATATCACTGGCATCTTCAAAAGTTGCACTTCTCATTTTTTTAATATCGCTAGCGCCGGTCAATTTCCCAATTGTCCTCTAAATCTGCTCGATTTCAGCAAGGAAGATCGGATCTCCATCGTCTCGATTTCAGCAAGGAAGATCGGATCTCCGTCGTCTCGATTTCAGCAGGAAGAGCCCTCTACTTGTCGTTCTTCGCCGTTGTCTTCCTCTGCATCTACGATGACCCGTCGTCTACTTGTCGTCTCGATTTCAGCAGGATCTACTTGTCATCTGAATCTGCTCGATTTCAGCAAGGAAATTCGGATCTCCGTCGTCTCGATTTCAGCAGGAAAAGGAATTGTTGTCGAATTGCGTTGAAAAGTTACTTTTCCTCTCCCTCAATTAAGAGCTATCCTCAATTAAGAGCTTTCTATTTGATGCCTCTTGTCTGCTGCTTATTCTCTAGTTTTATACAGCTCCCCTCTCATAGCCTTTGACTTCCTCATTCTGGATTATATTATTTAGTTAATTAACAATTAGTTTTTATGTTGAGAATTTTCTCCCTAATCTTGCTGAAACCACAAACAACATTGTTGAAACCATAAACAACGTTGCTGAAACCCCGGTTTCAGCAGCAACAACAATGCTGAAATCGGGTTTTCAACAACAACGTTGTGGAAGGAAATTTGGAGTTAGACTCGTGAGAGGAATATTTTTACTCTTTTGGTTAGGACTCTTAGTTTGGTCCTTCTTTTTTGCTGAAATTATTGGTGTTGAACTTGCTTTAAAACTAGAATTTGCTGAAATTATTGTTGTTGAACTTGCTTTAAATCTCCTTTAAAAGCCTCTTAGCTCAATGGTAGAGCAACGTGCTTATGCACAAATACGTGGGTTCGAATCCCGCATATGCTAAATTTTATATCTCGTAACACGGTTTCATCAACAATTTCAGCATCAGCAACGTTGCTGAAATCAGGGTTTCAGCATCAACAACAGAGCTGAAATCGGGTTTCAGCAACTCTGGAAACGCGGAAAAAAACGAAAAAATAAAGCGAAAAAAAAACTGCTGAAAACAGATGGTGGCACAGGGGTTTCAGCAATTCCGTTTCAGCAACTCTGGAAACGCGAAAAAAAAAAAACTAAATTTCGTGGAATTTTTTTTTTTTTGCTGAAAACAAAAATTTCAGCATGATGAAAAATTCGGTGGACAAATCCCAAATATGTAGAGGGGGGGAGACGGATTCCTAATATAGCCTAATTTCGTGGCATGGATGGAAATTGCCCCATTTAAAAATAAATAAAGAATATAAAATACAAAACATTGAAGATATATACTCTTATAAATTAAAAGAACTTTACTATAATATAAGCAAAATTAGAGGGATTTTGTTCAAATGGACCTTTAAGCATATTTGGTTAGCTAGATAAGTCCATTAATTGTTTTTTTAGCATGCTTAGCCCATTAATTGTTTTTTTAGCTTGCTTAGCCCTCTTAAACGGTCAATGATCAACCGTTGACCGGTCAACGTTGACCGTTGACCGGTCAACCCATTTTGATGCCAATTTTTTTTTTTTTTTTTTATGCCAACTTTTTTTTTTTTAAGTGATGCCATATTTTACCGTTTTGATGCCAACATTTTTGTGGTGACAATTTTATATAATTGATGGCATAAGAGCTTAAAACGTGGAATCAAAATATTGTCACCTTATTGTCACTTTTGTGGTGACAATTTTTTAATGCCATTTTTTTAAAACATTGATGACATTTTTTGTGATGTCATATTTTACCGTTTTGATGCCAAAATTTTATTACATTTTATTTTCACTCTGATGCCACTTTTCTAATTAAATTATTGGATGACACTTTTTTTAAACTTTGATGACATTTTTTGTTTACTCTAATGTCACGTTGACCATTGATGCCATTTTGAAAAATTTGTATCACATTAAAGAAAAAAATGTCATCAAAAATACTACTTTGAAAAAATATCATCAAAAATATGGCATCACGGTAAAAAAAAAATATTTTAAAAAATTGACATAAAAAAGTGGCATCAAAGTGAAAATAAAATATAGTAAAATTTTGGCATCAAAACGGTAAAATATGGCATCACTAAAAAAAAAAAAAGTTGGCATCAAAATGGGTTGGTCAACGGTCAACCGTTGACCGGTCAAAACCCACTCTATTGGGAAGGAGACTAGGGCAAAACTAATTAAATTGATTTATGGGCTAGGTGACTAATTGAATATTAAAAAAAGCTCCTCTACCAAAATCACTCGCAAAATTATGACTAATGTATTACACGATTCACTCGCAAAATTATGACTAATGTATTACACGATTGTTAAATATTTTAATATAACATGCCGATTCAGATCAATGAAGATATATATGAAATTTAGCAAAAGATATAAATGCATATAAATGATGTGTGAAGTAGTTTGCATCTCTTCAATCTTCAAATGTTCATAATTGTTTGTTCAAGTGTCGAATTACAGACATATTATATATAATATATAAAATTGAAACTCTTTCCAATTCAATGCTAAAATTCTAAGAGAAGAAAAGAAAAAGGAAACGATATACATAATCTATATAAACTTTGGAAATTAAAGGTTATAATTGGATCAATTTTATATTTTTTCTTCAGTTAAAGTTTATAAGGGTAAGGTTTTAGTAAAACAAAAAATACGGTGCAACGAATAAATATTGTGTCTTATTCATATCAATATTATGTTGGGGCTTTTTGCAAAATGGCCACGAAATGGGACCTAATTTACGAAATAGCCACGTTTTGGGACAATTTTGTGAATTGTCCGCAACATAAACCCTCCCCTACGCGCCTACGCGCTCGCTTTCTCTTTCCGAAATTGGTGCAGTTCCTCGTCCCTTCACTGCCTTCGCCGGAGTCAGACAAAATCTGGTTGGAATCCCTCTCAGATTCAATCAGCACGGTCGGAGGCTGGATTCATCACGAGTTTCAGTCTCGATTCGGATTTCGTCCCTCTCCTCCCTCTCCCTTATCTCCCTATCTGCAACGGGACGAGAAATCTGAGGGCAGCGACTCGGATCAATTGTGCGGGAAGCAATGGCGCCGCCGGAGGATTATTCTAAAGATTGCAATCTCAATTTTTTGAGGTGAAATTACTTGTTCCATCTCTAATTTTTCAGCTTCTGTTTTCTTACTCTTAGGTCGATTTTATTACAAGGTTGAACAGTTCGATTCGCCTCGTGTGCTTACCTTGTAGATCTGGTATAGCTTTTCTCTTTGTGCCGATCTCATAGGGTTTTTGATCGAAATTTGACGGTGATTGTTCATTTCGCTTACGAAAATTCGTCGATTACCTAGCCTTTAGTGTTCTCTCTATGATTGATATGTTGTCAGGATTTTGATATGCAACTAAAAACTTGTATAATGAACTTGGTGTTCTGCTGTCATTATGCTTCAAAATATACTGAAGAAGTGTGATTTCTTTTAAAATAACTTAGGAGTTGAGCAAATCAGCAATTGTGCAACTTCTTTTTCAATGGCAAGCTTCTTAGCAATTGTCCAGCTTCTAAGATTTGTGTTTTTTTGTGCTGAAATAAGGCGGATTTGTGTTATTTTTCAATGATGATCGTGCATTTCTGAGCAATTGTCCAACTGCTTGAGCTTAGAGTTGCACAACTCGAGCCTATAGTTGCACAACCCAGATGAATGCATTAATATATGCATTAATGCTCAAGAACAACCACCCACCAGAAAAGAAAAAGGAAAGGAACTTCAAATCGATTTATGCTCTCACACTCTAGAGAAGAAAAGAAACTACGATCCTTTTCTATATTATATCTACCGATTAACATTTTTTCTTTACAGTATCGCAAACAACAAGGAACAAGAAGTAAATCTATCCAATTGACTTGAAAGCAAAAGAAATGCTCCTGATCAGATGTATCAATTTGTTTTCCAGTTATATTTGGTTTTCTAATTAAACAAGGTAGTTCCCTGTATTTTCCATGAAACTGTAATATTCTAGAGGGACTAAAATTAGCTTAAATCAAGCTGTAATGACATGTGGCCTGAGCTATGAAGAGAATACATGCTCATTTGATCCAACTTGTTTGATGTAATGCTCCGTAGCAACAACACCAAGAAGATAAGTACAACCCAAATCACATACACAGCAAAGACATTCATCTACACAGATGGTACTCAAGAAGATTATATTTATTTAAAACAATAAACTCACGCAAGGTTGCGAGAAAACTATCAAAATTGAAAACATAGCTGCGCAGTAAGGAACCTGTCAACAAGTAAGGGGAATATGTTGGATTTGGGGAAAATCAACTAACTGATCAGACAATTACAGAATAAAAATTGAAGTAAAGAAAGGACTTGTCAAGTAAAAGCAAAGAAAATTTACCCAAGATGACCAAGCAATGTTGTAAAGAAACATCTGCATTCAAGAAAAAAGCAGGGACTCATACACAGTAGCACAGAATGCACTCACCAACAGCCCTCCAAGATCAACTGTTTCTCACCCTAAGGAAATGTCAATTCAGTTCCCAATAGCCAATAATCAACAGATGTGATTCATACACTATGCGCAAAATTAGAAATGCAATTGATACTGAAACTGAAGTTATTGTGCAGCTCATAAATTACACAAAGACTAGTAAAGTTCTTTCTATCCATATTGACTTCTATGAGGGATGTGTTTATAATGTTTGACATGCCATAGGTGCATTAACTTCAGGATTTTACCCATAGAAAATAGAATAAAAGACTACTTTTAATTGCATTACCAGAAGTTCCCTTTCTTTTTCTTTTAAGCAAGGAGTTCTGGTGAGTGCATCTAAATGCATATTGATTTTTAACTCATTTAGTATCACACAGCTGTGACTATTCCTTCATGTGTCAATTTGTCTAACAGTTGGCGTGCAATGTGAATTCTATATTGTTCTCCTAGTACTTCAAATCCAGTTCAACCTTTCAAGCTCCCAACCAGCTTGCCACTTGCTAGTAACAAATCCCTCCAAAGACATTAGAAGAATATTCATAGATGCTAAACTGCTAGCCAACAAAGTCATTAGAACTCAAACCCTGTGCACATCCAAGGACTCAATTTCAGGCCAAAATCTATCAGATGTATGCTGAATTTCAAGCCTTTTCCCTATGTTCTTGAATCTTAATCACATGTGGTTAAGTATTAACTCTCAATGTGTTTTCATATGAGATCTTAATCGCTTTTATGTCAGATTCCAATCCCATAGAAAACCAACAAAATCTTAAACAAAAAGAACTCACATACCAGTTCAGAAATTAGGCAAAACAACCAGTTGAGAAATCAATCAAGCACAATGATACTTTGAATGATAAAAACGCTAATTGAGCATTATTCATCCAAACCACTTCGAATTTCACAAAAGCTCGAAAACATATTTCACCTTATCAATAAAGCAACAGTTGAACACACGGCGAAAGAGCGCATGGGCGATCCTCTGAAGATTCGATGTGGCAGTCATCCCGGAATCCAGGAACAATTTGCCATCGTAATCAAACTCGATGATTCCGGAGTAGTTGGGGCAGAGGAGGTGGAAGGTTCCGGAGAAGGTGGAGAACGCGACGAGCGGCTGCTGGTGAGAGCCGGAGGGGATCTCGAAGCGTCTGGCTTCCCCGGAGGCGACGAAGGGGATCTTCACCGAGGCGGCGAAGGCGCGCGAATGGAGGAAGGTGCGACGATGGATAGCGATGGAGGAAGGAGCGACGATGGAGAGCGAGAGAGCGATGGAGCGATGGGAAGAGAGTGAAGTCGGATATAAAAGGGAACGCGATGAGAGAGAGAGCGCATGGGGGTACGAGGTATTTATTAGGGACATTTTGCTCATTTGTCCAAAACCGTGGTCATTTTGCAAATTTGTCCAAAAAAAGTGCCTGTTTGTAAATTTTTCTATTATGTTATATGAATATGAAGATATGAATATTATGTTGTGTTGATTAATATGGTACATAATTATAGGTATATGAATATGATATTATTTATATTAACATAATATAAAATGAATAACAATATATTGATAGGCACACGTCATAATATTCAAATATTCTTATTTTTATAATATAATATAGCATAATATTAATATTATAAAAACACAATATTTATTTATTTCATCATTACACCGTATTTTCCATCTCATTAGAACTCTTTTGTCAAGTTTATAATTTGGTATGAAGGATGCTCAAATTTTTGAAGGGGCAAAGGAAAGGAAATGGTATATATGATGTATGAATTTGAAAAAAGTTATAAATTATAAATCGAATCTATATTTTTCAGTCATTTAAAATTCACACAGGATGTTATAGAAAAAGTCATGAGTTCATGAAGATTTCAATTGTAAAAGTTGAATTGAACCAAAAAAAATATTCATGAGCCCGTTGATAACATTTTTTAATGAAACGTTTTTTTTGCTATCAAATTGTTGATCATATGAAACGATGAAGTGAATAAGGTTCACGTTTGAAGTCGGTACATAGTAGGGCCAATTTTGTTTTTATTTATTTATTTATTTATAAAAAAGAGAGTTAATTAGTAACTAGTGAATGTGGAATCTCAATTAATTAGACATGTACCTGCACCATATCGATCTATGGTACAATAATGCATAATGCATATGTCACGAGCTTATATATAATTATATAGAATCATTATCTTGAAATTGAACAATATATTCATCATATATCCCCATATGAACACTATGATTTAAGATGATGTATAATAAAATTTGAATCAATCAATTTAGAGGGATGGATAAATTTTTTTTTTTGACGCAGAATAAGGACTAGGTTGGTTCAGCCGTGGCAGAAGTCTTTTATAGCGCATCCTTGCGGATTAGAGCACGAAGCTCTAGATCGTCGCGTAGCTGTCGTCGGCAGGGGACACATGTGCACTGCGAGAGAGATATTCAGCCACAACATTGAATTCCCTGAAAATATGACGGATAGCTACATAAGAAAAAGACGAAGTATCTAGCTAAAAGAATATCAGATTGGAGTAGCTCGATATTCCAGGGGCATATTCAATCCCCTAGCAGATCGAGCTTTAATAACCAGAAGGTTATCACCCTCGATCAGGAGGTTACAAATATTCAGCTATTTAGCCCTAAGAACTCCCATATTGAGACCCAGGTTCTCAGCAAAAGCGACCAAGACATTGATGCATGTGTCCCTACCCATGGCCACCACCCTGCCACACCAGTCCCTAATAACGAACCCGTAAGAAGACGAAACTCCCTGTCTTACAGATCCGTTAAAATTAAGCTTGTAGCAATCCATCAGTGATTTGACCCACAACCCCATACGACGCCGACTCAACCCCACAACCGTAGTGGAAGGAGTGCGACAAGCAGAAGTACCAGGAAAATTACCCTGAGACGGTAGAAAGGCCCCACTGGACGACTCAACCTCTAGAATCTTCGACTGTTTCCAGCATTGGGTGAAAGTTGTATAGAAAATTTCCATTTCTGTAATGGAGACTTTTTCAGTATGGTCAAAAGCCAGCTGGTTTTTGAAATACCAAATGGCCCACCAAGCACGTGCCAAGGGACCAAAATGTTTCATCCCTACCGCTACCAAAAGATTATTTAGCGGAACGAAGCCACAGCGGCGTGCGACAAACTCGAAAAACTTGGAATACGAATACGTAATGCCCTGAGCAGGCGGATGGTCATAAGGCACTTTAGGAAAAGATGAGTATCTGATTCGTTGGTGTTATCATAGAAATGGCACCCTAACGGTACATGCACATGAGACTTATGAAGCCGTTCCGACGTGGGTAAGCTGATACGAGAGATTTTTCCAAAGAAAATGCCAAACTTTCGACGGAACATCTAGATCCCAGATCCAACCACATTCAAAATTTTGTAAATCCCTATTTTTTAATAGCAGATTGTTTTCCGAGCTTATTGAAAACCACCCATTGGTGCTTGGACAGTTGGACCCCAATAAAGACGATCCTTCATTGGGTTATTTGGCAGGATGATACAGAGGAGATGGTTAATATCATCCACATATAGGATGTTGTTTAAGCTTGAAAGGAGCAAGTCCTTATTCCACTTAAAGTCGATGGTAAGGAAATGAGAGACTTTTATACCTAGCAGCTCATTTGGGATCGGTTGTAAAGTCCTAGTTTCCAAACAAGAGGAAAATGCCCATATCTGAGACCAAAAGTCAATGGATTTCCCATCACCTAGGGTCTAGTGAAGGGCTTGCTGAAAAAGGTGTCAGTTAGACATCAGATGACTCCACTGTCATGAAGTATTGCTTTTTGTTTGATAAGATAGGATATCCAGACCCTTTAGATATTTCTGAGAGATGGTTTGAACCCAAATATTATCCGGTTCGGATAAAATCTTCCATAAAAGCTTCATTTGTAATGCAATATTCATTGTTTCGGCTTTGTGAATACCTAAACCCCCTTTCATGGTGTCAGCACAAATCTTATCCCAGCTTATCAGCGGTGGGGCTTTAGAGCTCTTGTTCGAAAAAAATTGTATGTAAACCTTATCAAGTTCTTGATGGATGTGAGATGGAAGTAAGAAAGCTTGCATAACAAAGAGCGGTTTGGCACTTAGGTTTGCCTTTATGAGGACCTTACGGCCTTCGTCAGAGAGGCTTGACGCCTTCCATTTAGTCGGTTGTTGCTCGGTTTTAAGCACAACGTCGTTGAAAGTATCTTTGTTGGTTCTTCAATTGACGATGGGACAGCCGAGGTATTTGTCAAAATTATTTGCCTGAGGAATGCCAAGGACAGCAATCGTGGCGTTTATAGCTGCTAGTGTTGTGTTAGGGGACGCTTGGAAGCTAGATTTGTGTAAATTGTCAGAACTGATGAACAAGCTGATTGGGAGGCCTTACAGAAAATAAGGATATCATCCGCGAATGCGAAAAAAAGGATTTTAATACCTGGTCTGCCAAACACTATACCCATATCCTTGTTGGCAAGACTTTCTTGCTGCAAAGTCCTTACTAGGACCTCCGAGGCCATAATAAACAAAAATGGAGAGAGGGGGTCACCCTATCTTAGTCCTCGTGAGGGCTCAATAATTGTAGTTGGCTCATCATTGCCCAGAACAGAGTATGAAACTGTAGTTATGCACTCTCTGATCCAACAGATAAATTGGTTAGTAAAACCAAACCTGGACAGGACATAAAAAAGGAAAGACCATTCGACACGATCGTATGCCTTCTTCATGTCTAGTTTTAAAGCAACCAAGCCCAACTTACCTTTTTAACGAAACACCAAAAAATAAATAATCATATGCATATATAATAAGGTTCCCCGCTATACAAATAGAAACTTATAAGTATGAAGAATAGGCGAATACAAATCGAGGTACAGACTTAAGACATCCGCGGACGATAAATCGCTCGCGACTCCAACATGCATGTTGTGACACTTGACATCCATGCCTTCCTCCCACTTGTCGAGAGACATGCGACACTTGGCGACAAATGGGATTGCATGAATAAGTCTTAGTACTATAAATAAGAGGTTGAGGCCTCATTATCAGGGGTCGAATTTGGATGGCTGGAAGAGCCTTCCCAAGCGGGATTCGTCTCGCCTAGCGGGAGATGACGATTGATGGAGCCCTGGGAGGACGGTGGTCTGCGGATGGCTTGGGCTCGGATCGACACAGGTTTGGGTACGCCGACGGTAATCTCGTCGCGCGTCTCAGGTAAGTCCGATCGTCTGAGCTCGCCCGCGCTCCACTTGATCCCGGAACCCACCGACACGGGATTCTGAAAATGTGGCTTCGTCATTGGCGCCGTCCGTGGGGACCATTCACCCTAAGAGGTGATCAAGTTAAGGTAACTCATCCGCTTGGTTTATCTTAATTATAAGGTTCCAAAATTGATAAATTCGGATATAAAGAAACAAGCAGCTGAGGTTGGAAGCAGTGCGTCTGCTGATCTTTTTGTTGATTTGGGTATAACTTATTATTTTTAAGAGCAAAACACCGGGCTGTTTTTGCTCCAATCGATTAAGTTTGTTAATCTATTTTAAATAGTTGTACAATTCATCTGAGGATATGTATGCTTTCATTCGCGAAAGGTTGGTAGCCAAAATGATTTTTATGAATTTACACCCAGGGTTTGGAGATTTGGAATCTTCATGGGTACTCCGCTATATAGTAAATTAGTAATATATGAGGATGAGCTACCGGCCATACATATCAGAGAGCTAATTAGTGCTAGAAAGGGGGCGATTGGTCAAAATGTTAGCCCAAGTAGAATGCTACTGTTGTTTCCAACAATCGGCTTCGACGGATTATTCATTTGGGAAATTATGGGTACTAAATTTACATATGAACTCACATGTTTAGTTACTACCATCCTTTTATTATTCCAAATAGTTGTGGCTAGAAGGACTGTTTATTTGATTAGAAGTCGGGGTTAGCAAATAGAATAGGTGCATGCCTACCGTACTTAATCATTTTCGGATAAGGGTTAATGGACTGAAGAGTTAAATAGTTTTGCTTATTTTCATTCATGTAGGCATGAGTAAAAGCACTTTAGAAAATCAAGGTGAAGTTCAAAGAGTATATGTATGTAGGATACCCAAGTATATATGCATAAGTGCTAGCCTGCTATCGCCCTGTCAAGATTTTTTACTTAGCTAGATTATAAATGAAAAAGCTTGCGCACAAACAACTGCACGCAATATATGTTTTCGGCTATGGGCAGCGACACAGAGGTTCATACCCTTCTTCTAGCGCCAACCGGTCGTAGAGCTGGCCTCCCGGATCGTAGATTTTATTCAGTCCCCTTACGCGTGATCTTGCTCCGCGTCGGGCATCCGGTCGTAGAGCTGGCCTCCCGGATCGTAGATTTTATTTACTCCCCTTACGCGTGATCTTGCTCCGCGTCGGGCATCCGGTCGTAGGGCTGGCCTCCCGGAACGTAGATTTTATTTAGTCACATTACGCGTGATCTTGCTCCGCGTCGGGCATCCGGTCGTAGAGCTGGCCTCCCGGATCGTAGATTTTATTTAGTCCCCTTATGCGTGATCTTGCTCCGAGTCGGGCATCCGGTCGTAGAGCTGGCCTTCCGGATCGTAGACTTTATTTACTCCCCTTACGCGTGATCTTGCTCCGCGTCGGGCATCCGGTCGTAGAGCTGGCCTCCCGGATCGTAGATTTTATTCAGTCCCCTTACGCGTGATCTTGCTCCGCGTCGGGCATCCGGTCGTAGAGCTGGCCTCCCGGATCGTAGATTTTATTTACTCCCCTTACGCGTGATCTTGCTCCGCGTCGGGCATCCGGTCGTAGGGCTGGCCTCCCGGAACGTAGATTTTATTTAGTCCCATTACGCGTGATCTTGCTCCGCGTCGGGCATCCGGTCGTAGAGCTGGCCTCCCGGATTGTAGATTTTATTTAGTCCCCTTATGCGTGATCTTGCTCCGAGTCGGGCATCCGGTCGTAGAGCTGGCCTTCCGGATCGTAGACTTTATTTACTCCCCTTACGCGTGATCTTGCTCCGCGTCGGGCATCCGGTCGTAGAGCTGGCCTTCCGGATCGTAGACTTTATTTACTCCCCTTACGCGTGATCTTGCTCCGCGTCGGGCATCCGGTCATAGAGCTGGCCTCCCAGATCGTAGATTTTATTTAGTCCCCTTACGCGTGATCTTGCTCCGCGTCGGGCATCTAATCGTAGAGCTGGCCTCCCGGATCGTAGTTTTTATTTAGTCCCATTACTCGTGATCTTGCTCCGCGTCGGGCATCCGGTCGTAGAGCTGGCCTCCCGGATCAGAGATTTTATTTAGTCCCATTACGCGTGATCTTGCTCCGCGTCGGGCATCCGGTCGTAGAGCTGGCCTCCTGGATCGTAGATTTTATTTAGTCCCATTACGCGTGATCTTGCTCCGCGTCGGGCATCCGGTCGTAGAGCTGGCCATCCAGATCGTAGATTTTATTTAGTCTCCTTATGCGTGATCTTGCTCCGCGTTGGGCATTCGGTCGTAGAGCTGGCCTTCCTGATCGTAGATTTTATTTAGTCCCCTTACGCGTGATCTTGCTCCGCGTCGGGCATCCAGTCATAGAGCTGGCCTCCCGGATCCTACAATTTATTTAGTCCCATTACGCATAATCTTGCTCCGCGTCGGGCATCCGGTCGTAGAGATGGCCTCCCGGATCGTAGTTTTTATTTAAGTCCCAGGACGCTGGAGCTTTGCTCCGCGTCGGGCATCCAGTCGTAGAGCTGGCCTCCCGGATCCTACAACTTATTTAGTCCCATTACGCATAATCTTGCTCCGCGTCGGGCATCCGGTCGTAGAGATGGCCTCCCGGATCGTAGTTTTTGTTTAAGTCCCTGGACGCTGGAGCTTTGCTCCGCGTCGGGCCTCCGATCGAAGCTATATTCTCGGAAATGATATTTTATTAAGTCCTAGGACGATGGAGCATGGCTCCACGTCGGGCCTCCAATCGAAGCTATATTCTCGGAGATGATATTTTATTAAGTCCCAGATCGCTGGAGCTTGGCTCCGCGTCGGGCCTCCGATCGAAGCTATATTCTCGGAGATGATATTTTATTAAGTCCCAGGACGCTGGATCTTGGCTCCGCGTCGGGCCTCCGATCGAAGCAATATTCTCGGAGATGATATTTTATTAAGTCCCAAGACGATGGAGCTTGGCTCCGCGTCAGGTCTCCGATCAATGCTATATTCTCGGAGATGATATTTTATTAAGTCCCAGGACGCTGGAGCTTGGCTCCGCGTCGGGCCTCCGTTCGAAGCTATATTCTCGGAAATGATATTTTATTAAGTCCTAGGACGATGGAGCTTGGCTCCACGTCGGGCCTCCAATCGAAGCTATATTCTCGGAGATGATATTTTATTAAGTCCCAGATCGCTGGAGCTTGGCTCCGCGTCGGGCCTCCGATCGAAGCTATATTCTCGGAGATGATATTTTATTAAGTCCCAGGACGCTGGATCTTGGCTCCGCGTCGGGCCTCCGATCGAAGCACTATTCTCGGAGATGATATTTTATTAAGTCCCAAGACGATGGAGCTTGGCTCCGCGTCAGGTCTCCGATCAATGTTATATTCTCGGAGATGATATTTTATTATGTCCCAGGACGCTGGAGCTTGGCTCCGCGTCGGGCCTCCGTTCGAAGCTATATTCTCGGAGATGATATTTTATTAAGTCCCATGACGCTGGAGCTTGGCTCCGCGTCGGGCCTCCGATCGAAGCTATATTCTCGGAGATGATATTTTATTAAGTCCCAGGACGATGGATCTTGGCTCCGCGTTGGGCCTCCGATCGAAGCTATATTCTCGGAGATGATATTTTATTAAGTCCCAGGACTCTGGAGCTTGGCTCCGCATCGGGCCTTCGATCGAAGCTATATTCTCGGAGATGATATTTTATCAAGTTCCAGGACGTTGGAGCTTGGCTCCGCGTCGGGCCTCCGATCGAAGCTATATTCTCCGAGATGATATTTTATATTAAGTCCCAGGACGCTGGAGCTTGGCTCCGTGTCAGGCCTCCGATCGAAGCTATATTCTCGGAGATGATATTTTATTAAGTCCCAGGACGCTGGAGCTTGGCTCCGCATCGGCCCTCCGATTGTAGTTATATTCTCGGAGTTGATATTTTATTAAGTCATAGGACGATGGAGCTTGGCTCCGCGTCGGGCCTCCGATCGAAGCTATATTCTCGGAGATGATATTTTATTAAGTCCCAGGACGCTGGAGCTTGGCTCCGCGTCGGGCCTCCGATCGAAGCTATATTATCGGTGATGATATTTGATTAAGTCCCATGACGCTGGAGCTTGGCTCCGCGCCGGGCCTCCGATCGAAGCTATACTCTCGGAGATGAGATTTTATTAAGTCCCTCGACGCTGGAGCTAAGTTCGCAGAGGGCCTCCTGCTCGTAGCTGGTAAGCTCGCGGAGATAAAGTCCTAATGAGTATAAAGATATACGTAAAAGTATCCGCTTGCTTTTACTTTTGACCCGTTTAAATATTCTTCAAACTATGTTAATTTAAAAAAGCATTTAGCTTAAGCTTTCGAATGATGGTGGGTATGAACGATTCATTTATTGATGCATGGGTTTCATGGCATTTGATAAGTGTTCATGACCTTTAAAAGGCGGCCCGTGCATTTTCGAATGGTACTAGCTAATAGATTATGGTCCGTGTAGCTTGGGTATGGACACCAAGCAACCGACATAAATGAATGAATATGTCAAACGGATATTGGAGACTCGTTCATACCTTGGACCATGATTCAAACACAATTATATAAATTGAGACGCGAATAATTTTGTAGTATTAACATCCTTTCTTGGCGTGGCATGATCCTTTCCATTCACGAGTGCGGCTACTTGCGGATGATGGATTCTGCTGTCTGCGGTCGGATTGTGGTGCACGGTTGAGCATTGAGCAGCAAATCGAGATCTTAAATTGACTTGACCTCGCTATCGCAATCAACGTTTGAAAAACAGCCATGGCATGATTTCCTCTGTCCGCGTCTGACCCCCGGGTGGACCGAGGCTGCTTCTCAAACCATTGTATTGCACTAGCTTCCATTACTCGATGAATCGACCCGCGAATTCCGCGCGCGGAGAGGCTAATAGATCAAACAGGGAAACTCGGTCTGCAGGTCATCGTCGAAGAGCTGTGAACAGTTGTTTCACTAAGGCTATCACTTGAGGGGAGTTATACTTATGACCCCCACTCTTTGGATCTCAACAAGTTCGCATCACGACCATCTTCGTGTTCGCAATCTGCAGATTCTGTTTCTCGTCATTTTTGTGTACATCTATCAGCAGCTACATCTCTGATATATCGACCGTGGCTCGTGGCTCGTCTTAAGCTGGAAACAAAGGTCCTGGCGCAGCTCGACCTTCCCATCACCGTGGTCATGCGCGGGACAGTCGTAGCACAACTCCCCGACCCGCGTCTGACCCCCTAGTAGTCTTAAATTCAGCTCGCGTTCGAAGGGGAGACGGGTATACAAGAACAGGGAAGTTGATTGCGGCTCATGTCCTAGCCACGAGCAAATCTCGACAAGACTTATCGATCACGTTGATCCATACCTACTCGCACAAGTGAATGAGCAACAACTGAGCAACTTTATATTATGCTTTTGTATCAGACGTACGCAATTATGTACGTACATTAATAAAATTATAAAGCATAATACATAAGGATTAGTTACATAAGCCCCTCCGCGCTGGAGCTATGCTCGCGGAGGGCCTCCGATCGTAGTCTGAGCCTCTCGGAGCACACCCGATAAGTGTCTCGACGCTGGAGCTATGCTCGCAGAGGGCCTCCTGCTCGTAGCTGGTAAGCTCGCGGAGTTAAACTCTTAATGAGTATAAATTAAAACCTTTCAATGCCGGAACTCACATCCGCGGAGGGCTTTCTGATTGAACTAAGATAGGCTTGATTCTCTTCCCAAGAGATACGTAGGCAACCCACTAATAAGTTGGGTACAGCCCAGACCAAACAAACTTAATTAAAACTTTACACCAAAAGTCTGATATATATATCGAGTACTCTTCCGAAAGAAGACATAGTATAAATGCATATGTTGTCTCGTTTGAATCGAAACCTAGCTAAGTCTCATCTTAACTAAGGTCCGAGGAGCTGTGACGAAACACCAAAAAATAAATAATCATATGCATATATAATAAGGTTCCCCGCTTTACAAATAGAACCTTATAAATATAAAGAATAGGCGAATACAAATCGAGGTACATACTTAAGACGTCCGCGGACGATAAACCGCCCACGACTCCAACATGCATGCTGTGACACTTGGCATCCATGCCTTCCTCCCACTTGTCGAGAGACATGCGACACTTGGCGACAAATGGGACATGCGAAACTGAGGCCTCATTATCAGGGGTCAGATTTGGATGGCTGGAAGAGCCTTCCCGAGCGGGATTCGTCTCGCCTAGCGGGAGCCGACGATTGATGGAGCCCTGGGAGGACGGTGGTCCGCGGATGGCTTGAGCTCGGATCGGCACAGGTTTGGGTACGCCGACGGTAATCTCATCGCGCGTCTCACGTAAGCCTGATCGTCTGAGCTTGCCCGCGCTCCACTTGATCCCGGAACCCGCCGACACGGGATTCTGTAAATCTGGCTTCGTCACTTTTATAAGCCTAAAGGAGTGGAAAGCCTCATGAGCTATCAGAAAGTTATCCTGAATAGATCTCCCTTTCGTAAAAGCGCCCTGTAAAGGATGTATGAAGTTTTCAAAAATCTTAGCTAACCTGGCGGTAATAACCTTCGTGATAACTTTGTAAATCGTGGAACACAAGTTAATCGGTCTGTAGTGGTTTACAGTTGAAGGGTCATCGCATTTTGGTAGTAAGGTAATGAATGCATGGTTTGTCTGCCTTAAGAGTCTACCGCTAGAGAAGAAGGCTTTTACAGCTTTCGGGACGAAAGGGCCAACTATTTTCCAAAATCTTTGGTAGAAACCTGCCCAGGACCCATCCGGAGGAGAAAACTGCCATTTTAATTTATGCGTTGGAAACACGAGCGAAGGGATGACCCCCAAATCCCAAGATATGTCAAGACCGCTCCTCCACGAGGAGCGAAAGAGAGTTTTAAAATCTTTTTCAAATTCTTGTTGAATAATGTGAAAATCTGTGGAGACTTCACCATTTGGTAGAGTGATCGTTCTAATCAGTTTTCTTCCCCTCTTGGCAGAGGCAATTTTGTGAAAATATCCCGAGTTGGAATCGTTTAGCTTGGCGTGCTTTGCCTTTGCCTATTGGCTCCAGTATCTACTATGGAAATCGAGCATTCTTTTTCTTTTGTTCAGCAATTGCTTAAGTAATCTAAGGTCATTGTTATTATAGTTTTAAAGCAGCGATGTCTGAAGTTGTAGTAATTTTTGGTCAGTCGTCTGAATATGGTTGTTAATATTAAGAAAGGTTTTCTTATGCCAGTCCTTTGAGAGACACTTTAGAAGTTTCATCATTTGAACAAGGCGAAACATATGAGAACCCGAAGTGTCTAGTCGCCTAGCTTGTGAAACAAGATTTTTTTAATATGCTCGGTTTGCCCAAGATAATTCAAATTTGAAAGGTCTGTTTTTTGGCTTAGCATTCCGACTAAAGTTTGTCGAGATTGGTGCATGATCAGATCTTGTGAAAGGGTGAAGTTGGGTTCTTAAGGAGTCGAAAATTGTGAGGACATCGGTGTGGATGAGAAGACGATCTAGTTTCTCAAAGCATCTGTCAATTCCGTCTTTTTTCTGTTTCCAGGTAAATTGGCCACCAAAGGAAGGGACCTCGTGTAAGGAAAACTTATTCTTTAAGTCGGTTAGACGCACAAATCTGGCATTATTTGGACAAACTTCCCCCAACTTCTCAGATGGGGAACATATGTCATTGAAATCTCCCATTATACAGTACGGTATTAATAAATTTGGATGTAGAGTGCGATGGAATCCCAGAAAACTCCTTTTCTTCTCTCAGAGATAAGTTCAATAGATCATGGCGGAGCATAAATAACGATCATGGTAATTGTCCTGTGAGACATAATCTGAGAAGTTGAAATGTATAAATCGGTTTTGAACTGAGATAAGTTCAATAGATCCTTGGGCCGAAGACAAGTCTTTCCATAGCAAACAGATGCCTCCGGAAAACCCCGAGGCAGGATCGAAAGCAACATTAGTACACCCACACTTCCGCCACAAATTGTCGTTTCATACCTTATCTGTTTTGGTTTCCAATAAAGCTAGTACATTAATATGATTGGTTTTACAGAATATATCAATGTTAGTCCAGAAGTTCCTACTGCGGATACCGCATGAATTCGAAGGGCAAATATTCATAGAAAACTCGTTTTCGTATCTGTTGGTACCATTTTGTAGTTGTAGCTGTATAATCCATAGTAGTTGAAAATGAGCGGTAGCCCAAGACATATGATGTGTAATCTCAAAGAACCTCCCGTGCAAGAAGTCAGAACGTACCCAAGTGTAACTTAAGATGAAGGGACCCATCCTTAGGTAATTTTTAGGTAGGAGCCAATTCAACCACCCCCTGAATGTGTTCTTCTGCCTCGTCTGATGTTGATGTTGTCTATTTACCTCTCTTTTGCCATCCTCAACGCACACACCACTGTTTATCATATATATTTCTTTTAATTTGTCGTGTTTCGATTTGATATATGTAATAAATTCTAATTTCACACTCGAGCAAAACTTTTATGAACAATAATATATGTGAATAATCATATTTCTACATATGGTCTCATACTCTCTGAACAAATTGTTACTGAATAGGAATAATTAAATTATATCATTCAATTAATTATATTATCACATATAAATAATTAATTTAGTTCTAGTTTGCACGGAGTATATAAAATATATTATATATATCATATTTATATAATTTAGTACTCTCTATCTTCTGTATATATACATATACTAAAACTGATACCACTACGAGAAAAGCGTGACATTTGCGACAGTTTTGTCTCGACGCTTTTAATAACCGTCGATAATTTCCGACATCATAGGCCGTCGAAATTGACACTGAGCCCTTTATCGACGCTCTTTGACGTCGTGATTGACCTTTTTAATTAAAAAATAAAAATAAAAAATACTAGTCGAACTCCCTAATCAGATTGGTGTCCGGTTGTCCGCTACTCCGCTTTACACCTTCTCTCTCATCAAAATCAGTTTCACAAGCCCTAGATCTGATATTTGAGTTCTCATTCCCCTCTCTCTCCATGGCTTCCAGATCTGTTCCTCCTCTCTCTCTGTCTCTCCCTCTAATCTCTACTCCGGATATCGCCCTTGCTCTCACCCGCCCTCTCCATATTCGGCTGAATCGAAGTCGCCTCACTCATAAGTAGACGCCATGCCAAACACTTCTCGACTCCATGAACGACATTAGGCATTCTCGCCTCCTTGTCGCTAACAAGCCAAGACTGGCGCCAGCGAGACCGAGCGAAGACCCCGGAGTCAGCGCCTCCCTTTCCAGATGCGAGGAACGCAAGCTGCTTGGAGCCAGCCTTGGAGACAATAGACGCAGAAGCAGCAAGCGAACGAGTGTGTGATGATTGATCAAATCTGCCGACGCCAGAGCATTTGCCCCGTCGTAACTCGTAAGTCAGGAGTTGCCTCGAAGGCTATGTGTTGATCCGATTGAGATTAGGTATATCCTTAGATCTATGGCTTGATTTTGCTTGATTTGACGCTGGCAGGGGATTGCTTTTGTTGTTCTGTCTCGATGTCTTTCGTAGTGTTTCACCTATTGGAAACTTCTTTCAGTTCGTATTCCTTCTATCACGATTTGATTTGATCTGCCTTTGTCTGCAATGTAAATTAACCGAGCAGGTCTTCACTTAAGGGAAGGGAAATACACATTCAATTTTGTTGTGAATTGCTAAATTTGAGGTGTTCCAAGGAATTTGAATCAGCAAAAGGAGATTCTTTTAGTGCATAATAAGTCCGTTCTTTGGGCGTGCATGTAACATTTAGGCTTTTTGGTATACTGAAGATATTACTTTATAAAATCTAGTGTGCTGTTTTATTTCTCTATCAGGTTGGTCGCTTGCATTGTCAAATGCCTTCGTTGATTTCAGTAGCTTATATAAATATTTTGTATGTGAAACAAACAAAAGAGTTTTGATTAAAAATGCAGTTACAAATGAATTTATTTTAATTTGGATGAAACACGGATAGTCAGATATTAAAAGGGCATTTTTTTTCCCAAAGGAATGAAAACGGTTCAGAGTGTGAATGTAAGGGCATAATAAGAGGATAGAAAGGAAAATACAAATGGACATGGATCTTGTTTTAGCACTTCCACTATGCTTGAGGTTCGGTAAGTTTCTAACTTAGAACATGCATCTTTCAGGTGAAGCAAAAGTTGCTTGTCATATGGGGGCAAGAATAATCAAATCATCATCTGTAAGAATGTTGTGGTAAGCATGTTATCTTACCCAATCTTAATTCATGTGCCCATCCTCGTGAAATAAGAGCTAATACCTATAATGTTTTATAAACATGGATTAAGCAATTCAACGTTCACTTTTTCTTGGTTCCTCCTTGCATCTTGCAAAAATGAGAATGTTTCTGTTTTTTATAGCCGAATGATATGATGACCTCTTTTCACTGTATCCAGCCTCTGATGAGTAAGTTGTAATGTTAAACTAAAAATGAGATCGTTTCTGTTTTTTAAGATGGCTTCTTTTTGCTTTAAATTTTGAACACTAATTTGGTGGTCTTGAACAACTTAGTGACAATTGCCTTATCATCACTTGTTGTCTTTACTTAGGAGAATAAAAGAACCTTAACTCCCTGCAAAGGTAGCTCTATTTTTCATGGAGGGTGCTTCTTAGTCTCATCAATTGAAACCTAGCTAAGTGGCACAACTGGGGGGTATAGATGATTATACAAGACAACAAAGGATATATATGCAATTGTAAGGGCATAATAAGAGGACAGAAAGGAAGACAACAAAGGATATATATGCAATTGTAAGGGCATAATAAGAGGATAGAAAGGAAAATACTTAGGAGAATAACAACACCTTAACTTCCTGATTTGGTGTTGTTGTTGAATCGGATCATTGAAATTGGGGATTTAATAAGGGAGTTGTTTTTTCATGGAAGGAAGTAAATTAGGTGTTTTTTTATTTCCTGTCATCAACTACACAAACATGAGGATACGACTTTAAAATTTTGGTTGATTACTGGACTCTTCAGCTTCTTTCATTGTGTGTTTCTGGTGCAAATTTAATTGTATTTGAAGTTCATTCTTTGGATTTATTGTTTTAAAAAAAAGTTAATCATGGTTTATTTGCAATGAATTGGGCAGATTAGAAGTCCATCAAGGGTAAATCCTTTGAACAAGATTATCCCTTTCTCATCTTGTTTGAATGTCATGGTTATATGATTAGTAAATTGTCATAGTTTTTGCTTTCAACGCTTTACAAGAGTTCAATCTGAATGTGTTCTATTGAATCCATACTTACCAAAGAAAGGCTTTTCTAGACAGTAGATGGGATCCTGTATTGGATTCATTGTTAGCACTTAACCGTAAATGTTATCAAAAGCATTGGGTGAATTCAAATTGATTGAACTTGCTGATATCTTTGATCCTCCTATGGCAGATTGAGCTTGCCTTTCACAATGTAAAAATGGTGACAACAAGGTTTTTGATAAATTTGAGGCTAACAAGGTTTCTGAGAGGAACCTAAATTAAATGGTGTGCTCAAACGGCAAGTCTACAATGCTTGATTTCTAAACAGTAGATGACTGGCTCGATTGTAAGTCCTCTAAAATCGAGCTGTGAGTCCTCTAAAATCACCTGTTATCCATCCATTATGTTCGAATCGTCGCTGTCCTAGATTTCTCCCTTGCCCTTGTTCTCGTCAACCAACAGACCATGGCTTTATCTCAGCTCTTCTGTCTTTTAGGATGGTTTGCAATTGCCTTCTCAGAGGTTTAACACTTACACACAGCTCTGCCATGTCAATCATATATATCCTTTGTTGTCTTGTATAATCATTTTAAGCCAACCTGGTTTCCTTCAAGGCTGTTTTGCTACTAGATATTGGTAACAGCACATTTAATGAATCCATCTATTGTAGTTGGCTTATAGAATGTTTACTTATTCATTTTATGCTATTTTTATATTGTAGGCCACAACTGGGGGTATATATGTACTGACTTTGGTTCATAACACCAGTGAACTCCTAGCTAAGTGCCCAGGCATCATATGAAGAAAATATAAAGAAGGTGGACTTTAGTATTGTGAGTTTTTCATTTGATTCTATGTGTTGTCTTGTCGATGTTTTCCATATCCCTGCTTTTCTCTCTTTGTTGATCTTGTGCAAGCTTATGCTGCAGGTCGAAGGCTTTTGGGTTTGCTACTGCCATCGGACTCGTCCTTCTGCTTTACCCAGTCCTACTGATTTGCATCTATTCAAGGAGGGTATTCCCCCTTTGTGGGAGGTACAGATTTACCATTTTTCCTTACTGATTAGGTTCAATCATATGTAACTAGATCTTGATCCATTTTTGTGATGCCATTAAATGATTGAACGAAATTCGCACCTGTTATGCAATGCTCTCCAGGATTCTGCAAACTGCAATGGATGCAAGTGGATCATCCGATTCAAAAAGGCTGTTTTAGGACGTTTCTGGGAAGATTTGGTAAGTAGTGTGATCATAGTTTGTAGTTATGAATTGCAATTAGGGGCTTACCTTCTTTTGATATAGTTATTTTAAATTTTTTTTAAAAATCTCGCTTAAAAAAAGGTACATATATGATATATGCTTGAACCTTACTTCAATCATTTAGGTTTGATTGTTAGACTAGTGAAAACCTTTAGTGTCATCACTTGTAAAGTTTCTCTATTTGCTTATGTTACTCGAAATTCTAGATAGTAAGTTCAATTACTTTTAAGTCCTATTATGAAAAATAGTTAATTTGGATGGAGAGACAAATGAATGAAAATCCTTTTCTATATTTTTAGAAGAAACTCTTTAGCCCGTATACTTTAGTTGCTTTGTGCTGGATCCATGCATTGACTTCTTTATGATATTTAGGCTTGGATGAGTTTGTGTATGAATGATGATTAGTGGGTTTTAGTCCTTTCATTACTGGGCACTTAGTTAGGAGTTCATTGGTGTGTTCCTTACTTTGTATTCTCCACGTGCAAATTTTAACTGATTGATAAGGAACCTACTAATGATGTAGAGAGTCTCTGCCCAAGTAGCTTTATTATGTGATTGTTGGTTTGTAAATTTTTTATTTTTATGATCTTGCTAATATTATTCCCTTTTCACTTGTAAATACCTGTTTTGTATACATAATAATCTTATCATTGTCTTTTTTTTTTTTTTTTTTGCATATAAAGATTACTTCGACATTTGGTTAATTATACAGGAGCTAACAATGATTCTAGAAGATTTTCCCCCAAGATGCAACAACTCTACTACCACACCAATCTATAATGCCCTTGAATAAATGTAATAGGAATATAATATCATTTTTTATGGATTAGTTGTTAAAGCACTCTTTATTTATGTATTTTAATTTGACAAGGTTGTCTGAAACTATAATACAAATGTTGATATATTTATTATTGTATTATTATTTTAAGAAAATGATATATGGCAGCCAAGTGAGCCAACAGGTTGAGAAATGGCTGGGTAGATTTTATTTATTTAATCTTTTTTTTTGTAAAAAACATAGCGAATTTTGACGCTGTAGGGCGTCGCGAATGGCACCGATGTTTTAGGGCGTCGCGAATGGCAACGATGCTTAAAAGCGCCGAGAATGGCCTTGCCATTCGTGACGTTAAAATTTTCGACGCTTTTTGAAAGCGTCGAAATTTCAATTCTCGACGCTCAAAAGCGTCGGAAATGGCGGTTTTTTCTGTCGAAATTTCCCAATTTTCCTGTAGTGTACATTGTTGCATACATGGCGGCGTGTGAGTACATCTGCCTACGTGGCAGCGCGTGAGTGCATCTCGCAAAGCTTTCTCCCGTCAAAAAGAAAATCTAATTAAAAAAAATAATAGATAGTTCTAATCTATATAATTAAAAAAGATTAAATAATTATTTTATTTTACCATTAACTCATATAATTGGATAGATAGAATATTATTATTATTATTATTGTTATTATTATTATTATTATTATTATTATTATATCTCCCACCAAAAAAAATTGGCATATACAATTACCGTATGTACATAGATTATATTAGGAATCTATACATATGTGAATCTATACATGGACACCACATCTTGGATATGAATCTATACATATATACATGAACATCTCTATCTACCTATATATTTTAGCTGATTGACAAAAATATAAATATAAAATATTTCGTAGTCATACTTACCAAAAATATTAATAGATAAATATGTAGTATTTTATAAGTGCTATTTTAAATTAATAAAATAATATGTTGTCATAATTTATATAAAGTTATATAAGCCACCATCTATCTATCTATATATTTTAGTTGATTGAAAAAAAAATATAAAATATTTTATAGCCATTCTTACCAAAAATATTAATAGATAAATATATAGTATTTGATAAGTGCTATTTTATTTATGTCTAGATTATTTTTTGGTAAAAAAAATTATTAATAAAAAATAGTTATTTAATAATAGTTATTTTATTTATCTATTAAATTACATAAGATTCAATTAATGGTAGATTAAGAAAAACATTTTACCTTATAAATGTGAAATTTATTTATATATTGAGAGAATCTACATAAAAGATACAGATTATTTAGATTATATATAATCTATCGAACTAATTTTATTTATATCTATATTATTTTTTGGTGGAAAAAATTATTTATATTTAGATTATTTATATTTTTATTTATTGGAATCTATCCAAACTATTTACAATGTTGTATTAATGTATTCTCCGTACATGGGACGGGGCCTACACTAGTATATATTATATATTATATATATTATAGAGGGATTTTGTTCAAATGGACCTTTAAGCATATTTGGTTAGCTAGTTAAGCCCATTAATTGTTTTTTTAGCTTAGATAGGCCCATTAATTGTTTTTTAGCATGCTAAGCATTCTTAAACGGTCAATGGTCAACGTTGACCGTTGACCGTTGACCGGTCAATGTTGACCGTTGACCGGTCAACCCATTTTGATGCCAACTTTTTTTTTCTTTTTTTTTTAATTTTTGATGCCAACTTTTTTTTTTTTTTTAGTGATGCCATATTTTACCGTTTTGATGCCAACATTTTGTGGTGACAATTTTATATAATTGATGGCATAAGAGCTTAAAACGTGGAATCAAAATATTGTCACCTTATTGTCACTTTTCTAATGAAATGATTGGATGACTTTTTTTTAATGCCACTTTTTTAAAACATTGATGACATTTTTTGTGATGTCATATTTTACCGTTTTGATGCCAAAATTTTATTACATTTTATTTTCACTCTGATGCCACTTTTCTAATTAAAATATTGGATGACATTTTTTTTAAACTTTGATGACATTTTTTGTTTACTCTAATGTCACGTTGACCATTGATGCCATTTTGAAAAATTTGTATCACATTAAAGAAAAAAATGTCATCAAAAATACTACTTTGAAAAAATATCATCAAAAATATGGCATCACGGTAAAAAAAATATTATAAAAAAATTGACATAAAAAAGTGGCATCAAAGTGAAAATAAAATATAGTAAAATTTTGGCATTAAAACGGTAAAATATGACATCACTAAAAAAAAAAAGTTGGCATCAAAAAAAAAAAAAAAAGTTGGCATCAAAATGGGTTGGTCAACCGTTGACCGGTCAATGGTCAAACAGTTGACCATTGACCAACCCATCCCATTGGGAAGGGGTCTAGGTCAAAGCTAATTAAATTGATTTAGGGGCTAGGTGCCTAATTGAATATTCAAAAAAGACACTCTACCAAAATCACCTATAGTATACGCGAATATGTTAATTAAGGATTTAAGGGTGGTTGGAGACACATAACGTACATATTCGGAGTTTGATGGTAACAGAAGTTTGATTTGAGGAGTGAGTGAGGAATGTCCACACGATATATTAACGATGGATATCGATTTTGAGTATTCGTTCATATACATATATATTCCTAGGACGTACAGGCCGGTAACCTTTGAATGTCCACTCTGGACAAATATCTAATGGTGGTGTGAATTTAATCCAGTAGTAATCCTGCTACCTGGACTCATAAATGTTGATTTGGACTGATCAGAGGAGGATCAATGCTAAATCTTTTGAGGACTTAATGAACAATATTGTGGAGTATTTTGAGTATATCGATCAGCAGTATCTGCTCACTTATTTTGAAGTCGTGTAACTTTTTTTAGGATAATAAAACTTATATAAAATATTAGTTTTAATTAATTTTAAAAAGTAATAATTATATTTGTTATTAGTAATCATCAATGACATGTTGATGTACAAACTAAACTTTGATGGAAGTTTCTCCTTTTTCTGGAGATTCTTCTACTGGCTTCATCATCCGGAACGACTTGGGCTCCTCGATTGCGATCGACGGTGCACTACTAGGGCCTTAGAACCCCGTAGAGTCTGAAGCGCTTGCTTTGAAGCTTGGCCTACTAAAAACAAAGGAGTTAGGCATTTCCCGCATTATATATGGTCGAGGGCGACAACTTGCTAGTTATTAATGCTCTAAATGACGGCTGTCGGTGCCCTTACACTACTAGAAAAACGCTATATAGCCTCGAAGTGTTTGGCTATCAATTATTTCGAAGGTATCATCGTAGCCAATACCCTCGCATTTGGCCTCGAAAAAATATTTGGAGTCTAAATACCATTGAAATAAAATCATGGCTATTTTTCCATGCTATATAACCACGAATGGATATTTCGAGGGCGTCGTCGAGGGTACATTAGCCTCGGAATAAAATTCGAGGGCACTTTTTTTAAGCTATTGCCAAGCGGTGTTAGTCATGAAGTTGTTAGAGAGTACACTCGAGGCTAATTGTGAGGGCATATAGGATCGAATATTTTTTGGAGGGTAGCGTTGAGAGTGTAACAACTTAATATATATTACGAGGTTAATTTTGAGGGTAAGTTTGATCCTAAATAGTTACGGTTTTTTTTGGGAGCTAACAATGAGGCTAAATAACCTCAATTATACATTCGAGGGTATATTTGTAGGCATATAACCTCGAAACAATTGAATTTTCTTCGAGGGCAAGATCGAGAGCAAATCTGTGAGATATAGTTGAAAATGTAGTCATATAGTATGCAAATATTAACCTCGGACATGCCCTCATGTTCATAAGTTCGAGGTTAAACTATTATGATTACCCTCTTCAATACTCTCGAATTATTATTTTCGAGGGTAAGCGTGCACATGAACTCTTCCTCAATAGCAACAATATTATGATTTCGAGGGCAAATTTGATGCTACATATAAACTCCAAATTATCCTTTCGAGGCCCGATAAATCCAAAAAGGCTAATAGATATTTGCTTGCAACTCTTTGATTGATGAACTCTTATTGTTGTGGAATAAATGTGTCATAACATATGATGCTTATGCAAAGGAAAATTTAGGATGCATGTAGTTCTTTTATGGAGAGTGAATTGAATGACTTTCCAGCATATGAGATGTTGTCGGGTGGAGTACTCCTAGAAAATTTGCATGTCCTTATTGTATGGAACTTACACAAGCCTTTCAACTAGAATATGGACGATAGGTTTCATGGTTTGGCTGTTACAGATGTTTCTAAAAGCCAACATACCACATAAGTCCTTATTGTCACAGATGTTTCTTTGATGACTCCCCCCACTTGGCAAACACCCGTGAGTTTCACCAAGCCATCTACATTAATTTTGTAGATAGCCTCTTCTGGTTTAATCCACCTAGCATTGTTTCTCTTTCTGTTTGATTTGGTAGGTAGAGATTTTCTTTCACTTGTTTTCCAATTCTAAATATCAATCACCAAATTTTGGACTAGGTTCGAAATCTATGGCGGATTTTTCTTCCTGAATATGAGTTCATTACTGATTTTCTAGATAGCTTGCCAGACAAAGCCCAAATCTTCTAACATAGAGGAGCTAACTCTAGAGTTTAACAAATCTAAAATATCCATGTTGTGCCTTCTGCCACTTCCAATATTTTTTACTGTTTATTCTTTAAATTGTGCTATAACTTCTTTGGTATATTTGTAGTGAAGGAAAAGGTGGGTAGTCTTCATTAGATGAATCACAAATGCAACATATATTGGCTAGACACCCTATTTAAATATTTGTTTAGCCTATGTTTAGTAAGGAGTCCATCAATTGACATTTTCCATAAGAGTTTTTTTAATTTTGGGTGGCACATTCAGTTTCCAAATCCATTTATAATCATTATTGTTTTGATGATCATTATTATCTAGAAGTTTTACTGATTTAGTCATAAAGGAACCATTAGTTTGTAGTTTCCAAATGAGTCTGTCAGGGGTTTCCCATTGTGGAATGTGGATTTCAGTAATTTTTCTAACTATAATATTGGTCGGAAATAGATTATGGGGTAATGTTAGGTTCCACTGCTTTTGAGCATCTAGCAATTGACTAACTTTCATATTAGGGTTCGGGTCATTCATATATTCATCTAGCTTATGATTATCGAGCCAATGATCATTCCAAACATTTATCGAGTTACCATTACCTATGATCCAAAGAAGTCCCTTATTAAATTTTTCCCTTAGCGAGAGGAGTCTCCCAAATTGTCAGAAAGTGTTTAGATTAGATTTTTGGTCAATACTTTCATTTTTGGTTAATACAATCCATAAAAGGCCATTGTGGAATTTTTCACGTAGTTGTAACAGTCTTCCAAATTGCGAGGAAGTATTTTGATTCGTTTTTTGTCTAATTGTTTCGGTTTGAAAGTATTTTTCTAACCCATATATTATTTTGATCCGTAAATATTTTTCAAAGTAATTTCATCTGCAAGCTTACATTCATAGCTTCTGCTGTTTTAAAACCAAGACCACCTTCACTGTTTAGTTTGCAGATGTTTTCCCAACTAATCAAAGGTGCGAGAGGATCTTCTGCTGTTTTTACTAATTTGATTCCAATTAAAGCATCTTCTAGAATAGCTTCTTTATGTAGTTCTCTTCCTAAATTTTTCATGACGATAACAAATATGTAAGGTGTCAGAGGATCTCCTTGTCTAATACCTCTGCTTGGTTTGATTTGTTTACCAGGACAATTATTCACTAGGACTGAGAAAGTTGTGGCAGTAATGCATTTCATAACCCATTCCACCCACTTGGGATGAAATATAGACTAACTAAATATATATTGAAAATTTCTTAGATTTAAAGTGTAAATGTTAGAAATTTGTTATAATTAATAGACATTTTATAGGATCGTTAGAATCGTAAAAAGGGGACGACCCTTCCACTTGGCGTCGTCGGATTAATATCATTTTTCTATTTTTGGATCGTAGGATTGTTGAAATCGTAGAATTGAATCGGGATCTTAACAACATTGCATAAAAGTGTACAACATTGTGATGGATCTTGAAATTCAATGATATACATGCCTCAATCTTGAGAAGAAATGTTTTTTTATCATGATTTATTAATTCATCAATATTTTACATTCAATTATTTTATTTTTAATCATTTTATCTTTAATCTTTATTAGTTAAAAGAAAATATATAAAATTGAATCAAATAATATTTTTATGTTACATTTTTTAATGTAATTATTTTATAATATCTTAACAACTAAATATTTGTTTAATATTAAAGATATTTGCAATCTCTTTTTTTTTTGGTGCTAAAGAAGGTGGGCAACGCCCTTTATTCAAATAAGATCAAAAACTGTAGATATTTGTAATCTCTCTAAATCAAGATATATTTAAACATCAATAATTTAATAAAAGAAATTGTGACTTATATATTACTCCGTAAAATATAATTTATTAAAAAACAGCAAAAAACGCGGGTAATAAAACTAGTTTACAATGTATTTAAAATAACGCAAATTTAAAATAAAACAACTTATAAATTATATTAATCAATTACATTAAATTTATAATTTATCTCGTCTTCTGTAGCATTGCTGCAATTCTTTTGATGTTCATGTGAAATTTGATCATTTGGCTTGTGTTGTGCCGATTGCATTCTGCCTTTCTCTCTTGAGTTCAGTTTTGATTTGGTAGGGATTTTATAAGTTGATATTGAAAGTCACTTTGTTTGCATCTGAGTTTCTGTATTGAATTCAAATAAAGTGAAATATTTCATTTTTGTATGCAGTTTGCACCTGAGTGTTGGTAATGTTTTGATTAGGTTCAAATGCAGATGAGTTTTGGTAGGTTTGGATTAATTTATTTTTATGTTAGATTTTAGTTTTGTTAGGGTTTTGGACCTTTTGGTTAGGTTATACTCCGTATTAAATTAGTAACTTGAAAGCAGAGCACTTGGCCATGTTTCCTGTTATTAAACAAAAATGATCAAGTTAATGGTAGCTATTTGGGAGCTGCTTTTTTTTTTCCGTAATTGATCACTTATATATATGCTTTTGATTTTAGGAACTTTAGCCTCACATTTATATATTTTCATCCACCTTTGTTTTCCTTAATTTCGTAATTGATCATTTATACATTTATATATTATTCTTTATTGTATAGTTGCATTATTGAGCCCTATCAAAGAGCATACAAGAGGATGACTAAGATCGTTCGTGGTTACTACAAGGGCAATTGGATGAGCGTGAACAAAGTTCTTGGAGATGTCAAACAAGTATGGTTCCTTGAGATGACTAATTAGCTAGGTTATATTATAACTTATGAGGTTGTACCTTTAGTTCCACGAGGATATGTTTATGGCTGTGGTTATGGTTGAACTAGCATTTTATGCATGATTTAATTATGAAATTCTTCAAACATTTAATGTTTATGTTTGTTGATTGTTGTTATTTAAAGTAAAATTTATGTTTTATGTATGCATATTTTGAAGAATAAAAATGAATTTGATGCTAATGAATTTAACCTCAAATTTGGCTAAAAAATTTATAAAATTAAACTTGAAAATTTGGAGCCAAAATATTAAATTTAACCTCCAAATTAACTAAAAAATGAGTTGATAAAATGCCCTCGAAAACATATTACCCTTGAAAATGCTCTCAAATTTGACCCTAAATTGCATTTCGAGGCGTAGAGGAGGGAGGTTAAATGTGGTCTCGAATATTAACCTCAAAATATTTTTTCGATGCTATGATAGTCTCCAAATATTTTAGAGGTTATTTTCGTGGTTATTTTACTCTTGCATTTGCACTTGAATTATTTCGAGGCTATGAATCGATACTATTTAGCCTCGAAGTTTTTACCCTCGAAAATACATACCAATTTCACTTGATGGCAATATCAAGGCTAAATAGCACCAAATTTAGTTTCGAAATTGTTCGATACTAATGATCTCGAAATTACCCTCAAAATTATTTGGAGGCTATCTTACTCTCGAAACAAAAAATTCAAGGTTACTATTCGATGCCACATTTAACCTCCCTCCTCTACGCCTCAAAATGTGTCTTGAGGTCGAATTCGAGGCCATTTTCGAGGGTAATATGTTTTCGAGGCTAATGTTGAGGCTATGTTTAAGGTTAGCTTCGAGAGTATAGAAGCGTTTTCTAGTAGTGTTAGGAGATCGAAGTCCTTCTATCCGACATCCGGTTTATGCTCTTCCAGTTCGAGGTCATCTCGATTTCCCATGTCTTTAGGGAAATTAACCGGTGTGCGGACTGTGTCGCTCGCTTGTTCCAAACTTCAACCTTGGTTGATCTGATGCAAGATAAGGAACTTTGTATTTTCTTCCCAAGGATGCTGTCGGTTGGTAGACTAGCAGAGGCTAGCCTCCTCCAAATCTTTACGTCTATAAAAAAACATCAATGGCATGTTGATGTACTAATTATGGTACGGTTCTATAAACCCTACGTCAAAAGATTTTAGTTCAGATTTAATAAAATACTAGTGTAATACCCGTGCCTTGAAGGCACGGGAGCTTGATCCATTTTAATTTGAACATCATTATATATATATATATATATATATATATATATATATATATATATATATATATATATATATATATATATATATATATATATATATATATATATATATAGGGTAGGGTTCAAGTGAGAAGTACTTGGTCCGGTGAGAAGGAAAGAAGCCCTGTGATTGGTTGATATAGATCTACATTAAAAAATATAAAAAAGAAGCTCACGCGCTTCATTCCAACGCCGCTTAGATCTGAACGCCTTCTCTCCTTCCTTCCTCGGATTTTCCGTTTCTCCATCTTCAATACACTTGTTCAACCTTCATCTTCTCTCCGTTCGATCTGCCTCCTCGACCACCTCTATCATCGCCGCCGAGCTCACGACATCCTCATCGCCGAGCTCCCTCTCACCTTTGTTTTGTGCTCCCCGATTTGGGCTTCTGGTTTTCCTCTTCCAGATCGATCATATCGCTGCCGCCATCGACTTTGAGGCCGACTTCACAATAGCCATCGCGCGCCGCTTCTCCACCGACTCTGGATCTTCATATTCGGTGAATATCTGGGTTTTTTGGCCTTATAAATCATTGGATCTAGGTTGTTCTCCACCTCCCATGGCACTCCTTGGAGCGGTTTTCCTCAGATTTGAGGTTACTAGCGTCGACATGAACTGGGGATGCTTGATACTTCTCTCAAAAGGTCGTCGTTGTCCTTGTTGGGTACGAATACGGAATACCTGCTGGCAACATAGTTTTTAATTTTTCTTTAATTATATATAAATTGTGAGGACGAAAGCTATGCGAGAATTCATCGGTCATTGTGTAAAGCAATGTCAAAATTGATGATAAAGCTCCCATGTAACTATGTAAGACTGTAGGAATCTAAAAGGCTAAACGTTATTCAGTGACCGAATAGATAGTGGTTCAAGGATCGGATACAGTGGTTTAGTGATCGAATAGAGATTGGTTCAGTGATCGAATAGAGTGGTTCAGTGACCGAATAGAGAGTGGTTCAGTGACCGAATAGAGAGTGGTTCAGTGACCGAATAGATAGTGGTTCAAGGACCGGATACAGTGGTTTAGTGATCGAATAGAGTGGTTCAGTGACCGAATAGAGAGTGGTTCAGTGACCGAATAGAGAGTGCTTCAGTGACCGAATAGATAGTGGTTCAGTGACCGGATAAAGTGGTTCAGTAATCGAATAGAGATTGGTTCAGTGACCGAATAGAGTGGTTCAGTGAACGAATAGAGAGTGGTTTAGTGACCGAATAGAGAGTGACTAAATAGGTTGGTTCGGTGACCGAATAGAGAGTGACTAAATAGGTTGATTCGGAATTTAATTTAGATCAGACGCTTAGACTCCTCGCTTGGGAGCAGCCCATCCGAAAAAATCACCCAGCGTGTATAAATAGAGGTTGGTTCAGTGACAGAATAGAGATTAGTTCAGTGACTGCATAGAGGTTGGTTCGGTGACTAAATAGAGGTTGGTTCAGTAAATAAATAGGTTGGTTCAGTGACTAAATAAAGGTTGATTCAGTGACTAAATAGAGGTTGGTTCAGTGACTAAATAAAGTTTGGTTCAGTGACCGAATAGATAGTGGTTCAAGGACCGGATACAGTGGTTTAGTGATCGAATAGAGATTGGTTCAGTGATCGAATAGAGTGGTTCAGTGACCGAATAGAGAGTGGTTCAGTGACCGAATAGAGAGTGATTCAGTGACCGAATAGATATTGGTTCAGCGACCGGATAATGTAAAGGCTCGGATTTTTAAAATATTAATTTTTCGAAAAAGAAAATCAAAATGAATTTAAAATAAATTCCGACCCAAATTCTCCGACTTAAAAATCGATTCCGTCTTTCATTCGGGTTTTGAACGATCAATCAGCGGAAATTTAAATTCCCGACCCGAGCTCTCAATTCCGTCACATTTCCGAATCCTTATCCTAATCCAACTCATCACCTCCTAAATGTGGTAAAATCTTATCCTCACCTCCCCTCCCTCTCTTTTTGGTTTCTCTTATTCTAGCAAACAAACAACACCCTCACTCTACCCAAAATTAACACCTTTTGTGTTGCAATTTGACCTTTGGAAAAAATCAGATTTCTTCCCCCCACTCTCTCTCTCCCCCTCTCGGATTCAATGTCAACAAAAATCAGAGGAAGGCTGGGCTAGCTCCACCGCCAATTCCTCACTTCCACCACCACCTCTCCTCTTCCCCTCCCGCGTCCAGCCACCACACCTCACCGCCGTCCATCCCCGGAGCCGCCAGCAGCGGCTGGAGCCGCCAGAAGCTCCGTCGAAGCCAGCCGGAGCCGCCACCGCCGCCGAGCACCTCCTCCGCGTCCCCTGTTTCCCGTCGAAGTTCGGTAAGGCTTCGATCTTTCGTTCCGACTCCAAAACCTTGTAAAGGCTCCGCCTTTAACCCCCATTCTTCCTTCCTAGGCTACCTCCGGCGACGTCCCAGTTCCGGCGAGTCGAACCGAGCACTAATCGAGCCTCGACAACACTTTCCGGCGCGTTTCGAAGCCCCCTCGGTGAGCCCCCTTTCTCCTCCTTTTTTCCTTCCCTTCCTGTGCGTGTTGGGTGGCCGGAGCCCGGAGCGCCGCCGCCGGGAGGTTTCCCTCCTCCCTCTCCCTTTCTCCCCCGTCGCACCTGGGCACCAAGGGCCCTGTTCTTCATCTGTTCTTTCGAACAGATCTGGGAGGAAGAAGAGGGGTGTGGACCACCTCCTTGCCACGTCAGCCGCCACACCTCCCCCTGGGCCCCCTTCATTTTCCACATCAGCGTGGACCCTCCCCTCTTTATTCATCTAAAAAAAAAAACCGGGTTCTTTTTGTTTTAAGGAAGGAATATGAGAGTTGGTTGTTGGGCCTGTTTGTATGGGCCGGGTTTAGGGTTTGTTTTAAAAATGAGGCTTTGGGCCTAATTCTTTTAGGGTCCGGTTTTGGGTAGGTTTGTTTACAACATAAGGGCTCGGTTCGGTTGGCTTAATTAGAACACATGGGCCGGTTTTGGTGATTTTTATAAAATAAGGGTTTGGGTGGATAAGTTAAAAAGGATGTTTTGATTAAACAAATATTGTTGGGTTTTATAAATATTCTACGAGGATGTTAAAATAAAAGATGTTAGAAGTAGTATGTGAAATTATCGGGATTAAAATATGAAGTGTTGTTTTGAGATTTAATATATGATATTGTGGTGATTTATTATTGTGGTTAAATGTTATATGAGTATGTTGAGGATGTGCAATTATATGCTAAGTAAAGTTTTGAAATGATGGCATGCAAATTGGTTAAGTATGAATTGGAATTATCTTAAGTTGGTGAATTGGCGAATTATGTTGAGCATGGTTGTGAGAAGTTGAGATGATAGATTATGAGATAAGGTTGATAATATGGAAATGATGATGTGACGGTTGTTATGTTAAGTTGTGAAGTTATATGTGTGATAATTCTATGCTTTGTGTGCCTTAGAAGATAGACTCATTCATGTACTATTACTTGTTAGGTGATCATCTGTGACGTGTTGGCTTCATATTGCCTGGTTGATTGCCTTTTGCTGTTCTGCGATACCAGGTAAGTCTCTTCGGAGCTTACTCAGATTGAATAGAGTGATTCCCTGCTATAGGTGCATGATATACTAGGTGTTGCATTCATGATCAGCATGCCATGTAGTACCATGCTAGGTTGCATTGATCGTTGAGCATCCTATTTCTTTATGCGTATGTAAACAGAACGGCCGTTATCTGTGAAGTAACTAGAGTCATTGCTAGGGTCATAGGGTAGCCCAGCTTCATCGGGTACCCTGAGTCAATCGAGTCATGCACTTCCTTTTATTATATGCCTGCGGGCTTTATTGTGGAGCGGGTTAGGCATGCGTGCCGCCCAATTATGAATGAATGCATTCACGAGCTGGCCAGTCTCCACCTATCGGAAGGGGTGGAGGTAGGAGAGGGATATACCACTTGGTATTCTATGCTAAGGCCTTATTATTATTATGCACTTGATCTTAGGAGCATGTTAGTGTGTTACTATTCCGCCATGCATCTAGAAGCATCTTTATTAGGAATAGCGTATATGTGTGCTTATGGTTGGGATGCAGAGAAGTGGGCATCGATCTGATCCTGCCCCATATCAATTTTTTTAGGTATTATCTATGTTCATCCTATCGGTGCTGTTTGCCTATTTGCGCGGGTCATTTTGTCGGCGGAGAGTGAGCGTTGGAGTATAGACTTCACTAGACTCTGATTATATTTTGGATTTATACTTGACTCCATTTTGACCCGGCTCTGCCGTGGCACCCTCTTGTATTACGCTTATTTCCGCTAGTTGCACTATTTCCGATTTCCACGCTTAGATTTACGACAGGTACAGGGGACTTCCCCGGGGATTCCAACGATCCCTTCGATTTTGGGTATGAAATCCCCCTTTGAAAACGTTAAAGTAAGTTTGAAACCTTCAACCTGTACTCGGGGCGCAAGGTCCTTACGAGGGGTTTTATCCCTCGAAACGTAACCTGGGAATCATAATCCTGGGCCGTTACAAAGGGGTATCAAAGCTGAGGTTTTGCAATCCGAGTATGATAGGTTGAAGTGGTTTTGAAAATGGCCCAAGGTTTTCAAATTGTTTTCAAGTAGTTTTCAAATTGTTTTCAAGGGGCAAAATGAATTTAATTGGACATAACTATAAATTAATCAATTATGAATGGCAATCTCGTGGGGTAGAGACTATGCGATAGGCATCCCTTATGGATGTAGAATTCGGGGAAGGTAGGCAAAATACTAGCTTTCTTTTACAGATGGGTTATGAAGACTCCAAGGAACTCGAGGGTTGGAGTACAATGGGTTAGGAGACCGTGAGGTATTTGCCCCTCCGGTTAGTCGTCCCCCGAAGGGCGACATAGATCGTCTCTGTGCTTGTATGTCTTAAATTCAATTGGGCCTGAGGGCGATCCTCCTTGAAGAGGGTCCCATTGAATCGTTGAGTGCTTCTGTGCTGAGTGATATAATTATTGTTATGTAGCAAGTATGGTTGATCCGAGACGTGGCTTAGATGGGCGTGGGGGTAGGGCGCGTCGCGGCAGGGGACGCCCTCGTCGAGTTGCCGCTGAGGGTGCCGAGGGGCGAGTTTCGCCACCGCGAGTTGATGACCGGGTGCCAGCTTCCCCAGAGACTAGGATTGGGCAGCTAGAGTCAGCGCTTCATGATATTCTGAGCGAGCTACGTGGAGGGGCTCGATCTACGGCGCCGACGCCAGAGGTCCCAGTTCAGCAGCCAGCCGAGCCTGTGGTCGATGCGTGCCCTGAGAAGCGCATCGATTGGGTCAAGAGGTTTGCTCAGTGTAGCCCGCCGACCTTCGCGGGAGGCGTCGGAGATGACGTTGAGAGATGGCTGCGTGATATGGAGGGGTTATTTGACCATGTTGTTGTACCTGACTCTGAGAGACAGAGACTTGCTGCTGGACTTTTACGGGAGGACGCGAATGCCAGATGGTTTGGCTGCAAGAGGGAGCGGACCGAGTGGACTTATGACGACTTCAGATCCCTGATGCTGAGGGAGTACCGTCCACCAGGGATACAGTTGGCTAGGGAGGTATCTTTTATGCGCGGCATCTGTGACCGGTCGGCTTCTGTAGCTGCTATTGTTCGTCAGTTCAAGAGCGAGCTGATATACTGCGATCATCTATGTCCATCAGACGAGAGTCGGATCCGTATGCTGTCTATGAGATTGCCGCCTCCTGTGCTTCTGCATGCGTCCAGCTTGGGAGCTGTCAGCTTTGAGCGATTCCTGGAGGTCATCCTTATGTACGATCAGCAGAGGATTCTGTGTGAGACCTCCTACTCTACTGTTCGCCCTGATGCGAAGAGGGCGCGTCCAGCCGACACCCGTGGAGACGACAGATCTAGGAGAGGAGCGTTTAGAGGAGGATATTACGGAGCTGCACAGAGAGCACCCCCGGTTCAGACTGCTTATGGAGGAGATGCCAGAGTGAGGACCTGCCATGGATGTTTCGGGAGGGGCCACTTCATTGCTTCTTGCCCAGACCGTTCGACTGTCTGCTATACCTGTGGTACTATGGGGCACCGAGCTGCTACATGCCCTCAGAGTCGTGGAGCTCCAGCTACTGCACAGCCACCGAGACTTCCTGTGGCTCCTCAGCCACCACTGCTGACATATCCCCAGGGCCAGGGTCAGGGCCAGGGACGAGGTGACCCTTCCGGCAGAGGCCGAGGCGGAGGTAGAGGAGGTAGAGGTTCTGGACGTGGAGGTAGAGGACCATCTGGGTCAGGTCAGGGTCGTGGATCATCTTCTGCAGGACCGTCAGGGTCAGGGTATGATCGTGGCCAGAGTTCAGGATGTCGAGGACCAGGATTACCCCCACCGCCCCGTGTATTTCAGATGCATGCTGATGACCGCTCAGCCCCGACTTCCGCAGGTACGATATTCTTCCATGATGAGTGCCTATCTATCTTGTTTGACACTGGTGCGACTCACTGCTTCATAGCAGAGGCGTGCGTGGCCAAGCTGAGCCTGAGCTGCACGAGTGGTTCACCCCTTACTATTGGTCTGGCGGATGGGGCCAAGGTTAGGACGAGTCGTGAGATTTTAGGGTGCCCCATTCGGATAGGTGAGCGAGAGTGGCCTACCGACCTTATAGTTATGCCATTGAGGATGGACGATCTCATCTTGGGTATGGACTTCATGGACCACTACGGGGCTATTATCAACTTGCGGACGAGGACAGTGTCGATTTTGGCATCTGACGGAACCGAGCACCAGGTTTGGGGGAGCGACCCCAAGAGGAATGGGTCACTCATCAGCGTAGTCAGAGCCGCCAGACTTCTAGACCAGGGTTGCGTTGGGTATTGGTGTTATGCTTTAGAGGTGGATCGCACGCACCCCAGTGTATCAGATGTTCCCGTTGTCAGAGACTTCGCAGATGTGTTTCCAGAGGAGCTGCCAGGACTCCCGTCGCCGAGAGAGGTCGACTTTGCGATTGAGTTGGAGCCAGGCACCAGGCCTATCTCGCGAGTTCCTTATCGTATGGCACCGACGGAGATGGCCGAGCTGAAGGCTCAGCTAGAGGAGCTAGCTGAGAAGGGCTACATTCGGCCTAGTGCATCGCCTTGGGGAGCGTCAGTGTTGTTCGTTAAGAAGAAGGATGGGTCGCTGAGACTGTGCATCGATTATCGGGAGCTGAACCAGGCGACGGTGAAGAACCGTTATCCTCTTCCCCGGATTGACGATCTGATGGATCAGCTGCAGGGCGCCGTGGTCTTCTCGAAGATTGATTTGAGGTCGGGCTATCATCAGCTGAGGGTGAAGCCAGAGGATGTTTCGAAGACCGCCTTTCGGACCCGCTATGGTCACTACGAGTTCGTGGTCATGCCGTTTGGGCTGACCAATGCACCAGCCGCGTTCATGGAGCTCATGAACCGAGTGTTCATCGACTACTTGGACAAATTCGTCGTCGTCTTCATCGATGACATCTTAGTCTACTCGAGGAGTAGAGATGAGCACGAGGAGCATTTGAGGATTGTGCTAGAGACGCTGAGGAAGCATCAACTGTATGGGAAGTACAGCAAGTGTGAGTTCTGGCTCACAGAGGTGGCTTTCTTAGGCCACGTTATTTCAGCTGAGGGAGTTGCCGTGGATCCGGCAAAGATTGATGCCATCGTTGCTTGGGAGGTGCCCAAGAACGTCAGAGATATCCGCTCATTCCTGGGATTGGCTAGTTACTACAGGAGGTTCGTCCAGGGTTTCTCGAGTATTGCTAGACCGATGACACAACTACTGAAGAAGGACGTCCCCTTCGAGTGGAATTCAGATTGTCAGGCCAGTTTTGAGCTTCTGAAGCAGAAGTTGACGACTGCTCCGGTGTTAGCTCTGCCAGATGGGACAGAGGACTTCGTTATCTACACAGATGCTTCGCATTCCGGCTTGGGTTGTGTTCTGCATCAGAGAGATCGGGTCATCGCTTATGCTTCGCGTCAGTTGAAGCCTGCAGAGGTGTCTTACCCCATCCATGATTTGGAGTTGGCAGCCGTGATTCACGCTCTGAAGATCTGGAGACATTATCTATATGGTACTTCTTGCAAGGTGATGACGGATCACAAGAGCTTGAAGTACATTTTCACACAGAAGGAGCTCAACATGCGTCAGAGACGATGGTTGGAGCTTCTGAAGGACTATGACTTGGACATAGTCTACCATTCAGGGAAGGCCAATGTAGTGGCAGATGCGTTGAGTAGGAAGACTCATCATGAGGTGACCGTTGAGAGGCTTACAGCTCAGCGAGATTTGCAGAGAGATCTGATGAGATGCTGCTTTGAGGTTTGGATCCAGCGAGATCACGGGCAGTTGTCGTTCTTAGAGGTGCAGGCAGAGTTGACAGCAGAGATTCGGCAGGGTCAGGCAGATTGTCCAGAGGTTGCAGTTCTGAGAGGGCGGATGGCTCAGGGCAGATTTAGAGAGCTTGCAGAGAGAGCAGACGGGATGCTGACCTTTCAGGGCAGAGTTGTAGTTCCCTCGACGTCAGATTTGAGACAGAGGATCATGCAGGAGGCTCACTCCACCCCTTATTCTGTCCATCCAGGGACGAATAAGATGTATCAGGATCTGAGGAGGAGTTATTGGTGGCAGAGGATGAGAGCAGACATCACAGAGTTCGTGGCCAGATGTCAGGTTTGCCAGCAGGTTCGGATTGATCACCAGAGGCCGGGAGCACCCGTCCAGTCACTTCCAGTTCCCGAGTGGAAGTGGACAGACATCTCCATGGATTTCGTCACTGGGTTGAGACGAGACGTCAGAGGATTTGACACTATTTGGGTCGTGGTCGACAGGTTGACCAAGTCGGCCCATTTCATAGCTATTCAGGAGACATGGCCAGCTTCGAAGTTAGCAGACGAGTTCATTCGCCAGATTGTGAGGCTTCATGGAGTACCAGAGAGGATCGTATCTGATCGAGATGGACGCTTCACCTCGAGGTTTTGGCAGCAGGTTCAGGAGAGTTTGGGCTCCAGATTGCATTTCAGTACGGCTTATCACCCGCAGACAGATGGCCAGAGCGAGAGGACGATTCAGACGTTGGAGGACATGTTGCGATCGTGCGTCTTGGATTGGGGTGACCATTGGGTCAAGCATCTACCGCTACTGGAGTTTTCTTACAACAACAGCTACCACGCGTCGATCGAGATGGCCCCCTATGAGGCTTTGTATGGGAGGCGATGCAAGTCGCCGGTTTGCTGGGACGAGCCTGCAGATACAGTTCTGTCGTTGCCCGAGATGGTCAGAGAGACAGTCGATAAGGTTGGTCGCATCCGAGAGCATATGAGGGTAGCCCAGGATCGACAGAAGAAGTATGCGGACAGACGGAGGACCGAGCTTGAGTTCGAGGTAGGCTCGCACGTATGGCTTCGAGTTTCACCCACCAGGGGAGTTCGACGGTTCGGCATCAAAGGGAAGTTGAGTCCGAGATTCATTGGCCCATTTGAGATCCTAGAGAGAGTCGGTGTGGTAGCCTACCGTTTAGCCTTACCTCCATCCTTAGCCGGCGTCCATGACGTCTTTCATGTCTCCCAGCTCCGTCAGTATATTCCCGACCCTAGTCATGTCCTTGACCACTCAGACCTTCACATTGAGCCTGACCATACCTTTCTAGAGCGTCCGATGAGGGTCCTTGATCGTCGTGTCAAGAAGCTTAGGAACAGGGAGGTTCCTTTGCTTCTGGTTCAGTGGTCTAGGAGGAGCCCTGAGGAGGCCACCTGGGAGACCGAGGAGAGCATTCGGGCTAGCTATGGAGATGTCTTAGATGAGCTACTTGCGTCCTATGTTGAGCCGAGCGTAGACATTACCTTGACCTCTCGAGTGCGGTGAGTATGCCTAGTTAGTTGGTTGGGATTGGTTAGTGGTATCTCCTTGATTTGTGTGCTTATACGTGGTAGTTATGTGCAGATCCTTGGTGATATGATGTGATGAGCCTCGATGATATGATGATGTGCTAGATATTATGGTATGTGACTGTCTTTGACGTGCTATAATCCCCTGCTTATCTTGAGAATATGATCATTCTGCTATACCCATGATACCAAATGTTAGAAGTGCTAGAGGTTGAATTGTGGAATTATGATTTGACTCGGAACCTAGGAAGAGAATGTGGGATTAGCCTTTAGAGGTGGATGTAGAATGATTGGGAAATTGGGAAGTTTGGGAATGCCTTGTTCAATGTCAAATTTTAAAAAAAAAAAAAAAAAAAAACATATATCAAATGGTGATTTAAAAGGAAACATAGATTTTGAGAAAACTATTCCAACCCGAGCTTTCATTATGACGCCCCACGAAGTGGATACAAGCATGTATGGGGGCACCTATAGATCGCTTGCTAAGACCTAGCGGAGATGTCATGATGGTTTTTGAGTTATGGTATGCCTGAGGAGTCGGAGTGGGATGTGGTAGGGGCCCCTACCACATCCTTACTACGACCGATTGGGAGTATTATGATCATGACGACGGTACTGTGAGATCTCATGGGGGCACTTGTGAGGTACTTACGGGATCGATGACGTGATCCTTGGACTCATCAATTCCAACTTCATCCCCACTTTGGAATGATTTTAGTCTCGGGGACGAGACTTGTTTTAGAGGTGGATGATGTAAAGGCTCGGATTTTTAAAATATTAATTTTTGGAAAAAGAAAATCAAAATGAATTTAAAATAAATTCCGACCCAAATTCTCCGACTTAAAAATCGATTCCGTCTTTCATTCGGGTTTTGAACGATCAATCAGCGGAAATTTAAATTCCCGACCCGAGCTCTCAATTCCGTCACATTTCCGAATCCTTATCCTAATCCAACTCATCACCTCCTAAATGTGGTAAAATCTTATCCTCACCTCCCCTCCCTCTCTTTTTGGTTTCTCTTATTCTAGCAAACAAACAACACCCTCACTCTACCCAAAATTAACACCTTTTGTGTTGCAATTTGACCTTTGGAAAAAATCAGATTTCTTCCCCCCACTCTCTCTCTCCCCCTCTCGGATTCACTGTCAACAAAAATCAGAGGAAGGCTGGGCTAGCTCCACCGCCAATTCCTCACTTCCACCACCACCTCTCCTCTTCCCCTCCCGCGTCCAGCCACCACACCTCACCGCCGTCCATCCCCGGAGCCACCAGCAGCGGCTGGAGCCGCCAGAAGCTCCGTCGAAGCCAGCCGGAGCCGCCACCGCCGCCGAGCACCTCCTCCGCGTCCCCTGTTTCCCGTCGAAGTTCGGTAAGGCTTCGATCTTTCGTTCCGACTCCAAAACCTTGTAAAGGCTCCGCCTTTAACCCCCATTCTTCCTTCCTAGGCTACCTCCGGCGACGTCCCAGTTCCGGCGAGTCGAACCGAGCACTAATCGAGCCTCGACAACACTTTCCGGCGCGTTTCGAAGCCCCCTCGGTGAGCCCCCTTTCTCCTCCTTTTTTCCTTCCCTTCCTGTGCGTGTTGGGTGGCCGGAGCCCGGAGCGCCGCCGCCGGGAGGTTTCCCTCCTCCCTCTCCCTTTCTCCCCCGTCGCACCTGGGCACCAAGGGCCCTGTTCTTCATCTGTTCTTTCGAACAGATCTGGGAGGAAGAAGAGGGGTGTGGACCACCTCCTTGCCACGTCAGCCGCCACACCTCCCCCTGGGCCCCCTTCATTTTCCACATCAGCGTGGACCCTCCCCTCTTTATTCATCTAAAAAAAAAAACCGGGTTCTTTTTGTTTTAAGGAAGGAATATGAGAGTTGGTTGTTGGGCCTGTTTGTATGGGCCGGGTTTAGGGTTTGTTTTAAAAATGAGGCTTTGGGCCTAATTCTTTTAGGGTCCGGTTTTGGGTGGGTTTGTTTACAACATAAGGGCTCGGTTCGGTTGGCTTAATTAGAACACATGGGCCGGTTTTGGTGATTTTTATAAAATAAGGGTTTGGGTGGGTAAGTTAAAAAGGATGTTTTGATTAAACAAATATTGTTGGGTTTTATAAATATTCTACGAGGATGTTAAAATAAAAGATGTTAGAAGTAGTATGTGAAATTATTGGGATTAAAATATGAAGTGTTGTTTTGAGATTTAATATATGATATTGTGGTGATTTATTATTGTGGTTAAATGTTATATGAGTATGTTGAGGATGTGCAATTATATGCTAAGTAAAGTTTTGAAATGATGGCATGCAAATTGGTTAAGTATGAATTGGAATTATCTTAAGTTGGTGAATTGGCGAATTATGTTGAGCATGGTTGTGAGAAGTTGAGATGATAGATTATGAGATAAGGTTGATAATATGGAAATGATGATGTGACGGTTGTTATGTTAAGTTGTGAAGTTATATGTGTGATAATTCTATGCTTTGTGTGCCTTAGAAGATAGACTCATTCATGTACTATTACTTGTTAGGTGATCATCTGTGACGTGTTGGCTTCATATTGCCTGGTTGATTGCCTTTTGCTGTTCTGCGATACCAGGTAAGTCTCTTCGGAGCTTACTCAGATTGAATAGAGTGATTCCCTGCTATAGGTGCATGATATACTAGGTGTTGCATTCATGATCAGCATGCCATGTAGTACCATGCTAGGTTGCATTGATCGTTGAGCATCCTATTTCTTTATGCGTATGTAAACAGAACGGCCGTTATCTGTGAAGTAACTAGAGTCATTGCTAGGGTCATAGGGTAGCCCAGCTTCATCGGGTACCCTGAGTCAATCGAGTCATGCACTTCCTTTTATTATATGCCTGCGGGCTTTATTGTGGAGCGGGTTAGGCATGCGTGCCGCCCAATTATGAATGAATGCATTCACGAGCTGGCCAGTCTCCACCTATCGGAAGGGGTGGAGGTAGGAGAGGGATATACCACTTGGTATTCTATGCTAAGGCCTTATTATTATTATGCACTTGATCTTAGGAGCATGTTAGTGTGTTACTATTCCGCCATGCATCTAGAAGCATCTTTATTAGGAATAGCGTATATGTGTGCTTATGGTTGGGATGCAGAGAAGTGGGCATCGATCTGATCCCGCCCCATATCAATTTTTTTAGGTATTATCTATGTTCATCCTATCGGTGCTGTTTGCCTATTTGCGCGGGTCATTTTGTCGGCGGAGAGTGAGCGTTGGAGTATAGACTTCACTAGACTCTGATTATATTTTGGATTTATACTTGACTCCGTTTTGACCCGGCTCTGCCGTGGCACCCTCTTGTATTACGCTTATTTCCGCTAGTTGCACTATTTCCGATTTCCACGCTTAGATTTACGACAGGTACAGGGGACTTCCCCGGGGATTCCAACGATCCCTTCGATTTTGGGTATGAAATCCCCCTTTGAAAACGTTAAAGTAAGTTTGAAACCTTCAACCTGTACTCGGGGCGCAAGGTCCTTACGAGGGGTTTTATCCCTCGAAACGTAACCTGGGAATCATAATCCTGGGCCGTTACAGATAAAGTGGTTCAGTAATCGAATAGAGATTGGTTCAGTGACCGAATAGAGTGGTTCAGTGAACGAATAGAGAGTGGTTTAGTGACCGAATAGAGAGTGGTTCACTGGGCGTGGTTCACTGGGTGTGATTCGGTAACTATATAGAAAATTTTAATTAATGTTTGAAAAAAAAAAGGGAAGCAACTACGATTTTGTAATGTATAATTGATGTTTGTAATATATAGTGATACATTTAATACTGTACGAAGCAATTACGATGCGTTTAACATTAAATAAAATGGGCAATTATGATGCGTTTAAAATTGTTGAACCACTGTGAATAAAATTGCTGAACCACTCTGAATAAAATTGTTGAACCACTCTGAATAAAAATGCTGAACCACTGTGACTAAATAGAAGTTGGTTCAGTGACTAAATAGAAGTTGGTTCAGTGACTAAATAGAGGTCGGTTAAGTGACTAAACAAAAAGTGGTTTAGTGACTAAAAATTTTAATTATAAAAAATAAAGAGTGGTTCGGTGACTAAATAGAAAGGGGTTTAGTGGCTAAATAGAGGTTGGTTCAGTGACTTAATAGAGGTCGGTTCAGTGACTAAATAGAGGTTGGTTCAGTGACTAAATAGAGGTTGGTTCGGTCACTAAATAGAGGTTGGTTCGGTGACTAAATAGAGGTTGGTTCAGTGACTAAATAGAGGTTGGTTCGGTGACTATATTTATTATCATTTACAAAAATATAAAAATATACAATTTTTTTATTGGGATAATTAATAAAATTGTATGATAATGCTTTAATTAACATTAGGAAAAAAAAAGGAATAAAAAGAGGTGTATTTTAAAATGTCTATTAAGGTGTAATTAAATAAATTAGATGACAATATTTTAATTATATTTTAGAAAAAAAATATAAATTAAAGGTGTGAATCGAATTTTATACTCCCTCCGTTAATTAAAACATGTCGTTTTAGACATTTGCACATGTTTTAAGAAAGCAAATAAAAGCAAACAAAAATACACTTATACCCCTAATTATTACTTTACTTTTTCACTTTATTGAAAACTACAACTAACAAATGTCTAATCATTACAAGGGTAATTTTGGAAAGTGAACATCAAAATACCTAAAACGACATGTTTTTCTTAACAAGATTTTACTTCTAAAACGACATGTTTTTCTTAACGGAGGGAGTAATAAGTAAAGCCCATAAAAAAAAAGTAAAACAAAATAAATACAAATTACTGTCTTGGTATAATGGTTCGACAATTAAGTTGGGGGTAAATGGTCTTTTGGTTCAATCTCCGAACTTCATCCATTTAAATATTTAATTACGTAATACGGAGTACATTTTGTCGCCGGCTGCTGCGTGGGATGTGTGGCCGCGTGGGCTACACGCGCTAGGCGCTGCGACTGGGAAGCATGGAGCGCACTGGGGAGCTCCAATGAAACGCGGGAAAAAGAAAATTTGGGTACGCGGTTTTTAAGATAAATTTATATTATTTTAATATGTATAGACCAATTAAATTTCTTCTTTCCTTCTCACTTTTGGTGACCTTTCCACCTGAACCCAACCCTATATATATATATAGGGAATGGGTAACTTGTGCACATGGCTTAGGATGTGCATTGTGCACAAAATATTATTCGGTGAAATGTGAAACATTATTCAGTGAAATTTGAAGCATTATTCGGTGGAATGTGAGTATTGTTTAGGGGAATGTGAAACATTATTTGGTGAAATTTGAGGCATTCCATATAAATTGTAACTATTGTTTAGGTAATTGAGGTTTCTTTTATTTGAAATGGATAAATAAAAAAACTAAACATTATTCGGTAGAATGTTATAAATTATTCAGTGGAATTGGAACGTTTTCATCTGAACTGAACGGAAAAAAAAAACATAACAGTGTTCGGTCGAATGTGTCACATTTCACCGAATAATGCTTAAAATTTCACCGAATAATGTTTCACATTTCACCGAATAATATTTGTGCACAATGCACACCCTAAGGGGTGTGCACTCTGGAACCACTTCCTATATATATATATATATATATATATATATATATATATATATATATATATATATATATATATATATATATATAAAATATTTTTTTATAATTTATAAATTAGTTGGAAAGAGATACGATACAAATTTTGAAAATGATTTAGTAAGATAAAGTAGTAATAATACTCAAACACACCATCTAATATAATTTGAAATAAATATATAATTATTATCATTAGCATAGATCTAAAAACGTAAAATATAAGCTCCCGTACACATATTAAAAAATCATAAGCACATGATTGTGTGAATAATTTTGAAGTTAAATATGTAGATGTACATAACTTATTCATTATTTTCATGAGAAAGATGGTTAGAAAGATAGAGAAATTAATATTGAAAATAAAGCTAAGATGGTAAAAAAAAGATCCTTAAAGGTAGAAAAGTGATCTAAGAAGCCTCATCCAAGATGTAAAATAAGCATTAGTAATGCTTGTGAGTCTTAAAATATTATTTATTTTTCGATAGTCATTTAAGATGTCTAAAATAATTAAATTATAAAATAACACTTATTTGGCTCTAATTGATTTTTATAATTAATTTTTGAAATCAAATATTTACAAATTGATTATTACATGTTCGTTGTATGTAGACATTGTGGGGAATATTGCAATCGGTTAAAAATGATAAATCAACAATTTCAATATCCAAGAATAAAATCAGCCAAGAATTGACGAATGTTCAATGTACGTTGACGATTAAAATAGATCACAAATTGACATACAACATATCAAATTAAATAATATTTTAGTATAAAAATAGGAAACAAATACTTTTAATATAGGAAACAGATATTTTAAAATTTCAGCAATAATATTGACCGATAAGAAAATACCATTTGAATAAAAAATTCAAGTTTAATTGTGAGCGTGACACATCAGCAATATAACCGAAAAGAGATTGCAATCGGGAAAAAATGGAAACATGTCTCAATATTTACGACAATATAACCGAAAATAAAAAAGGGAATGAATTCAAATCATATTTAAAATAGGAAACAAATATTTTAAAGTTTCCATAATAATATTGACTAATAAGAAAATCTCATTTGAATAAAAAAAATTAAACTTTAATTGTGGGTGTGACACGTCAGCAAAATCCTAGCAGAATTTGTGATATTAATAAATAATAGATAGATATATTGCAATCGGAAAAAAAATGGAAACATGACTCAATATTTACGGCAATATAACCGAAAATAAAAAAAAAGGAATGGATTCAAATCATATTTAAAATAGGAAACAAATATTTTAAAGTTTCCATAATAATATTGACCAATAAGAAAATCTCATTTGAATAAAAAATTCAACTTTAATTGTGGGCGTGACACGTCAGCAAAATGCTAGCAGAATTAGTAATATTAATAGATTAATAGATACAAAATTAGTATGAGTTTTAACTTCTTAATTGGGTCATACGATATATCAAAAGTTACATAATAAATCCCTTATAGTTAGATGTGAAAAAAGCAGTTAAATTGATAAAAAAAAACCTAAAATATCACCAAGTTGTTATGTTCTTGGATGGATCATAATTAACCAAAACAAGGGAGATTGAAAGGTAAGGGAAGAGATTAAGGGAAGAAAGATGAAGGTTTAGGGAAGGATAAGTAAAGGAAAAAAGAGAGAGTAAGGTAATGAGAAAAGAGTATTTGGCAGTTCATATGATTCATTGATGATTATTCTAATACAAAGCATAGGTATTTATACTAATTCCCAATATCCCCTATACATGACATTACCCTCTTCTTATAAAAGTTTTGTCCTCAAAGCTTATATAATGAAACTACACACTCGGCTTATACATGACAATGAGACTGCACACTGAACTATTACAAATTTACAGCAAGCAACCAATGGTTAAAGTGGAAAAATGTCAAAGGTATAGCTGGAAAATCCATAGCCCCCACTCGTGGACAATCAAGAGTTCAAGAGCAAGGTATGAACAGAGAACATCACTTTGCACTGATAACATATTGGAAGTCGCTCACCATGGCCTCTGAACATCTAAACAACATGCATAATCATCTTGTTGTCCGATTAGACATTACTAGAACCCCCATTAGAGTCCATTCTTTTAGGCAACTAGAGTGCCTACTCTATAGACCTTCTAACACTACAAGGCTATGAAGTAATACTCCAGTCACTTGACAAAATATCCTTTGTAAGCTAAGACATGCAGCTGCACATAGAACCTTTCTATGACAATAAAAGCTTGCAATGTTAGGTCGATCGCCAAATCCAGTCACAAGTATACAACTAATCAACCGAATTAAAATTCCTATTACCACACTCAATACCAACCCATCTTATCAACTCGGCTTGCTCTCTTCCCAACCCAACAAAATTAAGAATTGGTGTAACACTGTCACCACTTAGCACCACACAAGGACTTCTCATATACCCCAAATGTTGCAAAATCAACTTTCCTCTATCAAATGGCATCATGGGGAGTTTATTAGTTGCATCCCTAAAGCCTGTTTTTCCTCTATCAAACGACAATGATTTCAGACCATCCATTATGAGTTTACGATCAATTTCATGATCTGATGATGACTGCCCCATCATGGAAACATCCCAGGCAAGATGCACAACAACCATATTATGATAATCAACTCCTCCAGGGTCAAAAATCAAATTTCCTTCATTAAATCTATGCTCATCTACTTTTGCAACAACAAGATTTGGCAGGTTTGCACCAACCTTGATCACAACCATACCCGATTGGATCCCCTCACACCTAGGCATTTGCAATAACACCTTGTGTGCAATTGAGCTTTTCATAAATCCAATCGAAAATTTTCCAGAAAGACTCATTTCCTCCAGAATTTCAGCAGTAATGATAAAATCTCGAACTTCAGATTCTCTTTCAATTGCTTGACCCAAATGAGTAAAGAGGTTCAAGATTTACCTTTGAAGGCTCAATTTCAGACTCAATTTCTTTAGGAACTTTTGATTCTTTTGAAGACTCGTGCTGGAGATTGGGCAAGACGGGCACTTCGACATCGGTTTCCTGCCTTCTCGAATGCCGATTCCCCAATAAATTGTCGGGTCAATGCACCCTCATGAGAGATTGATAGTCGCGCCCTGTTCTTTCGACCTAGCACCAAGACCGACGCTTGCAGTCGGAACCAAAGTCGGTGGATTCGGCGTTGTAGATCCTTAATTTGGGAAGTCCGTTATCGTTGGGACAAGAACTGGTGGAATTGGCCTTGGAGTTTCGTGCTGCAATTCAACTGGTCTTCGGGCTATTTCTTGAATTGGCTTTTCTTGTTCCTATGTACCATCTATGACTAGAAGTTTTGGAGCACCAATTACATTCGAAATTGCTCCTTCAAGCTTCCAAGAGACAGGGGACAGTGAATGATTGAAGCCGATTTCTTGCTCCACAAAATCTTTGCCTATTTGGGGAAACGGGGCTGCTTCTTGAGGACAACGAAGTGGTTCTTGAGGCTCCAATTAATTTAATCTCGTTTCTCTAATTCCCCGAAAACCGGAAAATCGAGGTTCAGTGTCCCATTGAACCAGGAACATCTAGTATTGGTCCCTCGTTTTCTTGCGAGTCGGCCGAATTCGTCGCTTCTTGGGATTCCTCTATCACCCCCGCACCACCGTCGACGACACCACCGCCTGCGCCGGTGCCTGCAGGCGAATTCCCATTCATGCTCCGAATTAATCGATGAGTGCGTCGAACTTGCTTTCAAATTTTCTCTCCAGTTTCTGCATATTGGCCTCCATATATGCGATTTGGCTCTCGGTTCGGCGTCGTTCACCCGCGATTCACCGGTGTTCATCTCACTCTCGTTGCCGCTTATCCCACTGTCGCCAATTTTCTTCCATGAATTGCCGACTTTCTTCTTGGAGATGTTTGTACCATTCCTCAACCGCCATGACTGACCACCCACACAAGAACAAATCCAATCTCAAGGCCAAAAAATCAAAAAAAAAATCAGGAAATTTCGAATTCGAGATAGATGATTTCGAATTCGGAACCTGCTCTAGATACCAATTGTTATGTCCTTGGATGGATCATAACCAAAACAAGGGAAATTGAAAGGTAATGGAAGAGATTAAGGGAAGGAGGATGAAGGTTTAGGGAAGGGGAAGTAAAGGAAAAGAGAGAAAGGTAATGAGAAAAGAGTATTTGGTAGTTCATATGATTCATTGATGATTATTCGATCTAATACAAAGTATAAGTATTTATACTAATTCCCAATATCCCCTATACATGACACATGTTGATACATATTTTTTTTTAACATGAATTAAAACCAGGGGATTTCAATTTCTTTTAATTATACTATGTATTTATAAATATGAATACATTTGGTTAACACATTTTAAAATATATTTAAAATAATACAAACTTTAAATAAAATATCTTGTAATTATTTAAGTCAAACACAACACCTACTATTGTACAAAAGAGTGGGTGGTAAGCTTGATTTCTTTGAGAATAATTCTAAGACCATTGTTAAGATTGATGTTATCGAAGGCCTCCCCGATCATAAGGTGTGGGGATGGACTCTCTTGGGGCAATACGTTGGCCACCATCTAGGAAACTACAAGATCAACGAGATGAGGTGCGGATGGGGAGTCAAGTCCAAGTTCAATGAGGAAGGTAATTGGTTTGTGTTCTCCTTCGACTCAGAGGAGGATGCGAATGGAGTTCTCAAAGGAGGCCCCTAATTCATCAATGTGCGGCCATTCATCCTCAAGAACGTTCCCGACAAGTTTGCTTTCACCAAGAAAGAGGCAGCTACGATTCCTCTTTAGGTAAGAATGATAGGTGTGCCCGTGAAATTTTGGACTCACAATTTTATTGGAAATATTTCCTCTCTTTTAGGCAAGCCATTATTCATTGACAAAGTCACGGAGGAAAGAAAACGCCGATCACATGCTCGGGCTCTTATTGAGATCAATTTTGCCGAGGATATCACGAAAGAGGTAACCCTTGCCTTTAGTGATAATTCTAACCTCGAATGAAAATTTTACATTGAGCATGAGCCAAAATATTGTGCAAAGTGTTGCACCGGCCTTCGGCCATAATCCTTGTGAATGTCCTTTATATGCAAATGCTACTAACAAGTTGCACAAGGATATTGCTAGCGACAAAATTCAGCAAATGAAACAAAGCAAGAACCATGCGGAGAAACCGGTTGTGCAAGCTCCCATTGAAGGCTCGTTCGACCTTTCTTATAAGGAAAAGTATGAGGATGTGAGGGCCAAAAATGCTCAGGGAGCTATGATGGAGAAGCTTGTAGGGAATGAGCTCAGAGGTGATGCCAACATCTCCCATCAAAGCGCACCTAACAAGGTAAGCAACGTTCCGGCCTCCACCTCTCCTTTGAATGATACTAATGAGGTGAATGGGAATCATAGGGCTGTTGAGAACCATGAAGAACAACCTCAACAGAAGGAAGCAAGAGGTGGGCGGAAGAAAAGAAGGAACAAAAGGAAAACTAAGCCGAAAGATCAAAGCAACCATGTTGAAGAGAGAAATGAGAGAATCTTGAGAAGCGAGGTAAGTAACTCTCCCAAAAAATTTGTTTGGAGATCTAAATCTCTTCCTCCTCTTGGTAGGGTGGGAGAAGAGGGTGACAACAAAGATGTTGAGAAGGATGCTACCCATGAGTTGGATCGCTCATCTTCGGATGAGGCTATAGGCTCACATGATGAGGATGAGGTATCCATCCACTCCTGGGATAGCAAGGACGAGGAGGAGGCTTGTGATCCTAAGGTAAATGCCACGATCATGATAAGAAGGGAGGAGCAATAAAGGGCTGAAAATCAGCATGGCTTTCGGCATTCGGTGTGTGCTCTTGAGCCCGAGCAATCATGGCCACCCAAGAAGCAGAAGGTAAGGCATGCAACCGAGAATGGAGGAGAAAAGGAGACAAATAAGACCTTCAAAAGGTCTTCATGAAGATAATTGCTTGAAACATAAGGGGGTTAAACCAACCCCTGAAACAAAAAGGTTTGAGAAATTTGGTACTGGAACATGATGCAAAGGTATTTAGTATTCTTGAAGCTAAGACACATGAATTTCGTTTTGATATTGCTAAGTTTATGAAGTCTTATTTTGACAAATGGCAGCATGCTTCTAATGTTCACCTTGATCCTAGAGGGCGCATATTTTTTGTGTGGGATCCCACCTTTGTCCACATCGATGTTGTGGATTGTTGTGAGCCTAAATTGACATGTTTTACATTAATTTTTATATCAATTTCTGCATGCATTTCATACATTTGCGTTAGAATTATACAGAATCTATGTAATTTATGCTTATTTGCCAATTTATTGAGTCTACATTAGTTTCTGATTAATTTTGCAGAAATCGGGACATTTTACAGCAATTCGGAGAAGGAAGAAAACCATGAGAGAGCTCGAGGTCGATTACATCAAACCAGAGGTCGAGTAGCAGCTGCGCCAGGACACATCGAGCAGAAAAGAGAAGTCAAAAGGACTAGTCGACGTCGACTAAACCTAGTCGATGTCGAGTACTTTGATCGACCTCAGCTTCATCACATGAGATCGAGGATGAGCCGAGCACAGAACCACTCGAGTAGTACAAATCTACTTGACGTTGAGGAGTTTACTCGATGTCGAGTACCCGTCGAGTACAAATCTACTTGACGTCGAGGAGTCTGGTCGACGTTGAGAAGCCTTATACTCGACATTGCTTGTTTTCGTTCTCTGTTGTTCAGTTTTGCAGATCTAGTCGACAGGTCTAGTCGATATCGAGTAATCTACTCGAGATCGAGGAACCTTCTAGTCAATTTCGAGAGCATTTAGGAGCTAATCAGGCGAGCGCTGACACGCTTCCTCGTGGACATGATCCTGATTCTCTTCCACTACAACGGGAGGAAGTCTTGTAATTTTATTTGCATAGTTCAGGGAGTCGATTTGGAATTTATATTTGGTATTTATTTCATAATTGATTTTCGTCCTAACATGGATGTTGGAGTCCAACGCATAGGTTGCATTGTTAAGTGTCTTTCTAGAGGTGAAGTGATGGGAATTTGCTTCATTTATGGGATGCATACAGTTGTCCAATGAAGGGGAATTTGGGATGGCTTGAGTAATCTTTTATGCAGATTTCACTTTCTTAGATGGCCTTGGGAGACTTCAACAATGTGATGAAATTTGAGGAAAGTATCAATGGAGTCTCGGCGACTAACTATCAGTGCAAGGACATGGTTGAGGCTTGCCAAAATCTTGGTCTGATCGACTCCCCCCTTATTCTAGTAATGATATATTTACTTGGTACATCCAATGGCACTATTTTTAGTAAGAGTGATAGGGTCTTGATAAACGCCGAGTGGTTGAATATGAATCTCTTTTTCCACACTTATTACCCGGTTTTGTGGGAGTTATCCGACCACAAGCCAGGGGTTGTTACTTTGTGTAGGAATGATGGCAAAAAGGGAGGAATGTTCAAATTCCTTAACCTTTGGAGCAAGCATGATAAGTTCCTTGAGATTGTGAAGGAGAATATATTGGAAAATACCTCGTGGTGGTTCTTTCCAAGTTCGCCTTTGTAAACTTTTCAAGGGACTTAAAAGGCCGTTGAAGGTTCTAAATGCTAAAGAATTTAGCCACATCTCCATGAGCGATAAAAGGGCAAATGAGGAGCTTGGAGAGGCGAAGGAGGCTGCTATAATAAGGTCGGAGTGCTCGGCCACGGTAGAGAGGTTGGCAAAGGCTAGACAAGCGGTGGCTCGGCTCAACAAGGCAGAATACTCCTACTTGAGACATCATGCCAAAGCTAAGTATATTCTCTCTAGTGATCAATGCAACAAGTACTTGCATGCTCTAATGAAGACTAATGGCCATTGGAACCACATAATCTCTATGACTAAGAGGGATGGATCCATTGCAACTTCTAGTATCGATGTTGCTAGTGAGTTTGTCATGTACTACCAAAACTTGCTTGGTTATAGACCCTGCTTGGTTTGCTAGAGGCGCCGTGGTGAGGGAGGAAGACAAGACCATGTTGGTTACTCTGGTTTCCAATGAGTAAATTAAGATGACACTATGGTCTATTGGGGAGGACGTACAAGGCCCCTGGACCGGATGGCTATACATATTGTTTCTTCAAGGCAACATGGAACACCACCGGAGCGGAGTTGTGTGCTGCGGTGAAGGAGTTCTTCCGGAATAGGAGCTTATTGAAGCAACTCAATCACACGATTATTAGTCTTATCCCCAAGAGGGATGAAGCGATTAGGGTGGAGCACTTTAGACCTATCTCATGTTGTAATGTACCTTACAAGGCGATTTCCAAGATCCTCACCATGAGATAGGTCTAAAGTGCTCCCCTACCCCCCTTACTCTTTGTCCTAGCTATGGATTTTTTCTCTAGGCTAGTCAAAGCTGAAACTAGTAAGGAAAGTTTCACTATCATCAGTATTGTGGGAGCTCAAGGATTACTCACCTTATTTTTGCGGATGACATAGTTTTATTTAGCCGTGGGGACCTTAGCTCGGTGAGCACCTTGATGACTTCCCTTGTCCGCTTTGAGATGGCTTTCGACCTCTCGGTGAACAAGGATAAGTCATCGGTCTTCCATGCCTCCGTCCCCACCACCGAAGCCCAGGAGATTGAAGAAGCCACGGGGTTCAAGAAAGGAGAATTTCCTTTCTGCTATCCGGGCATCCCCATCAGCCCACATGGTCTGAGAGTGGCGCACTATAGCCCTCTCTTGGACAAGATTGGTAAGCGTTTAAGTGGTTGGATTGGCAAGGGTTTTGGATTTTGGTGCTTCAGGTGCCGGAAGCCATCGTGCAAGGTTTGACTAGCTTGTGCCGCTCTTTTCTTTGGAAGACACCAAGGGTGAGATGGAGCAAAGTGTGCATGCCCCGGAAAGAAGGCGGCTTGGGGTTACTCGACATTGGCACTTAGAATAAGGCGTTCATGAGCAAGCACTTGTGGAGGATCAACGACAAAAAGAAGAGCTTGTGGATACAATAGGTTCACCACCGATACCTCTCCGTGTGTGAGGTGGGGGATCGGGAAGCCCATCGGAGAGACTCACCCCTTATCAAGGCGATTGTTGAGGCTAAGAATCGAATCTCCCTCTTGAATTCTAACCTTAATATTGTGCCTGATGAGTGGTGTGATGGTGATAGGTTCAAGGTTAAGAAGGCTTATGAGGAGCTCCGTGAGAAGGATGCACATGTCCATTGGCACAAGGAAGTGTGGGCCAAAGGAAACACTCCGAAGCATTGCTTCATCATTTGGCTTGCTACTTTGGGTAAGCTTCCTACCTTGGATAGACTTTATTATCTTGACATTAACCACGATTGTAGGTTTTATGGTGAGGATGTGTTGGAGTCACATGAGTACCTATTCTTTGAATGCCCTTACGCTAAAGACATTTGGAGAATGACTCGTGAGCGATTCTCGATCCCGGAAGATGTGGATAGCATGGCTAGGGGTCTAAGATGGCTCTGAAGGCGTAAGAGGAAAAAAGGGTGTGATGCGAAGGCAAAGACCTTTGCTTTCTCCGTTGCGATATATTTTATATGGTATGCAAGAAATGAGAAGGTTTATGATGACCAGCACATCCCCAAGGAAACTGTAGCCAAGCTCGTTGCTACCCATGTTTTTCGGCTCCTACATGCCTCCTTTGGTCTTGATGATGTTGGAAAGATCTAGAGTCTTGAATGCCTTATGTTATTTCTTACTTTTGATCATGCGTGTTAGACTGGTATTTGGATGGTGTCCTGGGGCCTACATGCCTTTTGTGCCTGTGTGCACTCGGGAACCATCTCCTTTTGGTTGGGTTTTGGCTTGTGTCCCTTTGGGCGCTTGTGTGGCCTGGGAACAAGGTCTTTTGGTTGTATTTTGGAGAAGTGTGAGGCATGCTTGCCTTGACCTCTCCCATTTTGTGTTGTCTTGGCATTTTGTATGTGTTCGATCAAGCTATGCTTTGACTAGAACATACACTTGTTGGTTTATTTTAGCTTTAAACCCTTTTTGAAGTTATACTGCGTCTTAACTAAATAAAGGCTCAAGCTCAGATGTACGATCCGTCAGATGCCCCCCATTATTTCATTAATATTTACATAAACTGCCATTCACCCGGACTTAGTGTCGGGGGGTTGGCTTCAGCAAAAAAAAATGGCATATCACCAAATCAATCAAACACACACTTTTTCCAAAAATTATCAACTCAAATCTTATTTCTCATGACAATGGTTTAGACATTTTATAGTCATAAAACTAGCAACAATTAAAACAACAAATTAAAGACAGAAAACATGAAAAGTCTCTCGGGAATTAATGATGGAGAATTGTGACCAGCCACATGGTGGAAAATGAGAGGTTGGATGTATCATGAATTATCATAAACCATTAATTTCCATTGAATTAACCCATTTGAATGCCTCTTCACTCTTCAGCTACTCCGTCTTCATTTAATGTATTGGAAAACTGTTCAGCTTTCGGACTGATGAAAGCTTTCTAATTTTCAAACTGTATTTGGATAATTTCGGCCAATTATTCTTCATGAAAGATGTAGCCCTTCGCATTATCTTTCCAACAAGCCATTAGACCAATATATATAGCTGCTGTTATGACTAAAACACCGAGCGTGTGTCAAAAGAGTTTGGATCACATCACTTCGCGCATATAGAGAAGACATTCCCCCATCATAAATCATTTTGATCTTCCAATTGGGGTTCATCCTTGTGAATCAAGCTCTAATTTGTGACCTCGCCTACAAAAAATTTCATGAATCATCATCATATAGGCAAGTGTTGCACCTCCAATTCAATTCAAAGCTATTAAAACAAGAAGATCATTCAACAGAGAGCACATAATCATCTTCATTAAATTCCTAATCATATGTATCATATGTCAAAGCTTAAAACAAGAAAGGAATAAAGCGCGAGCAAATGCCTAAACGACGATCTCACAAAAACCTAATCAATGCATCTTCATAATGTCAGCATCAAACAAGGAATAGAGCGAGAGCAAGAGAGAAAAAATACATGTTGTTCACTCTCATATGCAAAGTCCTCCTTAATGACAATTCAGGCACTAGTAACAACGTCGTCATTTGAGATCTTCAAAATTATCACGAGAGCACAAATTTTGGAACGGTCTACTAATTTGCTCATATTTACATTTCACGATGCAATCTCAGTGATGTAGTTAGGGTTCTTTTAAGGGGTGAAGAGGCAACGACGAGGTCGAAGGCAGTGGCATCGAGAAAGGTGGATACGGTGGTCTCGACTGTTGAGGTCAAAGGTCTCCCAGTGAAGTAAAGGGGCCTTGATATTACGGAGTATAATTTTGGGCCTTTGTCACATAAAATCATACAAAGGGGCCACCAATTACTTTCCTTTGTCGCCCTAGGTCCATTTTTGGCGACATTTTGAATTGTTCGACACGGAAAATAAATCTTGGGCGACCAAAAACAAAATTTGTCACCAAATTAAAGGCTAGCTACTAGGCTAGTTTGGGCGATGAACAAAATTGTCATCCTAAGTTTATAGTTTTTGTCGCCCAAACCCATTTTTTCTGTACTGTTAATTACAAGCTTTATATAAGTAAGGCAGGAAGAGATACATTGGTGTTATCATGGTAGGAATTTAGAAGGTAAAGAGTTTGGGAGGTGATCGAACTAGTACGTGGACATAAGTGACACTGAACACTACAAGAAATTATGCTAAAAAGCGACGGCTCTCGACGCTTTGTAAAAGCGTCGATCGGTACATTCCATTTTCGACACTTTTATGTGTCGGGAACATTCTCGACATCAAGGGGCGTCGAGAATGGATTAATAAGGAAAAGAGCCTCAATATTAGGGTTTCTTCTTGAACCCAGCCGCCACTTTCCTTCCCCTCCCATCTCTTATATCTTATCTGTCAATGGCTCACCTCCTACCTCATCGGTGACCTCGACCTCCTCCTAGATGTCGTGTCCGCTGTTCCCGAGCAATGGACCTCAAACAACTCTACGAAATCGCCATTCGCCTGCTTCAAATCCCGACCTCCTCCTAGATGTCGTAACCCTAACAATCCCATCTCCGATCTCTGACTTTGAATTGCCATTCGCCTGCTACAAATCGTTTGTCTTTGGCTTCGAGAATAGATCTTCGGCTTCGACGATCTCCATCTTTGAAGAAATTTGCAGTTTGTTAGCAAGAGAAATTTCAAGTGATCGAAAGAGAGATCTGGCAGTTGTACTCCTGTCGCCGGCTTCGAATCGTCGTTCTACAGGTTTGAAGTCATCACTCTTCGGCTTCGAGTGTAAACCTCCATCTCTCACCCTCTCCCTTCCCTGATTTTCCAGATTCGAACGGAGTTTTCTCCGAATGGAGTGCAGTCCTCGATTTTTTACAGATCTGACATCGAAACCGATTTCACTTTCAATTTTTGTGCATTTATCTGATGGATTTCGAGTAGGAAGGTTGCAAATCCATCCCAATATGGCAGCAAGTGAGTTTTGTTTTGTACTTTTTTTTTTCGATTTCGGAAAACCAGATCTGTCAATTTGTTATTCCAAGGGTTTGATGGAAGATTTTGGTGTGCTTATGTATTTTTTTGGAGGCTGGTGAAGACGGGAAAAGTAACAAAGGATCCGAACAGCCTCCAAGTTCGTCCTCTGGATACTTTCTACTGCGCGAGTCCATGTTTGATTCTGTGATTTGTGCTCGGGATCATTGGCTTAAGCCTGATGTAGTTGATGTAAGTGATTTCCACGTGTTCTTGGCCTTGTTGAACAATTTGGCAATTTCCCGAAAGCAGTTATCAAGTTTCAAGCACTTCATGCTTAATTCATTTATGAGTGACTGCTATTTCTAATGAACTACTTTTATTTTTTCTTGTATTTGTTCAAATAGTCATTGATGTCCAATTATTCAGTTTGGCTCTACATTTTTCAGTTCTCTCACTTGTATGGTTTTGCATTTTATAATACATTATTTGGTGTCAATATTTGTTTCGGCAGCTTGCATGTAATATTCTTTGCAATTTATTGTGATAAGAATTGGCTGAAAGTTCTTATAAAGGGGAAATTAGCAGGCTATGGAGTAGTTTGATTAAGTTGTTATTCCTCCTCATTTGACTCATTCTCTTATTCTTCCTGTTGAGTAACTACAGATTTAGTTTTCCTTGCTTCCTTATTGCTTGCCTTTTCTTTATATCTTATTTCTTATCATATGTCTGTACATGTAAGCTTATTCTGGTAATAGATTTGATGCTCGGAAAAGGGCATGTTTCTTCTTCTTAAGACATTTGTTAATTTTAACAGGTTACTTGCTGCAATTTCTGGGAAGTTTTTGAGCTGAATTGTTGCTGATAGCTTAAATTTCTAGAAACTAGCTTCAATCTAGAGCATTTTGAGCTTTGAATGGTTGCATTTGGCCAAGTATTGAAGGAGATATGATGATTTAAGCTTGCAACAGCAAATCTGAAAAACTGCATATGCCACATTATTGTTTCGATCACCATTTGCAAATAAATGATGAGAATGGATTGATTCTTTTTGCATTATACTCTTAACGGGTTGTAATTGGTGGCCTATGAAGGACTTGGGCATATTATTTGTTTTTAGGGATCTATCTTAATTAGAAGTGGCCTTACAACTTTGCGGGATACTATATGACAAATACAGGTCATTTATTTATGTTGAAAAACCCGAGCTTTAAGATCTAATCCCTAAAATCTGGGTTTTCTAAATTGTCTATGCAAGGTGGAGGTGAAATGGTAAATAGAAAGAAAACACAAATTCATTTTTAAGACATGGAATGCTGGTGTCCTTGGATCAGGCACACTGCATGGCTTGAATGAAGGTAGACGAGATTTGACGTGCCAGAAATGGTCGTATAAGGTTTGTGTTTAAAGTTTAAACATCTGTTTTTATCCTCTTTCAGCTGAAAATTTAATCATACATGTTCTTTATTATTAGATTGGTCTTAGAGGAGAGTCATTAAATCTTCATTCTCTTGCTGGGAGCTCATCTATTGAGTGGAGTGGATGGAAGGAGCATTTGTCCACGAACATCAGCCACTTGGTACAAGGTGTGTAATCTTTGCCTATGCCAAAGGTTATGGTTTTGTGAATATTACTTTGTGTTTTCACATTCGAATTTTGCACGCCCCACTTACTAGTATCTGTAAACACAAGCTCAAAGATAAAAGGGTAAACCTCTAGACTACTAGCTTGGTTGACACATATTGATTACATATTGCCTTTCATTCCTTCTCTTCAGCTGGTTTTTCTTTTATGGAGTTGGGGATAACACTCATGGGGCTGGTTTTTCTTTTAGTGATGTTTGATGGTGTTTAAAGAAGGAAAAGCCCCACGATCATGATCTATATACTGAATTGGGTATGGTATCAACTTGTTTATCTACTTCAATCAGAAATAAACCATACTGAATCAGTTTTTGGAAATACTATGATGCCTGCAAACAGGGTTCGTCTTCATTTTAGTTTGTGAAAGATCTTTTCTTTTTCTTTTTTCTGATTTTTAGATTTAGATTAGAGGCTGAGATTTTGATTTTGTACAAGTTACCAATTTCATATGCTTTGGATAGGATCTCCATCGATATGCAAGCATGTTGTTGCTTGTGTTGCTTGATGTTTGATGTTTGCAGACTTGCAGTTGTCTACAAACACTAATATGAAGAGAATTCAGGTAGTTGTTAGTGATTAACTCAATATGAATCATTTTCCTTTGAATATTTCCCTCAGTGATAGTTTATGACAGTACAAGTAGTTGTTAGTAATTTCATTGTGAAATCTTAATGTTTTACAGGCAAAAGTAAGTATCTCACTCAAGCCAGTTTCTCTTTTTCTGAGGTGAGTTTCTCTTTCTGTATGATCTTAATCCTTTAACATTGTCCACTGGCTCAGTTTTGTTAAGAACCAAGAAATGAAAATAAAATGATTACATATTATTCGAATGAAAGAGGGGAATTATGGGATTATGTTAAGAACCAAGAAACCAGCCACACTGTATTCAGCTTGCATCTTGCAAAAATGAGAATGTTTCTATTTTTTTAAGCATGATGATATGATGACCTCTTTTCACTGTATTCAGCTTTAGGTAATTACTCTTTCTACTGAAATCTGCATTATCTTTGTTTGTTTGTTTTTTATTTTATAACTAGATGGAACAGTTGAAATGAACTTAAGTCACACCCCAGCAGCCCCTACTGAGGTTTGGCTTTGGTATGTAGTCATCATGGCTTGTTGATGTTACAATTGTTCTGGCAGGCACTCTTTCCCTCTTGTCTTTCGCTCAACATCCATTACTTATTTCTATATTTGTGCTTAGTTACAATTGTTCTGGCAGGCACTCTTTCCCTCTCCTTTGTTTATCTATCTACCTGTCGTTGGCTCCTACGCACTAAATTGGTCGAAATCTCATTCTTGTTTATTTCAGCTGGAGGGTTTTTTCGTCACACATGTTGATTATTTGCTCGGTGCGCTTTTGTATATTTGGCAATTTTTAATTGGGCTTTAGTGCTGAATTGTTTATGCAGTTTTTTAACTTTAAATTTCGTATTGATGTAATCTGGCTAGCGATTTGGAATTGTTTTTGTTGAAATAGTCTATTTGTTGGTGAGTTAGGGTTACCGAGAAGACGATGGCTTAAGTTTAGAGAGTGATGCTGATGAGCAACTCTTGATCTACATACCATTCACCCAAGTTATAAAGTTACACTCCATTGTCATCAAAGGGACTGAAGAAGAAGGTATGGCTTGTAGTCATATGATGTCATCACTATTTGCTTTAATCAAATGAGTAGGAATTAGTGTTACTTTGCTCCATGAAACAAAAACTTGAAGTTTATCATTGCTTTACAAAACGCCTTGTGGTGAGGGTACCTCTGATTCCTTATTCTTATTTGTAATGTTCTCATTGATGATCCATGAATCAGAACATTCTGGATTCATCTACGTTTAATGCATAGAAAGACTAGTGTCTTTTCCTACGACAGTCTTCAGATTTGCTTTGGAACTTGCACAATTAAACCTATCCACAACCATTTTTGAACTTGCGTATTGCTTAGTTCATCTTTTGCGGGTTGCGATGTGTTTCGGTTTGGAAACTAGAACTTGGTGATGCATATGCTCTTACTAAAAAGAAATTGTAATTGCTCAAAATTTTATTGCTGGCATTATTTCAGGTCCTAAGAATGTTAAGCTTTTCTCAAACAAGGAGCATATGGGATTTAGGTAACATTTATATTGAACTGATCAACATCCTGATTCTTTTATGTCTTTAGAATTTTAGGAAGATGCTGTCATGTGCTTATTTTCTCATTTTGTTGAGATATGTCCATAATGATATGCAGTAATGTGAATGATCTTCCCTCCAAGTGACACTATTGCGTGTTCATTTTGATCTTGTTTGTTACCCTCATTTTAGAAAAACAACTGCCTTCGCAATTTGTTATAGTTTGCTTTTATTCCTTAGTGCAATTGAGTTTTTTTTTTTGTGTGTTTTTTTTAAACTAGATCTGCCAATTTGTTATTCCAAGGGTTTGGTGGAAGATTTTGGTGTGCTTATGTATTTTTGAGGTGGCTGGTGAAGACCGGAAAGGTAACAAAGGATCCGAACAAGCCTCCAAGTGCCTTCTTCATTGTCATTTATGTTGTTTTAATTTGCAAATGCCAATTTCTTTTTCCATATCTAATTGTTTTCTCAATGCATGATTTGATGAGATATACATTGAATAATTGTACTGATCGATTGTAGGCAGAAGAGCCTTTCCATTGAGGAAAGTAGAGTAGATGAACAAATAAGGTAAAAAAAATTAGGAGAATGTTACTGATGTTCTTTTGGATTATCTAATTTGAGATATTATTGGTTTTGCTTGTGCAGAATCATGCAAGAAAGAATATAAGACCTCAGTGAAGATGAAAACAATCAGAAGGTTTTGTTTTATAAATTTTCTGTAATATGAATAAAATGTCTATTAATCCTCTATAGTACATTTTATTCATGTTGATCCACTCATTTTAGTTGTCATGTATTTTATTTTTAATTCACTCATGTAAGATCTTGATTTATTTGACTAATGTTTTATTTGATTTGTGTTAATGTTTTTTTTTTGTTAATTAAAGGATTTTAATTAATGTGTATTGGAAGGGGACGAATGAAGAAAATACGTTTTTTTTTTTTGAAAAATAACATGTCAATTTCGACCCTTTAGGGTGTCGAAATTGGCATGTCATTTTCGACGCCATAGAGCGTCGAAATTGACATGCCATTTCCGACGCTCTAGGATGTCGAGATTGGTTGCGACAGAATTTTGCGTCAAAAATAGCAGTTGTCATTCGTGACGCAAGAATTTTCGACGCTTTTTAAAAGCGTCGAAATTCAAATTTGCGACACTTTTTAATAGCGTCGAGATTGATCCTAAAAAGTGTCGAAAATGACACTGTTTTCGTTAGGGGTGGGCACAAATCCCGCAAATCCCGATCCCGTCCCGGTCCCGTCCCGATCCCGTCCCGATCCCGGTGGGATTTAGGACAAAATAGCGAATCCCGTCTCGATCCCGTCCCGCAAAAATTATGCAGGACGAAACGCGGGACGATCCCGGTGGGATCCCGCAAATCCCGTCCCGTCCCGCATATAATAATAATAATAATAATAATAATAATAATAATTTTTATAATAATAATAATATTATAATATTATAAAATAATAATAATATATTATTAGTATTATTATTTTGAGCAAATATTATTTATAACTATAATAATAATTTTCAATTTATAATAATAATAATAATAATAATAATAATAATATTATATAATATTATAAGATAATTTAATAATAATATTAATTTATAATAAAATTATTATTATTATTATATCATATTATATTTTTTTCTTGTAAAGTATAATTATAACATGGGATTATTATTATTATTTTTTATTATTATTATTTATTATTATTATTATTATTATTATTATTATTATTATTATTATTATTATTATTATTATTATTATTATAATAAAAACAGATTACAAGAAATTAGTGGGCAACCGAGATACTATCTGGGCACCCACTCCTTTAGCGATAACAAAACCAAGTCTAGTAAAAATATAACGTGCAACACGAGCCCCAGCATCCTGAGATACCGAGAATTTCTGAATCCGCTTCAGCAATGCAACCGCATCTGTATCCAACTCCCCCAATGAAGAGAATGAGAAGGGTAGGAAACCATAACCAGCCGCCGTACACAAATCTCGATACTTGACACACTTACGTCGAGCAGCATCAACAACAACAGCACGACCAGGCATAAAGTCAGAAATTCCAGACTGAGTCAATGGAGAGGATCCCGTCAGATCGACACACACATCCCGCCCATTTAGAGTTACAAGAGGCAAATAGCTAATTAAATACAGTATTCTTCCTAACTATCAATCGATAATTAATTAGACAATATTGGTAAATCTCGTCTCAATTCCTTTCCGTCCTGATCTAGTAAGATAATGTAGCCAAATATGTTGAACATTATAATTAATTATACAATCATTGTATGAATTAATAATAGTATTATAATATTAATATTAATAATATTATTATTATTGAATAATATAGTTGAGAATAATACCGTATTCAACATATTATACTAAATAATGAATTATGAAAGCATTTTTCACTTTGCAAATTTATATAATATTTTATTATTTTTATATACGGGACAAGGCCCGTCCCGTCCCGATCCCGTCCCGTCCAGACACCATCCCGTCCCGAAAAAAAAATGTCAATCCCGTCCCGATCCCGTCTCGAAAAAATTTCGCGGGACGAGTCCCGTCCCGGCCCAATCCCGTCCCGTCCCGTCCCGCGCCCACCCCTAGTTTTCGTGTAGTGGAAGCTCGATCATTTCCATGACTACTACGTACGCTCAGAATCACAAAGCAAACCGAACTAGTACGTTGGCATATCACATAACATATCTGAAGTACTGATTCTTAATCTATCTTTAATCTGTGTCCTTTAATTTGAGAATGATTTTTGTGGTTGTTGGCTTACATTTTTCGTATACGGTTTTCTCTTGTATCAAATGCCCCTTTATCTCCATCTATTTCTGAGTTCGGTCAACGGAAGAAGCATATATTTTCATTTGGCTATAACTAGTATGATTCCTAAACTAGGGCTTTGGTAATATACACAATTTAATTGAAGTAATATGCAGCCACTTTTATTTTCTGCTAAAATAGAAAATGCTTTTTAAAATGAGTCATACATAGATAAGACATCATGTAACATAAGACGGCTTTAATCAACTTTGTCAATTTTGTCATATCTAGTCTTGTTTTAATCGCCGATTTTAGAATCCACTGTTGAGATTCTCTCAACTTTACCTATATAATTTTTAAACAACTATTACATCTGTTAAATAAATTATGTCGTTTTGTACATTTGTATTTTTTTAAAGAAAACAAATAAAAGCAAACAAAAATATACTTATACCCATAATTATTAATTTACTTTTCCACTTAAAAATTACAACTCACAAATATCTTATCATTACAAGGATAATTTTGAAAAGTGAACACCAAAATATCTAAAATGCACATATTTTTTTAACAAGATTTTACTCTTAAAACGACATGTTCTTCTGACATGTTTATTCTTAAAATATGGGAATTGAAGCATATTGGTTTGAGCCTCTACAATCACGTGCATAAAAAATCACCACATAAAAAAAGATACTATAGTAATAAACAATACATATAAGTTGGTCAAATTAGTAAACTATACAAAGTTTGGTAAAAATTAGCAAACTATACATCCCTTGTGCCCCCTCCTACGTGCCCCTCCTCCTCTCCTGTGTGCCCCCCTTGACCCTCCTCTGCGGCGTTTTTTATTTTTTTTTCGTGCGTCAGAAACAAAATATAAAAGGGGGAAGCAAATAAACAAAGGAATGTTCCACCAAAAAAAAGAAACAAATGAATATTTTATTTTATTTTCTGTAGTGAGAAACAAAGAATATCAATGAGCAATCAAAACAAATTCAGTATAGAAAAACAATCCCCTTCTTAGTCTTCTCAAAAGTAGTTTGCTGACGCCGACACCGGATACGCCTAATTTGCCGACGATGCTGACGTCATTCCTCCTCCCTCTCTTAAATTTTCAAAAACGACGTCGGCAAATATATACCTACATAAAAATATACATAAAAACGATGTCAACACTAAAATAAGCATAAAAACGATGTCAGCATTAAAAAACAAACAAATTTTTAAGGACTCAAGCATACATATATACCTACATATATAATAGCCAACTAAAAACGATGTCAGCACTAAAAAATATGCAAAAAAACGATGTATGCACTAATAAAATAGGCATTAAAACGATATCAGCATTATAAAACAAACCAATTTTTAAGGACTCAATCAAACATATATAATATCCAACTAAAAACGATGTCAGCACTAAAAAAATATGCATAAAAACGATGTCAGCACTAAAAAATACGCATAAAAATGATGTCAGCACTAAAAAATAAACCAATATTTAAGGACTCAAGCATACATATATACCTACATATATAATATACAACTAAAAACGATGTCATCACTAAAAAAATATGTATAAAAACGATATCAACACTAAAAACATGAAGGTGGAAATCATACCCCTATGTCACTTTTTTCAGGGCATGTATCGCATCCAGCACAATTTACTAGGGGTGGGCACAAATCCCGCAAATCCCGATCCCGTCCCGGTCCCGTCCCGATCCCATCCCGATCCCGGTAGGATTTAGGACAAAATAGCGAATCCCGTCCCGATCCCGTCCCGCAAAAATTATGCGGGACGAAATGCGGGACGATCCCGGTGGAATCCCGCAAATCCCGTCCCGTCCCGCATATTATTATTATAATAATAATAATAATAATAATAATAATAATAATAATAATAACTTTTATAATAATAATAATATATTATTATTAGTAATATTATTTTGAGAAAATATTATAATATAATTATAATCATAATCTTCCATTTATAATAAGGACAAATTGTGAAAATAGCATGAACTTTAGGGGTAGTTGCGTTTAATAGCATGAACTTTCTGAATTTCAAAAATAATCACCAACTTTGGTTCTGGTTGCAATAAGTGGCACATCTAATATTTTTTTTTTGAAATATCACCTCTTATTAACATTCTTTGTAGAAAAAGAATCATCCAATTTTCAATTTAAAAAAATGCCCATATTTCATTTTAAAAAATAATCCATTTTCATTTTTAATTTAAAAAATATAATTTGTTTTATAAAACACTACCTTTCCTCTTGTTTTCTTAAAAGAATACACTCATTATTTACACCCGGTTAAAAAAAGAACTAATTTTATTTTCTCCATAAACTCAGTTTTTTTCAAAAAAAATTAAATAATAAGTAATGTCTTTAAAATAAAAAATGAGTGTCTTAAAAAGATATCAATTAATATCACAATTATATTTTTCAAAAACATGATGTTTTTTGAAAAATTGAAATTGAGTTTATAAACATGAATATTTAAAAAACAAAATTGTGAGTGGGTTTAAAAAAACAATGGAAAAATGTGATTTTTTTGTAAACAAAATGTTAATAAGGGGTGCACTTTTAAAATAAAATGGTTGTGCTACTAACCACAACCACCTTCAAAGTTGGTGATTATTATAGAATTTTTAAAAGTTGGTGCCACCGAACGCAACCACCCCTAAAGTTCGTGTTATTTTTTGCAATTTACCCTTATAATAATAATAATTTTTGTTTATAATAATATTATTATTATTATTTGATCAAATATTATTTATAATGATAATTATAATAATTTTCAATTTATAATAATAATATTATTATTGTTATATAATATTATAATATAATTTAATAATAATATTAATTTATAATAAAATTATTATTATTATTATTATTATATTATTATTATTATTATTATTATATCATATTATATTATATTTTTTTCTTGTAAATTATAATGATTTTTCAATAATAAGAATAAAAAAAGTAATAATATTTTTTTTTAATTATAACATGGCATTATTATTATTATTTTATTATTATTATTATTATTATTATTATTATTATTATTATTATTATTATTATTATTATTATTATTATAAACTTGCTTCTATTAACCAAATACTATTTACAAGAAATTAGTGGGTAGCCGAGATACTATCTGGGCACCCACTCCCTTAGCAATAATAAAACTGAGTCTAGTGAATATATAAGCGGCAACACGAGCCCCGACATCCTGAGATACGGAAAATTTCTGAATCCGCTTGGCACAACGAAGAGAAGGAGAAGGGTAAGAAACCATAACCAGCTGCCGTGCACAAATCTCGATACTTGGCACACTTACGGCGAGCAACATCAACAACAGCACGACCAGGCACAAAGTCAGACATCCTAGATTGAGTCAAAGGGGAGGATCCCGTCATATCGATACAAACATCCCGCCCTCTGTCCCAAGAATAAAGTAGCAAATCCGCCGGACGAAGAGGCTTATCATGCCCATCAACCAAACCGATATCAACCTCCTTACCGGCAGAAATCCCAGACCTGTAGCAGATATCCAATAAGGTGTCGCGAACGAGGTTATGTCGATGTTTAATGCCCACGGAACCAGCGCAAGATACGGCATGGTCACCGTAGACATCACCATCAAAGACCCGAGAGCAAGCTGGGCAGAGTCCCTGCCTAGCTAGCAAGCTGGGTTTCGCATCCCTTTTGAATACTAAACGCAATCCTAGTCAAAGTGTGGCAAATAGCTACAAGAGGCAAATAGCTAAAAACGGTATTCTTCTCAACTATCAATCGATAATGATACAATATTTGGTGAATCTTGTCTCAATTTATTTCCGTCCCGATCTAGTAAGATAATGTAGCCAAATATGTTGAACATTATAATTAATTATACAATCATTATATGAGTTAATAATTGTATTATAATAATAATAATAATAATAATAATAATAATAATAATAATAATAATAATAATAATAATAATAATAATAATAATATTGAATAATATAGTTGAGAAGAATACCGTATTCAACATATTATACAAATTAATGAATTATAAAAGCATTTTTCACTTTGCAAATTTATATAATATTTTATTATTTTTATTTGCGGGACAAGGCCCGTCCCGTCCCGAAAAAAGAGTGTCAATCCCGTCCCGATCCCGTCTCGTAAAAATTTCGCGGGACGAGTCTTGTCCCGGCTCAGTCCCGTCCCGTCCCGTGCCCACCCCTACAATTTACCCAAAGAACGTCGCTTCTTGTGTCAACTTGCACGTAATAGTCCTTAGTAGGATTCCCAAGCAAGGACCCAGAAAACAATATTAATGAACATCAATTGTAATACTCCATAATGGAGTACATGATTTCAATAGGTTTGAGAGGAACTCCTTAAAAGTATTTGTTAGCAACTTAATAAATAATATAAACAATAAAAAGAGTTTGAGCTCAGATTGGATCCGGTTGAGTTTAAGGAAAACTCTACCGATAGAGGAATTTTTAACCGTTAATTTTAAAATTCACGGTTGAGATTAATTATCTCAACTTTACCTATAGAGTTTTTTAAAAAACTATATGAGATGCAAAGTAGTTTGAGCCTATACAATACCTAAATATGATAAATTGATAGAAGTGCCTTCACCAAGTTGGCCTCGGGGACTAGGTTCGACGGAGGGGAGCGAACCAGATGATTTAACAATCTCCTCCAAAAATGAAACCAATAACCCCAATAAGAGAAACCCCAACAAGTTCTCCATAATGATTTTTTTAGGAATATCAAGGTTGATTTTGGTCGAACATCTTCCCCGGCCATTAATTACATTTTTCAAAATAGAGAATATGGAGAAAAAATGGAGATATATCTTTCCCTAAATTTGGAGAAAACTTTATATATTTTTGGGTAAACTCCATAATGGAAAATTTGTTGGAATTGAGTTGAAAAAAATCCATAATATGTGATTTCTAATTCTCCATTTTGAAAAATTGTTAATGATCAAAACCACCACGATTGAGAGTTGTTTTGATGCACCCAAACCACCTCTCATTAAACCAACTCGATAGCCATTGATTGTCGATCGCCGACCTCCTTGCCTTGCAAAGAGCTAATCCTTGGCTTACAAGGAGAATGAAAAGAAAATTATAAATATAGTTATGTATAGTTGTTATATATATTTTTTTTGGTCGAAAAGTTATATATAATTATATAGTTATATAATATTTTTTACTTCATTGTCTTGTAAGGCCTTAACCATTTTGGCACAGTTAGGTTGACTCTTTCTATACGTGTTTGTACGTCCTTTTGGTGGTTTTAAAAAAGTTTTGGGTTTATTGAAAATGTGGCGTCTAAAGTCGGACTGGTCAGGGTCATGGTAGTTTGAGATTATATGGTACTCCGTATTAATTATTACAAGCTAGCTATTTACCTATAGCAAGGTCGGTAACCACTTCTTTAATCTAATTAACAAACTCTCGAATCCTTTATTCACTCGGCCGGCTCATGCCTTTCCCAAAAAAAAAAAGGATATTCAACGTATTGAAATCATCTACTGTACGTATTTTATTCGAATACCATATATGAATAAGCACTATGGTTAGGCTTAGCTAGTTTAGCTATATATATAGTACAAATAAGACTATATATGTATAACTATGTATGAATATGTATACAATATAGATTGAAATCTAAGTACTACTATGAAGAATAACGTGTGATTTTATATGGTTTGTCATATGCATTTCACACACAAGAATGTGGTCCCTTGTGGTGTCCTCACTCTCTCTATTTCCTTGTGCATTTCCTTATGCTTTTCTGCTGCATTTTTCCTTGCATTTTCGATTGCTGTATTTTGACAGCTGCACATGGTTTTGTCACCTTGTGATCCACCAATCATAGGTGAGGACATGTGACTATATAAGCTTGTAATGACCTCTTAGAGGTAAGGTTTTTGGGATCTGAAATATGATATGAATGAAGGCAAAGCTGCCGTTTTTCTCTCTTTGGAAAGCTCATGATATGGCTTGATAAAATAGTGTTGTGATCACTGATTCTGTGAGCTGCTGTGCTCCTATTTTGATCTTTATTTTACATGGTATCAGAGATGTGAAGGTCAGATCCTTTGGTCATCTATTTTGTATCTACTCTTGCTAAGTTGTATATCTCGTTTATGTTCAATACATCTGGAAATATGAGCAATAACAACAAAGAGAATGAAGAGGGCAACACACAAGTTAACACTAGTGATCCTATGTATTTGTCTAATTCCGATCATCCAGGTTCTCAGTTAGTTGCTATTTTGTTTGATGGCACTAACCATATGACTTGGAGTAGAGGAGTTACTATGGCTCTTGGAGCCAGGTATAAACTGGGCTTTATTACAGGGGCATGTGCTAGACCTGCTGCAGATCATGCTGATTTGCAAAAGGGGATAAGAGCTGACTTCATGGTGCGTTGCTGGTTGCTAAACTCTATGAATAAGAACATAGCAGAGGGGCTGATGTTTACTGATTCAAGCAAACAGCTGTGGGATGAGGTGATTGAGAGGTTTGGGCAAACTAATGCACCTCTGATCTATTAGGTAAGGAAGAAACTGGCCAATATTTCTCAAGGAAATATGTCTTTAGCAGATTTATACAATACCTTCAAGAAACACTGGGATGAGCTCCAAGTGGTAGAAGGTATTCCTGAATGCAACTGTGGTGCTCTTGGGAGATGCAATTGTTATGTAAAGAAGAAAATCAATGATATTGATTCAAGGAACAAAGTGATTCAGCTATTGATGAGTCTTAATGATCATTATAAGGGAGCCAGAAATCAGATCCTAGCAACTGATCCTTTGCCTAGTATTAACAGAGCTTATTACATTCTTCAACAAGTTAAAAGTGGGAATGAAGCATCAGGAAATTCACAGTCCTCCAACTTGGACTCAAGTGCCTTACCAGCCAATAGAAGCAGGTTTACTTATCAGTCTAAGAGCAATGTGCAAGGGAGCAATAGTCCAGGCAGCTACAGCTCAGGGACAGGTTATACTAATAGCACTAATGGTCAGCAATACAAGAAGGATTGGAGAGAGCTTAAAAGGTTAAAGCAGCTCTCCACCTGTACTCATTGCAACATGAAAGGACATACAGTTGATCAATGCTTCAAGATACATGGAGTGCCTGATTGGTTTAGAGAACTGAAGGAAAAAAAGAGAAACAATCCGGGGTTAAGAGGTTCAGCCAACACTGCTGGTTCAGTTGGTGGATCTATGCAGAACAGTCCTTTTGATGAGGAGCACTCAGAGAGAAATGGAGGAGATGGACAGTTTGACTCAGCTATGGTGAATGCAGTCTACCAGGAGATCCTAAAGAAGATGAAAGGAAAAACTGGAAGTGAGTCTTCTTTTGCAAATTTTGCAGGTAAACTATCCTCCTATAATGCAAATAATGTTGTGAAGAGAGATCCATCTCTTGAATGGATTATTGATACTGGAGCTAGTGATCACATGATGTCTGATTCTCAGCTCTTATTAGGAAGAGCTAAATTACAAAGTCCTATTCATATAGGACTTCCTGATGGCTCCATCAAAACAGTTAATGATATGAGAGGTTTGCAGCTAACAGATAGCCTGAATCTTAATGATGTTTTGCTAGTTCCAGATTTTAAACATAGACTGCTTTCAGTTGGCAAGCTTCTTGATGATAACAACATGATAACTGTGTTCACAAGTACTCATTGTTATTTCCAGGACCTTGGAACTAAGAAGGTGGTGCTATCTGGTCAAAGAAGTCAAGGCCTTTACAAGGTGCTTTCAGGAGGAACATGCATGAAGACCAGAACTGAGATTCTCAGTATAAGTTGTAATAAAGCTAGCTTTGATCTAGACATTTTGCATGCCAGACTTGGGCACACTTCAGTTTCTAAACTAAGACAATTACAGTTATGTAGTTTAGTTGAATTGAATGATTTCCACTGTAAGACTTGCTCTTTGTCTAAACATCATAGATTGCCTTTTGACAGGAGTATGAGTTTGGCTTCTAAGCCATTTGATTTAGTCTATATGGACCTTTGGGGTCCTTATAAAGTAGCTACTTATAAATGTTTACATTATTTTCTTACTGTGCTTGATGATTGCACTAGAGTTACTTGGACCTTCTTGCTCAAAGATAAGTTGTAGGTTTTTAAATGCATTTGTGACTTCACTTCCTATGTGAAGAATCAATTTGGGGTTTCTATAAAATGCTTGAGAACATACAATGGGACTGAGTTTGTTCGAAGAAAATGCATGGAATTCCTGGCTTCTGAAGGTATTATACATCAAAGAAGTGTGCCTTATACTCCTCAACAGAATGGGATAGTGGAAAGAAGCACATCCACTTGATTGAAACAGCTAGAGCAATGAGATTACATGTTGGTTTGCCAGTCAGATTTTGGGGAGAGTGTGTCTTGGCTGTTACACACATAATTAACAAGCTGCCTACATAAATTTTGAAATGGAAAACACCCTATGAAAAGCTGCTCAGGAAGCCTACTACCTATGATGAACTGAGAGTTATGGGAAGTCTATGCTATGCATCAGTTCCACACATGTTTAGGGACAAGATGGGTCCTAAAGCTAAGAAATGTGTGTTCATGGGGTACCCACATGGACATAAAGCATATAAAGTCTGGGATTTAGAGGACAGAAAGATGTTGATTTGCAGAGATGTCATCTTTCATGAGTCCAAATTCCCATATAAAGCTCAAGAGAGTGATGAATCAGATACTGTTACTAAGTCTAATGACTTGCAGCATGAGTTGCCACTTTTGAATCCAACTAATGATTGTGAGAATGACCAACCTGTAGCTCAAATGGATCCTTATTCTCATATATCTTCAACTCAATCATCTCCTCAAATATCACCAAATTCTGTAACTTCATCTCATAGTTTATCTCCCTCACAGTCATCTAATGAAGTTGTCGCACAGATGTCAGAAGAAATTCTTAGCAATCATGAGATATTTCCTCCTCTTAGGAGGTCAACCAAGATGTTATGGCTCCTAGAAGGTTACAGGACTTTGTGTGCCAAAGAAATAGAAGGTCTGATTCTATTTCTCAGTCCTTCTTAGCATTTTGCCTGGGACCAGTTCAGGTCCTTGATAAGGATTTTACTATGTCATTTGCTCAAATGGCAGCCATAGCAGAGCCTTATCATTTCTCACATGTTGTGAAGGACCCAATGTGGGTGGATGCAATGAATTTAGAGATCAAGGCTCTTGAAGATAACCATACATGGCTTATGTCTGATTTGCCTGATGGAAAGAAAGCTATAGGAAGCAAGTGGGTGTACAAGATCAAGTATAGACCTGATGGGTCAGTTGAAAGATATAAGGCAAGGTTGGTGGCTAAAGGCTACAACTAAATTAAGGGAAAGGATTACAAGCACACCTTTTCCCCTGTGGCAAAATTTGCCACTGTAAGAATCATCTTATCTGTTGCTACTATCAAAGGTTGGCCTTTACATCAGTTGGATGTAAACAATGCCTTCATTCGTGGAAATCTAGATGAATTTGCTACTGTAAGAATCATCTTATATGTTGCTACTATCAAAGGTTGGCCTTTACATCAGTTGGATGTAAACAATGCCTTCCTTCATGGAAATCCTGATGAAGAAGTGTACATGAAACCTCTTGAGGGCTATACTTTAGTTAAGCCTGGTCAAGTTTGCAAGCTCAAGAAGTCTATTTATGGGCTGAAGCAAGCCTCAAGACAGTGGAATGCAGAGCTGTGCAGATTCCTAGTAAAGCTTGGATTTGTTCAATCCATGGAAGATTATTCCTTGTTCACTAAAAAGGTTGCTAAAGGGATAGTCATTGCAGTGGTTTATGTTGATGACTTGCTGCTTACAGGTGATGAAGAAGCTGAGATCCGTTCAACTAAAATTGCCTTGAACAAGGGATTTACTATCATAGACCTTGGTTTAGCAAGGTATTTTTTGGGGCTTGAGATCATGAGGAATGGATCAGGCACTTTATTACATCAAAGGAAATACATAGCAGATATCCTCCAAGATTGTGGCATGATGGATTGTAAACCTGCAGTTTTTCCCTTACCTAGAGGTTTGAGATTGTCAACTGATGAAGGCTTGCCCATGACAAATCCAGAAGTTTTTAGGAGGTTGGTTGGGAGGCTTTTATTTCTAAATTTGACCAGACCAGACATATCATATGTTGTTCAGCATCTAAGTCAATTCATGAGTGAGCCTAGGCTACCTCATTTTGATGCAGCCTTACATGTGGTCAGGTATTTGAAGGGTACAATTTCAGTTGGTTTGCATTACTCATCCAGTTCTAATACAAATGTGATGGCTTTTTGTGATGCTGATTGGGGTTCTTGTCAGTTTAGTGCCAGATCATTAACTGGATATTGTGTTTTCCTTGGGAATTGCTTGATCTCTTGGAAAACAAAGAAGCAAAACACTGTGTCAAAATCATCAGCTGAGGCTGAATATAGAAGCATGTCAATGACTTCTAGTGAGCTAGTGTGGGTTGAAGGAGTGTTGAACACTATGAAAGTGATAGTGCCTCTACCTATTCCTCTGTATTGTGACAATCAGGCTGCCTTACACATAGCTGAAAACCCTGTGTTCCATGAACGGACTAAGCACTTGAAGATAGATTGTCACTTTGTTAGAGAGAAAATGACTGAAGGATTTCTGCATCCACAGCATGTCAGGACTGGTCAGCTTGCTGATATTTTAACCAAACCCTTGGGTGAAAGACAGCATCTCCATCTTTCTTCCAAGTTGGGTCTCACTGGTTTCAACCAAGCCCCAACTTGAGGAGGGGATATGAAGAATAACGTGTGATTTTATATGGTTTTTCATATGCATTTCACACACAAGAATGTGGTCCCTTGTGGTCCTCACTCTCTCTATTTCCTTATGCATTTCCTTATGCTTTTCTGCTGCATTTTTCCTTGCATTTTCGGTTGCTATATTTTGACAGCTGCACATGGTTTTGTCACCTTGTGATCCACCAATCATAGGTGAGGACATATGACTATATAAGCCTGTAATGACCTCTTAGAGGTAAGGTTTTTGGGATCTGAAATATGATATGAATGAAGACAAAGCTGCCGTTTTTCTCTATTTAAAAAGCTCATGATATAGCTTGATAAAACAGTGTTGTGATCACTGATTGTGTGAGCTGCGCAAACCCTATAAATCACCCTTCAGTTAAACTTGGAACAATGTCAAATTGAATGTTGAGAAACATTAAATTAGGCATTGCACTTTTCGAATATAGGGGGGGGGGGGGGTGGGGGGGGGGGGGGGGCTGGGCCTCCGGTTGCAATTGAACAACGTTAAAAATACCTCTACTCGATCAATGTTCAATTCAACATTGTACAAAGACTCTTTTGACGTGGAACTAACTGTTTGAACAAAGGTTTAATAGCGATATATTATGAATTTGTTGTGTATATAGCAAAAATAAAAGGTTAGACCAATTAATTTCTTGCTATATATTTTTTTTTATTTTGATCATTGTAACTTATGTCTTGAGGACATAAATTAAGAACTATTATTATGAAATATCTTGCGATAGATAGCATAAACCCTATGAAATCAGTTATTTTCTAGAATTAAAAAAAAGGGTGTTTTTGGCAACCAACACATTTTGAAGATCTAATTAGCTCACTACCTCCCAAACAAAATTATTTAGTTAACCTAGCACCCTTCCCAAATGGGTTATTAAGGTCAACGGTCAACATGTTTGATCGTTGACCGGTCAACGTTGACCGTTGACCGGCTTTTTCGGATTTTATTTTTTTTATTTTTTTATTTTTTTTACTTTGTAAATAAAAATCAATGATGCCATTTTTTTATTTCATTTTATTTTCGCTTTGATGTCATTTTTTTACTGAAATGGTTTGATGACATTTTTTTAATGCCACTTTTTTCAAATCTTGATGACATTTTTTGTTAACTATGATGTCACTTTTTTTTTATATATAAATTTTTTTTTTAATAACCAATTGATGCCACTTTTTTGATGCCGTTTTTCATAGTGCTTTGATGCCAAATTTATAATTATATTTTTTTCTTTAATGTGATTCCACTTTTTAAAGTAGCGTTTTTGATGTTATGTGATGCCACTTTTTTCAAATTTTGATGACACTTTTTTATGTCAATGTTTTGATGATATGTTTTTTTTATCATGATGCCATATTTTTTCAAAGTGGTATTTTGATGACATTTTTTCCTTTTAATGTGATGCAAGTTTTTCAAATTAGTGTTTTGACACCATTTTTCTAATGTAATTATTTTATCTTACTTTTTTTAATCAAATCGTTTGATGCCATATTTTTTTGGCAAATTGCTAAAATGACCTCCATATCCGGAAGGTTTGCAAGAGTAACCCAATCCGGAAAAAATTTGCATAAAAGCGGATAACCGCATGACAAGGGGAGCCGGTGGCCGGTCGCCCTGTGGGGTACAGCTGGACTCCACTCTCGGTGGGAGGGGGGCGTCTTTACTCCTGCAAAAGCAAGGACCAATGAGAGAGGAGGGAAGAAGTAGCTGCTGCAGTGGCAGAGGACAGAAGAGAGAGACATAGAGAGGGAGAGAGAGCGAAGGGTGGTGGTAAAAGTGCAGGCTGAGAGGACAGATAGATCAATGAGAGTGTCAGTGAGGGGGAAAAATATTGTTTCAACTAAATGACATATTGTTTAAGATAAAACCAATTGAAGAAGGAAGGGTCTGGGGTTTATTTTACGGATCACGTGTAAGCAGTAAGGTGTAACTGGACATCAGTATTCGCTAAACATGTCAGCTATTGGCTTTAACTGGACACGATTGTAACTACGAAAAACACAGGTCATTAACTACCATAATCGAATGGAGAAGATTTATGGGATAAGCATATTCTCTATAATGACATATTGTTTTATGTGTGCCAATTATAATATTTACCCATACTTGGATGCCATGATCTCGTTATCTGCGGCCGTCACTAGCATGCTTGACCCATATTGGAATCGAATGGATAAGATTGACAGTGAGGGGGCATAAACATACTTATAATGACATGGTAAGGTGAAGAGAAAAACCAGAGAATAACAATAAAGTGGGTGGAGGTAAATTCGTGGGCCGATTGGCAATCCCATAGTTTTTACTGGACACGAAATAAATACGACATGACAGACATTAAAATATACTGGACACAAAATGGCGGAGACAGAATCACTTGCATTAATCAAATATGACACAGGAACAAACATTTAAAAGATAGTAGGAGAGGTCGTCAACATAGAAGACAGTGAAAACCAAACTTAAGGTAACAAGCCTTCAAATTGTGGCTGCGTGGTGAATCTGTATCCATCCCAATCGAAGTGTGGGCGCATATTGCGGGCACGATGGTCAGACGTCTCGTCGTTGAGTGGGAAGTAGACCGTGAAAGTTTGGTTACTCCCATAACCGGACACACCAAGGACCCTCCCGGCCCAAAACCCATCGTTGTCGCGGCAGTCGACACGGTCTTCGGGCATGTAGGCGTCGTAAGAAATACGAGGCGGTCGTGGACGAATTCGTTGAACCGGGAGGACCTCCCTCAGCAGCTCTCTTCTGTTGTTGTGTAGGAGGGTCACATATTCGACCTCCCAGTGGATTAGGGTCCAGTTTGCGCACAAGGGTCGCCTCGTAGAACGACCCGAGCATCCCAGATTCACCGCCGAAAATCTCTACTCTTTGATTTCGTCGGTATGACGGCGGCGACATTGGTCCTGCATAACATGAAACAAATAAGGTAGTATAATGACACAAGTAGCACAACTGAAATCTACACAAATGAAGTGATCGACAAACCTCCATCGTCAGATTCGTCGGATGATATAACGATGGGGACAGGTCGGGGAGGGAGGCCAGATGAGGAGCTGGGGTAAGAGGATGTCATTTCGTTGAAGGGTTGTTGGAGAGGTTGTTAAATGGAAAAGGGAACTTAACTTCACCGATTTGTGGGGAGTATGGATGGTGAATGGTTATCATATAAGTGGGGTGTTTGTGGGAAATAACAACACTGTGTCAATGTGACCGTTGAGGGAGGAAAAAAAGAAACAAAAAGCAAATTGGATTGAATGGCCGTGTTTTGTTGTTGTCTACAATGAACATGGCAGTGGACTCATGTACACATGACACGTGTCAATTCTGACATGACAAAAGATAAAGTGGGTTTACTTCTTGTCGGTAGACGCTACATGACACCCCTTTAAAACAACTAGCCGGTTAATTAATAGCTACTGGATAATAAACAGTTTTCCACTATACAACTTTAGCAGTGGTTTTAGTAAAATTTTGACCTTTGTATAAAATTTGGTTTCCCACTCACCATTAATACTAAAAAAATGCAAAACCATAGAGAGAGGAGTACACCCATATTAATTTAAAACCACGAAATACATTTTCAAACAATATATTCTGTTGAAAGAAATGAATAAAATTTTGACCCAACAATAACTTCAGAGAGATCGGGGGGGGGGGGGGGGGGGAATCTCGCAGAGGGTAGGTAAAGACATTTGATAAGACAGGAGAGAGAGAGAGAGAGAGAGTGTGTGTGTGTGTGAGAGAGAGAGAGGGAGAGAGGGGGGGGGGGGGCGGGACAGAGAGATGGCGGGACAGAGAGATGGCGGGAGTGAGATTAAATCTCCCGCCCTGTGATTTACCCCTTAAGAGAATAAGAGGGAGAGGAGGGAGGAGGGGGAGTCCATAAACCCATTCATGCGCTTGACACCTACTGGGGTTAACTGGACAGACAACGACTTCTTGGCGGAAATGAGTAAGTCATCCTTCCATTTAGGTTATGCGATACATCTCTCCTCACAATGTGTTCTTCTCCATGTAAAACTGAATGTTCCCCCCCCCCCCCCCACTAACTAATGGAACAGGGGAGAACTCGTCCGTGTGTATCACTGTATTGTTTGGCGGATGGTGGGATTGTGAAGAGGGCATTTGGGTCGTGAAGTCGTCGAGGAGTCAAAAGGCCGTACTGGTAGACGAAAGTATTGACTACGTCTCGCTGAAGAAACAACTGATGGCCAAGTTTAATGTCGATGGGAGGAGGCATGACGTTGAGCTCACATATGTAAAGCCGAAGAAGGAAGGGTGCAGACCTTTTTCCATTGGGGATGATGAAGACTTGCAGGCCTACAAGTTCGTAAATGGTCTTTCCGGTGAACGATTCTGGCCTATCGACCTCCATGTCTCCCTGATACGCAAGGTTGGCGGCGATTTCACCACTACGGAAGGATCCACAACGGCCCATCCACTCGGGGGTGGGCCACACTTGACCCTAGAAGATCACCCACAGTTACAAACTAAAACCCTCTTGGCAGGGGATGAGGAATTGGAAGTTGTGGTAGCACCAGGTGTCGATCGAGCAAGAAGAGTTGTCCAGTTAGAAACTAAGAGTGTCCAGTTAGAGAGCTCACTTGTCCAGTTAGATAATCCACGTGTCCAGTAAGAACAAAGTGATGTGTTGTACAACGCAGTTGCTTATGACCGTGGGAAGCAGGTCATTTCAGTGAGCAGTGACGTCGAGGATGTAGTCAGCCCGTGGGATCACGACGCGGAGCGAGCGGTAAGGGAAGTAGAGGAAGCATACCAACGCGGAAAAGGGAAGACCGGAGCGTGTCCGACGACTGTGAAACTTGAACCAATAGAGTGGGCACGTCCCGCTAATGGGAAATTTAAATTGCAGAAGCGCCGCCGCACGTAGCGGGGGCATAGGAACTTCCATCTGCGGGGCCTTTCAGAATGAAGTAGATAGTATGCCCATTTTGGTTAGACGCCTTTCGCAAAGAATTATGTTGGCTATCTGCAACTTCGTATGGGGGGTTTTGTTCTAGTTTGTTCTAGTTCTAGTTTGTTCTAGTTCTAGTTTGGTCTAGTTCTAGTTTGGTCTATTATGTTAACGGGATGCCATATGACATTACCCCCTTTTGACATGACAATATCGGATTTTGGCATGACAATAGTTTCATATTGACATGACAGTTGCTTCATATTGACATGACATGTCATACTTAAAAAACGAACGAATACAACAATCCAGCAATAAGTACATATCCAACTGTCTAAAACCAACAAACATAAGTGCATAACCAAATGTCTAAACCAACTAACAAGTCTACACAAACCAACAATGTTTATAAAACCAATGGGGGAGTTTTTTTAAGGATCGGATAGGGTTGTAAGACGTCCGTGAAACATGGCAACACAAAGGGCATGGCGGTACGCCGCAATGAATGAATCGTCCAGGCCACGGAACTTGGTGTCACCGGTCGCGAGGAGCTGCAGGAAACGGATGGCATATGGACCACAGTCGCCCCTACATCAAAATAACGAAAATTGCTCACACAACATGTGCCAATGTTTTCTAAATGAAGAGCCGATAATGACATGACTTACGATTGTTTGTTTTGGGGAATCCCCTTCACCCTTTTGTACGCCAAAGGTTCCGGGACTTTGCTGACCTATTTGACTCGAAGTTCAGGGTGGTCGTTCATCAAAATGGGGAGGAGGTGGGTAACCGCCTTCAGGAGGCCCGTCATATGGCGGTCAGCGACGAGGCTTGTGTCGCAATCGTACACGTCCAATGTCCACTCCGCGAAATTGATGTCAAGGGCCACCCAGTGCTCGTTCTTCAGATTCCAAGGTGCCAACACGCGGTCGACATCGGCCCAACCCGTCGGAAACTTCTCCGGCAACTTGCCGTCGAAGTATTGGGTCATCGTGTCGTCCCCCTTCACCACCTCAAGGTCCCTATTCACGTCCGCCATTTTCTTCTGCAGGAGATCCCCCACAAGAAATCCAGAACGACGACCCCTTCGTACTTGTCACCGGCGTTGATGTCCTTCCGCAGTAGGGCGCAAGCTTGCTCAATATGCTGGACGCAAGGAAAAATCTTTATTTTGGAAGACCATATGAGGAAGAAGGTCATGACTCGAACCACAATGTGGGAACGTAACTAACCTCGGATGACACCCAGTTGGTCGGTGATTGAAGTGTCCCAAAGAACTGCTTCGCCAGTAGGGTGCCTTCCACCGACCAGACGGGGTCACTTCCGTGCTTCATCCACGCAGCGAACGCATCAACATCTGCCCTGGTCGCCATGCCTAGCTCGAAGGCATCCATTGGCTTCTTGCCCACACGCGGCTTCTTCGCTGGCTGCGTTTCCTCCGCTTGGGACAACGTATCAGGATGTTGACGGGTGCTTCTTCTCGGCCGTATGAGGGGCACCTCACCCTCAGCCTCAACATCAGAACCGGGTGCCACCAACTCCTCCTGCAACTTGAAGCCCAATGCGCATGACATGACAGTAAACACAAATAACATGACATCATTTATATATTCACATGACAGTTTCATGCGCAAACCTTGTCCTTGTCCTTCAACTTGTCCTCCTTCAACTTGGCATTGGCCCTCAACTTGTCCTCCTTTCTCTTGTCCTTGCTCTTATCCTTGTCCTTTCCTGATCCATGAACCTCAGCACATGACCTCTGCGTAAATTAACATGACATATATAATGATAAACATGACATCTATATGAATTGACATGACGATTATGATCTGATACCGGGAGAACCTTACCTCCTTTCCCAGAACTTCCTTGTCCTTGTCCTTGTCCTCCTCCTTGCCGTTATCCTTGTCCTTCACTGATCCCTTAACCTAACCACATAACCTCTTATTAACATGACATATACTGGAATTGGCATGACATGTATTTATACTAACATGACATACATTACTAACAACATGACATTTACAGGAGATGACATGACGATTGTGATCTAATACCAGGAGAACCTTACCTCCTTTCCCAGAACTTTCTCTCGCTCCTCCGACTCCCTGGTCCCCTTCCACCGCAGTTCCCTCCTCATGTTTGCAATCGCCTCCTCAAGCGTCGCCATCTTCGAATTTACCTCCGTGGATATACTCCTCAGCAACTCGTCCATCTTTGCCACTAACCGTGACTCTATCTCTAATAGGGTAGCTTGTGTTTGCGTGCCCTCCCCTGATTCTTGTGTTGACCCACTTGCTCCCTTTGGTTGTTTCTTTGCTGAGGGTTTGACATTTGCTGATAAGAACGCCTGGGCTATGTCGTCGAAGAAGTTTTCCCGCTTGTCGTGAGTGTTTCGGGGATCCCGGTACAAACCGGTTGCTCTCTCCACATCATCGGGGAGCAGAAGAGGGCTCACGGCTGCAGGGTCATTGAAGTGCCCCAGCTCCTTCGCCTCCTGCAGTCGGGTTTCGATTGAGGCATACTCGAGGTTCAGGTCTCTAAACTCGTATCGCAGACACCTGGGGTACAACTTCTCATCTATGACATTCGCGAATTGGTCGGCCATTGGAGTAAGGGCTTCGTACACCCATAGCTGCAATTACATATTGTCCAGTAAATAATCAGTTCATGTCCAGTCAATAAATGTTAGACGCCTAGTAAACCAGTATAGGGCGTCCAGTCATATCTGTGTACGAACTTGGAAGGCGAGAGGGAAACCCATCAGGCAATAAGTCGGGCGTGCATTGGAGCTGCCCTCATCCCGTTGGAGCTTCCTCTCGATTGCACGGTGTAGGAACTCGTTCGTTCGCTCGTAGCAAAGCCGACCCCACGGAAACGCCAGGAACCTATCAACGTCGCCGACAAGGTCGACCACCCACCCATGAATGTAGTTTTTGGGTTCCTTCCCGAACAATACTCCCTCGACCAGCATCAGCAGGACAAATTTCAACTTTCTGGTGGACGATTTCTCAAATGCCATCGCCACACGGAACTCTACCTCGAACTCAGACATCCTCATCTTTAAAACTCCAAAGAAATCATACACTGCCTTCTCGAACCCGTCGTCGTCCTCGGGCTCTTCGCCATAGCCACAGTTGAGACCGGTGACAATGGCAAACTCAGCTATTGAGAACCTGACGACCGCTTCATGGATCTTGTACCATGTTTCATTCTCCTTCTTCGACTTCAATTGTCGTTGGAGAACATAGTGTACAAGCTGTGCCGAGAACTGGACCCTTGTGCCCAGTCTTGCAATGCCCCCCAACGGGCTGTCGGTCAAGCGCTTCCAATGGGACTCACTCAACCGGTTGTCAATGTTAACCAGGAGCGCCATCCGGGAGTGTTGGTTAATTTTTGCTTTGAAGTGTCTATCTTCCTCTACGACGTACACAGCCTGCACAGACTTCAACATGTCAGCCACACTGCAGCAAAACAATCACAACTTACATTACTCGAACGAAAGCCATATTACCGCGCCGGATGTTTGAGCTGTACGGTCTACAATCTTCTTCATACTTCGCTGAGACATTTTTAATATTCACCAGATATCCTGCACAGTGGAAGACCCAAATTCAGTATTCTACACATCAATTCTTCTCCCCCAACCCACGGTTCCCTTCATATCAATATCAAATGTACCATGACACAAACACAATTACACATGACACATACACATATACACATGACACATGGTTGTGAAAACACGACAGCATACGTATTCAATCTGTCCATCTCCATTTGCACACAAGTAGTCCTATTCCAGATAATTTCGATTCCACATAAAATTTTCACTCTTTCTACAATTTTCTCTAACCTTAATGCGCCGCATTTCAACCAATTTCCCCCAAATTCCCCCCTAATGCGCCGCATCTACAGTCATAAGCCTCATTTCGCCCAATTCCCACCTAAATTGAACGGATCTACACTCCCCTTCTCCTGATAAGTTGGATTCAACAACACAGTTGCCCAATTTCCCCGTTCCCAAAAATCCCCTTCTCTCCCAGACGCGCAAACCCCAGTACCCAAACTTTCCACCAATTGTTTTTAACTTGACGCCGGTGACTTCCTACATGACAGGGCCATATTGCGTACTGTCAACCCATTCGACCGCTTCTTCCCATTTTCACACAATCCAAACCAATTTTGTTTCTTCAAATCTGTTCCTCCCCTACCAATCGAAGCAAAACATATTTAATCGGCATTGTGAGGGTTTACTTACTTCGAAGTCTCGTCTCCTCTTCTGCACTGTCGTCCTCTTCCTCGCCTTTGCTTCTTCTTTTCCTCTCTCGCTCTGTCGTCTCCTTCCTCTTCTTCTTCCTTCTCTTCTTCTTTTCCTCAGCCTTGCATGTGGAACTGTTGCCCTCTCTCTCTCTCTCTCTCTCTCTCTCTCTCTCTCTTCCTCTTTTGTAAGCCGTGAGAGCAGTTGGGGTCGACAGTTTTAAATTGAAACCGCTTCCACTCTCACTCATCCACTTTCTCTCCCACAATAACTTCCCCCACTTCCACTCTCTCTCCACAATAACTTCCCCTTTCCTCTCTCTCTCCACCCCGCTTCCTCTCTCTCTCCTCCTTTTACCTTCTCTCTCTATCCCGGTTAAATCCCCTCTGTCCCGGTTAAATCCAACCGGCAATTATGCCTTTTTTTGGTGGGGGGGGGGGGGGGGTGTAACCTTTGCAAATGTTGTGGATAGGGGGTTAGACTAGCAAACCATTTCGGGGCAAGGGTCATATAGTTTAAATCCCTCTATTTTTTTCAAGGTACTGATTTCGTGGTGCCACATTTTTTCAAGGTAATGTTTAGATGACATTTTTTTATTTAATGTGATGCAACTTTTTTAAAGCAGTGTTTTGATGCCATTTTTCTAATGTAATTATTTGATGATATTTTTTAATCAAATCGTTTGATTTAATAATAAAATGGATTGATGACACTTTTTTAATGCCACTTATTTCAAATCTTGCTGATATTTTTTGGTTTACTGTGATACCACATTGACCATTGATGCCATTATTTTTACCGTTGACTACTAATGTAATGCAACTTTTTCAATGTAATGCGATATTTTTTCTTTAATGTAATGCAATTTTTTCTTTAATGTAATGCACTTTTTCATATTTATGGGTTAATTTTTGTAATTTTACAAAATTTCTATTTATGGGTTAATTTTTGTAATTTTGTAAAAAGTGCTTCTTCAACCTCTGAATGCTCCTCGACAGGTCCTGCGCGCGCCGGCCGCCGCTCGTCGATCCTCGCTCCGGTCGCCGCTCCTGGAACCCTCGCTCCGGCCGATCGACCTCGCTCGCTCCGGACGCCTCTCCTGGAACCCTCGCTCCGCCGCTCCTGGAACCCTCCCTCGCTCCCCCGCTCGCTCGTCATCGCCTCCTTCCCTCGCTCAAATCTGGACTCGCTCGCTCCGCCTCGCTCGTCCTCGGCTCGGATCCGGCGCCTCCACACCAGATCCGACGCTCCCTCACCAGATCCGCCCTCCTTGGCCACCAATTCCGGCCATCCCGAGCCCAAATCCCACCGATCCGACACCCAGCCCCCACCGACGGCTTGGTCCGTTGTTTGGGCTCGACAGCAATCCTTCACCGGCCACCGAAATCGGGGGAGGCTGAGCTTGGCTTCGTCCGACCACCGAGGTCGATGAAGGCGAGAGAGCACAAAGACCATCGGAGGTCGAGAGAGATCTCGCCATGGACCCAGATCTGACGAGGTGAAAGGGAAAGTAGGTGAAAGGTAAAGGAAGGGTGCTAATTACCTACAAAAATATTCAAGAGGTGTTAGCAAGGCTAAATAAATAAGAAAGGGTGCTAATTACTTAATCAAATTAGAAAAGGTGATATTTCACCAAAATTTCTCTAAAAAAAAATTGATAAATTTTAATTTAGAAAATCTTTCTAAACTAAAAAATATATATAATACGGAATTTGTTAGAAAACCACCTTTTTATTTTGTAATCACATAAATAAATTTAAGAAAATACAATGTGGAATTGTTGCTTGATTGATTGTCGCGCAAGGAAATTCTCTCAAGCTTACAGATCTAAGCCGGTTTGAAAATCAACGTAAATATTTCTAATTCTAATTAGGGTCTTTTTAAATTTTAATCTATATCATTATACGTAGTATAGGTTAGGAAATTAAATCAAGAAAGATTTCTTATTTATTAATCATTTTAAAAAGGGAAAACTAATTAAAATACCCCCACCTTTGGAGGTATGGTAAAAATATATCCCCAACTTTCAAATGTAATAAAAATAATCCGACCTTTGAGTGTAGTGGTGATATATTACCACGAGTTTTCTCATGGGTCAAAAATGATATCAAGACGGCCTACATGGATTTTTTTTAACAAGACTGCATGCGTGGAAGTTTCTTTACAAATTATGTAGCACTAAAATTGAATTTTCTTGAACGGTTTCCTTAGGAAAAAAAAAACCGACAACAAAATTAAACCCGAAAAATGAAATTGATTCAACCAAGCAACTAATCCGTTCAAAATTGTCTCAAATTAACACAACACGACTATTCCTAACACCAACTCGACAACAAAACTAAACCAACAACAACAACGAAGAGGGGAAAAAAATACTCAGCCAAATCCGTGAACGAATCAAAGAGGGGGAAGAAGTGAGAGAGACAATTCAAGATAAGCGACCACGAGGAAGGAAGACTACCATTGAAGAGGATCCATGAGCTATCTGGAAAACTTAGAAGACAGTACAAGAAGCGACCATGGAAGAAGATAGGAGGGAAGAAAAGGTGTTGGGTACTATGAACCCAGTGCAATTCTTTATTTTTTTTCTAAGGAAATCGTTCAAGAAAACCCTTGTTAAAAAAAATTTCACGTAGGTTGCCTTATGTCATCATTTTTTATCTGTGAGAAAACACGTGGTAATATATTACCAGTACCCTCAAAGGTCAGGATATTTTTATTACAATTGCAATCGATGATATGTTTTTACCTTACCCCAAAGATGGGAGTATTTTAATTAGTTTTTCCTTTTGAAAATGATTTTTCTATCCTATAAAATAACTAAAAATTGAAAATCTTTCCTAAGCCAAACTCTCTGTATATGTTTTTAGAGCAGGGCAAAAAAAAAATAAAAATATCATACATTACCAAAAATCTTCGTTTAGCATATATACCCTCGACTGCCCATATATTTATCTCATATATAAATCCATCATCTTAAGTACTTAATTACATGGCTCTCCTTTATCCATCCAATTTCGCATTCACGAAGAAAAACTCATCGCCAAGACGGCTTCCAACAACAAGGCTGCTGATCAGCGTGACCGTGCAGGGGAGCCCCGGGCCCCTTAGGTTTCTCGCCGACGATGACGAGCCGGTCAGCCAAGTCATAGCCGCCTCCCTCAAGATGTATGGCCGGCAGGGCCGGGTCCCTTTTCTTGGGTCGGATCCCGATAGGTTCTGTCTCTTTTGTCAGGATGGGTTCGGCTGCCAGGGGGTCTTGGGTGCGCACGACCCCATCCGATCATGCGGAGCCAGGAGCTTTCTGCTGGCCAAGAAGTCGCCCTGCAACGCGGATGTGGGTCCGGAGAGTGGCTGCACCGGTGCAGCCTTGAAGGCGTGGCTCCATAAGCCCTTGAGCTTCAAGATTTCTTCGATCAAACTCGGCAAGATGACGTGCGCACAGTCTTGATCATGGTCACATGTATGCTACTATGTAGTAACCTCCACCTTAAATAAAGAACGTATCTGCGACTATAAGGTCGGGATCCACCAACTTAACACAAAAGCTTAAGCTATTGTGTAGAGTTTCACCCTTCCTTATAACCCATCATTTTTACTCTTTCATAATCAATGTGGGAGGGACATTCCCATACCAAACCTCTCAACAATATGCATATTAATATTATATTAAATGAATATGATCATATGAATATTATGTTGTGTGTTTATTAAAATATATAAATATGATATTATTTATATTCACATGACATATAAAATGAATGCCAATATATTCATATTGATATAACATAATATTCACATATGCATATCTACGTAACTCAATATTGATTTACTACACGGTTGCATCGTATTTTTGGTTTCACTAGATAAAACTCTTGCCATTCAAATGTTTTTGATATGAAACTCAATATCTTTTCACATCTTTAATTATTAACATCAATCAAAGCTTGTAATTAAATGTTTTCAAAGAACTCACGAAACCAAAAAGCTAGCGCTACTAGCACACTGGATTCAACTTTGGTTAGGGATTACTTTTTGTCTAGTTCCGAAAAAGGAAGGAAATGGACTAGATACTGTGTGGTGTGATGATTTGTATTTTTTCTGGTGTGTAAAACTTTTCTTCTTATTTATATGATTAACGGTTTTGGGAGCCGCTTCTCCCCGTTTGCCCACCAAAAAAAAAACTTTTTGTCTAGTTCTCCTAATACTACTAAAACACTCGATTCTCCACTGTTGAGAGAATAAAAGATATAAAAAGACTAAAAGAGTCCCATATCGACAATATGAATAAAGAAGTCTTAGTATATAAGCTAGTGGGTTACTCCCTCTTATAGCCATTTGATTTTAGAATGGAACCTCACTCGGGTTGTTTGCTAGGCTACTAGCGCATGTGCGCCCGTGCGGTCATTGGTTCCCATTTAAGCGCATGTAGCAAGTGCAACTTGTTGGCTAAAAATGTCGTTGCACTTGAGGGGGCGTGTTGGAATGTGGTTATCCCACATCGGTTATATAGAGAATGCTTGAACAACATAAAATGTTGAAGGGCTCACTCCTCTCATGGGCAATTTCAATTTGGTTTTGAGATGGAACCCCGTTCGGATTTATGTGTTGTTCGAGTACGTCTCCCGTATGTGAGCCCGCACACATGACCTCCCTCCAGCTTGTCTTTGACCCCATCGGGCCCAACCAACTTTAACATGGTATCAAAGCTAGTCTTGTGTGCTCTAATACCATGATGCATGGTATCAGAGCGGTGCGGTTCGGGACCCTGGTCTATCTACTGGGCTGGCCGGCCTTAAGGCTCAAGACGGCAAGTGCAACTGGCGTATGGATGATTGTTTCACATTGAAAAACATGGAACCCCGAGCCTTGCATATAAGTCAGTGGGTCACTCCTCCTATAGCCAATTGATTTTAGAATCACTACTACATTAAAGGCCTATTGTAGCGGCTAAAAAGTGCTACAGGAGATCAAAAAACCGCTACCTAAAGGCTAATGTGGCGGTTTTATAGCCGCTACATCTGCTACCGTTGCGTTTGCTCTAATGTGGCGGTTTTCTATAGCTAATGTAGCGGTTTCTCAATGAATAACAAACCCGCTACAATATCATAAAAAACCGCTACATATAGGACTTCATCTGACGGTTTTGAGTATGCCTTTGGGTGACGCATATTTGACTCTAGGGTAGCGGTTTTTTTTACATCAGGCAACAGAATTCCTCATCTATTGTGGCGGTTTCCAAAGCTTAAATATTCATATTTACTTTTATATAATTATATAAATTATAATTATTACATGCAGATATGTGGTTGTAAATAAATAAAATTACACATGAATAATAAATTATCATTATGACTAAACAATGTTGTTGGGTGGCTACAATTATCACCAATTTATACTTGCACAAATTAGAAATAAATAAAAAAGAGTCAAACACAGTACATCTCAATCTGTCATAGATACATTGAAACACATAGGCAAAACCAAAGCCCTACAAAACTAGTCGTCTCTTCTTTCGCTATAACTTCTAATGACAACACCATATACCACATTAACAGCACAAGGTCAAAAGAAACAAAGACACCAAAAGTATCCTGTCAAAAAAGATATGATTAGAGATAAAATCAAAGATAAATTAACAAATAGTAATGTAGCATTAAAAGCTGAGTTTTTAATCACTAAATCATGAAGAGATCCATCTAACAAATTCCAAATTAACAGTGGATGGAGTCTTCAAATTACAATTTAGAAGATACAAAATACAAACTGTATAACCCTTGTGTTTGCCATGAATGAATGAAAAATGTATTGCCTTAAAAGCCTTGTGTTCCCCTTTCCAAGTTCTATCTTCTTCGAGAAGTTCAAAGTCTTATATTCTAATGCTCACACCATGCATGTAATTGTTATAAGAGAATACTCAAAAAATAATATGATTGATGTATGCTATATATTCTAATGCTCACAACATGTAATTGAAGGCTCATAGATATAAAAAAATTCAAGAGTGACTCAAGATAAACTATTCAATTAGATTACCAAATCTCGAAGCAAAGAATTATTAGATGTAAATCATATAATGAATGCAGAAGGATAATAATTAATTATTAGTGTATAGTTTATAACCATTGAAAGAGCATTAAAGATTAGCAAGTCAAAATAAACTAATAAAATGATAGCTATTAAACTTTTATATCAAAAGTGCAAGTTAACCCAAGTATATATTGTTTACTGAAAGAGCTGCTAAGTCTAGATTAGTTGAGAATTGCTAAAGGATCTTGTAGCATGTTCAATGTAATATGTACCGGAAACAAAGGGCGATTCACTCCAACTTTTAAGATAACCTTGTTAGAGAAACCTGAACAAAGACACCAGAGACAAAATTTTAAACATAAAAAACACATGGGCATCAGCCTCAGAACATTTTCTAAATAACTTCTTTGAAACACATGGAAAGGAAGAAAATATAAGACAAATCACATGCACCTCTTTATATGAATTGAAGGCCACGACATAGAAATTTTGTTTTGAGTAACCAGATTTTCTCAATTTTTGAATTACATAGGCCCTTTTGAGCTGTAACGAGCGAGAAATGGAATTAGCTGCATATAATATTTTTGCAAGAGAAAAACAATACAACCGGCATTAGCTCATTTATTCATAAGCAAATTCCTTCAAGCCCGTGAAAGAAACAACAAAGCAATAGGCAATGCCAAAGAATTAAGAAGAAACATATAAACTAATGATGATTGAGAAGTTAAGGATAAGAATGTTATGATAATGGGAGCAAGCTATCTAATTCAAAAGCTATGAGACCGAACAAAAATAAGAATACGCATATACACAAATGATGATTGGGAGCAAACTATCTAATTAAGAAAACATGTCACCTCTTCCAAAAAGTTGGTGCATGAGGTGCATATGTCTCATAGACAATTCCAGGGCTCAAGATAGACACAATTGCATAGAACCTTGCAGTTGTAGTTAAGTGAAAATCTGATCATGTTGACAAAAAAAAAAGACAACCAATATTTTAAAAACTAAACTAAAGTATTTCTAAAAACTAAACTAGTCGAAATTTAAGCAAAGAGTCCATATAAAGCAAATACAATTCAAAGGCAACCTCAACTATGACACATTCAAAACCTTGACTCAAGTTTTATCTACTAAATTTCTTCACCAAGCTAGCCAACTACACAGAGTGATAACTGGTGAGCCCTAGATCCTTTATTCATGAAAGGACGCTTCACCAAATCAGCTGACTACACATAGAATGACAACAAGATATAATAATATGTTTTTTTTTCCTACAAAGAGATCATTGGAAAGCACCATCCTTGCAGTAGTGCTGCCCTGTTGGTGACCTTGGTCAATAAGGGGTTTTCCACTAGCAAGAGACCATAAGCAATGATCTAAAGACAAGTCTAACTATTAATACCAAAGTATGATAGTTAAAGACAAGTCTAACTATGCTTCAATTCAAAATAAAAAAAAATGCTTGTGAACGAGAACGTTTCCAAAGCTACTACAATTGGATCAGGAGCTACAAGAAAAAGATTTACAAGTGATAATGTTATTATCATGGTGCAACATGAGGGATGTAATAGAGTTTCACCCAAAATAACAGCTACAAATTTCAATAAGAGGCCTCCCATGGACTATTTTATGCATTTACATAACAATTAAAAATAAACAACGATCAGAAACCAACAATAGGCACTAGCAATCAAACACAATCAATAATCCACTCCAATTTATCAGTCACCAACCATTCAAAATATTATAAAATAAAAAGTAAATTTTAAAACCAACCCACAAGAAAAAAAAAGTGTACTTACCTGCCATAAATCCTCTCAAAAAGGAATTCGACATCAAAGGATTGTGCATTTGTCTTGGTTGGACCTACAATTATGATATATAAGGAAAAAAAGTTAACCTATAAAGAAAAATATATCCTAGTAAGCTCTATAATCATGGATTGTTTATGTTGCTTGGACTAAGGAATTAGTCTAAAAAGAAGAAGAGAATTATACAAAATGTATCTAGGAAATAATAGATTATTAATTCACATAGATCTTTTCATGTTTCTCTACTAACAAACCCTTAAAAAATTTGTGCTAGAAACAATAACTCCTAGAAAATTCAGGCAAACAAAAATCTATACATTGTTATTTCACATTTGAAACATGTACACAAGTTATATCTAAGCCACCAGACCTTTGGCTTGTCATAAAAGCAAAAAGTTACCATGAGCTTAAGTTTTTTATTCATTCATGAGCATGTTTGAGAAACCCCAAAGACAATAAGCAAAAGATAAAATAAGAACAGGCGGATACTAAGATAAGCTATCAATGCTGCGGAAGACCATTAAGATGAAAGTAACTACTTTGAAGCCAAATGACATCAGTTTTATTACCTCGTCTAATCTCTTTGCCGCAAAAGCATTATATTGTTCAAATGCCTCATCTTTAAGAAGTATATATGCACATCTGGAATACGAATTAATATTAGCATGCATTAGGCTACTTAGCTGCCCCTTAAATACTTATTTACAAGTTTCTGTTATGTTCTTTTTCTTATTTGGGAATAAATTTGTTTGATTGGGGATTATGTTATTTAGTGCTCTTGTGGACTTACAAATCTAAAATCTACTTTTGTTTTCTCTCTTCTAGCCTATCGAACTAAACAAAATATTTAAGTGTTTTTTTCACCTCTTAACTACTGATTTCTTTGGTTATATCTTCCTCACTGATTTTTAATTCAATAGACTTAACAATAATAAATTAATCATGGTCAACATCTTAGAAATATATCACATGAGTCCACTCATAAAGTTAGTGATAGAATTCATCTTGATGCAAGGTAAAGAAATCTCCATTTTATTGTGACGTATACTCTAATTCCCTAGTGTTTGAATATTAGCATTCCTATAACACACTGTTGTTGCAGGAGGATGGTCAAGTATGAAATAAATATAAAGTATAGATCAGACTAACTTCCCTGTCTCAGCAAATAAATACAAGACTTCCTCCCGTTGTAGTAGAAGGTTGTCAGGATCGAATCCACGAGGAAGCACGTCAGCAGTTCTCATGTAGCTATAAATTCTCACATAAAAGCAGAAAAGACAGAAACAAAGGAACAAAGGAAGAAAGACAAAGCAAAGCAGAAAATAAAAGCAAAGACAGAAAATAACGAACGAAAGTAAAGAACAAAGCAAAACAGAAGCTACTCGATCTCGACAAGAGGGCACTCGACATCGACAAAGCACATCAGAAACAGAAAATCGACAACAGAAGGCAAGAGCTCAACTCGACCTAGACAAACCGTACTCGAGATCGACTACAGTCCTTGATAATGCATATATTAGATAGGCATTATAGGCATTTTTAGCTTAGATAGGTTGCATTTCTTTCGTTCTTTGTTACTAAATCGCATCTTATGATTATTCTAGAAGAGTTCGGATTCTGCGCAAATTTGTGGTTATCTTGCAGATCGAATCGGAACCTTTGAAGAACTTCGGAAGTAGCTGGAATCTGGTGAAGCTGACGTGCCCGCGCTGTCACTTGACGCGGCCGCGCTGCTACTGGCGCGCCCACACTGCTAGGAGGAAGTGGCCGCGTTGATTCACCAGACAGAAGTGGCAAGACGAGGTATGGCGCGCCCGCGTCGGTCCCTGAAGTCGGATTCTTATCCGATTTTCCCTATCTTATTAGTTATAATATTATATTTTTACGGGATGTTAAACCCGACTTAATTAGTTTATATAGGCCGAGAAGGCAGCAGTAGAGAATTAGGTTATTTTCCAGAGACGTATTTTCCCTTTTGTTCATCTCACAAACCCTATGGAGAACTAACTCTCCTTTGTTGCACTTGGTTCTTTGAAGCCTTCGATTGATTTGGTTGTGAGTATTCTACTCTTGTTTGTCCTTTGTTAATTGTTTCGATCTCCTGAGCTTATTGCTTGATTGCTTATTGTTGGTTAATCTGGATTGATCACCTAGGTTTATCGATACTAGTCATATTGCTAGGGTTTCCAATTCCAGGTTTGGGGTTGTAGATTCATTGTAGCAAACACAATCACCATACGCGGGTTGCTTGTGGTAGATTGTGAAGGAGATTCGATTACAGGCTATTTTAACGGGTTGTTAGAATCGCTTGTATCTCATTATAATTCATGTTTGAATGCTATTGCTTTATTATTCGGTGAAGGTTTTCCCTTGTAATTTGGTGATAAGTGCTTTTAGGACTGGTAGGACTAAAAGCTATTACACGATCTGAATTGAGAACAATTACTGGACATTAGAACTTGAGATTCATAGAATGCGATGATGAACCATCTCAATTGTTGTGCGGATAATTACCTAGTGTGATACATTTCCATCATATATTCACAACCTCTATTTGCAACTTGTTCTGTCACCATTTGCTTACACACAAAACTCCCCTTAAATCGGTAACTTTTGGGTAATAATACTTGCTCTTACAATTGATTCTGTTTCCCTGTGGGTTCGACCCTAACTTACCTACTATACTTGTTATAGTTTGCATCTTAGGAATTTACTTTGATTTGGCATAACGACCTTAGGCCTGTCAGTCCTACTCGATCTCGACAAGCTCTACTCTGTATCGACTGGAAGACAGAAACTTTAAATTGCAAATTTTCGAACACAAACTCAGATTTCCGACGAAATAAATCAATATAATAAAAGACTTCCAAGACCAGGGTATCAACACCACAACGATAACCGTGCAAAGTAACACATAAAGGCATAAAAGATCATGCTTTCCATCAAAATAACTTTCGTTATTAACAAATAGGCATATAGAGGCTTTCGCATAAACCCTAATTGTTACTAACCCTATTCACATAATTAACCCAAGTTGCATGAGCATGAAACCAGCCAATATAACCGAAGTACAGATAAAGATGAGAGCTTTTGGGTTCACGCTGGTCGATGCTGCGGATGACTGGTACTACAGCCTTCCTATAGGGAGCATCGATACTTGGCCTATGCTCCACAAGGCCTTCCTGGAGAAATTCTTCCCTGCTAAGAAGGAGAACAACTTGAAGAAGGCAATCAGCAATATAGAGCAGGAAGATGATGAAACGGTCTATGATTACAATGAAAGGTTCAAGAAGCTTTGTGCTAATTGCCCTTTCCATGGCTACAGCACGAAGGACCTAGTCTTATACATCTATGGGGGATTGCTGGAATCTGATAGAAGGATGATTGATGCCGCATGCGGAGGAAATATTCTAAATGCCACGCTAGAGGGAGTTATGAAGAAGATTCAGGAAATGGCTGAGGGGACTAGAAATTTTGGGAAGTCCACCAGAAAGAAAGGGGTCAACTCGGTAGACTCTAACCAAGCCAAGGATATTGCTGAATTGAAGTATATGGTTAGGAGGCTCACTCTGCAAGGGACTCCTCAACAAATCAAGGCTTGTGGAATCTGTAATGATAACTTCCACCCAACTGATGCGTGTCCTACACTCCAGGAAGACACCGCTGAAGTAAGTGTTTTAGGTGGAAATGGACCTCAGAGACACAGACATGACCTCTACTCAAACTCCTACAACCCAGGGTGGCGGGATCACCCAAATTTCAGATGGAGGGATCCACCAAACCAATCACAACAGCAGCAGCCACCTCCCTACAATCAGAGGCAGCAGGGTAACGCGCCCTCTGCTGAGTCCATGCTCAATACCCTGACACAGCACTTCACTGCGCATGTTCAGACAACTGAATCGAGCATAAAAGATATACAGAAACAAATGGGGCAAATGGCTGAAGCAATCACGAGAATAGAGGCGAAGACGTCAGTGGGTCTACCATCTCAAATGGTGGTCAATCCAAGGGAAAACGTCAGTGCTATAACTCTTCAGAATGGAAAAGAGCTGAAAAGTCAGGAAGAAGAGGAGAAAAGCACGCAGGTCTCCGACGTGGCCACGCCCAACACTGAAGTGGCCACGCCCAACACTGGCGCGCCCGCGCCACAGTCTGACGCGCCCGCGTCGAGTCCTGACGCGCCCGCGCTGAGTTCCGGTGCGCCCACGTCGAGTCCGATCTCGCCTGAATCCGAGCCCTATGTCGATACATATGTCCGACCGAATTTTCTCCCTCTCGGGTCGGAGAAACCAAAACCTCCGTTCCCTGAGGCACTCAAAGAGAGGAGGATAATCGATGATTCGGAACTTTTCGAGACATTTAGCAAGTGTCAGGTGAACATCCCTCTGCTGAAAATGTTAAAAACTGTGCCCAAGTACGCCAAGTTCTTGAAGGAGCTTTGCACGGTGAGGAGAAATCAGAAGCTGAAAGGAAAAAAGAGAGTGAAAGTAAGTGAGCAAGTCTCCGCTGTGTTTCAGAGGAGAATGCCGGAAAATTGCGCTGATCCAGGTATGGTTACTATCCCTTGTGTCATTGGAGATGTAAAATTTGATAGAGCTATGCTTGATTTGGGTGCTTCCATAAATGTGCTTCCTTACTCACTGTACAAATCGCTAGATTTAGGACCTTTGCATGAAACTGGAGTAATTGTGCAACTAGCTGGCAGGTCTAATAAATACCCTAAAGGAGTAGTTGAAGACGTCTTGGTTATGGTCGATAAACTGATTTTTTCTGCAGATATCTTTGTCCTGGATATGGAACATGATAAGCATGATGCGCCTATTCTGTTAGGTAGACCTTTTATTAAAACAGCTAGGAGAAAAATTGATTGTGTTTCTGAGACACTAACAATGGAATTTGATGGAAAAAAGGTTGAATTCGATTTATACAAGGCTATGAAACATCCTGTTAATGACCATTCTCTGTGCTCTATTGATGTGATTGAACCATTAGCTCAAGATCTATTTGATATGTCTAGGGAAGATGAGTTGCAGTCAATTATTGAGAATGCTATTGACGAGTCCTATACAGATGTTTCAATTTCATCTAACATGCAGAAATTAGCAGCCCAGATGGATGTAGAAGGTAAGTCCCCTACTCTTTTGGGCATTGACCCCAATCTACTGACTCCAAGCGAAGTGCTTGTTCCATCTGTTGTGCAGGCACCTGAAATTGAACTCAAACAACACCCTAGTCATCTTTGCACTCTTGATGTGGAGATTAAGGACAAGAAAGGAGCGGAGAATTTGGTGGCTGACCACTTAAGCAGATTGGTGAATGAGGAGGACAAGCCGGAGTCACAGAAACTCATCTTAGGCACGTTTCCGGATGACACATTATACAAAATCGAGCACAAAAGGACGCCGGAGTCTGGCGCGCCCACGTCAACAGCTGACGCGCCCGCGCTGACACATGACGCGCCCGCGCTGACCTCCGACGCGCCCGCGCTGTTCCCTGACGCGCCCGCGCTGACCTCCGACGCGCCCGCGTCGTTCCCTAACGCGCCCACGCCATTACTTCTCAGCCCATCTCAGTACGTTCTAGGACTTCATTCTGTAAACCGTTGGTATCGGGACATTGTAAACTATTTAGTTTGTGGGGAATCTCCTCCGGATCATACCAATGCCCAGACGGAGAAGATTCGAAGAGAAGCGAACCACTATGTTTGGGATGACAGCTTGGACAGAAAGTTACACCTTTCAAGGGTTCCCGCATTTGTCAATGAGATGACTGGTGTTGGTGACCCTGGTGGAGGAACCTAGGCCAATCAAGGGCCAGTTAGTCGAGCCAGCGACTTGAAACAAAGGCGCTTCTCGGGAGGCAACCTGAGGTAAGTCTTTCTTTCTTTTCCCCTTTTTCTTTTCCTTCACCCTGATTGTATTTGGTTTACTTTTGTTGTCTTTATTGTTTCATTGAGGACAATGAAAACTTTAAGTGTGGGGGAGAGGAATTCTATATATAGATGCATATAGGAGATCATATTTAAATATATGCATCATGTTTAATTTCTGTAATCATTTTTATTAATTTTTGTTTATTTTCGCATTCTAAAAAAAAAAAATTCAAAAAAAAAAAAATCCAAAAATAGAGCATGCATTTCATACATATGTGTTATTCAAATACCCATCTGGCTTAGTTTGTCCTCTATTTTAAATTTCAAGCATGATTCATAAAAATCTCATGGAGTTCTGGATGTTTTGATTATTGTCTTTATTTGATTTTTGCGGAACGTGAGCTAGCAAATATAATTGAGCATGTATGATTGAGCTAAAGTACGATTGAAGTCCTAAAAACATGACCCTGTGAGAATGTTTGGCCTTATTTGAATTCTTTTGCTCAATTGTGTGAATTACTCGCCTAGTGTTGCTACCTCTTGGTATTGACTGCAGTATCTCTTTTTGAAGACCGATGCACATGTTTGTTGCTTGCGGAGTTTATGTTTATATTTTGAGTCTTTTTATTTTATGCATATTTAGTGAATAAGGTGGCAATGGTTGATGCACTGAGTAACCGGGTCTACGCATGACACCCATGGGTATGATTCGCGCAAAAAGGTGTTGAAAACTATCCACTAGGAAAGAAAGCTTGATCATTGAGTAACCAGGTTCATTCATGACACCCATGTTTGCAACTTGCGTCAAAAGGTGTTCAAGTGGACTTCATATTAGTAGTTGAGGTGTTGATAGACCGGGGCCATTCATGACACCCATGTTTGCGCTTCGCGTAAGGAAGCACCAAGACAAGAAAAAGAAAAAAAAAGGAGAAAAGAAAACCAAAGAGAAAAAGAAAAAAAAAAGTGTTGCATTTTATTTTCTTTATTGTGTCCCGCAAGTAATGACATTTCGGTAGAGAATTGGTGATATGGTGGTCAATGTCTATGAGTTTAGTGCATGAATGGTTTGAGTTGAGAGTTGTACTTAAAAGCCTAAACACATGAGTGAAACACATATCTCTGGTGAGGTTGGATGATGTCTACTTCTGAGCTTTGATCACTAAAATACATGCTATGACGTTTGTTTGCTTGGTTTGTGTGTTCACCTGCTATAATGTTGCTTTTTGATAAGGATTGAAATTTGAAGGGATTTCTTGTGGGATACATTGATTCATGTTCATTCTATCATTGCTTGAGGACAAGCAAAGGCTAAGTGTGGGGGAATTTGATAATGCATATATTAGATAGGCATTATAGGCATTTTTAGCTTAGATAGGTTGCATTTCTTTCGTTCTTTGTTACTAAATCGCATCTTATGATTGTTCTAGAAGAGTTCGGATTCTGCGCAAATTTGTGGTTATCTTGCAGATCGAATCGGAACCTTTGAAGAACTTCGGAAGTAGCTGGAATCTGGTGAAGCTGACGTGCCCGCGCTGTCACTTGACGCGGCCGCGCTGCTACTGGCGCGCCCACGCTGCTAGGAGGAAGTGGCCGCGTTGATTCACCAGACAGAAGTTGCAAGACGAGGTATGGCGCGCCCGCGCTGCTATCTGGCGCGCCCGCGTCGATCCCTGAAGTCGGATTCTTATCCGATTTTCCCTATCTTATTAGTTATAATATTATATTTTTACGGGATGTTAAACCGGACTTAATTAGTTTATATAGGCCGAGAAGGCAGCAGTAGAGAATTAGGTTATTTTCCAGAGACGTATTTTCCCTTTTGTTCATCTCACAAACCCTATGGAGAACTAACTCTCCTTTGTTGCACTTGGTTCTTTGAAGCCTTCGATTGATTTGGTTGTGAGTATTCTACTCTTGTTTGTCCTTTGTTAATTGTTTCGATCTCCTGAGCTTATTGCTTGATTGCTTATTGTTGGTTAATCTGGATTGATCACCTAGGTTTATCGATACTAGTCATATTGCTAGGATTTCCAATTCCAGGTTTGGGGTTGTAGATTCATTGTAGCAAACACAATCACCATACGCGGGTTGCTTGTGGTAGATTGTGAAGGAGATTCGATTACACGCTATTTTAACGGGTTGTTAGAATCGCTTGTATCTCATTATAATTCATGTTTGAATGCTATTGCTTTATTATTCGGTGAAGGTTTTCCCTTGTAATTTGGTGATAAGTGCTTTTAGGACTGGTAGGACTAAAAGCTATTACACGATCTGAATTGAGAACAATTACTGGACATTAGAACTTGAGATTCATAGAATGCGATGATGAACCATCTCAATTGTTGTGCGGATAATTACCTGGTGTGATACATTTCCATCATATATTCACAACCTCTATTTGCAACTTGTTCTGTCACCATTTGCTTACACACAAAACTCCCCTTAAATCGGTTACTTTTGGGCAATAATACTTGCTCTTACAATTGATTCTATTTCCCTGTGGGTTCGACCCTAACTTACCTACTATACTTGTTATAGTTTGCATCTTAGGAATTTACTTTGATTTGGCATAACGACCTTAGGCCTGTCAGTCCTACTCGATCTCGACAAGCTCTACTCTGTATCGACTGGAAGACAGAAACTTTAAATTGCAAATTTTCGAACACAAACTCAGATTTCCGACGAAATAAATCAATATAATAAAAGACTTCCAAGACCAGGGTATCAACACCACAACGATAATCGTGCAAAGTAACACATAAAGGCATAAAAGATCATGCTTTCCATCAAAATAACTTTCGTTATTAACAAATAGGCATATAGAGGCTTTCGCATAAACCCTAATTGTTACTAACCCTATTAACATAATTAACCCAAGTTGCATTAAGATCACTTTCGCTTCAATAACACAAACAAGGATCACCTTCAACTCTCGCAAAAGAATCATGCTCATAGGGATAGAAGATGAATTGCATAAGAAGATCTGACCTTTACCGCATCTCCTCACATGGCCACCGTCGGGCTCACCCCAGCCCCAGAAGTGGGTGGACTACTCACGCCTCATTGCAATCGCAGACATCGATTGATGAAACGAAACTTGCATTAACTAAATTCAAACCCTTTACAATCCCGGCAATCAACTTTCGTTGAACGCCAAAACCTTAAAAACTTTAGAACTCCTGAAACTTCTCTGTGGAACTACTTGTCTCTCACTGAAATTGAATTGGAATAAGATGCCTAATGCTCAGCCCCGAGGGCTTTATTTATAGCCTTCTATTCCTTGCTAATCAAGGATAGAATCTTCTATCTATATCTAAAATTATATCTAAAAGCTTAATGATAAATAAAAGCAATAAAGGAATTAAATCTAAAAGGAAAAGATAAATCTAAACTAGGTATAATGTCTTCCATGTCTTCTTCATAGATAGCACTTGATAGCTGTTGATAGATCTCGGCCAAATTGGATAGAATTGGATCCAAGGACTCCCAATCCTAGTAGGACAGCGAAACCGCATAACGCGCTCCCGGACACGGCTCGTCGATCTCGACTAGGGCTCCTCGAGATCGAGTAGGATTGTCGTCGACGGGTGTGGCTCGGCTTCTCGGGTGACTGGTGCTCGACAAGGCTCGGACATGGCTCGGAGGTCTAGTCGATCTCGAGTAGCCCTACTCTGTCTCGAGTAGATTTGCTCATCGACTAGGTCTTCCCGGGTAGATCTACTCGACATGCTCGGACCTTGGCTCCGGGCTCCTCAATCTCGACTAAGCCTCCTCGAGATCGAGTAGAGGTGGTCTGCGTCTTCGTCCTCGGCTTCTCGGCTTGGCACAGCTCGTCGACTCCGGACATGGCTCCGAAGTGTCGTCGATCTCGAATAGATGGTACTCGAGATCAAGTAAGGTTCCGGAGTCGGGTTGTCTCTGACTCAGTGTGCTCGATCAGCTCTGCTCGACCAGGTGTGCTCGACCAGCACTCGTCGAGATCGAGTAGATGCTAGTCGATCTCGAGTAGAGTTCTCTCAGCTTTCTGCTCTTTTCTTGAAACGCACTTTCCTAAGTCCTCGTTCGTCGGATTGACGCATATGACCATGCGTTGGAAAGCTCTTTCCGAGGGCTACGACTATCATGAAGACATCAAAGCTTGATTCAGAATGAAGAATGGTGAAAAATGGCGTTTTCTCCAGCTGCAACATCCTTAGCTTCTCCATGAGTTTCCTTTAAGCTTCAAAGTGCGTCCGATTTTTGCGAAATATAACCAAAACTTGTGTAGACCTCCATATATTGCAAATAAGTGTAAACTACACAAATTCTGTATTTTTCTAACCCAAATGTATGCAATGTATGCAAAAATTGATATAAAAGTTAGTATAAAACATGGAAAATTAGGCTCACAACAAACACCCCATACTTAAGCTTGCTTGTCCTCAAGCAATACTCTTATTTGTCATACAGGGGAAGAAATCAAAACTCTCAACATTTTAGATTCATTCTCATATAACCCAGCAGTCAATTACCATCCTTGAAAAGGTACTAATGTCACAGATCCATGCATGTGCAATTTAAAGAGCAACATCTACTCACAAAAGGAGGGTTATGCAAAAATATTCATAAGTGACAAAGCATTAATAATCAAGAGGACTTTAATTTAAGCTCAAATAAGGAGTGGATTAGTAAAAGGCTAAAGGTGGGCAGTTTTTGGCCATGTGGTGCTTTTGATCCGGGGAAATGGAGTATTTCCAAATTGAATTTCGACATTCCTTCTCCATAAGATTCATCACCTTTCATATTGCTTCTATTCATAATAAAGCTTTTACCTCTCTAACCTCATCATTGCCTTCTCGCGAGTCGCAAATATGGGTGTCATGAATGGCCTCGGATACTTAGTGCTTTGGACTCCTCACAATGTGTCCCATCTCTCCAAACTATTATCTCAGAGAGCAGGGTCAATCTACCTTTATCTCCTGAGGTGATTGGATGTTCTTTCACTCATTAAATTTTCCATATATTTCAAACACTTTCCCGCCAAACTCCAATAATGATAATTAACAACACAAACACCATATGATAATCTCCATAATGTAACATCATTCTCAACATAATCCCCGGATAAAGTAAAGAATGGTAATATTTAGATCATGTGGAGCAAATATTTGAAATAAGGCATATTATGGCTTTTGTGATGCATAAGCATAGGTATGGCTAGGATTATAAACATATGAGCATTATATGGAAATATAAAGTCCTCCATCCTCTTATCATGCAACATGTCAAAAGCAACATCAAATTTTACCTCCTTGTATGGTTTTCAAGAAATAATGCACTTCATTGTGACTTCCCTTTACTAGGCAATTTCATGCTATATCTCTAATGAATGCAATTTTGCATCGTCGAGTTCAATAGAAGCTTCCATGACATTATTCAAAAATTTCAATGGGGTCATTTTTCAAACTTTGGAAAACATGCATGTAAGCACATCAATCAATAACGCATTCCAAAATAGCCATGTAGCAATTCAAAGAAATAGATTCTAAATATGCACAAATAATGTCAAATATGGCAAATATGCACAAAGTAAGCCCTTCCCCCATCCCATACTTAAACATTACAGTGTCCTCACTGTATATATAAAAACAAAATAAGGGTAAAGAAAGAAACTCACTAGACAGGTGTGCAGGGCCTCTTAATATTGAATGAAGGGATCGCCTGGGCCGAGTATGATCTTGCTTCTATCCATGGACTTGAAAAGTGTAGAAGACATACACCCATAATAGAAAAACTAAAAGTTTCAAAACAAAAACAAAAGCAAGAAAGTCTCAAAAGTCCTAAAAAGTCTATGTACAAGCTCTAGATTTTATAGTCGCTAGGCCGACTTCTCCTTTAAGCATTAGCCTGGCTCATCTTTGTCCGGAGGTATAGGTGGATCTGGTGGTTCCTTCGGTGGTGGGAAGCTTGGGATGTCATCCGGGGTCATCATGTGAAGAAGCTTGAACCTCCCCGAGTTGACGCTCCATGGCTCCACCCATCCATCTTCCTGGGCTCCAGCTGGCATGCATAAAGGAATATATAAAGGAAATTTGCATACCTCATCATCATACCTCTTCCGCTCCATTGGTTGATTTATTTGCGCGTCTCCACCACAACAAAACGGTGGAGTAGGAAGAGATATTTCCACCTCATCATGCGGAACTTCATGCCACTTTGGGAGGACCCCATACTTGAATATGAACATCGGTTGCTCAAAATCGCCAGGGATAGCCTTCACCTGGATTTCTGTGATACAGTCGATTTCGGCTAGTGTTTCTGGATCAGTTCCTCCAGAATGTGTATATGTCGAGTCCAGGTAGTCGCTGTCGACTGGCTCATAGAAGGGGACATTGTCGAACCAATTTGTTATTGTTGATTTGGGCGATTTAGCGCGATGTTCCCATCAACGCAACACATGCTTAGCTTCTGCCTGTTCCCTTCCTGCTCTCTCAGCGGCGAGAGCAGTATCCTTAGTGGCTAGTTCTGTCCTAAGCCTCTGTATTAGCTGTTCTGGTGTTTCTGCGACTGCCATGGCTCTTTTCAGTTTAGAATGGATGTGTAGGACATGTTCTAGTTCGTCTAAGCCGTCAAACTCAGGTGGTTGACCAGAACGGCGCATACACCTGTAAATTAACTCAAAGATAAAGTGAGAACTGACTACCTAAATCGCGATTGATAGCTTCCCCGGCAACGGCGCCAATTTGTTGTTGCAGGAGGATGGTCAAGTATGAAATAAGTATAAAGTATAGATTAGACTGACTTCCCTGTCTTAGCAAATAAATACAAGACTTCCTCCCATTGTAGTAAAAGGTTGTCAGGATCGAATCCACGAGGAAGCCCGTGAGCAGTTCTCAGGTAGCTATAAATTCTCACATAAAAGCAAAAAAAGACAGAAACAAAGGAACAAAGGAAGAAAGACAAAGCAAAGCAGAAAATAAAAGCAAAGAAAGAAAATAATGAATAAAAGTAAAGAACAAAGCAAAACAGAAGCTACTCGATCTCGACAAGAGGGCACTCTAGATCGACAAAGCACATCAGAAACAGAAAATCGACAACAGAAGGCAAGAGCTGAACTCGACCTACACAAACCGTACTCGAGATCGACTACAATCCTACTCGATCTCGACAAGCTCTACTCTGTATCGACTGGAAGACAGAAACTTTAAATTGCAAATTTTCGAACACAAACTCAGATTTCCGACGAAATAAATCAATATAATAAAAGATTTCCAAGACCAGGGTATCAACACCACAACGATAACCATGCAAAGTAACACATAAAGGCATAAAAGATCATGCTTTCCATCAAAATAACTTTCGTTATTAACAAATAGGCATATAGAGGCTTTCGCATAAACCCTAATTGTTACTAACCCTTGAAGACTCCACCTTGATTGTATGATCTTGAGAACTAACGTGCAGGTGATCTAAAGGATGACGAAAGACAAAAAGGCTGGGTTTCAAGGTCTTGAAACCCAGACTAAAATATTTTGATCACTTATACGTTTATCTAGTTTAACTTGTTCTTTTATAGGATAGAATTTGAGGCCAATCTTTTTGGGCCTAAATTATAAAATGCTCTATATTGGGCTATATGATGAGACTTGGGCTTTATCGAATTATATATGAGTTTCTCATCTAACCCATTTTATGTACTAGATACATTATGCATATTCTTTCTTGATTTCACCTTTCTATACAAGGAAAGAATTGATCCATGGCTGATCATGCTTGATCATGAAGAAAGTCTAAGGAACATCTCGGAAGGCACATAAGGATCTGTTTTGGAAGGAATTCAAATGTATTGGAAAGAATTTGAAATTCAAACGGTTTTCCCTCCAAGAAACTCTACAAGTGTTCCTACTATAAAAAGACGAAGGCTAAGAAGGATGGAACTAACCAAGCATCTAAGCAACCACGCAAGCATTCATAGCATCCCAAAAGCACTCGTCAAGTTTCTCTTACATCCTCCTATTTCTAGTTGGTGATTATTGTTTAAGAGTTGAGAGAAACACAAGCACATATTGTACAAGTCATTTGTCTTACACTTAGAGTTCTTATACTCGATCAAAACACACTTGGTGTGTGGTGTAAGCTTTTATTTTACTTGTAAGTTTGAGAGCTAGAATAGAAGCGGTGAGGCTTTGTATAGAGAAAGGGAAGTTTCTCTAGGAAGTTCTAGGCTCAAAGGAAGTGAAATAAGAAGTGTTTGAATCCTACGGATTGGACAATCCTAGGCGGGGACATAGGCAAGTTGGTGCCGAACCTCGTTAACAATTCGTGTGTTCATCTTTATATTCCGCATTTACTTTATCACATTCGATTTTACTTTGTCAAGTTCTGATAGCCTATATCAAGGTCTTGACAAGTTGCACTAAATTTCTATTGTTGCGAAAATCGTCCATACTCAATTCATCCCCCCCCCCCCCTTCTAGTGTATTATTCATTGCCTTATAGACTCTTCAATTGGTATCAGAGCTTGGCTCACTGTTTTGATTTAATAATCTTGTGAGTTTTCAGTATGTCTACCATAGGTGATGGAGGTTTTGCTCAAGGAAGGTCAACCAATAGGCCTCCACTTTTCTGTGGCAATAACTTTGTCCACTGGAGATCACTGATGCAAATGTTCATCATTGATCAAGACCTTGAGCTATGGGGCCTGGTCAAGAATGGACCACACGTTCCTAAAAAGACTGTCGATGGAAAGCAAGTTGATAAAACTGAGTCTGATTACGATCAGATTGATCTTGAGAACATTGCTAAAAACTACAAAGCTATGAATCTATTATATTGCGCTCTCGATGCTAATGAGTTTAATCGTGTCTCAGCTTGCAAAAGTGCCAAGGAAATTTGGGACAAACTTATAGTTACTTATGAGGGCACAAGTCAAGTCAAAGAGAGTAAGATTAATATCTTTCTCAGGCAATATGAACTTTTCAAGATGAATCCCGATGAGACAGTAAAGGAGATGTTCACGAGATTCACTCAAATTGTTAACAACCTCGACTCACTCGGGAAAACCTTCTCCAACCCAGAAAAGGTTCGAAAGGTTCTAAGGAGCCTTCCAAAAACCAAGTGGGGTCCCAAGGTTACTGCAATTGAGGAAGCTCAAGATCTCTCTACACTACCATTAGATGATCTTCTCGGAAAACTTATCACTCATGAGATGATATTAAACGAGGAAGATGGAGAAGTACCCTCAACAACAAAGAACCTTGCTCTCAAGGCAAAGAAAGATCACTCACAATCTGAGAGTGATGAATCAGACGACGAAGATGATCCCTTTGCTCTCATCACACGGGGATTAGCTCGAATTCTGAAGATGAAAACACAATTTTCCAACCGTGAAAATGCTGATTCATCTAGGTTCAAAAGCAAGTCTCCCAACACGTCAAAGAAGCCAAAAGTGCTAACATGTTTTGAGTGTGGCGAGATAGATCATCTCGTAAAGGAATGCCCTATGAAGAAAAGAAATAAGTTCAAGAAATATGAACAAAAGAAAAAGGCTATGCTTGCAACCTGGAGTGACTCAGATTCATCATGTGACTCAGACACCGAAAAAGAACAGGCTAATCTCTGTCTTATGGCTGAGCACGAAGGATCACAGACTCAAGACCTTGAACAAGTGGTAAGAAATCTAATGTCTAGTCCTCCCGATGTTCTTTCTGAAGTCCTAAGAAATATGATTTCTAATGAAGATGCGTACAACAGTGAAATCAACACCTTGAAGGAAAAGCTGATAGATCAACAGAAATGCATCAGTGATATGTCGCTGGAAATGAAAAATCTTGAAACATCTCGGACAGCCCTTGACATTAAAGTCAAGACCTTGAGCTCAGAAAATTCTGATCTCAGGCAAAGCCTCTCCTCTTTAAAGAATCGTAATGAGGATTTAGAGAAAGAGAAGGCAAGGCTAACCGATAAGTGTCAAGACCAGCAGACTTCACTCATTCAATTCACCAGATCTAAAGCTAATCTTGATAAGATGTTGGGTGAACAACAACTCTCTATTAATAGAAGTGGTATTGGATACAACAAGAACTTTCCAAAGAAACCTAGTACCACTTTTGTTAAAGCTAAAGGCTATTGGCGTTCACCTACTTGCTTCCATTGTTGTAAGAAAGGGCATGTTAGAGAAACTTGTCCATATAGGAGAAAGGATCCCTACATCATTAGAAATACATTTCCAGTTCGACTTAATGAACAGATAAAACAAGTTTGGGTTCCTAAAGGGACAAGACTACCCAACATGGTCTATCCTCATTATGAATCTAAAACTATGTATTGGTCTAGCCGGAAAGGTTGATGTTGGTATTGCAGGATATCATCAAGAGCAAAGAGCCAAAATGGATAATGGACAGTGGATGCTCACGACACATGAGTGGAAGGAAATCACTATTTCAAGATCTTAAGGAACAAACCACTGGAACAATTACTCTTGGTGATAAAGGGAAGTGCAACATTATTGGTATTGGTAATTCAGAAAGTTGCATTAAGGATGTTTATCTTGTTGATGGATTAAAGTATAACCTCTTAAGTGCCTCTCAGTTGTGTGACAAAGGAAACAAAGTTGGCTTTGACAGACACAAGTGTGAAGTCAGGAATGAAGAGACTCATGATCTAATTCTCACTGCTTACAGGCACAACAACACTTATGCTGTAAATGCTAATCATATTACAGGTACAAAACTCAAGTGTCTCGAGGTCTTGACAGAAGACCCCAGCCTATGGCATAGAAGACTAGGTCATGTAAGCATGCACACCCTCAATAAGCTCAAAACAAGAGATCTTGTGAGAGGATTGCTGTTGTAAGGAGGAAATCGAGTTCAAAATATAGAAATATAATTCAAACCAGATTATGCCCACGCAAATAATTACAAGACCTCCTCCTGATGCAGCAGCGGGAAGTCAGGATCGATCCACGAGGAAGCGTGTCAGCTGATCCTAGGCAGCGGAGAATATCACGAAAGTCGACCACAGAAGTCCTCGAGCTCGACTAAGGGGTTAGTCGACAGAAGCTCGGACAGTCGAACACAGCAGCTCTGCTCGGCAAAGGTGGTCGATCTCGACAAGATGCTACTCGAGGTCGAGTACGGCTTGTCGAAGTTGAGTTGTTCTTCGTCGATTCCTGCACAGGTAAGCAACAGCGACTCTAGGTCGAGAATCAGCAACTCGAGGTCGACCACAGTTGGTCGAGATCGAGTAGACAGGGGACGAAAAACGAATGAAAATAAAGAAAATAAAGAACAAATGCTTTTTAGGGTTTCGACTAAACTTAATGTAAAAGAACTTCCAAGATTGGGGTTTGCAACGACAATAACCAAGCATGCATAAGGTAGAACCAAACAGATAATCATGTGAATCGCATTAAAGGATTAAGCTTTCGCCTTTTCCAACAATTAGACAACTCTCTCAAGAAACCCTAATTGTCTCTACTGATTTTATGTTTATAATCCAAGTTGTTAGCATGGATCTCCATTAGACGGGCAATAAACACATCAACAAGTAGGAAAATGTTCAAAACATGATAAAGGTCGGATCTTTACCTCAAATATGCATGGCTATCGTCGGGCTCGCCCCAACCCTAGAAGTGGGTGGACTACTCGCTCTTCATCGCAAACTCAGACATCTTTGATTGAAAGAAAACTAATTGCATTAAAATAAACCAAAGTTTACAACCGCTCGAAGCCAACTCCACTCTCGCTTCACAACTCCAATCGGCTGCTCACTTTCTCTCTCTCTCTCTACTTCTCCTACTTACTTCTCTCTGAAATTGAATGATTAATACTGAGCCCCATGGGCTTTATTTATAGCCTTCATTCCCTAGCTATTCTAGGAAAGAAGATATCTATCTCTATCTAAAATTATATCTAAAACTTTAAAAGATAAATAAATGTTTAAAAGAAATAAATCTTTAAGGAAAAGATAAAACTAATTAGGTAAGTCTTCATGATGTGATAGATCTTGTCTCCTTGATGATAGAACTTGATGGAATCGGATAGAATCTTCCGCCTTCGCGCCTAAGGAATCCCAAGTCTAGTCGGACAAGTCTCGTCGAGAAGCTGCTGGACACGGCTCTAGTCGACCTCGAGTAGGGCTTGTCGACCTCGAGTAGCATTGTTCGTCGACTGCTCGATGTGCTCGGACTTGGTCACTGGTGCTCGTCGACCTCGACAAGAGCTAGTCGATGTCGAGTAGGATTAGGTCATCGACGAAGCTTCCTCGGGTTGGCGTGCTCGACAACTGGATCTGGACTCTGGGCGTCGTCGACCTCGAGTAGCCTTCGTCGACCTCGAGTAGAGATGATCGTCGACTGGGCCTCCTCGAGTGGCTCTCCTCGGCAAGCTCGAACATGGCACAAGGTCTCGTTGATCTCGACAAGGGTTTGTCGATCTCGACCAGGGTTGCTCGGCTTCTCGGGCAGCTTCTCCTCGTCGACTCCGGGTGTGGTGTCTGGGCTTCGTCGATCTCGACTAGGGCTTGTCGAGATCGAGTTGGGTCCGGAGCCCGGGTTGGTCTGGTTCTCGATCAGGTCTTGTCGACCAAGGCTGCTCGGTTGGGGACACTCTTCCAAGATTGGACTTCCAAGATTGGGGGAAGAACTTACTTTGTGCATATTTGATCATATTTGACATTCTTTGTGCATTATTTCTTTTGCTGCATGGCTATTTTGGAATGCATTATTGATTTATGTGCTTAATTGCATGTTTTCCAAAAGTTTTGAAAAATGACCCCCATTGAAAATTTTGATTAATGTCACAGAAGCTTATATTGAACTCGACGATGCAAAATTGGATTCATTAGAGATATAGCATGAAATTGCCTAGTAAAGGGAAGTCACAATGAAATGCATTATTTCTTGAAAACCATGAAAGGAGGTAAAATTTGAAGTTGCTTTTGACATGTTGCATGATAAAAGGATGGAGGACTTTATATTTCCATATAATGCTCATATGTTTATATTCCTAGCCTTACCTATGCTTATGCATCATAAAAGCCATAATATGCCTTATTTCAAATATTGCTCCACATGATCAAAATATTGCCATTCTTTACCCTATCCGGGGATTATGTTGAGAATGATGTTACATTATGGAGATATTATATGGTGTTTATGTTGTGATTATTATCCTTATTGGAGTTTGGCAAGGAAATTGTTTGAATATATGGAAAAATTAATGAGTGAAAGAACATCCAATCACCTCAGGAGATAAAGGTAGATTGACCCTGCTCTCTAAGATAATAGTTTGGAGAGATGGGACACATTGTGAGGAGTCCAAAGCACTAAGTATCCGGGGCCATTCATGACACCCATGTTTGCGACTCGCGAGAAGGCAGTGCTGAGGTTAGAGAGGTAAAAGCATTATTATTGAGAAAAGCAATATGAAAGGTGATGAATTATATGGAGAAAGAATGTGGAATGAAACTCAAAGTTTGGAAATACTCCATTTCCCCGGATCAAAAGCACCACATTGCCAAAAATTGCCCACCTTTTAGCCATTTACCAATCTACTCCTTTATGAGCTTAAATTAAAGTCTTCTTGATTATCAATGCTTTGTCACTTATATTGTTTTTGCATAACCCTCCTTTTGTGAGTAGATGTTGCTTTTACATATTTGCACATGCATGAATCTGTGACACTAGTACCTTTTCGAGGATGGTAATTGATTGCAGGGACATATGAGAATGAATCTAAGATGTTGAGAGTTTTGAATTCTTCCCCTGAATGACAATTAAAAGTATTGCTTGAGGACAAGCAAGCTTAAGTATGGGGTGTTTGTTGTGAGCGGAATCTGCCATGTTTTACAGCAACTTTTATATCGATTTCTGTATACATTGCATTCATTTGGGCTAAGATAGTACAGAATCTATGTAGTCAATGTTTATTTGCCAAATTATGGAATCTACACCAGTTTCTGTTTAATTCGCAGAAATCGAGGCGTTTTACAGCAATTCTACAGAAGGTCGGAAAAGCTCGGAAAACCACTACAGAAGTCCAAGGTCAAAGCAGCAGAACAAGTCTGAGAGTTAAGGCTACTCGACATCGAGTAGGCCTACTCGACATAGACCACCATGTCCGGGCACAACTTGGTCGACAAAGCCATGGTCGAGAGAGCCAGCAACCCGAGCTCAGGAACCCAACTCGATCTCGACGAGCAGTGGTCGAGGTCGACGAAGCCCAGACGCCCATGTCTGGAGTCGACAAGGAGAGAAGCCGAGGACAACCAAGAGCACTCGCTGCCAGCGACCCAACTCGCTGCCGCGGAAGGGACCAGTCGCTGCCGCGGAAGAAGCCACCCGCTGCCAGCGGACAGAGCACCTCGACAAGACCTAGTCGGCAAACCTTACTCGAGGTCGACTAGGGCTTGTCGAGATCGACAAAGACCTTGAGCCATGTCCGAGCTTGCCGAGGAGAGACACTCGAGGAAGGCTAGTCGACAGGGCAACTCTTGTCGAGATCGACGAAGCCTACTCGAGGTCGACGAGAGCCCAGTGAGTCAAGTCCGAGCACGTCGAGTAGAGGAGCCAGCCAAGTCCAGTCGACGAAGACTCCTTGTTGAGGTCGACAAGACCTTGTCAAGGTCGACTAGACCGTGTTCCAGAATCTTCCCGACGAGGGTTGTCCGAGTAGAACTGGAGTTGCTTGGGCACGAAGGAAGACAGCTTGGCCGAGATCTATCATCATCTATCCATGGAGAGGGCAATCTATCAAGACATGAAGACCTACCCTAATTAGTTTTATCTTTTCCTTTTTTGATTTAATTCCTTTATTTTATTTATTTATCTTTTAGCAAGTAGATATAGATTTAGATATAGAGATAGATATCTTCTTTCCTAGAATAGCTAGGGAATGAAGGCTATAAATAAAGCCCTAGGGGCTCAGTTTTATTCAATTCAATTTCAGTGAGAGAGACAAAGAGTTCCAAGGAGAAGTTTAGGGAGTTCGAAGGTTTTAGGGTTTTGGCAGTTTGCGAAAGTTGATTGCCGGAATTGTAAAATCGTTGAATTTAGTTTAATGCAAGTTGTTCCTTTTCAATCAAAGATGTCTGAGTTTGCGATGAAGAGCGAGTAGTCCACCCACTTCTAGGGTTGGGGCGAGCCCGACAATAGCCATGCGTAATTGAGGTAAAGATCCGACCTTTATCATGTTTTGAGCATTTTCCTACTTGTTGATGTGTTTATTACCCATCTAATGGAGATCCATGCTAACAAGTTGGATTATAAACATAAAATCGGTAGAGACAATTAGGGTTTCTTGAGAGAGTTGTCTAATTGTTGGAAAAGGCGAAAGCTTAATCCTTTAATGCAATTCACGTGATAATCTGTTTGGTTCTACCTTATGCATGCTTGGTTATTATCGTTGCAAACCCCAATCTTGGAAGTCCTTTTACATTCAGTTTAGTCCGAAACCCTAAAAGCATTTGTTCTTTATTTCCTTTATTTTTGTTCGTTTTCGTCCCTGCCCTTGTCGATCTCGACCACCCACTGGTCGACCTCGACGACTGATTCTCGACCTAGAGTCGCTGTTGCTTAAGTGTGCAGGAATCGACGAAGCCCCAACTCGACCTCGAGTAGCCTCTTGTCGAGATCGACCACCCTTCGCCGACCTGTTGCGATGTGTTCGACTGTCCGAGCTTCTGTCGACTAGACCCTAGTCGAGCTCGAGGACCCCTGTAGTCGACTTCTGTCCGTGAGATTCGTCTGCTGCCTAGGATCCGCTGACACGCTTCCTCGTGGATCGATCCTGACTTCCCGCTGCTGCATCAGGAGGATGTCTTGTATTTATTTGGCGTGGGCATAATCTGGTTTGAATTATATTTCTATATTTTGAACCCGATTTCCTCCTACAACAATGGCCCAAGGTCTCGTCGATCTCGACAAGGGTTTGTCGATCTCGACCAGGGTTGCTCGGCTTCTCAGGCAGCTTCTCCTCGTCGACTCCGGGTGTGGTGTCTGGGCTTCGTCGATCTCGACTATGGCTTGTCGACATTGAGTTGGGTCCGGAGCCCGGGTTGGTCTGGTTCTCGATCAGGTCTTGTCGACCAAGGCTGCTCGGTCAGGCTTCGTCTATGTCGAGTAAGGCCTACTCGAGATCGAGTAGCCTTGACTCTCAGACTAGTTCCGCTGCTTTGACCTTGGACTTCTGGAATGGTTTTCCGAGCTTTTCCGACCTTCTGTAGAATTGCTGTAAAACGCCTCGATTTCTGACTTTCTGGAATGGTTCCCCGGAAACGGCGCCAATTTGTTGTAAGGAGGAAATCGAGTTCAAAATATAAAAATATAATTCAAACTAGATTATGCCCACGCAAATAATTACAAGCCCTCCTCCTGATGCAGCAGCGGGAAGTCAGGATCGATCCACGAGGAAGCGTTTCAGTGGATCCTAGGCAGCGGAGAATCTCACGAAAGTCGACCACAGAAGTCCTCGAGCTCGACTAAGGGGTTAGTCGACAGAAGCTCGGATAGTCGAACACAGCAGCTCTGCTCGGCAAAGGTGGTCGATCTCGACAAGATGCTAATCGAGGTCGAGTACGGCTTGTCGAAGTCGAGTTATTCTTCATCGATTCCTGCACAGGTAAGCAACTGCGACTCTAGGTCGAGAATCAGCAACTCGAGGTCGACCACAGTTGGTCGAGATCGAGTAGACAGGGGACGAAAAACGAATAAAAATAAAGAAAATAAAGAACAAATGCTTTTTAGGGTTTCGACTAAACTTAATGTAAAAGAACTTCCAAGATTGGGGTTTGCAACGACAATAACCAAGCATGCATAAGGTATAACCAAACAGATAATCATGTGAATCGCATTAAAGGATTAAGCTTTTGCCTTTTCCAACAATTAGACAACTCTCTCAAGAAACCCTAATTGTCTCAACCGATTTTATGTTTATAATCCAAGTTGTTAGCATGGATCTCCATTAGACGGGCAATAAACACATCAACAAGTAGGAAAATGCTCAAAACATGATAAAGGTCGGATCTTTACCTCAAATATGCATGGCTATCGTCGGGCTCGCCCCAACCCTAGAAGTGGGTGGACTACTCGCTCTTCATCGCAAACTCAGACATCTTTGATTGAAAGAAAACTAATTGCATTAAAATAAACCAAAGTTTACAACCACTCGAAGCCAACTCCACTCTCGCTTCACAACTCCAATCGGCTGCTCACTTTCTCTCTCTCTCTCTACTTCTCCTACTTACTTCTCTCTGAAATTGAATGATTAAAACTGAGCCCCATGGGCTTTATTTATAGCCTTCATTCCCTAGCTATTCTAGGAAAGAAGATATCTATCTCTATCTAAAATTATATCTAAAACTTTAAAAGATAAATAAATGTTTAAAAGAAATAAATCTATAAGGAAAAGATAAAACTAATTAGGTAAGTCTTCATGATGTGATAGATCTTGTCTCCTTGATGATAGAACTTGATGGAATCGGATAGAATCTTCCGCCTTCGCGCCCAAGGAATCCCAAGTCTAGTCGGACAAGTCTTGTCGAGAAGCTGCTGGACACGGCTCTAGTCGACCTCGAGTAGGGCTTGTCGACCTTGAGTAGCATGGTTCGTCGACTGGACTCCCTCGGCTAGATCTGCTCGATGTGCTTGGACTTGGTCACTAGTGCTCGTCGACCTCGACAACAGCTAGTCGATGTCGAGTAGGATTAGGTCATCGACGAAGCTTCCTCGGGTTGGCGTGCTCGACAACTGGATCTGGACTCTGGGCGTCGTTGACCTCGAGTAGCCTTCGTCGACCTCGAGTAGAGATGATCGTCGACTGGGCCTCCTCGACCTTGAAAAACATACCTATTGTCTCCATTAGGAGTGATCATGGTAGAGAATTTGATCAACTTAAGTTTGATTTGTTCTGTGCTAAGTATGGAATTTCACACAACTTTTCAGCACCTAGAACTCCTCAACAAAACGGAGTTGTGGAACGAAAGAACCGCACTTTGGAGGACATGTCTAGAACAATGCTTTTGGAAAATGGTTTGCCAAAAATCTATTGGGATGAGGTTGTTAATACAACCAACTACATCTTGAATCGATGCTTAATTCGTCCCATTTTGAAAAAGACTCCCTATGAACTTTTCAAAGGAAGAAAGCCTAGCATTTCCTACTTCAAACCTTTTGGATGCACTTGCTTTGTTCATAACAATGGCAAAGAAAATCTTGGAAAATTTGACGCACGTAGAGATGAAGGTATCTTCCTTGGTTATTCTACTACTAGCAAAGCTTATAGAGTTTATAACAAGCGCACCAAAATTGTTGAGGAGTGTATCCATGTGGTATTCGACGAAAGCAACAACGGTGTGTTGAGTGAAGGTTTTGCAGATCTCAATCTAAATCATCATGATTCGGATGGAGAAGAAGAGGACAAGGCTGAAAATAAGCAGGACCAAGAAAGAAACATGCAAGAACAAATCAAAGATACCAACGAGCTATCTCAAGACCTTGAGAAGGGACTACAAAATCAGGATTCAGTCATTGAAGAATCCAACACTCAAATTATCTCTCAAGACCTTGAAGAGAGACCTGCTACTATCTCTAACAATCAGGGACCAAAGCTACGAAAATTCAAACATGCCTCTTCACACTCAGCTCAAGATATCATATCAGATCCATCCTCTAGGGTACAAACTCGATCTAGATTAAAGAATCTTTGTGCCTTTTATGCTTTTGTTTCTCTTGTAGAACCAAAAACCCCAGCTGAAGCACTCAAGGACTCGGACTGGATCACTGCCATGCAAAATGAGCTAAATGAGTTCGAAAGAAACAAGGTATGGACTCTTCAACCCAGGCCACAACACCAATCAGTCATAGGGACTAGATGGGTGTTTCGGAATAAACTGGATGAAGCAGGCAAGATCATTCGAAACAAAGCAAGACTTGTTGCTCAAGGATACAATCAAGAAGAAGGTATATACTACGAGGAGACATTTGCTCCTATAGCAAGGTTAGAAGCTATACGAATATTACTTGCTTTTGCATCTTTCATGGGTATCAAGCTATTTCAAATGGATGTCAAATGTGCATTCCTAAATGTCTTCTTAGAAGAAGAGGTTTATGTTGCTCAACCACCAGGTTTTGAAAGTGAAGAATTTCCTAATCATGTGTATAAATTGGACAAAGCTCTCTATGGTCTCAAACAAGCCCCAAGAGCTTGGTATGAAAGATTGTCCAAATATCTTCTTGTTGTGAGCGGAATCTGCCATGTTTTACAGTAACTTTTATATCGATTTCTGTATACATTGCATTCATTTGGGTTTAAATAATACAGAATCTATGTAGTTTATGCTTATTTGTCAAATTATGGAATCTACACCAGTTTCTGTTTAAATCGCAGAAATCGAGGCGTTTACAGCAATTCTACAGAAGGTCGGAAAAGCTCGGAAAAACACTACAGAAGTCCAAGGTCAAAGCAGCGGAACAAGTCTAAGAGACGAGGCTACTCGATCTCGAGTAGGCCCTACTCGACATAGACCACCATGTCCGAGCACCAGCTTGGTCGACCAGGCCTGATCGAGAGCAACCCGAGCTCCGGACCACTCGCTGCAGCGGAAGTGACCACTCGCTGCCGCGGACCAAGCCACTCGCTGACAGCGGAAGAGCCAGCTCGCGGAAGCGGAAGCAGACACCCAACTCGACCTCGAGGAGCACTTGTCGAGGTCGACGAAAACCTTGAGCCATGTCCGAGCCAGTCGACTAGACCTACCCGAGAAGACCTAGTCGATAGAGCCATCTTACTCGAGGTCGACGAGGCCAACTCGAGGTCGACTAGACCGCGCTCCAGAATCTTCTCGACGAGCCTTGTCCGAATAGAATTGGCTTTCCTTGGGCGCGAAGGCGGAAGATTCTATCCTATTACATCAAGTTCTATCTATGGAAGGCGATCTATCAACATGAAGACATACTACCCTATTTAGAATTATCTTTTTCCTAGTTGATTTAATTCCATTATGTCATTTATTTATCTTTTAAGCCTTTTAGATATAGATAGATATCTTCTTTCCTAGAATAGCTAGGGAATGAAGGCTATAAATAAGGCCCTAGGGGGCTCAGTTTTAATCATTCAATTCTAAATTCAATTTCAGAGACAATTAGTTAGTTCCACAGAAAAGTTTAGGAGTTCTAAGGTTTTTAGGGTTTTGGCTTTCTGCGAAAGTTGATTGCCAGGATTGTAAAGACTTTTGAATATAGTTTATGCAAGTTAGTTCTTTTCATACATCAATGTCTGCAATTGCGATGAGGCGTGAGTAGTCCACCCACTTCTGGGGCTGGGATGAGCCTGACGGAGGGAAAACCTGTCGTTGATTCCGCCAAAGAAACTCAAACCTATAACTAGTATAGTAATAAGTAAGAGGTCGATCCCACAGGGAAATTTATAACTCACGCGTGATTTTAACGTTGATTAAGTAACCAGATTGGGGGTTTTAGTGTGAAAGTTTTAAAGCAAAATAACGAAAGCAGAATAAGTGAATTTGGTTTAGACAGATGAGAGAAGCAACTCCACCTACAATTTTCCACTTTATCGGATTGAAGCGATCCTTGTAACTTCTTCTCGTCCTATTACGTTTCCTATGAATGCCCTTGTCCCGACCTAATATAGTTACTAGTCCAATCAGTCCTAGAAACCCTTATCAATCGAACAGTCCCTAAAGAAGGATTTAACCCAATTGATAGCTTTAAGTTCAGAGATTAGCCAAGATATTTGCAGTCCCTAAAGAAGGATTTAACAACACATTCAACTCCCTACTCATTCAATTAGTTCAATCAGCCCTAAAGGAACAAGTGTGCCACTTAGGTTAAGGTTCACAATCAGGAATCTACAAAACCTTAGCGAGTGAATTGATCTAACGAGTTGGCCAGACAAGATAGAACAAAACAATAATTAATTAAGCACGAAGAAGTTGAAGCATTCACAAATAGGAAACCAGGAGCGAGAATTAGAAACTCACAATCAATCTGAATAAAGCTTCAAATTGCAGGCAGAATAGATGAGTTTAGTTCCTCATAGAAGACATAGCTCAAAATCTCTAAAAAGTCTAATGGTTGAATCAATAGAATGAATGGTTCTGAAAAATAACATAAAAGGCCTAATAAAAAGATCCAATTCGGCCTCCAAACAAAAATAGATAAAAACTAGGGTTTTCCAAAACGGCTGCGCGCTGTCCGTACGTGCGGCGGCCGCCGCAAGTGGTGCGGCGCCCGCCGCAAATACTCTCTTCGCTACCCGCTGCTGCGGGCACTGCTGCGGCCGCGGCAATAGCTGCGGCGCCCGCCGCACTCAGTTTTGCCGTGGTCTTGGCTTCCTTTGCGGGCTTCTCTCGTCTTGTCTTGCTTCTTTCTTCCTTGTTCCTTCCCATGTATCTTGTGTTCCTCTTCGATATATCGCATCTCCCATATGTATTCCGATTCAATCTGCGAGATAAACACAAATTTGCGCAGAATCCGAACTTTTCTAAAATAAACACAAGATGCAATTTAACAATAAAGCAAGCAAGAAATGCAACATAATTACAGTAAATGTATCTATAATGCCTATCTAAAATATGCATTATCAAATTCCCCCACACTTAACCTTTGCTTGTCCTCAAGCAATGATAGAATGAACATGAATCAATGTATCCCACAGGAAATCCCTTCAAGTTCCAACATTACCAAAAAGCAACATCATAGCAGGTGACAACATAAACCAAGCAAACAAACGTCATAGCATGTATTCAGGTGATCAAAGCTTAGAAGTAGACATCATCCAACCTCACCAGAAGTATGTGTTTCACTCATGTGTTTAGGCTTTTAGGTACAACTCTCAACTCAAACCAATAATGCACTAAGCTCATAGACATTGACCACCATATCACCAATTATCAACCAAAATGTCATTACTTGCGGGATAAAAAAAAAAAAAAATTACAATGCAACACTTTTATTTTTATTCTTTTCTTTGGTTTTCTTTTCTCTTTTTTTTTTTCTTTTTCTTGTCTTGGTGCTTTCCTTACGCGAAGTGCAAACATGGGTGTCATGAATGGCCCCGGACTATCAACACCTCAACTTACTAATATGAAGTCCACTCGAACACCTTTTGACGCAAGTTGCAAACATGGGTGTCATGAATGAACCTGGTTACTCAATGATCAAGCTTCTTTCCTAGTGGATAGTCTTCAACACCTTTTTGCGCGAATCATACCCATGGGTGTCATGCGTAGACCCGGTTACTCAGTGCATCAACCACTGCCACCTTATTTACTAGATATGCATAAAATTGAACAAAAAGACTCAAAATATAAACATAAACTCCGCAAGCAATAAAACATGTGCATCAGCCTTTAAAAATAGATACTGCAGTCAATGCCAAGAGGTAGCAACACTAGGCGAGTAATTCACACAATTGAGCAAAAGAATTCAAATAAGGCCAAACATCCTCACAGGGTCATGTTTTTAGGACTTCAATCACATTTTAGCTCAATCATACATGCTCAATTATATTTGCTAGCTCATGTTCCACAAAAATCAAATAGTAATAATAATCAAAACATCCAGAACTCCATGGGATTTGTATGATTCATGCTTGAAATTTAAAATAGAGGACAAACTAAGCAAGATGGGTATTTGAATAACACATATATATGCAATGCATGCTCTATTTTACTATTATTTTCGAAAATAATTTTTTTTTATTATTATTTTTTTTTTTTCGAAAATGCAGAACATAAATTAAATAAAATGCAGAAAATGCAGAAATTAAAATAACTAAATATTACAGACTTAAACATCTTCAGAAACTTAAACATGTCCTAAAATTTAATAGAAATGACATAAAATAACATAAAATACATATAAGTCTCCTCCCCCACACTTAAAATTTTCAGTGTCCTTACGGAAACAGTACAGACAACTAAAATAATCATAAAAAACTCAGAGTGAAGGAGGGTAGAACTAACCAATCACTGAGGTGGAGGCGGGTAAGGCGGCGACTGGTATGGCGGGATGTGGGGGTATTGCTGGCGGTAGTAGTACTGCTACTCCCTCCGCATCTCCTCGAGCTGGTATGTCGTGTGACTCCGCAATTCCTCTAACTGAGAGGCTGTGTCACTCCGCATTGCCGCTAACTGGGAGGCCGTGTCAGTCCGCATTGTCTCGAACTGGGTGGACGTGTACATCACATTGCGACTTATGTCGCTGAGGGTGTACTCAATTGAATCCTGGCGTAAAGATATGCGATGAAACTCATTGGCCAGGTAGTCCCGCAAATAGTCGTCCTCATCAGTCGAAGAATAATGATGTCCTGCTGACGTGCCAGCCTCCTGCTGTGCATCCCCCACATGATGATCTCTCGGTGCAGGGGCATCCTCCTCCTCATCATCCTCAGGAACCTCCTCCGCAGCCTGCTCCTGATCGCCTGCGATGTAAAGGGTGTTATCGGAAGGTCCATAAGGTAGGAGCCTGGGAAGACTCAATCGGTGCTCTCCACGGTTTCCGGACTTCCAAATCCAGCCTCTTCCATCATTACCCTCGAGCACAACCGCCCTCCTAAGCTGCTCTGTAGTGTAGGTGTACCCACCAGACATGGGGGTACCGCACTGCTCAGGCGATAAGTATTGGTAGGCTATGAGGCTGATCATGCCTCCTAAGCCAAACCTGCCTGACTTGGCCCCCTGGATCCTCAAACAGTTCTCAATAAAAATCTCAACCCAGTCTGGTGTACCATGAGACTGGGGAGCAAAGCTCCATAACCAAGCGAGATCAGCAGCGTATACCTTGTTGACATCTCCTCTGCCGCTAAAGGCCATAGCTAAGACCTTGTGGACAAGACGGAAGCAAGGGTGGACAAAACTGTAGTTGTATTCCCCCTTGTGGCTATCAAAAACTGTTCCAGTAGCCTTGAACCACAGGTCATGACGTTGTTGCTCAGTGGTCATAGAAGCCCAGTTCGGGGTGGCCGCCTGTGATATCCCGAACTGCTGGCGGAGGTTGTCAAGCGTGCAGACATGAGGTTGGGCCAACAAGTTGAACCGAACCCTAGAATCGTCTACCCTTTCGAATGTAGCTAAGAACTCCCATGCGAGCTCGGGGTAGGTCGGGGCACTGCGATTTAGAAAACCTCCCAACCCGCCATGGGTGAGCATCTGGTGAGTGACATCCAACATCCCCAGCGTCTGTAGTGCTGGGGTGTGAAAGAACTTCGTCTGAACGAAGCGCTTAGCATCGAAATTCTTAAAGATCCTCCTCTGCTCGTCGGATGCATTTCTTAGTCTGCGCACCATCTGTAACAAATTCCAGCAGTATATATCGACATCCCCAAACAGATTCAGATTTCAACACCACCAAGCACAATTCAAACATAATCCAAGCACATCACAAGTGGCTCAAGATCTCCAATAAGCAACCCAAACTCAAGAACACTTCATAATATATCAATAATCCCACCTCATATAATCAATTCACACCAAAGCTCTAATTTTAATAGTAACACAAAAAATCAGCCCTTACTAGAGATGAAAAAAAAATCAGCCCCATATTTCATATTTGCACAAATTCACCCCTTAGAGAATAACAATAATATCCCACGTTACTCAAAATATCACTTTCAAACCAAACCTCCACCATCAAATCTCATAAACTCAATATATCAGCCCCATATATAAGAAAATCAGTCCCCACAAAACAATTTATTCAACACAAATTTCCACCTTTCATCCATGAACAACTCCAAAATCCAATCTCTACCTAATTCTCAATATATGTAAAATCTGAATTTTTGGAGAAAAGAGGGAAGAAATCATACCTTGAGAGTTTAAAGGAAGGAGGGAACTTGAGAATTTAGGAGATTAGGGGCTGAGGTCGTGCACAGGGGCGGGCGCAGAGGGTGCGGCGGCCGCCGCAACACCCTTGGGTTCCCTTGCGGCGGGTGCCGCTTGAAACACCCCCCTGGCGGCGGGCGCCGCAGAGGGTGCGGCGGGCGCCGCTCGTTGTACTCGGGTATATTTAGTTTTTTATTTATTTTTTTTTTTTTAAATTAAATTAATTAATTAACTACCTATATGATTACTCCTAGATTAGCTAATGGTCATTAACTAAAACAACAATAAAAATGAGAAAGATAGGGAACTTACCTCGGGTTGCCTCCCGAGAAGCGCCTTTGTTTTAAGTCGTTGGCTCGACGTGATGGCCCTTGAGTGGCCTAGTCGGTTGGTTCAGCAAGCACCAACTCCTCTTCTTCATTATGCGGTATGTTCTCAAAGTAAGGCTTAACTCTATGCCCATTGACCTTAAAGAGCTCATGAGATTTAGGGTCATAGAGTTCAATTGCTCCATGAGGGAATATCTTTGAGATGGTGTATGGTCCTTCCCACCTTGATCTAAGCTTTCCTGGGAAGAGTTTTAGACGTGATTGGTATAGGAGGACCTTGTCTCCCACATTAAGTTCCTTCCGCAGGATATGTTTGTCATGCCAAGCTCTTGTCTTCTCCTTATAGATCATTGCATTATCATAGGCATCCAGACGTAATTCCTCCAGCTCCTGCAATTGCAGTTTCCTGAATTCTCCCACTTCATTCATTGCCATATTGCAGTTCTTGACAGCCCAGTATGCCCTATGCTGAAGTTCCACCGGAAGATGACAAGCCTTACCAAACACAATTCGATAGGGGGACATACCAATTGGAGTTTTATAGGCCGTTCGATAGGCCCAAAGAGCATCATTCAGCCTTAGACTCCAATCCTTCCGATTAGGAGCCACTGTTTTCTCCAGAATGCTCTTAATCTCCCTATTCGATACTTCTGCCTGACCATTGGTTTGCGGGTGATAAGCAGTGGACACTCTATGCGTGACATGATACCTTTTTAGCAGAGCAGTGATGGTGCTATTGCAAAAATGTGTCCCCCTGTCGCTTACTAGAGCTTTAGGTACCCCAAATCTTGCGAATATTGTGTCTTTTAGGAATTCTGCAACTACCTTAGAATCATAAGTTCTGGTGGCCTTTGTCTCCACCCACTTGGAGACATAGTCCACCGCAAGCAAAATATAGATATTCCCAAAAGAACTAGGAAAGGGACCCATAAAATCAATACCCCAAACATCAAAAATTTCACAAAATATAATCTTAGTTTGTGGCATTTCATTTCTAGCTGATATGTTCCCAATCCTTTGGCATCTATCGCAAGATTTACAAAAAGCATTAGCATCTCTAAATAGGTGAGGCCAAAAGAAACCTGCTTCTAATACTTTCCTAGCAGTCTTTTGAGGACCAAAATGGCCTCCACATTCATGAGTATGACAAAAAGTAAGGACAGATTGTACCTCATTGTCCGGCAGACACCTCCTAATTACCTGATCAGCACAATGTTTCCAAAGGTAGGGGTCGTCCCAAACGTAGAAGCGAGAGTGATGTCGAATCTTGTCCTTCTGAGCTTTGGTAAAGTTTGGTGGAAATTCCCCCGTGACCAAGAAATTCACCATATTGGCAAACCAAGGCCGAGGAGTATGGACACCCATCAACAATTCAGAAATATTGGAACTTACCTCGTCGGATGGAACGGCAACCTCCGTTTCCGTCTTTTCCTTCAGCTGTGAAGAGAGGTTGTGAGTGATATAGAATAGTGTATCGTTAGGGAACTCACCGTGAATAGGTCTTTGATCTTCCGGCTTGTCCTCTCCTTGGACAAGTCTGCTGAGGTGATCCGCTACTAAGTTTTCTGCACCTTTCTTATCTTTGATTTCGATGTCAAATTCACTCAAAAGTAAAATCCATCGAATCAATCTTGGTTTCGCTTCTTTCTTAGTTAATAGATAACGAAGAGCAGCGTGATCAGTGAAGACAATTACCTTAGCTCCTAGGAGGTAGGAGCGAAATTTCTCCAGTGCAAAGACCACAGCCAGGAGCTCTTTCTCAGTGGTTGAGTAGTTCCTTTGCGCTCCATTCAGCGTCATGGAGGCATAGTAGATGACATGCGAGCTCCTTCCTTCCTTTTGTCCCAAAACAGCCCCCACAGCATAATCGCTGGCATCACACATAATCTCAAAAGGTTGCGACCATATGGGTGATTGAATTATAGGAGCGCTAGTTAGGCGACCTTTAAGCTCATCAAAGGATGCTCTACACCTGTCATCAAACTCAAAAGCTACTTCCTTTTTCAATAATTCACAAAGAGGTGCAGAAATCTTAGAAAAATCCTTAATAAACCTGCGATAGAACCCTGCATTGCCTAAAAAGGAGCGAATCTCACGCACATTGGTGGGGTAAGGTAGAGACTGAATAACATCAATCTTAGCCTTGTCTACCTCAAGACCCCTGCTAGATACAATATGACCCAACACAATACCTTGCTCAACCATAAAATGACACTTTTCAGAATTAAGAACCAAATTGGTGTCTACACAACGCTTAAGCACAAGTGACAGATGATGTAAGCAAGTATCAAAATCATCACCATGCACAGTGAAGTCATCCATAAATACTTCAATAAAATGTTCCACATACTCAGAAAATATGCTCACCATACACCGTTGGAAAGTCCCAGGTGCGTTACATAGCCCAAAAGGCATTCTGCGATATGCAAAAGTGCCAAAAGGGCATGTAAAAGTCGTTTTTTCTTGGTCCTCCGGTGCTATGAGTACCTGAAAATATCCTGAGTAGCCATCTAAAAAGCAATAAAAAGAACGGCCGGCAAGGCGCTCAAGCATCTGATCAATAAATGGAAGGGGGAAATGGTCCTTGCGAGTGACTGCATTTAATTTACGATAATCAATACAGACTCTCCATCCAGTCTGAACCCTACTAGGGACCAATTCACCATCCTGATTTTCAACAACAGTAATACCTCTCTTCTTAGGGACAACCTGAGTAGGACTCACCCATTTGCTATCAGATATGGGAAAAATCATATATGCCTGAAGGTGTTTCAGCACCTCCTTCTTTACCACTTCCATCATTGGTGGGTTGAGTCTTCGCTGAGGTTATCTAGATGGCTTGGCATCATCCTCTAATAATATCCTATGCATGCAGAGGGTAGGACTGATGCCCTTAATGTCCGCTATTGTCCATCCTAGCGCCTCCTTGTTCTCGTTTAGAATATTCACCAATCGCTCCTCCTGTCCAAATGTCAATTTGTTAGAAATAATGACAGGTAGAGTATCATTTTCACCAAGGAAAGCATATTTAAGGTGATTAGGAAGTTGTTTCAATTCAACATCCGGCGCTTGGATAATGGATGGAAGAAGCTTTTCAGTGGGAAAGGTCAGCTCGATGCGGTCTCCCCTCGGTGGCACATATGTGGGAGATCGATGATCTAGAGCTACTATAGCCTCCTGCAGGTCAGCTGACAATACATAATCTCTAGCAATTTCATCTATAGGAGCCTGTAAAGCAACCTCCATCTCTAGCAATACATAATCTCTAGCAATTTCATATGTGGGTGGACTACTCACTCCTCATCGCAATCGCAGACATTGATTGATGAAAAGAAATAACTTGCATTAAACTAAATTCAAAAGCCTTTACAATTCCGGCAATCAACTTTCGCAGAAAGCCAAAACCTTAAAAACCTTAGAACTCCTAAACTTCTCTATGGAACTAACTAATTGTGTCTTGAATGATGATTAAAACTGAGCCCCATGGGCCTTATTTATAGTGATCTATTCCTTGCTAGTCAAGGATTAAATCTTCTATCTCTATCTAAAATTATATCTAAAAGCATAAAAGATAAATAAATGTTTAATGGAATTAAATCCATAAGGAAAAGATAAAACTAATTAGGTAACATGTCTTCATGATGATAGATTCCGCTTCCCATAGATAGGACTTGATAGATCGGATAGATCCCAGCAATTCTCGGATTCCTTCATGGCCAAGACATCCAAATTCTACTCGGACAAGACAAGTCGAGAAGATTCTGGAAGCGGCTCTACTCGACCTCGACAAGGTTTTGTCGACCTCGAGTAGGATTAATCGTCTCGGCTCGCTGGTGCTCGATGTGCTCGGACCTGGGCTCCTGGGTGCTTGTCGACCTCGACCACGCCCAGTCGATCTCGAGTAAGGTTGGTCTTATCGATTGGCTCTGCTCGGGTAAGTCTAGTCGACTGGCTCGGACAAGGAGTCAAGCTCTCGTCGACCTCGACAAGGGCTCCTCGAGGTCGAGTTGGGTGTTGCTTCCGCTTCCGCGAGCTGGCTCTTCCGCTGGCAGCGATTGGCTTGGTCCGCGGCATCGACTTTCCTTTTCCGCTGCAGCGAGTCTCCTTGGTCGTCCTCGGCTAGCTCTCCTCGACGACTCCGGGCATGGGTATCTGGGCTTCGTCGACCTAGACTAGTGCTTGTCTAGGTCGAGTAGGGTTCCGGAGCTCGGTTTGGCTGGCTCCTCGAGCAGGCTTGCTCGACTATGTCTGCTCGGCCATGGCTTGTCTATGTCGACCAGGCCTACTTGAGATCGAGTAGCCTGGGTCCCTGGACTTGTTCCGCTGCTTTGATCTTGGACTTCTGTAGCGGTTTTCTGAGCTTTTCCGGCCTTTTGTAGAATTGCTGTAAATGCCTCGATTTCTGCGATTTAAACAGAAACTGGTGTAGATTCCATAATTTTGGCAAATAAACATAAACTACACAGATTCTGTACTATCTTAACCCAAATGCGTGAAATGTATACAGAAATCGATATAAAAGTTGCTGTAAAACATGGCAGATTCCGCTCACAACAAACACCCCATACTTAAGCTTGCTTGTCCTCAAGCAATACTTTTATTTGTCATTCAGGGGAAGAAATCAAAACTCTCAACATATCAGATTCATTTTTATATAACCCTGCAATTGATTACCATCCTCGAAAAGGTACTAGTGTCACAGATTCATGCATGTGCAAATATGTAAAAGCAACATCTACTCACAAAAGGAGGTTATGCACAAACAATTTTTATGTGACAAAGCATTGATAATCAAGAGGACTTTAATTTAAGCTCATGAAGGAGTAGATTGGTAAAAGGCTAAAGGTGGGCAATTTTTGGCCATGTGGTGCTTTTGAATCCGGGGAAATGGATCACTTTCAAATTTTGAGTTTCATTCCACATTCCTTTCTTCCTTTGATTCATCACCTTTTATATTGCTTTTTTTCAATAATAATGCTTTTACCTCTCTGACCTCAGCACTGCCTTCTCGCGAGTCGTAAACATGGGTGTCATGAATGGCCCCGGATACTTAGTGCGTCGGACTCCTCACAATGTGTCCCATCTCTCCAAACTATTATCTCAGAGAGCAGGGTCAATCTACCTTTATCTCCTGAGGTGATTGGATTTTCTTTCACTCATTAAATTTTCCATATATTTCAAACAATTTCCTTCCAAACTCCAAATATGATAATAACACAAACACCATATGACAATCTCCATAATGTAACATCATTCTCAACATAATCCCCGGATAAGGTAAAGACTGGAAATATTTAAATCATGTGGAGCAAATATTTGAAATAAGGCATATTATGGCTTTTGTGATGCATAAGCATAGCTGAGGCTAGGATATAAACATATGAGCATTATATGGAAATATAATGCTCATACAAGTCCTGCTCGGGTAAGTCTAGTCGACTGGCTCGGACAAGTCCTCCATCATCTTATCACGTAATATGTCAAAAGCAACTTCAAATTTTACCTCCTTCCATGGTTTTCAAGAAATAATGCACTTCATTGTGACTTCCCTTTACTAGGCAATTTCATGCTATATCTCTAATGAATCTAATTTTGCATCGTCGAGTTCCATATAAGCTTCCATGACTTTATTCAAAAAATTCAATGGGGGTCATTTTTCTTTAAATTTTGGAAAATATGTATATAAGCACATAAATCAAATAATGCATTCCAAAATAGCCATGTAGCAATTCTTAAGAAATAATGCACAAGTATGTCAAATATGATCAATATGCATAAAGTAAGCCCTTTCCCCACCCCATACTTAAATATTACAGTGTCCTCACTCTATAAAAAACAATGTAAAGGGTAAAGAAAAAAACTCACAAGACATGAGTGCAGAGCTGCTAAATTTCGAATGGAGTACCTCCTAGTCCGAGTAAGTCTATAGCTTGGTTCTATCCATGGACCTGAAAAGTAGAAGACATATACCAATAATAGAAACAACAAAAACCAAAAACAAAAAACAAAGTCTCAAATGTCCTAAAAAGTCTATGTACATGCTCTAGATTTTAGAGTCGCTAGGCCGACTTCCATTAATGCTCAAGGTGGCATCTGCAGGGCCCATGTAGCTTGGGCCTCAAATAAGACTCCATTCTTGTCCATCAGCTGTAATCCTCCAGAATGGATCTTGTTCACCACGAACGGTCCCATCCGCTTCTTGTTGAATTAGTTGGGAAACCAATGATCCTTTGATTTAGAGACATAGAGCTTGTCTCCAACTTCATACTCCTTAGGCTCATCATTGGAAATCCTACACAGTCGCACATACCAAGGCAAACCTCTCCCATGTATAGATAAATCTTTAATGGAAATAGGAGAAGAAAGATCCATACCTTGGCTTACCTTCGCAGAAACGGAATCGGGCACCACGGTGTTTGGTCGATCTCGACTAGGGCTCCTCGAGATCGACGAGTCTGCTGGTCCTGGTGGTGGTCTGGTCGAAGGGTCAGAAGTCGAGGAAGAACAGGTCTTGTCGACCTCGAGTTGGCTGGTCGACCTCGACAAGGACTCTGCTCCTAGTGGTGGTGGCTTCATCGAGAACACAGGATCTGGTGGCGCCTGGCGGTGGTCGACCTCGACAAGGCTACTCGAGGTCGACGAGGGTTCTGGTCCTGGAGTCAGCGTCGTCGATGAAGGTGGCTCTGGTGGTGCTAAGTGTTGGTCGACCTCGACAAGGCTACTCGAGGTCGAGTAGCCTTCTCCTCCTGGTGGCTTGCTCATCGAGGAGGGCGGCGCTGGGCTCTCCGAGGGGTGGTCGAGATCGACGAGAGTGTTGTCGACCTCGAGTAGACTCGGCTTGTCTGGTTCGCTGCTCGACGAAGCTGGCGCTGGTGGAGTCTCCGTGGTCTGGTCGAGATCGACTAGGGTTCTACTCGATGTCGAGGAGCCCTGGTCGATCTTGACCCCATACTTAGCTCCTTTGTTCTCTTTAAGGATTGCCATGATCTCCTCCACCTGGGCCTCCATGTCCCTCTTTTCCAGCTCCTCAGGGGTCATATTCATGACCTTGGGTTCCCCGCAGGTGATGTAGCCAGCTGGGATAGATTTGACCTCTTCCATCGGACCCGTATATCTTTCAGTTTTGTTGAAGGAATACTCAATCACTTGATCGCTGATGTTGAAAGTGAGCACTCCTTTCCGTACGCTTATGTTGGCATCCACCGTCGCCAAGAATGGCCTTCCTAAAATAATTGGACAAGCAGGATCTTCTTGCATATCAACTATTAAGAAATCAGCAGGAACGAAGAATTTACCTACTTGTACTGGGACATTTTCCACCATGCCTGTTGGTATGACCACCGTGTTGTTGGCCATATAAAGTCTAGCATCCACAGGCTCCAGGGCACCTATCTTAATCTTAGACCAAATCGTTAAAGGCATAATACTAACACTAGCTCCAAGATCACATAGGGCATTAATTTTGTATGGACCAAATCCAATAGTTATAGCAAACTTACCTGGATCCGGCCTCTTCTCCAGTATGTCCAGATGGCTGCACTCCTCTGTGATTTCTGCCATCGATTGCTTTTTGCTCAGAATCTCTTTCAGGAACTTGACATAGGACGGCATTTCATTGAGAGCTTCTGTGAAGGGGATGGTGACATTGAGCTTCTGAAGCATCTTGATGAAGCGCTGAAACTTTTTCTCCGCCGGGTCCTTTAGAGATTTTGTTGGGAAAGACAGCTTCTTTTTCTGAGTCGGAGCCAGAACAGACGTCGGAGTTGCTGCAGATTTCTCTATGTTGACCAGGGGCTCCTCGATGTCGACTACAGGCTTGTCGACTTCGACCACATTGGGCCCAGTCGAGTTGCTGTTCGGCGCAGACGACGATTTTGGAGATTTCTCCTCGACCTCGAGTAGACCTTTGTCGAGGTCGACTAGGCTCTGGTCGAGATCGACGACGGGTTTGTCGACCTCGACTTGCTGTTCCTCGCTGTTCTGCTGCTTTCCAACTTCTGGCTCTTGAAGTTGATGGCCGCTTCTGAGTTTTACAGCAGCTATGTGTCCAGTCTTTCCCTTAGGATTTGGTTCTGTTTGCCCAGGGAGCTTGCCGGACTGTCGTGGGATCTGTGCAGAAATCTGTCCTATCTGCGTCTCAATTCCCCTTTTCCAGATGTCCAGTTCTCCAAATTTGGTGGTGATGTTCTGGAACTGGTTGTTGATGGTCCCTTGATTTCGTCGCATCTCCTCAAGGATTAGCTGCAGATCATCCTTCCTTTGCTCCCTTTCTGGATGTCCTGGAGCTCTGTAGGGTGGAGGATTCCTAGGGGGACCTTGGTTCCATTGTTGTTGATAAGGCCTTTGATCCCCCATATAGCGATTAGGCCCCCCTGCGTAAGCTGCATCCTCATGATGTTCTGCCATCCTGACTTGCTCTGTGTGTGGGCACTCAGTAGTGGTGTGCCTTTGCGATCCGCATTCTATGCAAGGCTGATTGACGGAGAGATACTTCACTTGTTTGAGGAGCTTCTTATTCTGGTCTCTGTAGTATTGCTCCCTGACATCTGGATCAATCTCCCTTGATGGCTCATAGAGGGGCATGGATGGTGCTGGCCTGTCGTATGGGTTCTCTTCATAAGTTGCAGTAGACCCATATTTGTTGTCGTAGTTGGTGAGCTTCTCTAGCACACCCCATGCGTCACTTGGCGGTATCGTCAGATACTCGTAGTGAGTATAATTGTTGATTCTGTCCTTAGTGACTTGGTCAAGAGAGTTGAAGAAGATCTCCTGAATGATGTAGGGTGGCTGTCCATGAGTAGGGCAAGATCGCAGAAGTTCCTTGTAGCGCTCCCATGCCCTTGCCAGCGGTTCCCCTTTCTGCTGTTTAAAGGCGGTGATTTTCTGGCGGAGATGTGCTGTTTTGGCCGGTGGGAAGAATTTGTTCAGAAACTCTTGCTCTACTTGGGCCCAGGTTGTGAGTGATCTTGCTTTCAGCCCTTCCAGCCATTTCAGTGCAGGCCCAGCGAGAGACCAGCGAAAAGATTTCATCTTGACATATTCCAAGGTTGTGCCTTCTGCAAGAGTACGACACATATCATGAAAATTAGTAATATGTTCAAGAGGACACTCATTAAATCTGTCGTAAAAGGCATTATTTTTAAGCTCTATAAGAAATTGAGTGCGAATTTCAAAAGAGTTTTCAGGGATTAGAATCGCCGATTCAGGCACGACGAGCGTTGGATGCATATAATCCTCTGCTGTGGTCGGATATTGGGCAAGCTCAGCTTCTGCTTGCCTTGCGCGTTCAGCTTCTTGTTCCCTTCTTGCTCTCTCAGCGGCGAGAGCGGCATTGTTGGCTTCTATTTCCGCCCTAAGCCTTTGGATCAGCTGCTCCTGTGTTTCAGCGGCCGACATGGCTCTTTGCAGTTTATTTCTGACGTGTAGAAGGCGCTCTGGGTTGTCTAAGCCGTAATACTCAGGTGGGAGACCAGAACGGCGCATACACCTGAAAAGTGACTCAAAGAAACAGTGAGATCTGACTACCTAAGGTGCGAATGATTGCTTCCCCGGCAACGGCGCCAATTTGTTGTTGCAGGAGGATGGTCAAGTATGAAATAAATATGAAATATAGTTCAGAACGACTCCCCTGTCTCAGCAAATAATACAAGACTTCCTCCCGTTGTAGTAAGAGAAAGTCAGGATCGAATCCACGAGGAAGCACGTCAGCAGTTCTTAGGTAGCTGTCAGATTCTTATAGCAGCAGCAGAGAAACACAGAAACAAACACAGAAGCAGAAACAAATAATCCCGGCAAGGGCAGCTAAGATAAAAGCAAAGACAGAAGCAAACAGAAAGTAACTCGAGGGCACAGAAGCTTGTCGATCTCGACAAGCTGTCCTCTATCTCGACAAGAGTAGTAACAGAAAACATAAAATAAAGCAAATGCAAACAACTCGACAAGCAGAAGGCAACCCAATCTCGACAAAGGTCAACTCGAGATCGACAAGAGGTACTCGACACAGAGAACAGAAACTGGAAATCGATGAAAACAGACGAAAGCCAACTCGACTAAGACAAAGCCTACTCGATCTCGACTAGATGCAACTCGAGATCGACCAAACAGTACTCTATGTCGACTAAAAACAGTAAAAGACAGAAACTTTAAAACTTGCAGAATTCGAACCAAAACTCAGATTTCGACAGAAATAAATCAATATAATAAAAGACCTCCAAGGCTAGGGTTTCAACACCACAACGATAACCATGCAAAACAACACATAAAGGCATAAAAGATCATGCTTTCCATCAAATAACTTTTGTTATTAACAACTAGGCATATAGAGGCTCTCGCATAAACCCTAATTGTTACTAACCCTTTTTCACATAATTAATCCAAGTTGCATTAAGATCACTTTCGCTTCAATAACACAAACAAGGATCACCTTCAACTCTCGCAAAAGAATCATGCTTTTAGGGATAGAAGATGTATCGCATAAAAATCTGACCTTTATCGCGTCGCCTCACATGGCCACCGTCGGGCTCACCCCAGCCCCAGAAGTGGGTGGACTACTCACTCCTCATCGCAATCGCAGACATTGATTGATGAAAAGAAATAACTTGCATTAAACTAAATTCAAAAGCCTTTACAATTCCGGCAATCAACTTTCGCAGAAAGCCAAAACCTTAAAAACCTTAGAACTCCTAAACTTCTCTGTGGAACTAACTAATTGTGTCTTGAATGATGATTAAAACTGAGCCCCATGGGCCTTATTTATAGTGATCTATTCCTTGCTAGTCAAGGATTAAATCTTCTATCTCTATCTAAAATTATATCTAAAAGCATAAAAGATAAATAAATGTTTAATGGAATTAAATCCATAAGGAAAAGATAAAACTAATTAGGTAACATGTCTTCATGATGATAGATTCCGCTTCCCATAGATAGGACTTGATAGATCGGATAGATCCCAGCACTTCTCGGATTCCTTCATGGCCAAGACATCCAAATTCTACTCGGACAAGCCAAGTCGAGAAGATTCTGGAAGCGGCTCTACTCGACCTCGACAAGGTTTTGTCGACCTCGAGTAGGATTAATCGTCTCGGCTCGCTGGTGCTCGATGTGCTCGGACCTGGGCTCCTGGGTGCTTGTCGACCTCGACCACGCCTAGTCGATCTCGAGTAAGGTTGGTCTTGTCGATTGGCTCTGCTCGGGTAAGTCTAGTCGACTGGCTCGGACAAGGAGTCAAGCTCTCGTCGACCTCGACAAGGGCTCCTCGAGGTCGAGTTGGGTGTTGCTTCCGCCGCTTCCGCGAGCTGGCTCTTTCGCTGGCAGCGATTGGCTTTGTCCGCGGCAGCGACTTTCCTTTTCCGCTGCAGCGAGTCTCCTTGGTCGTCCTCGGCTAGCTCTCCTCGACGACTCCGGGCATGGGTATCTGGGCTTCGTCGACCTAGACTAGTGCTTGTCTAGGTCGAGTAGGGTTCCGGAGCTCGGTTTGGCTGGCTCCTCGAGCAGGCTTGCTCGACTATGTCTGCTCGGCCATGGCTTGTCTATGTCGACCAGGCCTACTTGAGATCGAGTAGCCTGGGTCCCTGGACTTGTTCCGCTGCTTTGATCTTGGACTTCTGTAGCGGTTTTCTGAGCTTTTCCGGCCTTCTGTAGAATTGCTGTAAATGCCTCAATTTCTGCGATTTAAACAGAAACTGGTGTATATTCCATAATTTTGGCAAATAAACATAAACTACACAGATTCTGTACTATCTTAACCCAAATGCGTGAAATGTATACATAAATCGATATAAAAGTTGATGTAAAACATGGCAGATTCCGCTCACAACATTGACCATCAAATTCCATAGTAAGAGATCCTGAATAGACATCTATCTTAGTCCTATCAGTTTTCAAGAAAGGTCTGCCCAACAGAATAGGGCCTTCGCTGTTACCAGGACCCATGTCAATCACAAAGAAATCAGCAGGGAATATCAAATTGTCAACCATAACCAAGACATCTTCAACAATCCCCTTCGGGTAGATAGTAGATCGATCGGAAAGTTGAATTACTACCCGAGTGTCATTCAGAGGTCCCAACCCCAAAGCATGATAAACAGTAGAAGGCAAAACATTAATAGATGCTCCTAAATCTAACATGGCTTTGTCAAATTTAGTGTCACCTATCACACATGGAATAGCAAACATACCAGGATCACTGCACTTTTCAGGCATACGCTTTTGAAAGACAGCAGTGACATGTTCGCTTACCTTCACCTTTTGCTTACCTTTTAGCTTCTGGTTCCGCTTGATAGTGCAAAGTTCCTTCAAAAATTTAGCATATCGAGGGATGCTTTTGATCAAATTAAGCAAAGGAATATTTACCTCGCATTTACTGAATGTCTCGAAGATTTCCTTGTCGTTCTCATACCTCCTTGTATTATTCAGAGCTTCCGGGAAGGGCGGAATGGGCTTTGGAGTCTCCATAGGCAAGGGAGAAGAAGGAGTAGAAGAAGAAGAAAAAGAAGAAGGAGAAGGAGAAGGGTGAGAAGAGGAGAGAGGTAAGGAGGAAAACTCACCAGGAGGCGAATCGGCGACGGGTGAGGCAGCGGCGGGCACGGCAGGTGATGCGGCGGGCGCCGCAGCTTGCCAGGTTTCTCCTGCGGCGGGCGCGACTTGGAATCCGTCTCTGGCGGCGGGCACCGCAGGGGCCTGCGGCGGGCGCCGCAAGGGTTGCCGCGGGCGCCGCACCACCGTTTGGCCGTTTTCACCTTCAATGATTTCTATTTCTTCGTCCATTATCTCCTCATCGTCTTTTTGCTTTGTGACAACCAGTTCCTTGCCACTCCTAAGTGTTACAGCACTGACATTCTCCTTTGTCGAATTCTCAATGGTCTGTGACGAAAGCTTACCAGAACTATTTGCCTCTTTAGCACTTAAGATTTGAATGAGCTGACTCATTTGATTCTCAAGCTTTGTCATCCGATCGGATTGCTGCTTTTCTAGGTTCTCTATCCGCTCTGACTGTTGTTTTTCATTCCTCATGACTAATCGTGACAGTTTCTGCAGTGGATCCTCATTATCCCCATTTGATTGCTGCTGACCTCCCTATCGAGGTTCATATTGTTGTTGAGGTCTTTCCTGTTGCCCCCCTTGCTGATTGAAAGAGGCTTGATAGTTCCCGTAGCCTTGCTGATAGCCCCTATTGTAGTTATTGTTGTTGGAATACCCAGGATTTCCATAATTGCCTTGTCTAGGCCTTTGTTGAGCGAAGTTCCCAATGGCATTCAAATCAACATTAGGATCTTGTAGGATCGGGCACATGTCCATAGGATGAGTGAATTGATTGCAAAGACCACATGCCTTCAGTTGTTGAGGAGTCCTATCAATAACCATTTGTTTCATCATCTCCTTTACCTCTGCCATATCAGTCTGAAGTGCAGCCACATTAGCATCAACAGCGAGTACACCCCCAGCGCGAGGGCCCTTGTTGAACTGTCTGGAGCCCTCAGATAGCTCCTTAAACACCTCCCAAGTTGCGGCAGGTGTCTTGTTCAGCATGTTACCTCCACAAGCAGAATTCACTGTTTTTCGCTCTATATCAGTCAGCCCATTAAATAGAAAGAGAACCAGATCCTTTTGAGAGTACCCATGACATGGGCAGCTGGCGCAGAGTTTCTTGAAGCGCTCAAAATACTCATGTATAGACTCTGCCGCGTACTGCTCAATGCTGCTGATTGATCTTTTCAAAGCATTTAGCTTTGTTGCAGGGAAGTACATCTCTAAGAAAACTCTTTTCATCTCAGCCCAAGTGGTAATAGATCCCGGCGGTAAATAGAAGAACCATTCATTGGCGTCATCCTTTAGAGAGAAGGGAAAAGCTCTCAATTTGATTTGCTCTGCAGTGACGTCCTCAGGTTTCATCCCAACTACCACCCTATGGAATTCAGCCAGATGTTTGTGGGGGTCCTCCCCACTCAACCCATGAAACTTGGGTAAAAGATGAATTACCCCAGACTTAAGCTCAAATTTGACCCCTTCTGCTAGCGCAGGGAATTGGATTGCCAGGGGTTGTTGTGCTAGATCAGGAGCAGAAAGCTCCTTAAGAGTGCGGTTTTCGTTAGCCATCTCTGTTGTGGTGTCTCCTTGATCAAAAGGGAGTTCGCGAAAGCGATCACGAGCTTCTCGCCTTAGAGCGGCAAGGGTCCTTTCAATCTCTGAATCTAACGGCAACAAAGAAGAATTAGTAGCACGGGTATGGACCATATAAGACGGTCCACACCAAGATCAACAATAAAAACACACAAGAATTAAATAAAAGTTCCCCGGCAACGGCGCCAAATTTGACGGAGGGAAAACCTGTCGTTGATTCCGCCAAAGAAACTCAAACCTATAACTAGTATAGTAATAAGTAAGAGGTCGATCCCACAGGGAAATTTATAACTCACGCGTGATTTTAACGTTGATTAAGTAACCAGATTGGGGGTTTTAGTGTGAAAGTTTTAAAGCAAAATAACGAAAGCAGAATAAGTGAATTTGGTTTCGACAGATGAGAGAAGCAACTCCACCTACAATTTTCCACTTTATCGGATTGAAGCGATCCTTGTAACTTCTTCTCGTCCTATTACGTTTCCTATGAATGCCCTTGTCCCGACCTAATATAGTTACTAGTCCAATCAGTCCTAGAAACCCTTATCAATCGAACAGTCCCTAAAGAAGGATTTAACCCAATTGATAGCTTTAAGTTTAGAGATTAGCCAAGGTATTTGCAGTCCCTAAAGAAGGATTTAACAACACATTCAACTCCCTACTCATTCAATTAGTTCAATCAGCCCTAAAGGAACAAGTTTGCCACTTAGGTTAAGGTTCACAATCAGGAATCTACAAAACCTTAGCGAGTGAATTGATCTAACGAGTTGGCCAGACAAGATAGAACAAAACAATAATTAATTAAGCACGAAGAAGTTGAAGCATTCACAAATAGGAAACCAGGAGCGAGAATTAGAAACTCACAATCAATCTGAATAAAGCTTCAAATTGCAGGCAGAATAGATGAGTTTAGTTCCTCATAGAAGACATAGCTCAAAATCTCTAAAAAGTCTAATGGTTGAATCAATAGAATGAATGGTTCTGAAAAATAACATAAAAGGCCTAATAAAAAGATCCAATTCGGCCTCCAAACAAAAATAGATAAAAACTAGGGTTTTCCAAAACGGCTGCGCGCTGTCCGTACGTGCGGCGGCCGCCGCAAGTGGTGCGGCGCCCGCCGCAAATACTCTCTTCGCTACCTGCTGCGGCGGGCACTGCTGCGGCCGCGGCAACAGCTGCGGCGCCCGCCGCACTCAGTTTTGCCGTGGTCTTGGCTTCCTTTGCGGGCTTCTCTCGTCTTGTCTTGCTTCTTTCTTCCTTGTTCCTTCCCATGTATCTTGTGTTCCTCTTCGATATATCGCATCTCCCATATGTATTCCGATTCAATCTGCGAGATAAACACAAATTTGCGCAGAATCCGAACTTTTCTAAAATAAACACAAGATGCAATTTAACAATAAAGCAAGCAAGAAATGCAACATAATTACACTAAATGTATCTATAATGCCTATCTAAAATGTGCATTATCAGAGCCCGACGGTGGCCATGTGAGGCGATGCGATAAAGGTCAGATCTTTTTGTGTGATTCATCTTCTATCCCTATGAGCATGATTCTTTTGCGAGAGTTGAAGCGAAAGTGATCTTAATGCAACTTGGATTAATTATGTGAAAAGGGTTAGTAACAATTAGGGTTTATGCGCGAGCCTCTATATGCCTATTTGTTAATGACGAAAGTTATTTGATGGAAAGCATGATCTTTTATGCCTTTATGTGTTACTTTGCATGGTTATTGTTGTGGTGTTGAAACCCTGGCCTTGGAGGTCTTTTTATATATTGAGTTTATTTTCTGTCGAAAATCTGCGTTTGTCTTTAAATTCTGCAATTTTAAGTTTTCTGCATTGTTACTCGATCTAGACGAAGCTTTCTCGAGGAGCAAGCCACCAGAGCCAGAGCCCTACTCGACCTCGAGTAGGCTACTCGATGTCGACGAGCCGCCTTCTTCATCGACTTCTGCCTCTTCGACCAGACATCCACCAGAACCAGCAGCCTCGTCGATCTCGAGGAGCCCTAGTCGAGATCGACCAAACACCGTGGTCCCCGATTCCGTCTCCGCGAAGGTGAGCCAAGGTATGGATCTTTCTTCTCCTATTTCCATTAAAGATTTATCTATACATGGGAGAGGTTTGCCTTGGTATGTGCGATTATGCAGAATTTCCAATGATGAGCCTAAGGAGTATGAAGTTGGAGACAAGCTCTATGTCTCTAAATCAAAGGATCATTGGTTTCCTAATAAATTCAACAAAAAGCGGATGGGACCGTTCGTGGTGAACAAGATCCATTCTGGAGGATTACAACTGATGGACAAGAATGGAGTCTTATTTGAAGCCCAAGCTACATGGGCCCTGCAGATGCCACCTTGAGCTAAATGGAAAGTCGGCCTAGCGACTATAAAATCTAGAGCATGTACATAGACTTTTTAGGACATTTGAGACTTTGTTTTTTTTGGTTTTGGTTTTGAACACTTTTTAGTTTTGCTATTGTGGGTATATGTCTTCTACTTTTCAGGTCAATGGATAGAACCTAACTATATCAAACTCGGCCAGGAGGTGCTCCAGTCGAAATTTTGCAGCTCTGCACATTTGTCTTGTAAGTTCCTTCCTTTACCTTTGCTTTATTTGATTTTATACAGTGAGGACACCGTAATGTTTAAGTATGGGGTGGGGGAAGGGCTTACTTTGTGCATATTTGCCATATTTGACATTATTTGTGCATATCAAAAATTTATTTCTTTGAATTGCTACATGGCTATTTTGGAATGCATTATTTATTTATGTGCTTATATGCATGTTTTCCAAAAATTTGAGAAAAATGACCCCCATTGAAATTTTGAAATAATGTCATGGAAGCTTATATTGAACTCGACGATCCAAAATTGGATTCATTAGAGATATAGCATGAAATTGCCTAGTAAAGGGAAGTCACAATGAAATGCATTATTTTATTGAAAACCATGAAAGGAGGTAAAATTTGAAGTTGCTTTTGACATGTTGCATGATAAGAGGATGGAGGACTTTATATTTCCATAGAATGCTCATTGTTTGATAATCCTAGCCATACCTATGCTTATGCATCACAAAAGCCATAATATGCCTTATTTCAAATATTGCTCCACGTGATCCAAATATTTGCCATTCTTTACCTTATCCGGGGATTATGTTGAGAATGATGTTACATTATGGAGATGTTATATGGTTGTTGTGATTATTATCATATTTGGAGTTTAGAAGGAAATTGTTTGAAATATATGGAAAATTTAATGAGTGAAAGAAAATCAAATCACCTCAGGAGATAAAGGTAGATTGACCCTGCTCTCTGAGATAATAGTTTGGAGAGATGGGACACATTGTGAGGAGTCCGACGCACTAAGTATCCGGGGCCATTCATGACACCCATGTTTGCGACTCGCGAGAAGGCAGTGCTGAGGTTAGAGAGGTAAAAGCATTATTATTGAGAAAAGCAATATGAAAGGTGATGAATCAAAGGGAGAAAGAATGTGGAATGAAACTAAAAGTTTGAAAATACTCCATTTCCCCGGATCAAAAGCACCACATTGCCAAAAAAATTGCCCACCTTTTAGCCTTTTACCAATCTACTCCTTTATGAGCTTAAATTAAAGTCTTCTTGATTATCAATGCTTTGTCACTTATATTGTTTTTTGCATAACCCTCCTTTTCTGAGTAGATGATGCTTTTACATGATTGCACATGCATGAATCTGTGACACTAGTACCTTTTCGAGGATGGTAATTGATTGCAGGGACATATAAGAATGAATCTAAGATGTTGAGAGTTTTGATTTCTTCCCCTGAATGACAAATAAAAGTATTGCTTGAGGACAAGCAAGCTTAAGTATGGGGTGTTTGTTGTGAGCGGAATCTGCCATGTTTTACAGTAACTTTGATATCGATTTCTGTATACATGGCATTCATTTGGGTTTAAATAATACAGAATCTATGTAGTTTATGCTTATTTGTCAAATTATGGAATCTACACCAGTTTCTGTTTAAATCGCAGAAATCGAGGCATTTACAGCAATTCTACAGAAGGTCGGAAAAGCTCGGAAAACACTACAGAAGTCCAAGGTCAAAGCAGCGGAACAAGTCTAAGAGACGAGGCTACTCGATCTCGAGTAGGCCCTACTCGACATAGACCACCATGTCCAAGCACCAGCTTGGTCGACCAGGCCTGATCGAGAGCCAGACAACCCGAGCTCCGGACCACTCGCTGCAGCGGAAGTGACCACTCGCTGCCGCGGACCAAGCCACTCACTGCCAGCGGAAGAGCCAGCTCGCGGAAGCGGAAGCAGACACCCAACTCGACCTCGAGGAGCACTTGTCGAGGTCGACAAAAACCTTGAGCCATGTCCGAGCCAGTCGACTAGACCTACCCGAGAAGACCTAGTCGATAGAGCCATCTTAGTCGAGGTCGACGAGGCCAACTCGAGGTCGACTAGACCGCGCTCCGGAATCTTCTCGACGAGCCTTGTCCGAATAGAATTGGCTTTCCTTGGGCGCGAAGGCGGAAGATTCTATCCTATTACATCAAGTTCTATCTATGGAAGGCGATCTATCAACATGAAGACATACTACCCTATTTAGAATTATCTTTTTCCTAGTTGATTTAATTCCATTATGTCATTTATTTATCTTTTAAGCCTTTTAGATATAGATAGATATCTTCTTTCCTAGAATAGCTAGGGAATGAAGGCTATAAATAAGGCCCTAGGGGGCTCAGTTTTAATCATTCAATTCTAAATTCAATTTCAGAGACAATTAGTTAGTTCCACAGAGAAGTTTAGGAGTTCTATGGTTTTTAGGGTTTTGGCTTTCTGCGAAAGTTGATTGCCAGGATTGTAAAGACTTTTGAATATAGTTTATGCAAGTTAGTTCTTTTCATACATCAATGTCTGCAATTGCGATGAGGCGTGAGTAGTCCACCCACTTCTGGGGCTGGGGTGAGCCCGACGGTGGCCATGTGAGGCGATGCGATAAAGGTCAGATCTTTTTGTGTGATTCATCTTCTATTCCTATGAGCATGATTCTTTTGCGAGAGTTGAAGGTGATCCTTGTTTGTGTTATTGAAGCGAAATTGATCTTAATGCAACTTGGATTAATTATGTGAAAAGGGTTAGTAACAATTAGGGTTTATGCGAGAGCCTCTATATGCCTATTTGTTAATGACGAAAGTTATTTGATGGAAAGCATGATCTTTTATGCCTTTATGTGTTACTTTGCATGGTTATTGTTGTGGTGTTGAAACCCTGGCCTTGGAGGTCTTTTTATATATTGAGTTTATTTTCTGTCGAAAATCTGCGTTTGTCTTTAAATTCTGCAATTTTAAGTTTTCTGCATTGTTACTCGATCTAGACGAAGCTTTGTCGATCTCGAGGAATATCTTGTCGAGATCGAGTTGGTTTGCCTTTGTTGAGTCGTTTCTTTTCAGTTTCTGAGTTTCTGCTGTCGACCACCTTAGTCGACCTCGAGTAACTTCTGTGTCCTTGCTTAGTTTCTGCTTTGCTTCTGTTTTGCTTTGTTCTTTACTTCCTTTGCTTTACTTTTCTTGCTTTGTTCTTTGCTTTACTTTCTGTCTTTAGTTTCTGTCTTTGCTTTTGTTTTAGTTGCCCTTGCCGGGTTTATTTGTTTCTTTCTTTTCTGTGTTTCTGTCTTTCTGCTGCTTCTGTGAGAATCTGCAGCTACCTAAGAACTGCTGACGTGCTTCCTCGTGGATTCGATCCTGATTTTCTCTTACTACAACGGGAGGAAGTCTTGTATTTATTTGCTGACACAGGGAAGTCAGTCTGAACTTTATTTCATATTTATTTCATACTTGACCATCCTCCTGCAATAACACTTCTTGAAAATGGTTTTCAAAGAGGATTGATTGATAAAACTCTCTTCATCAAAACTCGTAGAAATGATCTTTTGATTGTTCAAATATATGTAGACAATATACTATTTGGTGCTACTAATGATTCCCTTTGCAAGGAGTTTTCTGAAATTATGTGCAGGGAATTCGAAATGAGTCTCATGGGAGAATTAAACTTCTTCCTTGGCTTACAAGTTCTTCAAACAAGTAAGGGTATCTTTTTGAATCAAGGGAAATATACCAGGGATCTACTAAAGAAATACAAAATGGAACAATCAAAGGTAGCAAAGACCCCTATGAGCTCCACTCTCTCCCTTGATCAAGATAAGAATGGTAAGAATGTGAACCAAAAAGAGTACAGAGGTATGATTGGTTCACTCCTATACCTTACTGCTAGTAGACCTGACATAATGTTCAGTGTATGTATGTGTGCTCGATTCCAAAGTGACCCCAAAGAGTCTCATCTCATTGCTGTAAAAAGGATCTTCAGATACCTAAATGGATCTCAAGACCTTGGGCTATGGTATCCCAAACAAAGTAACTTTCATTTAAAAGGCTACTCGGATGCAGATTTTGCAGGATACAAAGTTGATAGAAAAAGCACTTCTGGCTGCTGCCAACTCCTAGGATCCTCCTTGATAAGTTGGCACTCTAAGAAATAGAATTCAGTAGCCTTATCAACTGCAGAAGCCGAGTACATTGTTGTTGGTGCATGTTGCTCTCAGATTCTTTGGATAGCACAACAACTCAGAGACCTTGGAATTGACCTTAAAGGTATTCCTATCTTGTGTGATAATACTAGTGCTATTTCAATCACTAAAAATCCAGTGCAGCATTCAAGAACCAAGCACATTGATGTGAGACACCAGTTTATAAGAGATCATGTGGAGAAAGGTGATGTATCAATATCCTTCATATCCACTGACTTTCAGTTAGCTGATATTTTTACTAAACCACTCCCTGAAGATTGTTTCAATTTTATTAGATTGGAGTTGGGTATGCTTAATAGGGAAGCACTTTCTTAGGGGGAGCAATTGCTCCCTATTTGAAAGTTATGAATTCAAATGAAATCTCAAGACCTTGACTTCATAAGGTTTCTGGATGTTCATCCGAATAAAATTATTTTGGATCAAACTCTGGTTAATATCTTATGGATATTCAACAAGAGTATCTTTTAATGTTTCTGATTTTATCTTGATATCATTTACCCCTTTCAAATATTGATACTCACTTATCTTGGTTTCCGTTTTTATTTTTTTTAAATCTCTCTATTTTGTGCAAGTGGATGTGACACTTTGGGTTTAGAATTTTCAGAACATCATTACTTACTATTCACTTGAGTAACTGAATCTGTACTTGCCTTTTGAACAAAGAGAGAAACGATTCAGTTTCCAGTTTTTTAGCTTTTTAATCCCCTCTCTCTCTCTCTGTCTCATCCACTCCATTTTCACTCTCTGAATCTCTCTCTCTCTCTCTCCCTCTCTCTCGTCAAAATTCCAAAACCCTCTCTGTTTCTATAACCAAATGGCGGGATCAAAGAGCTCATCAGCATCTCCATCTCCAGCACCTTCTGCTAAGAGATATAAGATGTCGGCCAACAAGGGGAAGCAAGTTATAAAAGAATCTGAAGATCACTCAGAGGATTCAAGCGAGAGATCACCATCGCCACCACCTCTGATAAGAAAATCCAAAGGCAAAGCTCCAGCATCCACAGCTACTGCTCGTCCTCCTCAGGTACCCTCTAGCATTTCCCCCAATTGGTTTTGCAACAAAGAGGTTGAGGAGTCCTGGAAACAGGACTTTTGCAACCGTCGCTTATGCTTCTGTGATGCTGTCGATTTCAACCTTCTTCAATCCATGCCCTTGCCTTGCATTTCTCTCCTCAAATCTACCTGCTTCTGGACCTTGCTCAACCCTGGCAATTTTGCCTATCCCCGACTCACCAGACTCTTTTATGCCAACCTTACTGTTCATCGAGTGAACGGAACCCTAACCCTAGTATCCAAGGTCAAGAACAACCGAATCCGCCTCTCTCCTGAAAGCGTTGCTATCATCCTTGACCTTCCAACAGAGATTCCCACAAAAGAATTCCCAAGCCGATTTGAATGTCTCTCACGAGCACGAGAAGAATTCTTCCTAAAATCTCAAGGCCCTGGATCTTCATCTACCCTCAAACCCACTCACACTGCCCTAAACCTTCAAGCCAAGCTCATCTTCACCATTCTGGCTCGCTGTATCTTCCCACGTATCCATTCCAGGGAATTGGTGACCGAGAATCTTCTCGAGACCCTTTTCCTAATCATGAACGGATACGAGCCTGATTTACCCAAACTCATCCTCGACTACATGACCCATGTCTCCACCTCCTCTCGGCCTATGCCTTTACCATATGCAAACCTTTTGCCCAAAATCTTTGAAGCCTTTGACATCGACACATCAGGAGAAGAAAAGCAAACCTATAGTGGGATTGTTGATGAGGGTTGCCTAGATAGATTGGGCATTGCAAAAAATCTGAGGGGGCAATGGTTTCTGAGGAAAGACTCGAAGGGAAAACAGGTTGTTGAACCTAATATGAGTGAGGATAGATTGGCTGCTGTGGAGACTGAGACTCAAGACCTTAGGTTTGATATGAGTAGGATGTGGTCAGATGTGGTGATTCGCCAGGACCAGACTCATGAGCTCCTCTCTGTGGTCAACTGCAAGCTTGACCAAATGTTGCTCCTTAATGCTCTCACCTACACTGCTACAGGTTCTATCATGCCTCTAGAGCAAGAAACCTACAATCATGAGCGTGAGAAAACTGGGAACATCATCCTCAACTATGAAAATCAAGTGAAGAAACGTCCTATCCTACGCCCCACACATAGTGAACCCACCATTCTCACAGTCGAGCAATATGGTGTGGTTAAGAAATACAGGGATGTGGAGCGTCAGAAACAACTTGCACAGATGGAAAAAGACAAGGTCACCAGAGATGCTCTTGCAAGGTGGAGGAAGAAACGCAGAGATGAGGTTAGAAAGAAATACCTTCCACCCAACAAGCAGTACCCCACCTTTGGCGAATGGGTTGAAGAAGGAGCTGGAATTTTCCCTCCTGAAGATCCTAATGCTCCTGGCGCCCCTGGTACATCCTCTGATGCTGGGCCCTCCTCTGCTAAGAAAGGCAAGAAGGCTCTAAAAAGCAAGAAGAAGAAGGCTACAGATGGGGATTCTGACTCAAGGCCTTGATCTCCCACTCTCTTTTCTCTACTCTCTGAAAACTCATCTTTTGATGCTCGTCTTTTAAAACTCCTGGTGCTTTGGTTGGGTTTTTTTTTTTTTGGTGTTTCAGACATTTTCACCTCTCTGCCCTTTTGTTGGAAGACAAAAAGGGGGAGAATGTTTTGGTTGCCCTGCGTTTTGGCACTAGTTGGTTAAGTGCTTGTCGTTTTTAAAACTTAGATGATCCAAACATTTTATGCCTATATTATAATATGCTTATTTCTTCTTATGATTGCTGGAAATATGTTATGAATATTGACACAGGTTTTGTCTTCCATCAAGGGGGAGATTGAAGACTCCACCTTGATTGTAAGATCTTGAGAACTAACGTGCAGGTGATCTAAAGGATGATGAAAGACAAAAAGGCCGGGTTTCAAGGTCTTGAAACCCAGACTAAAATATTTTGATCACTTATACGTTTATCTAGTTTAACTTGTTCTTTTACAGGAAAGAATTCGAGGCCAATCTTTTTGGGCCTAAATTATAAAATGCTCTATATTGGGCTATATGATGAGACTTGGGCTTTATCGAATTATATATGAGTTTCTAATCTAAACCATTTTATGTACTAGATACATTATGCATATTCTTTCTTGATTTCACCTTTCTATACAAGGAAAGAATTGATCCATGGCTGATCATGCTTGATCATGAAGAAAGTCTAAGGAACATCTCGGAAGGCACACAAGGATCTGTTTTGGAAGGAATTCAAATGTATTGGAAAGAATTTGAAATTCAAACGGTTTTCCCTCCAAGAAACTCTACAAGTGTTCCTACTATAAAAAGATGAAGGCTAAGAAGGATGGAACTAACCAAGCATCTAAACAACCACGCAAGCATTCATAGCATCCCAAAAGCACTCGTCAAGTTTCTCTTACATCCTCCTATTTCTAGTTGGTGATCATTGTTTAAGAGTTGAGAGAAACACAAGCACATATTGTACAAGTCATTTGTCTTACACTTAGAGTTCTTATACTCGATCAAAACACACTTGGTGTGTGGTGTGAGCTTTTATTTCACTTGTAAGTTTGAGAGCTAGAATAGAAGCGATGAGGCTTTGTATAGAGAAAGGGAAGTTTCTCTAGGAAGTTCTAGGCTCAAAGGAAGTGAAATAAGAAGTGTTTGAATCCTATGGATTGGACAATCGTAGGCGGGGACGTAGGCAAGTTGGTGCCGAACCTCGTTAACAATTCGTGTGTTCATCTTTATATTCCGCATTTACTTTATCACATTCGATTTTACTTTGTCAAGTTCTGATAGCCTATATCAAGGTCTTGACAAGTTGCACTAAATTTCTATTGTTGCGAAAATCGTCCATACTCTATTCATCCCCCCTCCCCCCTTCTAGAGTATTATTCATTGCCTTATAGACTCTTCAACCCTTTTCACATAATTAACCCAAGTTGCTTTAAGATCACTTTCGCTTCAATAACACAAACAAGGATCACCTTCAACTCTCGCAAAAGAATCATGCTCACAGGGATAGAAGATGAATTGCATAAGAAGATCTGACCTTTACCGCATCCCCTCACATGGCCACCGTCGGGCTCACCCCAGCCCCAGAAGTGGGTTGACTACTCACGCCTCATCGCAATCACAGACATCGATTGATGAAAAGAAACTTGCATTAACTAAATTCAAAGCCTTTACAATCCCGGCAATCAACTTTCGCTGAACGCCAAAACCTTAAAAACTTTAGAACTCCTAAAACTTCTCTGTGGAACTACTTGTCTCTCACTGAAATTGAATTGGAATAAGATGCCTAATCCTCAGCCCCGAGGGCTTTATTTATAGCCTTCTATTCCTTGCTAATCAAGGATAGAATCTTTTATCTATATCTAAAATTATATCTAAAAGCTTAATGATAAATAAAAGCAATAAAGGAATTAAATCTAAAAGGAAAAGATAAATCTAAACTAGGTAAGATGTCTTCCATGTCTTCTCCATAGATAGCACTTGATAGATGTTGATAGATCTCGTCCAAATTGGATAGAATTGGATCCAATGACTCCCAATCCTAGTAGGACAGCGAAACCGCGTAACGCGCTCCCGGACACGGCTCGTTGATCTCGACTAGGGCTCCTCGAGATCGAGTAGGATTGTCGTCGACGGGTGTGGCTCGGCTTCTCGGGTGACTGGTGCTCGACAAGGCTCGGACATGGCTTGGAGGTCTAGTCGATCTCGAGTAGCCCTACTCTGTCTCGAGTAGATTTGTTCATCGACTAGGTCTTCCCGGGTAGATCTACTCGACATGCTCGGACCTTGGCTCCGGGCTCCACGATCTCGACTAAGCCTCCTCGAGATCGAGTAGAGGTGGTCTGCGTCTTCGTCCTCGGCTTCTCGGCTTGGCACAGCTCGTCGACTCTGGACATGGCTCCGAAGTGTCGTCGATCTCGACTAGTTGGTACTCGAGATCGAGTAAGGTTCCGGAGTCGGGTTTTCTCTGACTCAGTGTCCTCGACCAGCTCTGCTCGACCAGGTGTGCTCGACCAGCACTCGTCGAGATCGAGTAGATGCTAGTCGATCTCGAGTAGAGTTCTCTCAGCTTTCTGCTCTGTTCTTGAAACGCACTTTCCCGAGTCCTCGTTCGTCGGATTGATGCATATGACCATGCGTTGGAAAGCTCTTTCCGAGGGATACAACTCTCATGAAGACATCAAAGCTTGATTCAGAATGAAGAATGATGAAAAATGGCGTTTTCTCCGGCTGCAACATCCTTAGCTTCTCCATGAGTTTCCTTTAAGCTTCAAAGTGCGTCCAATTTCTGCGAAATATAACCAAAACTTGTGTAGACCTCCATATATTGCAAATAAGTGTAAAATACACAAATTTTGTATTGTTCTAACCCAAATATATGCAATGTATGCAGAAATCGATATAAAAGTTAATGTAAAACATGGCAAATTAGGCTCACAACACACACCAATTTTGCATTCCTAATATTATAATTTTGCAAGTCATGCAATGAAAAATTCATTAAAGAGAAAAGATTATACTGGAAAGTAAGGATCAAACCTTGTCAAGCGGATTCATGAGCGAGAAAAAACAGGGAATCGGTAATCTTCGTACCATGGCTCGAAGGTATCATCTTTAACCCCCGCTCAATCGCATACAATCGACCTATCTGAGAAAATTCAGAGGGGGGGGGGGGGGGGGGGGGAATTGAAATATGGGTTTAAAAGAGAAGAGTCTAGGGTTTGTAGGTAGGAGATGAAGTTGAAGAGATGAAAGAGAAAAGGGTTATAAGTAGTAGACGAATGAGTGGGCTCACTGTTTTAAAGCTTATCTGCGCATTAGAAATATGAAAGCAGCAGCTTTGCTGGTTCGTTATTGCTCGCCATTGATTCATTCCTTCCTTCAAGCTTGAGGCCATTGGAACTTCAAAATTGATTGTCCTTCAAACTCTGTATTCCCCTCACCCTCATCGCTTTCCTAATCTCTCTCCCACCTTCAATTTTCTGAGACTGATAATCGTTTCTACTCCCCCCTTCGAATTCCTCCGTTAATGGCTTATCTCCCTCTTCTGAGCCTTATCGCTTCTATCCCTCTTCCAAACCCTAGGATACCCTTTGCTTCTAATTGTTAAAAAAATGAGTAAAGTGTTTTATTTTAGCGGCATTTCAAAATTTTGGGGAAAAATGAGCCGGGAAATAAAATGGACCCGTGCCAAATATTTTCATTCCAAGAACCGCCACCTTAGATACCTTTAAACCGCCACGTTATACAAGGAATTAGAAAACCCCTTCCACAACCGCCCCAATAAGTTGAACCGCTACATAAACCGCTGCCTTACCCTAAACCGCCACTATAAACTGCTTCATTTGAAAAACCGCCACTAGAGACCGCTCCATTTCATCTTAATTGTAGTAGTGAATGGAAACCCGCTCAACTTATGTGCTAGGCTATTAGTGCATGGGTGCACGTGTGCACACAACCCCTGATCCCAAGTCCAAACGGACTTCAGTCCCCACCCACACTGAAATACTGAACTTGAATATTGTATATTTGGAAAATCAAGCTTATTTTCATCCAATGATACAGGGCTAACTTGCCACGTATTATTTAATATATGGTGTATTATAATATAATAAATCTTATATATCTTATATATATATATATATTATGTAATATATTTATTACTTTATATATAATAAATGAAAAATCATTTTTGTCAAATTATGCATTCTCTTTAACCCTAAGTTTATAATCCAAAATAAAACAACTGAATCACAATTTTTTTTTTATAATTTCGTTAGATTGGATGTTTTTTTTAGAAGATGTAGAAACATAATCAAACATTGTGTCTTATGTTTCATAGTCCACATTATAAATCAAAAGATACTAAGTTGTTTAAACAACGCACAGAATAAAAATCTAAAGAAGTTGCTGATCTCAAACACTTCGGAAAAATTGTGTATTTGTTGACGAGTTTCCTCAAGATCTCCCTGGCCTAGTAGAATAGATGAAGGTTAATTTATTAGTTAAAGATTAAGTATTACCTGATCGGGCAACGTTTACCACACTGGTCAATTGCTGATCTAAAATACTTCGTGCAAAAATTGCAATTGAACAAGATAAATTAATCAACATTGTAAATTTATGGGGCGTCAAATTCTTAGAGAGCCCAAAATTTGCCATATTGTAAATCGCTTCTACTTATCAATAGAAAATGATGGCAAATAAGCATGAAGAAATTAATACCTAATATGTATTTCCAAACACATTACTACAAGCTCGAAAGCAATTGTAAGATGAAAATGTAAAACTTGACAGAAATTGTAAGGTCAATATATGTTTTAGGCCAATTAGAGCACAGATTCTGTATATATAGCTTTTTGGTATGTCCAAATGAGTCACTACCAAAAATGCAAGAAATAGCCACGGACAAATATCCACGGACTGTCCACGAATGATCGTGGCTAAAAAGTTTAGGGACGGGCATAGCCACGAATTTTACCTTTGTCGCCATTCGTAGCTATATGCATCATCGCTAATAGCCAACTCCCCAACACTCAGGGCTAATAGCCACAATCTGAAAAGTCCGTGGATATGTCCGTGGTCAGTTTGGGATCGTGTCATTTTTGGCAATAGCGACGAAGTTAGCCACAATGTATGTCGTGGCTGATTTCGTGGCTTGGCACGTGCAGAAAGTCTGGCATCTTTCGTGGCTAAGTTTGGGGCTTTATTGTTGGATATGGGCATGGCTATTCCCATGGCAATATTTGTGGCTAAGTTCGTGACTTTATTGCTGACTATGTCCGTGGCCTTTTTCGTGGCCTTATTCGTTATTTGAGATAGGAAATAAACTTAATATAATTTTGCAAATCTTTCAGACAAACACATCCAAAATACAACCATAAATTACACCATTCGAAACACATCTTAAACACACTTAAAAGTTCAACAATACAACAAGTCCCAACATGCACGAATATGACAAGGCCACCCAATATAAGCATGGATTCAATCCAGACGAACACAAGACACCCAAATGAGATGTTGGAGCACCTACATAACAAAAATAAGACAATGAACCTTTCTACAACCATCAGCTTCCCCTTGTCCCATACACAATATATTATAGCTTTTTCTTGTAGTATGTCAATGCAAGCCATGGAAACTTGCACTTATAGAATCCACAAGTTGACTCAAGAGTCAAGAGTCTTTCAAATCGGCACCAAAACAAATGTCTTTCAAATCAGAGGTGTATTATTAGAACATAAATCGGCACCAAAAAAACAACCAAAATGTAGCCTAGAACTGATAATAAATCAAGAAACCACACACTACCGATACTAAGCATTCCAAATTTCAATTGAACTCGATGAATAAACAAGAAGAAAAATCCTCAAGTACCTCAGGAAATTTTATCCATGTTCTTGAAAATTGTAAGTATACACATTGCTAGTTTTTATATAGCTCTCTACCATTAAAGCAAAAAATATAGCTCTCGAGCAATTAAAAAAGTAAAACACCCTTACATGATAAAGCATGAATCTTTCACAACGTTTAATCTTTGATCTCTACATAATAGTCAATTGTTGGGGAAATTTGCATAGATTTACTAATAAATGAACACACCTTACAATGGATTGATCAATTTCCTAACCTAATTTCTAAAATTATGGCTTTGTTGAACGCAATTTTGAATACCATATTGGCATTGCTAATTCTCATCAAAATCCGAATCTAAAGACGTTTGGAAGAGCCGTTAAAGGTGAATATATATTTAGATTACTATAATTATTCATCTTATAAAGGGTGCTACTACGGTTAGATTACTATAATGATTAAACATACTTAAACTTTTCACCTTCTACATTTTAGTGTTATTTCCACTCTTTTTCATTTCAATTTGCATCGAAATAATACTCTGTATATGTATTGATTTCATTAAATTGCTATATTCGTTATTCTTCTTGTTATTTTTATCATTCCTAATAAGCATTAAAACTGTTTTAATGATCGATTATTTAGTTGTAGAGAAAAGACTACAATCTGAATCTAAAGACGAACTGAAAATCCGAATCTAAATTGACAGCATCGAATGGGGAAGTTTTCATTCCGAATCCATACTCATGTCCAAGAATTTGCACACGATAATTTGAGCGCAAACAAATAGAAAACATTCAACTCAATTACCAATCAAATCAAATAAAAAAAAAGAAAGAAAGGCTAATATTTTGCCTGCCATGGCTGATAGCTCTTACAACAGTGCTATTGCTTCATTCAATTGGAATTTGTGGTTTCCCGCAGTTCCTCACCTACAAAGTTGAATAGCTCTACAAAATACCAATAATCAGAGATTCAGAGAATAGACAGATTATCATACCCCTAGTAGCCATAAAAACACAAGACAAAATAACAACGCAGATAGATAAGAAAGTCAAGTTCCATAATTTCCACATAAGTTTAGAAAGCACAAATCCACCAAAATGCAAAAAGAAGCATGAAGAGAAACCCTCAGTTATCAGAAAGAGAAAGAGAGAGAGGGGATGAACCTTTGTCAAAGCAACGGCAACCCAACCCAAATTGAGATGGCTCTTGACATACTTCTGGTACTCACCCGAATCGACCGAGACACTCGATCCCGTATCGAACGCCTTCATCGTTGGCTCAGAGAGAATGCCATGGGGCTCAGGAAAGCCGCCCGTTTTCTGTCAAACAATAAAACAATTAAATCCTACTGTTAAGCATTGTTTTTATTTATCTTTAAATTATATTTTGATGTTCATTTTTCACCAAAACTAAATCAAAATACTCAATAACAAAAGCAAAAAGAGAGAACACACGATTTGGTAAGGTAGTTCGGGCAAGCCCTACTCTGCAAGATCTCAAGAGGGGAGATTCGGTCCCAGTTTCCACTAAGCATAAGAAAAACGAGTTAAAAGTTGGCTAAAGTGGCTAAGCACATGAACAAGTAACACGAGAACCTCAAATACAGAAAACCAAGAGAGATGCGAATAAGGGAGAAGAAGAAGCCCCCTGGATGGGCAACCGAGAAGCTTCAGGGAACCTTCTCAAGGAGATCTTCAAGTTACACCACCGGCGGCGCCACTGGATCCCTTCTTCTTCTTCCTCTAGGGTTAGGGTTTCACACAAAATGCCCAACGTCCCTCTCTCTTTTTCTCTTAGGGTTTACCTGATGAAGCTCCAAAGGGTTCTTGTAGAACATAAAGAGTATATATGCACGAGCACCTGAGAGCCAGGGTTACAGATCCTCCAACGGTCACAAGGAAGAGGGCCACAAATCCAGAATGGACTGGGCAAGCCCAAACATAGAAAAAAGGCCCACTAATAGAAATCTGTAAATGAGGTTTGTCACTAAGTGTTAAAACAATACACCAACATAATATATGATATGGTCTCTATCTTAAGATCAAGGGATCCAAACCATAGACATATGACATGTCTAAGGGGTCCTTGCAACCTTAAGAATGTGTCCTACATCACATATTTAGGATATATTTTATCATCACCTAGATAGATTACATGTTCAATAGCCATAGCCACACAAATAAGCATAACTTATTACAAATACAAGATTACACAAGCACAACAATTGGCCTTCTAATCTTGTAACTGATCCTCTGTTTTTCTGCCACCTTAGGGTTCTGGTGTTTCTCCCGTCCTTCCTCGATACAGGTGCTGATGGTGCTAAGGTGAATCCCGAATATGCAAGGCATCCATGCAGTATGCAAACTTGTCAGCTGTGACAACCTTGGTGCCAAAATCAGAAAGGTTTAAAACTCTTAATCTTGCACACATTAAGAAGCTTGTGTTTAACATTATTTCTGATATAATGAAACCTAAAATCAATATGTTTGGTTTTCTCATGATATAAAGGATCTTTGCACATATAGATCGCACTTTGATTATCAATGAACACAGTAGGCATATATGTTTTCCTTTCTATTTCCTCTAAGAGACCTCTAAGCCAAATAGCTTACTTGGCAGCCTCTGTGGCAGCCATCTATTCAGCTTCTGTAGAGGAAAGAGCTACAACTTACTGCTGCTGAGATTTCCAAGATACACAACACCCACCCCATGTGAAATAAAAAGCAGTTGTAGACTTCCTATTATCCTTGCTACTAGCATAATCAGAGTCCACATAGCCAATTAATTCATGCTTAGGATTGTGATCAGCAAATGTAAGACATTTCTTTTCAGTTCCGCACAAATATCTCAGTAGGTATTTCATAGCATTCCAATGAGGTTCACCAGGATTAGACATAAATCTCCTTAACACACTGATAGCAAAAGCAATATCTAGCCTAGTACACAACATAGCATACATCACATATCCTACAACAACATCATATGGCACATTACTCATCTTCTGAATCTTAACTTTAGAATTAGGACATTGTTTTTTAGATAAGTCAAAATGCCCTCCTAAAGGGACTACTGCAGGTTTAGATTAAGCATATGAAACCTATCAAGGACCTTATGACCATATTCTGACTGAGATAACCACATAAGCTTTCTTTTTCCGTTTTTGTGAATATTAATACCATGTATCTTCTGAGCATGAGCAAGATCTTTCATATCAAGATGCATTTTCAAATCTCTCTTAACACCAAAAGTGATAACCTTGGAGTTGGAAACAATAAAAATATCATCCACATACAGCAGCACATATAAGGGAGAATAAGAACCGACACATTTGAAATAAAGACAAGTATCATATGCACTTCTATGAAAACCAAGCTTAATCATGCAAGAGTCAAATTTCATATTCCACTGCCAGGAAACTGTTTCAAGCCATAGATGGATTTTTAAGCAAACACACATGTTCTGATCTCAGCGTATCAACAAAACCCTTAGGGCGTGACATATATATGGTTTCATCAAGTTCTCCACGTAAAAAAGCAGTTTTCACATCCATTTTCTCAAGTTCCCAGTCATACACAGTAGCCATAGCAAGCATTAACCTCAATGTTTTATACTTAACTACATGCGCAAATATGTCATTATAGTCAATGCGCTCCCGCTGAGTAAAACCTCTAGCAACCAATCTAGCCTTGAATCTAGGTGGTTCCTTAGAAGTGACACCTTCTTTCAATTTATAAAACCATCTGCACTGAACAACCTTAGCATTTTCAGGTTTTTTTAACTAATATCCAGGTGTTATTAGTCATCATAGAGCTAATTTCCTCTTGCATAGCTTTGACCCAGTTTTTTGCTTCAGAACATTTTACAACAAGTTCATAGGTTTCAAGCACAAAAGGATTTATCAAAACATCAGAAGCAAGCAAAGCATACTCAACAATATTGGTTTGAAATTTTTTGTTTGGGATTCTAATCCTAGGACTTCTATCTCTTGTCAATTGATAATCAGAATTGTCATGTAGAGGAATAGATTTCACAACAAAATCACTCACATCATCAACATTAGATTCATGAGAAGAAGAAGATAGAGAGTCAGAGTTAGAATTTTAGTCCTTTTGCAGAATTCTCTCCCTTGATTGTTGTGTATTTGAGCTTTTTGATTCTAGATTTTTTCCAGAAGACTCACCAGCCTTAATAGTCTGAGTGTTTTCCTTGCTTATAAACTCATCTGCAGGCACTTGATCGTCTCTTGTTCCTATGCTACTTGGAGTTGAATTGAAATTGTATCCAATGTCAAACTACACTTCATCTTGCTCGGGTGGTAAATTTGCCTGCTCATAGAAATGCCTTGTGGGAACTGCTTCACCAGCTTCAGTTTCATTGGTACCTGTCTGCTCAGATGAAGTTGTTAGTACAAATTTAGAAGGAAACTCAGTCTCAACAAAAGTTACATTCCTTGAGATGATGACCTTATAGTCATGAGGCTGAATAAGGAGGATTTTATATCCTTTAACACCATCTGGATAACCAAGCATGACCCCCTTTTGAGCCCTTAGACACAGCTTCCCTTGTGAAACATGGGAGTAAGTGTTGTAGGAGGAAATCGAGATTGCAAATTGAAGGTTCGATAATTTAAAACAATGGAAACTAGAAATACTCTAGTAGGGGGGTTGAATAGAGTATGCCCGTTTTTCGCAGAAAATCTCAAGACTTTTGGAGCTTGTAACAAAACCTTTGAGATTAAATCTGAATCACAAAGTTAGACAATCGAATCAAGTGTGGAAATAAGGTAAAGCAATAAGTAAAGAACACGAGTAATTGTTTACGAGGTTCAGCACGAACTTGGCCTACGTCCCCGCCTAGGGTTCTTCCACAACCCTAGGATTCAAAAGGCTTTATTGATTCGCTTAGCATAGGATCCTAATAGCTCACCGAGAAGCCTCTCTCCTATACAATTGCAATCTAGTCAACTCATGTTCCCTTGGAGTCCTAGACCAATCTAGAAGAGCCCCACCTCTCTCAGCTATCTAGTACAATCCTCTTACTCTCACAAATCAATAGCCTAATGCAACTTCCTGAGTTACAAACTCTCGAGTAACACATTAAATGAATATATCCTATAAGCTCACAGTGACTCTCAAAGGCTTTGAAATAAACAACAAACTCTTGAGCGCTAGTAGAGAGACACTTTGGAAGACAGATCTCGCTTGAATGAATGAAAGCTCGTGTAGCACTTGTATGTTCTGTCTTCTTCTTCCTTTCCTTTATAGAAGTAATGTGGAGCATGAGGTTCTTCAACACCAGATCTTCAACAACGGCTAGTAAAGATTATGGCACGCCCGGATCTTCTATTTTAGGACACTTTGAAGACATGATCTTCTTTGAATTGGATCTCCTCGATATGGACCACAAGGAAAGATATAATCTCGAAAATACTTCCTGAAAGATTAGTCATACATATGTATATAATATAAAGGAAGTATATAATAAGATTAAATAATATACGGACTTATAAAACAGGTTTTGTATTTCATCAATTGTTAATGCTCCAAGGCCTTTGACACAAACATCCTGCCAAAGCCTTTCAAACATTTATTCCGATTTTCATCAAAGGGAGTGGAGTTATCAATCTCCCCATTGATGAAAGACAAAACCTGTGCATCCCTGCAACTTAGTCAAATATATATAATATAAGCAACATCGGACTAAGTACCTGCATGGGTTAGACGAATGTTGGATCGTAATTTTAAAACGTGAAAATATCCAACCAAAAACAAAACCAAGGTCTTCCAAGACCTTTGAATCGCAACAGTTTAAAAAGTCTAACACCACAGATCATCTCCCCCTTTTTGTCTTTCAACAAAGGGAGGAGCGTGAAAAAAAGTTCACCAAAATCATACTTAGCAAAACAATTCAAAATTCGAAAAAAAATTCTTTCAAATCTTAAAAGCAAGAAAAGATTTATCCGATATTAAAATAATTTCCACAAATAAAATGTACTCGGATAAAAAGATTTTTCGGAAAATAAAATAGGTAACATATAAAGAAGGTTAAAATCCATTAAAACCATATTTGATCAAATATCTAATAAGATATCAACCAAATATCTGATCCGTTATATGTGCTCTACTGTTTAGTTCACAACCTTTGAAATGAAGTTCAAGGATCTTGACATTGAGTAGAAGTTATCTTTCGTTAAGGGAAAGCTCCCCCTACGAAAGTGCATCCCTGTTAAGCATTCCGATCTCACGTCTAATGAAGGTGAACCTGTCCTCTGCCAAAGGCTTAGTAAAAATGTCAACCCATTGATAATCAGTTGAAATAAAGAATATGGACACATCACGTTTTTCGACATGGTCTCTAATGAAATGATGACTTGCATCAATATGTTTGGTCCTTGAATGCTGAACAGGATTCTTTGTAATGGAGATGACACTTGTATTGTCACACTTAATGGGAATGCCTTTGAGGTTGATGCCAAGATCTCGCATTTGTTGAGCTATCCAAAGGATTTTGGAGCAGCATGCTCTAGCTGCTATGTATTCGGCTTCTTATAACCTGCAAAATCATTCTCATCTAGCTTGTTTTGAAATACCCATCGTGTTCTAATGACTGATTGATACTTTGGCCTAGGCTTCAAGGTCCAGACTTTGTTCCTTTCAAATTCGTTAAGCTCACTTTGCATGGCAATGATCCAGTCTGGCTCTTGAAGTGCCTCATCTACCTTCTTTGGTTCAATAAGAGAAACAAACGCGTGAAAAGCACAAAGATCTTTAAGTTTAGAATGAGTTTGAAAACTAGAAGTAGGGTCAGAAATGATATCCAACAATGAGTGCGATGAGGAGTATTTAAATTTCCTTTTGCTAGTCTCAGCTCCTTCATTCGTCACACCGGTAGGATTGACTTGTGGTACATCTGACTCCGTGGTCCTGTTAGGTTCAGTCACAACAGTTTCTGACGTTTCAACACTGTTGGATTGGACACCAAGGGCTTTGGACGAATCTTCAACACCTTGGGCCAATTCTTCAGTGTTGAGAATCCGATCCTGCATGTTCCTCTTATCTGTGTTCTTGATAGCAGCATCATCACCATTCTCGTTCTCTGTATGGATGTTAAGATCTATATATGCAACACTTTCACTCAAAGAACCGTCATTGCATTCATCAAATATGACAGCAAGCATGTACTTTTTACCATTGGGAGATATGACTCGCATAAGACCACATAAATCCATATGTAAAAGTTAAGGGGTCTAGAAGTACTTACAACCTTTTTGGGTTTGAAAGAGCTACGTGTTTGTTTACCTCGTGTGCATGCTTTGCACATCTCAATACCTTTGAAGTCCATCTCAGGTAGTCCTCTTACAAGCCCTTTGGACACAAGCTTCTGTAGTGTATGTGAGCTTACATGACCGAGTCTCTTGTGCCAGAGCTTTGGATCGTCCGTCAAAGCCTTTAGACAAGTTAAGCTTCCTTGTGCCACTTGCTCAGCATTCACGGCATAGATGTTGTTATAACGATAGGCAATTAGAACTATTTCACCTGTATCTTCTCTGCGCACTAAACGTCTTTTCTTGTTAAATCCAACATCATTACCATAATCACATAGTTGAGAAATACTAAGAAAATTGTACTTCAAAACATTAACAAGATAAACATTTTTAATACTATGGTTGGAATCACTTCCAACACTACCAATACCAACGATGTCACATTTTTCTTTCTCCCCAAGAGTGATTGTTCCCGTGGATTGCTACTTTAGATCATGAAAGAGAGAACTCTTTCCACTCATATGCCTCGAGCATCCACTATCAATAATCCATTTATGTTCCTTCACCTTGGTGATCTCCTGCAAAACGAACATCAACCTTTGTGGCTAGACGAGTGAGCAAATTTAGATCCTTTATTGGGATAAACAATATTTGGTAAAATAGTGCCTTTGGGGACCCAAACTTGCGTTATCCGTTCTTTTCTCAAGTGAATAGGAAATGTATTGTGAATAATATGAGGATCCTTTCTTCTATGGAGGCAGGTCTCTCTTACATGTCCCTTTCTCGCATAGTGGTGACATATAGGAGAGGTTCTGCTTCCTTTTGCCTTCACAAAAGTGGTAATGTGTTGCTTCTTTAAAAACCTCGGGTTGTAACCAATACCACTTCTGTTTAGAGAACTTTGTTGCTCACTCAACATCCTATCAAGAGTGCCCTTGGTCTTGATTCTTATTATTCAGGGAGATCTTGTCGTTCTCTAAGTCATGATGTTCACTTCTCAGATACGAGAGATCTTGCTTGAGTTCAGATTTCTCTGAGTCAAGAGTCTTGACTTTAATCTCAAGACCTGAATAAGAAGTTTCAAGACTTTTGACCCGCCTAGACAGTTCCTCAATAGTTCTTTCCTGGTCCACGGTTTTCTTGATAAGAGTGTTAGTACGGGCAATAAGTTTCTCTTCATTGACAATCATATTAGAAAGGAATTCCGATAGTACCTCTTTTGGACTTGCCATGAGCTCTCTTACGGTTACCTCGAGTTGCTCATCATGAGATTCATCTCCTGTGACCATGAGACAAAGGTTGGCATTTTCATCATCGGAATTTGAGTCAGAGTCGCTCCAAGTTGCCACCATGGCTTTCTTTTTCCATCTATCGCCTTTCTTGAACTTACTTTTCATCTTTTGAGAGCAGTCTTTTACAAGATGATCTATTTCACCACATTCAAAACAAGACAAAGGTTTAGTCTTCTTCTCATATTTGTTGAATTGAGACTTACCTCGAATTTTAGAAGACTCTGATTCATCCTTGTTGTTGAATTGCTTCTTCATCTTGAGGATTCGAGAAAGACCCCTTGTAATGAGATCAAAGGGATCATCCTCATCATCATCCTCATCTTCAGAATCAGACACATCTTTCAGCTCATCCTTCTTAGACTTGAGTGTCAAGTTCTTAGTGCTTGTTGGAAGTTCTCCATCGTCTTCATTGAGAATCATCTCATGTGTGATCAGCTTCCCAAGCAAGTCATCAAGGGGTAGCGTGGTGAGATTCTGGGCTTCTTCTATGGCTATCACTTTCAGACCCCATTTGTCTTTTGGGAGGCACCTCAATATCTTCCTTATTTTCTCAACGTTCGTAAAGCTCTTGCCGAGAGAGTCAAGGTTGTTGGTGATTTCCGTGAATCGTGTGAACATGGCCTTGATAGACTCATCATGCTTCATTTTGAAAAGCTCATACTTTCGAAGGAATATACTGATCTTAGTGTCTTTCACTTGGCTGGTTCCTTCATAGGTGACGACCAGCTTGTCCCAAGTCTCTTTAGCTGACCTACATGATGAAATACGGTTAAACTCATCAGTGCTAAGACCACAATAGAGTAAGTTAATAGCCCTGGATGTATTCAGACTCCTTCTTGGATGTATTCAGACTCCTTCTTTGCAATTTTGGTTCCATTTGGTCCGTCTTTCTTTGGAACCTTCGGACCATTCTCTATAATGTTCCAAAGTTTCAGATCTTGATCTATAATGAACATCTTCATCAATGATCTCCAGTGGACAAAGTTGTTTCCTACAAAGAGTGGTGGTCTAATGGTGGACCTTCCCTGTGCAAATCCTCCGCTTGCTTCCCCAGACATGATCGAAAACTCACAAGATTGTTAGATCAAAAGAAGTGAGTAAAGCTCTGATACCAATTGAAGGTTCGATAATATAAAACAATGTAAACTAGAAATACTCTAGAAGGGGGGTTGAATAGAGTATGCCCGTTTTTCGCAGAAAGTCTCAAGACTTTTGGAGCTTGTACCAAAACCTTTGAGATTAAACCTGAATCACAAAGTTAGACAATCGAACCAAGTGCGGAAATAAGGTAAAGCAATAAGTAAAGAACACGAGTAATTGTTTACGAGGTTCAGCACGAACTTGGCCTACGTCCCCGCCTAGGGTTCTTCCACAACCCTATGATTGAAAAGGCTTTATTGATTCGCTTAGCTTAGTGTTGTGAGCTGAATCCGCCATGTTTTACAGTAACTTTTATATCGATTTCTGTATACATTGCATTCATTTGGGTTAGAACAATACAGAATCTGTGTAGTTTACACTTATTTGCAATATATGGAGGTCTACACAAGCTTTGGTTATATTTCACAGAAATCGGACGCACTTTGGAGCTTAAAGGAAACTCATGGAGAAGCCAAGAATGGTGCAGCTGGAGAAAAGGCCATTTTTCATCATTCTTCGTTCTGAATCAAGATTTGATGTCTTCAAGAGAGTTGTAGCCCTCGGAAAGAGCTTTCCAACGCATGGTCATATGCGTCAATCCGACAAACGAGGACTCGGGAAAGTGCGTTTCAAGAACAGAACAGAAAGCTGAGAGAACTCTACTCGAGATCGACAAGCCTCTACTCGATCTCGACAAGGGCTGTTCGACCACACCTGGTCGAGTAGGGCTGGTCGAGGACACTGAGTCAGAGACAACCCGACTCCCGGAACCCTACTCGATCTCGAGTAGACTTAGTCGAGATCGACGAGCCATGTCCGGAGTCGACGAGCTGTGCCGAGCCGAGAAGCCGAAGACGAAGACGCAGACCACCTCTACTCGAGACAGAGTAGGGCTACTCGAGATCGACTAGACCTCCGAGCCATGTCCGAGCCTTGTCGAGCACCGGCTACTCGAGACATACGAGGGCTACTCGAGACAGACGAGGGCTACTCGAGATCGACAAGACCCTGGTCGAGATCGAGTAGACCTCCAGAGCCGCGTTACTCGGTTTTGATGAATCCTACTCGACTTGGGGTTGCTTGGACGCGAAGATCTATCCGATTCTATCATCATCTATCCAAGGAAGGAGATCTATCAAGACATGAAGACTTACCCACTTTAGAATTATCTTTTCCTTTTTGATTTATTTCCTTAAAACATTTTATTTATCTTTTAAAGCTTTAGATATAATTTTAGATATAGATAGGAGATTCTATCCTTGATTAACAAGGGTTAGAAGGCTATAAATAAGGCCCTAGGGGCTCAGCTTTATTCATTCAATTTCAGAGACAATCAGTTAGTTCCACATAGAGCTTAGGAGTTCTAAGGTTTTTAGGGTTTTGGCTTTCTGCGAAAGTTGATTGTCAGGATTGTAAAAGGCTTTGAATTTAGTTTTAATGCAAGTTTCTTTTCATCAATCAATGTCTGTTATTGCGATGAGGCGTGAGTAGTCCACCCACTTATGGGGCTGGGGTGAGCCTGACGGTGGCCGTGTGAGGCGATGCGATAAAAGTCAGATCTTTTTGTGCAATTCATCTTCTATCCCTATGAGCATGATTCTTTTGCGAGAGTTGAAGGTGATCCTTGTTTGTGTTATTGAAGCGAAAGTGATCTTAATGCAACTTGGATTAATTATGTGAAAAAGGGTTAGTAACAATTAGGGTTTATGCGAGAGCCTCTATATGCCTATTTGTTAATGACGAAAGTTATTTGATGGAAAGCATGATCTTGTATGCCTTTATGTGTTACTTTGCATGGTTATCGTTGTGGTGTTGAAACCCTGGCCTTGGAAGTCTTTTAATATATTGAAGTTTATTTCAGTCGAAAATCTGAGTTTCGGTTTGAATTCTGCAATTTTAAAGTTTCTGTCTTTTACTGTTTTTACTCGACACAGAGGAGATCTGGTCGATCTCGAGGAGGGCTTCGTCTAGGTCGATTTGATTTGCTTCTGTTTTGCTTTGTTCTTTACTTCCTTTGCTTTATTTCTTGCTTTGTTCTTTGCTTTTGTTTTAGTTGCCCTTGCCGGGTTTATTTGTTTCTTTTCTTGCTGTGTTTCTGTCTTTCTGCTGCTTCTGTGAGAATCTGCAGCTACCTAAGAACTGCTGACGTGCTTCCTCGTGGATTCGATCCTGACTATTCTCTTACTACAACGGGAGGAAGTCTTGTATTTATTTGCTGAGTCAGGGAAGTCAGTCTGAACTTTATTCTATATTTATTTCAATACTCGATTTACTCCTGCAACAACAAATTGGCGCCGTTGCCGGGGAGGCAATCATTCGCGCCTTAGGTAGTCAGATCTCACTTTTCTTTTGAGTTACTTCGCAGGTGTATGCGCCGTTCTGGTCAACCACCTGAGTTTGACACCTTAGATGATCCGAAACATGTCCTACACATCCATTCTAAACTGAAAAGAGCCATGGCGGTCGCAGAAACACCAGAACAGCTGATTCAGAGGCTTACAAGGGAACTAGCCGCCAAGGATACCGCTCTCGCCGCTGAGAGAGCAGGAAGGGAGAATGAAGCTGAGCGTGTGAGGCAGGCAGAAGCTAAGCTTGTGTTGCGTAGATGGGAACATTACGCTAAATCGCCCAAATCAACAATGACAAGTTGGTTCGACAATGTCCCCTTCTATGAGCCAGTCAACATCGACTACCTGGACTCGACATATACACATTATGGAGGAACTGATCCAGAAACACTAGCCGAAATCGTTTGTACCACAGAAACCCAGGTATGTCCTTCCTCTATTTCGATTTCGCTATCTATCTTTGAAAAATCTTTGGAAGGATCCCAAGAAGAAGAAGAGCCACCAACGCAAAATTCGGACGTCGTTGCCCATGGTGCTTCAAGGTCGCTTTTACCCTATAAGGTGAAGGCCATTCCTGACGATTTTGAGCAACCGATGTTTGTATTCAAGTATGGGGTCCTCGCAAAGTGGCATGAATCTCCACAAGATGAGGTGGAAATACCTCTTCCCTTATGCATGTCAGCTGGAGCCCAGGACGATGGATGGATGAAGCCATGGAGCATTCGCTCGGGGAGATTTAAGCTTCTTCACATGATGCTTCCGGATGACATCCCACGCTTCCCACCACCGGAGGAACCACCAGACCCACCTATACCTCCGGACAAAGATGAGCCAGGCTAATGCTTCATGGAGAAAAGTCGGCCTAGCGACTATAAAATCTAGAGCATGTATATAGAACTTTATGAACTTTTGGGACTTTTGAACTTTTTGGTTTTTGGTTTTTGTTTTTGGTTTTGGTTTTATGTCTTTTAGAATACTTCATATGGATAGTCTTGTTTTTGTTTGGAAACTAACACTAGTAGGTCGGCAAGCATATAAAGGATTGCGAAAAGTGGAAAGAAGGAGTCCCTGAGAACCAGTCAGAATCGACGAAGGCCAAGTCGACAAAGACAAGGAGGAGCAACCCAGACTGTACTCGAGATCGAGTAGACGTACTCGACATCGACAAGCCCCAGACGCTCCTCGACTTCAGAAAACCACCAGACGCAGACAGAGCTACTCGATATCGAGTAAGGGGTACTCGATATCGACAAGCCTACTCGACCAGCCCAGTTTTGACCTCCTCGACATGATCTTGTGAGTTCCTTCCTTTACTCTTGTTTTTATTTGTTTTATACAGTGGGGACACTTTAATGTTTAAGTATGGGGTGAGGGAAGGGATTACATTGTGCATATTTGATTTATTTGATCATATTTGACATATATGCATTATTTCTCGGAATTGCTACATGGCTATATTTTGGAAAGCATTATCTGATTTATATGCCTTATATGCATGTTTTCCAAAAGTTTGAAAAAATGACCCCCATTTGAAAATTTTGAAATAATGTCATGGAAGTTTATATTGAGCTCGACGATGCAAAATTGGATTCATTAGAGATATAGCATGAAATTGCCTAGTAAAGGGAAGTCACAATGAAGTGCATTATTTTTATTAAAAACCATGAAATGAGGTAAATTTGAAGTTGCTTTTGACATGTTGCATTATAAGATGATGGAGGACTTTATATTTCCATATAATGCTCATATGTTTAAATCCTAGCCATACATATGCTTATGCGTCACAAAAAGCCATAATATGCCTTATTTCAAAATATTGCTCCACATGATCTAAGATTTGCCCATTTTTTACCTTATCCGGGGATTATGTTGAGAATGATGTTACATTATGGAGATGTTATATGGTGTTTGTGATTATTATCATTATTGGAGTTTGGAAGGAAATTGTTTGAAATAAATGGAAAATTTAATGAGTGAAAGAAAATCCAATCACCTCAGGAGATAAAGGTAGATTGACCCTGCTCTCTGAGATAATAGTTTGGAGAGATGGGACACATTGTGAGGAGTCCGACACACTAAGTATCTGGGGCCATTCATGACACCCATGTTTGCGACTCGCGAGAAGGCAGTGCTGAGGTTAGAGAGGTAAAAGCATTATTATTGAAAAAAGCATTATGAAAGGTGATGAATCATATGGAGAAAGAATGTGGAATGAAACTCAAGTTTGGAAATACTCCATTTCCCCGGATCATAAAAGCACCACATTGCCAAAAATTGCCCACCTTTAGCCTTTTACCAATCTACTCCTTCATGAGCTTAAATTAAAGTCTTCTTGATTATCAATGCTTTGTCACGAATGAATGTTTTGCATAACCCTCCTTTTGTGAGTAGATGTTGCTTTGATATATTTGCACATGCATGGACCTATGACACTAGTACCTTTTCGAGGATGGTAATTGATTGCAGGGTTATATGAGAATGAATCTAAGATGTTGAGAGTTTTGATTTCTTCCCCTGAATGACAATTAAAAGTATTGCTTGAGGACAAGCAAGCTTAAGTATGGGGTGTTTGTTGTGAGCCTAATTTGCCATGTTTTACACTAACTTTTATATCGATTTCTGCATACATTGCATACATTTGGGTTAGAATAATACAGAATCTGTGTGGTTTACACTTATTTGTAATATATGGAGGTCTACACAAGTTCTGGTTATATTTCGCAGAAATCGGACGCACTTTGGAGCTAAAAGGAAACTCATGGAGAAGCTAAAAATGGTGCAACTGGAGAAAAGGCCATTTTCACCATTCTTCGTTCTGAATCAAGCTTTGATGACTTCATGAGAGTTGTAGCCCTCGGAAAGAGCTTTCCAACGCATGGTCATATGCGTCAATCCGACGAACGAGGACTCGGGAAAGTGCGTTTCAAGAACAGCGCAGAATGCTGAAAACCGACTCTACTCGAGATCGAGTAAAGCTACTCGAGATCTACCCGACGCTGCCGAAGAGATCTAGTCGATGAACCACCTTACTCGACATCGACGAGGGTCTACTCGAGGTCGATGAGACCTTACTCGACATCGACGAGCACCGTGAGCCAGAGTCCAAGCCTGTCGAGCAGAGAAGCCAGCCAAGCCAAGTCGACCAGGATTCCTACTCGAGGTCGACAAGAGTCTTGTCGAGGTCGACGAGTCCAGGAAGCCATGACGAGCCACATCGAGCACCAGACGACGAATCCTTCTCGAGATCGACCAAGTCTTGTCGAGGTCGACTAGAGCAGTGCCCAGAAACGCGTCGTCGATGACCTGTCCGAGTAGACTTGGAGTTGCTTGGTCGCGAAGGCGGAAGATTCTATCCGATTTGATCAAGTTCTATCTATGGAAGACAATCTATCAACATCATGAAGACTTACCCTATTTAGTTTTATCTTTTCCTTTTAGATTTATTTCCATAAAACGATTTATTTATCCTTTTAAAGCTTTAGATATAATTTTAGATAGAGATAGATATCTTCTTTCCTAGAATAGCTAGGGAATGAAGCCTATAAATAAGGCCCTAGGGGCTCAGTTTTATGCATTCAATTTCAGAGATAGATACGATTACACGTAGAGATTTAGGAGTTTAAGGTTTTTAAGGTTTTGGCAGTTTACGACGGTTGATTGCCGGAATTGTAAAAGCTTTGAATTTAGTAAATGCAAGTTATTTCTTTCAAATCAATGATGTATGCGATTGCAATGAGGCGTGAGTAGTCCACCCACTTCTGGGGTTGGGGTGAGCCCAACGAAAGCCATGTCGACGGATTAGCGATTGCGGAAGGAGGTATTCTGTCGTTATCTTAATCTATTCCCTATGTGCTTCATCTTTGATTGAGAAATTGAAGAACTCATGTTGCGAAACTTGGGTAGTAATTGGGATTTCTATTCGAAAGATTATAAATGCTAATTATGAAAAGGAATAGATGCAATTAGGATTATTTGTCGCGAGATTTATATTCCTACTTGTCGGATTAGGTGAAAGCCTTTTCCTTTATCGATAAAGTTACCGCCTTTTGTGATTTATATTTCGCTTGCATGGTGATCGTTGTCGCAAACCCTAATCTTGGAAGTTCCCCAAATTCATAAAGTCACAAAACCGAATCTGCATTTGTTTTTTTACGTTTTCCTCCCTTTGTCGATCTCGACCAGCTTCTGGTCGACCTCGACCACTTACCTCCGATCCCAGATCGTCGTAGCTCAATTGTGCAGGGACTCGACAAGACAAGCCGAAGGCGACGAAGGTCCTACTCGAGATCGAGTACACCTAGTCGAGGTCGAGTAGACTTCGCCGAATTGCTGATGTGTTCGACTGTGCCTGACCCCTGTCGACTAGCCCTTAGTCGAGGTCGAGTACCACTGTGGTCGACTTCTGTCCGTGAGTTTCCACCGCTGCCTAGGATCCGCTGACCAGCTTCCTCGAGGAATCGAACCTGACTTGCTCTTACTACATTTGGAGGGAGTCTTGAACATTATTTGCTGGGATTCGATCGGTTTGCTTTACTTTGTTTACTTATTGTTTGGCATTCTCGATTTCCTCTTACAACACTTAGGATCCTAATAGCTCACCGAGAAGCCTCTCTCCTATACAATTGCAATCTATTCAACTCACGTTCCCTTGGAGTCCTAGACCAATCTAGAAGAGCCCCACCTCTCTCAGCTATCTAGTACAATCCTCTTACTCTCACAACTCAATAGCCTAGTGCAACTTTCCGAGTTACAAACTCTCGAGTAACACTTTAAATGAATATATCCTATAAGCTCACAGTGACTCTCAAAGGCTTTGAAATAAACAACAAACTCTTGAGCGCTAGTAGAGAGACACTTTGGAAGACAGATCTCGCTTGAATGAATGAAAGCTCGTGTAGCACTTGTATGATCTGTCTTCTTCTTCCTTTCCTTTATAGAAGTAATGTGGAGCATGAGGTTCTTCAACACCAGATCTTCAACAACAACTAGTAAAGATTATGGCGCGCCCGGATCTTCTATTTTAGGACACTTTGAAGACATGATCTTCTTTGAATTGGATCTCCTCGATATGCACCACAAGGAAAGATATAATCTCGAAAATACTTCCTGAAAGATTAGTCATACATATATATATAATATAAAGGAAGTATATAATAAGATTAAATAATATACGGACTTATAAAACAGGTTTTGTATTTCATCAACTGTTAATGCTCCAAGGCCTTTGACACAAACATCCTGTCAAAGCCTTTGAACCATTTATTCTGATTTTTATCAAAGGGAGTGGAGTTATCACAAATAAAATACGAATAATGTAAAGCAAACCGATTTAGTTCCCAACAAATGATGTTCAAGACTCCCACCCGATGTAGCAGTAGGAAGTCAAGTTCGATCCTCGAGGAAGCTGGTCAGCGGATCCTAGGTAGCGAAAGAATATCACGGGAAGAAATCGACTTCAGGGTGCTCGACCTCGACTAAGGGCTAGTCGACAGGGGCTAGGCAAGTCGAATCCGATCAAGCATAAGCTATTGTTTTTGGTCGATCTCGAGAAGACTGCTCGATGTCGAGTTTTTTTTGTCGTAGTCGAGAAATCTGGTCGAAATCGAGTTGGCTGCAGAGACAAAAGCGACGGCGATCTTTGCTCGATTGAAGGTGAGAAGTCGAAATCGACCAAATTTGATCGAAATCGAGGAGAACAAAAACTAAAACGAATGCAAATTTTCGAATCTAAACGATGGATAAAAGAGAACTTTCAAGATTGGGATTTGCAACAACGATTGCCATGAAAGCGGAATTATAAATCATAAAAGATGGTGACTTAATCGATAAAGGAGAAGACTTTCACCTAATTCGACAAGTAGGAATATAAATCTCGCGATAAATAACCCTAATTGTATCTATTCCTTTTCATAATTAGAATTTATAATCTTCCGAATAAAAATCGTAATTACTACCCAAGTTTCACAACATGAGTTCTTTAATTTCTCAATCAAAGATTAAGCACATGGAATAGAATAAGATAACGATAAAGTACCATCTTTTGCAATCGCTAATCCACCAACATGGCTCTCGTTGGGCTCACCCCAACCCTAGAAGTAGGTGGACTACTCGCGCCTTATCATAGCAATTGACATCATTGATGTAAAATAAACTTGCATAAACTATATTCAATGTCTTTAGAATCCCGGCACTCACACTTTCGTAGAATGCCAAAACCCTAAAACTTTTGAACTCCTAAACTATGTATTGAACTACTTCTCTGAAATTGAATGAATGTAAAACTAGCCCCATGGGCTTTATTTATAGGGCTTAATCCTTGCTAATCAAAGGAAGCAAACTATATCTACTTTCTAAAGATAAAACTTAATTAAGATAAAACATAAATCTAAAAGGGAAATAATTAAATATCTTCAAATTGATGAATAATCTTCTCTCCTTGGATAAATCTTAATAGAAACTTGATAGATTCGGACCTTCTTCGTCTCCAATCAATTCAACTCGACTTCGGATCAGCCCAATGGACTCTCGGCCCAAGAACATTTTGGTTGACTTCGACCAATTTGGTCGACGTCGAGTTAACTTGTCGATCTCGGCTTCACTTTGCTTTCTCGAGCAGCTTCCCCTCTCCTTCTTGAACTCGGACAACTTTGAGGTTTGGTCGATGTCGAGCAAACATGTCGACATCGAGTAAAATTTGGCATGAGTTGTCTTCTCTTCTTAGCTCCTCGACTTGGTTTTCTTCATCGAGCTCGGGTGTGCTTCCAAGTCTTGGTCGACATCGAGAAACTATGTCGATGTCGAGTAGAGTCGAACTCGAGTTCTCTTCGTCTTTAGTTCTCGATCAAGTCTGTTGTCCTTTTTAGTCGATGTCGAGGAACTTTCCTCAAGATCGAGTAAACTTCAGCTTTATTCTCTCTTCTTGGTTTCGTCCCGGAATGGCTCCAAATTCTGTAATATTAAACCAAAACTTATTTAGACCTCTATTTCTTGCAAATAAGCATATATTACATAAATTCAACATATTCCCAGGCCGAAATATGCAAAGTATATAGAATAAGGAGCTAAAATGTGCATAAAAACATGGCTATTTTAGTGGACATCAGTAAGCTGCACATCCAAATGGCTTAAGGTAGGTCATGTTTGGTTTCTTACCAGTCCACATCTCTTGTGGTGTCCGAAAGTTCACCACAGAAGATGGGGATCGGTTGACAAGGTAACCTGCTGTTGAGACAGCCTCACCCCACAAGGAATGTTCAAACCAGCACTAACTATCATGCATCTAGACTTTTCTAGCAATGTTCTATTCATTCTTTCTGCGGTGCCATTTTGTTGTGGTGTACTAGGAACTGTAACGTGTCTTTTAATGCCATGTTGCTTACAATAATCATCAAACTCAGCATTGCAATATTCCAAACCATTGTCGGTTTTAAGACACTTTATACTTTTGCCATTTTGATTCTCAACAAGAGTTTTCCAGGTTACAAATTTATCAAAAGCCTCTTTTTAGACCTTAAGAAATATAACCCAACTTTTCTAGACAAATGATCCACAAAAGTAATAAAGTACCTCTTACCTCCAGTAGTTTCTACCTGTGCAGACCCCCCAAAGATCAGAATGGATGTATTCAAGGGGCCTCTCAGCCACATAATAAGAGGAAGGAAAAGCATGTTTGGTTTTCTTTCCTAGCACAGAAGTCTCACAGAAATCAAGCTGAGCAGGTTTTTTTATCAATTAAACCATGTTTGAATAGATATTGCATGCCTTTGTTTCCAATGTGACCAAGCCTACTATGCAAAATTTTGGTTTGGTCCAAGTTCAGGTTTCCACCATTACAAGCAGTGTTTGCTTCAGGAGGTGGAATTACATAGTAAAGTCCACCCCTTTTAACACTTCTTATAATGGTGGCTCCATCTCTTTTAACATCTATAATCCCATTTTTAATGTTGATATCAAGACCGAAGTCATCAAAAACAGATTCAGATAAGAGCCTCCTTCTAAGGCCAGGGACCCATCTAACATTTTGGAGTACTCTAACCTTACCATCATACATGCATAGAGGCAAATTACCTATACCTTTGATTTTGAGTGAGGTTAAGTCACCTAACATTACTTTTCCTTAATTAAAAACATGCAAGGTCCTGAAATCACACTTGTTAGGAGTAGCATGAACAGTGCACCCTAAATCTAAAATCTAGGCATCATCACTTTCAAGATAGCCAAATATTCATCCTTAATAGTGTCATTTATTCATCCTTAATAGTGTCATTTTTATCACATCTCTCAAGATCTTGAGTCATTCTTAAGAATTTGTCCAGATTAGTTTGCAGAGATTGATTGGTGTCCATTTTAAAGTTAAACAGACGACACATGATTGAAATTCGACTAGGAAAGGATTTATTCAAGTATAGAGTTTCCAGAGTATCCCAAAGTTCTTTAGGGTTAGTGATACTCACAACCCAACGAGCCACATCGTCAGCCAACCTGATAAACATCTCAGAATGAGCCATCTCATCTAGATCCTTTTTTATGGTCTTAGTATCTCCCTCAGGGTACTCCCTTTAGACTGTCTTCCAGCATTTCTCTTTGATAAGAATAGCCTTCAACTTCAGCTGCTAGATAGTGAAGTCTGTAGTCCCATCAAAGGGCTTGATTCTCATTCCATTTTATGACATTTTTGGTACCTGATAGATAACACCCCAAAAAACAGAAAGTTAGGACAAAAATGAACAACACACACACAAACGCAGGACTCAAGAGCTAAACGGAACTCGGGGGATTGAAGGGAGATCTAGGATTTTTGACACTTCAGAAAAAAAACCCCAAATATGTGTTGTACTTTTGTTTTTTTTTTTTTGACACTTCAGAAGAATAATCAAGACAAACAAAGAAGCGGAAGTGACACAAGTTGGATCCAAACACAGGGACCTTGGATCTGAGCCCTAAGGTTAGAAACCCTAGATCTCAGAGGAACCAGTGCTCTGATACCAATTTGATGTTCGTTTTTCACTAAAACTAAATCAAAATACTCAAAAACAAAGGCAACAAGAGCGAACAAACGATTTGGTAACGCAATTCGAGCAAGCCCTACTCTGAGGGATCTCAAGAGGGAAGATCTAGTCCCAGTTTCCACTAAGCATCAGAAAAACGAGTTACAAGTTGGCTATTGTGGCTAAGCACATGAACAAGTAACACGGGAACCTCAAATAAAGAAAACCAAGAGAGATGCAAATAAGGGAAAAGAAGAAGCCCCTTGGATGGGCAACCGAGAAGCTTCAGAGAACCTTCTCAAGGAGATCTTCAAGCTACACCATCGGCGACGCCACTGGAACCCTTCTTCTTCCTCCTTTAGGGTTAGGGTTTCATACAAGATGCCTGGCGCCCCTCTCTCTCTTTCTCTTAGGGTTTACCTGATGAAGCTCCAAAGGGTTCCTGTAGCACATAAGCAATATATATACCCGAGCACTTGAGAGGCAGGGTTACAGATCCTCCGGCGGTTACAAGGAAGAGGGCCACAAATCCGGAATGGACTGTGCAAGCCCAAACACAGAAAAAAGGCACACTAATAGAAATCTGTAAACGAGGTTTGTAACTAAGTGTTAAAACAATACACCAACATAATATATGATATGGTCACTATCTTAAGATTAAGGGATCCAAACCTTAGACATATGACATGTCCAAGTGGTCCTTGCAACCTTAAGAATGTGTCCTACATCACACATTTAGGATATATTGTTTCATCACTTAGATAGATTACATGTTCAATAGCCATAGCCACACAAATAAGCCTAACTTATTACAAATACAAGATTACACAAGCACAACATATTTGTATTTAGTCTAAGTGGTTAGAGCATATCTCTCGCCACTAGCATATCTTACACTAATCCTTCCCAGGGTCATATAAATCTCCTCAAGCAGAAATTGAAATCTGTCACAAATGGAAACCGGTCGGTGTCCGACTACATTCAACAAGGGAAGGCTGTCGCGGATCTTCTTGCCTCCTTAGGACACCCGCAGGATCGAGAGGATGTGATCGATGCGGTCCTCAAAGGTCTCGATTCCTCATATCAATCGGTTATTAATGGTGTTCAAGAAAGGGACACTATGATATCCTTTTCGGAACTCCATAAAAAGCTCCTTAACAAAGAATTGAACCTCCGCCTTGCCGATACCTCGAGCCTAACTTCCACGTCGGCAATGACAATGCAGTTTAGGCCATCTAATCCTAAGTCCAAACACTTAGCCTCACCTTCATCACAACCTCTTCTTCCTCTTCCACCCCAAGATTTGTCTCCACCAGATTGGCAATCACCGCGTCCTCCAGCAAAGCTGTTTCAAGGTCAATGTCAATAGTGTCGAGTTTCAGGCCATGTTGTTGCTTATTGTCCCATCATTCGCAGCAGGCGCCAACTGTCCGCCCTCCGTCTCCCTACAATCCACCACTTCAATCACCTAATCCCACTCTACAGCACACATACCCTCCCACTTATTGTCTTGGTTGGTTGAAAGTGGCGCATCGCACCACGTTACCAACGATCTTCACAACTTGAGTATCCATTATCCGTATGATGGCACTGATGAGCTTCTTGTTGGTAATGGCCAAGGTCTTCCCATTTCTAATATTGGTCACACTGATTTTCAAACGATAACCAAATCATTTAAACTTGACAAAGTGCTTTTTGAACCCAAAATTGCTAAAAACATATTGTCAGTTTCCAAGTTTACTTCTCAAAATCAAGTCTTGGTTGAATTCTTACCCCATTGTTTTTTTTTTTGTGAAAGACCTACTATTGGGCAACATCCTTCTTGAAGGGCCCTTGGTTGATGGTGTTTATTCATGGCCTATTTTGAAAACATCGTCGACATTTTCAACTAGGCTTTCTCTTGGTTCGACTTGACATCACCGCCTTGGGCATTCATCACCGTCCATATTCCGAATAATGCAATCATATTTTCCCCAAAGCTTTTTCCATTCAAGTTCAGATTTTTGTAATGCTTGTTCAATCAATATAAATCCCATAAGCTCCCTTTTCATCGATCGACTATTTCTTCTAGTTCTCCATTGAAAAATATTTTTTTTGATGTATGGACTTGTCCAGTCATGTCTTTTGATGGGTTAGAGTATTATGTTATATTTGTTGACCACTATACATAGTATGTGTTGTTTTTTTCACTCAAACACAAGTCGTATACATTGTAAACTTTCATCTCATTTAAAGCCTTGGTGGAAAATAACCTTGACTCCAAAATTAAAACCCTTTATTCAAATAATGGTGGTGAATTTGTTGCCTTGAAGTCCTTTCTTGCCTCTAATGGCATCTCCGACTTGACCTCTCCTCCTCACACTCCTCAACACAATGGGTTTGCAAAGAGAAGACATCGTCACATTTTTGAAATAGGTCTTACCTAATGTCTCATTCGAATATGCCGCATAAATTTTGGCCTCATGCATTTCAAACGACAATATATTTGATAAATTGAATGCGAACTCCCACTCTACAAAAACAAGTTCCCATTTCTAAAGATTTTTGGAAAACTTCCGAACTATAAAAAACTTAAATGATTTGGTTTCCTTTTTTTCCATGGTTAAGACCGTATAATTCCAACCAGATGGTTCTGAAGTCTATTTCTTGCGTGTTCATTGGATAATCTCTAACCCGAAGTGCATATTTCTGCCTTGGTCCACAAACCAACAAAAGTTACACTTCTCGGCATGTCACATTTGTAGAAACTAAGTACCCGTTCAACACCACCGTCAAATCTCCAAACTCCCCTCCTCTTGCTGATCCACCTTCTAAAACTCAACCACTCCCACTCTCTATTATAATGTCAACTCCTCCACCTACCCTACCTTTTCCACATCATTCCCCAACTCCCTCTACAACTAGCCCCCCTCTCGTACCCTCATCCAATCCCCCACCTTCTGCTCCCACAAACCCACCCATCAATCCTATTCCAGTTCCTATCCACCAAGAGCCCATCTCTCTTACTACACCACCTTCCACGTCCTCACAACCTCACACACAATCTTCACCGTCCACCGTCCCTTTACCACTTACTCCCCCAGTTCAGCAAATGATTACAAGGTTCAAGGATGGCATTACCAAACTCATCAACAAATTAAATCTCCATGTTTCTCTACCACCTCACAAAGAGCCACAAAATATTAGCCAAGCCTTAAAAGACCTGGATAAGTGTGACGCTATGGGGAATGAGTACACTGCTCTTTGCTCTAACAATACGTGGGAGTTGGTCCCAAAGGCCACCCACCACAACATCGTTGGATGCCAATGGCTATTTCGGGTCAAGCTTCATCCTGATGGCACATTGGATTGCTACATGGCTCGGTTGGTTGCGAAGGGTTTCATCAAAGATCGCGCTGGGATTTCACATAAACTTTTAGCCCTATCAGTAAACCAGTCACGGTTCGAACTGTTCTTGCCCTTGTTGTTCATTCCGGATGGCCGATACGCCAAGTCCACATCAACAATGCTTTTCTCCAGGGCACTCTAATGGAGGACATCTTTATGGAACAACCACCTGGTTTCATTGACAAGGTCTATCCCAGTCACGTTTGCAAACTCAAGAAAGCAGTCTACGGTCTCAAACAAGCTCCAAAAGGGTAGTATACTGAACTTCGTCACTTTCTTCTTGTCAATGGTTCGTTAACTCTACTGCTGACGTCTCTCTATTCATCCGGCATAAAAGGTCTGCAATCATATACCTTCTATTTTATGTCGACGACATCATCATCACTGGTAGTCATACCTTATCACTCCTTGGGTTCATCCACTCCCTTGCTTTGAGATTCTTGTTGAAGGATCTAGGCTCTTTGTCCTACTTCCTAGGTGTTGAAGTTCACCGTCACACGCATGGTCTATTCCTAAATCATCGCAAATACATCTTTGACCTCCTTGCCAAAACAAACATGCTTGATTTCCACCCAACATCCACTCTAATGGAGGCATCTTACTCCCTCACTCGACTATCAGGCACTAATCTGGAGAGTGCAACGGAATATCGAATGGTTGTGGGGAGCCTTCAATACCTTTCACTAATCCGACCCGATGTGAGCTTTGCGGTCAATAAGCTCTCACAGTTTATGAAATCTCCTGCCACTGACCATTGGAGTGCCTTCAAGAGGGTTATGCGATATCTTCGAGGAACCATTGATCACGGCATTGTGATTAACAACACCGACTCCCCTGTTCTTCATGGGTTTCCCGACGCTGATTGGGAAGGTAAGAAGGATGATTATATATCGACCATAGGATATGCGTTCTTCATTGGGCGTACACCGATTTCTTGGAGTTCTCGCAAGAAAAATTCGATCGTAAGATCGTCCACCGAATCTGAATACAAGGCCCTGGCTGATTCATGCTCCGAACTTGTTTGGATTCAATCCCTGCTATCTGAACTTGGAGAAACCTCTGAAACGCCCACTCAGAAGCGTTGCGGTTCATCTTCAGGTCCTCTTCCGATGCCGGGAACGACGGATGAGCTATCGGCAGCCAGAGATCGGAAATCTCGCCCACTGAAAACACCCTTGGAGGTTGCGACAGCGAGATGAAGTGGGTGGGTGAGTGTGAGACACGAAGTACCCCAGCACTCAGATTCACGGCACGGGAGAGTGAGAGACGAAGTCAACGAGTTGCTAAGGTTTCGAATTTCAGAACGCTCAATTACTGGTGGTTTGGCTCTATGGCGGTCACACAGAGGTGAGCAAATGAGAGAAGAGACGGTAGAAGGAAAGAGGGGATGAAGAGAGAGATCTGAAATTTTGGGGACGAAGTTAGAGTGGATGTGAGACGGGGAGGTGAGAGATCTGAAATTTTAGGGAGAGAGAGACCTGGAACAATAAAAGAGGGAGTGGCGAGAGGGGATGAAATTTGAGGGTTGTTCTCAATTTCAAAGTGCGGAAAATTTACCGATCAAATTTTATTTAGGCGCTAAAAAAAATTCGATACTGTGCATGAATTGCTTTTTTTATTTTTCATTCACAATTTACATTTAGAAAATAAAACCACCTATAGAAATAAAAATATAATATATTTTAAATATTAAAGTAATGGTAAAAATCATAATAATATTAAAAATAATATAATACTTGTTATCATTATTATTATTAAAAAAATATATATATATGAAATAATAATAATAATAATAATAATAATAATAATAATAATAATAATAATAATAATAATGATTATGATAATAATAATAATAATAATAATAATAATAATAATAATAATAATAATAATAATAATAATAATAATAATAATAATAATAATAATAAGGTTAATATAAGGTTTTATACATGTTTAATATAAGGTTTTATTCAACAATTATTAGTTACTTCTATGAGTTTTCTCAAAACTTGCTCTTATAGTATTCTAATAAAATTTTATTAGTTAATATAAGGTTTTATTAAACATATATTATTTACTTATATGAGTTTTCCTTAAAACATGCTATTATAGTATTCTAATAAGAATTTAGTAGTTAATATAAGGTTTTATTAAATATTTATTCGTTGCTTATATTAGTTTTCTTCTAACCATACTATTATAGTATTCTAATAAGAATTTAGTAGTTAATATAAGGTTTTATTAATCATTTATTCGTTACTTATATTAGTTTTCCTTAAAACATACTCCTATAGTATTTTAATAAGAATTTATTAGTCAATATAATGTTTTATTAAACATTTGTTCGTTACTTACATGAGTTTTCCTAAAAAATAATACTTTATAGTATTCTACTAAGAACTTAGTAGTTAATATAGCGTTTTATTAAATATTTATTCGTTACTTATATGAGTTTTCCTCAAAAAACAATATTATAGTATTCTACTAAGAATTTAGTAGTTAATATCGGGTTTTATTAAACATTTATTCTTTACTTATATGACTTTTCCTTAAAACATACAATTATGTAGGGGTGGGCACGGGACGGGACGGGACGGGATTGGGCCGGGACGGGACTCGTCCCTCGAAATTTTTTCGGGACGGGATTGACATTTTTTTTTCGGGACGGGATGGTGTCTGGACGGGACGAGATCGGGACGGGACGGGCCTTGTCCCGCATATAAAAATAATAAAATATTATATAAATTTGCAAAGTGAAAAATGCTTTCATAATTCATTATTTAGTAATATGTTGAATACGGTATTATTCTCGAATTTTTTTTCAAAATATTCACAAATAAATAAATAATTACAACAATATTCACTGATTTAAACATTTTACAAAAATATTCATTTTTTGCAGGGTCGACAGAAAAGCGCGGTTTCAAACCGCGTTTTATTTGCAAGATGTGAAATTGGAATGGCGCCCGGGAAGAGGTTTGAAAGTTGACAAAGAAACGCGGTTTGAAACCGCGTTTCTTAGTCAACTTTCCACGTGGCAACAGAGGCGACCAGGGCGCTGATGTGGCACAGAGAAACGCAGTTTCAAACCGCGTTTCTCTGTTGGAATTTCTGAAAAAAAGTCAAAGATTCGTTTCATTTAGTGCTGCACATAAAACGTGGTTTCAATGAAACCCTACCGAACCGCCTCTACCCCATTTATTTTCCCATCCGTCGTCTTCAACCTCCTGCCCTTCAAACCTTTCGGCGGTTTCGGTCTACAAAATCCATCTGGAGGTTTCAAAGTGCTCCATCCTCATCAATTTTCGTCATCCTCAACCTACATCTGAAGAAGCCTTCGTCGTCCTTTCATCTCCGATCAGAAACCGCGGTGAGGTTTTTTTTTCTATTTTCCATTCGGTTTTGTTCATAATTTGTGATGGTAAACGAGGGCAAAAGCCCTTTGATGATTCAAGGTAGTCGAAAATTTCAGGGCAAGGGAGTTTTGATAGTGAATTTCGATTTTTTAATGGAGATGAAATGAAACAATGAGTTGAAACGAAATTGTTTCGGGTGTGAATTGAAATAGTGGTTAGTATATATATGAAATTGTGAGTTGAAATTGTTGTTAGTATAGATAGGAAAATCCGAGTTGAAATTGTGATTAGTATAGATATGAAATTTGTAATTGTTGAAACTAGAATTTTTTTTATTAATTTTGGTTGTGTGAATTTATTTTGTAGATTATAAATTGTGATGGGTGATTATTCCTGAAATTGTGAAGATATATTTATAAAAAAGATGTTATTAAGTTAATAAGTTTAGATTTTAACAAATATAATTGTATAGTGTATTATATATTTAAGTTAATAAATTTAGATTCACAACATGTTTGTTATAGTATAAATACAGATTTACAAAATAGAAGGGGAAGATATTTGAATTAGAAAAAAAAAATCAATAGGAGCGTGGAATTTAATTAGCATACAGTTACAAGAGAAGAGATTGTATGTGATTGTAGGAGAATAGAATTCAATTAGAACAGAAGCGATTGTAGGAAAATAGATATTGATTAACATATATTTATATAGATTTAGAATCCTTTTATTATTGTAAGTTTGAAAAAAAAAACCTTCTGTTAGGGAGTTGACAATGGAAATGCAACTGAATCCTGGACCGCTCAACAACGAGGTGCTCCACAGACAACATCTCCACAGGTCAACTCATGTATGGACTCGGCAAGAATATGTAAGTACAAACTATTTTGACCAAGTGGAAAAATTAAATTGAATGGAACATATAGATCGGATACCTAATGTTTGTAAATGTTATATTTGCAGACAAATGGTGTTATCCAACATAGGATGCACTTGCGAAAGTTTGGAAGAGATCTAGCTGCCGACCCGCGAGTCCTACATTATATACAGTTGGCAGGATTTCACTGTATATACAAGCTTGGGTCCACATTCGAGATAGACAATGAATTAATGACAAGTTTAATAGAGAGATGGAGACCTGAGACCCATACTTTTCACTTGAACGTTGGGGAGGCGACAATCACGCTCCAAGATGTGTCAGTTCTATTGGGTCTGCGTGTTGATGGTCTTGCAGTTACTGGTTCTGCATGGTATGATTGGCCAACCATTGCAGAAACATTGCTTGGGCACCGACCCCCGGCGAATCAGATTAGGGGATCTTCGGTGAAGGTGGCATGGCTGCGACAGCTCCTTCAGATGCCCTTACCAAACGATGCTGAGGAACATGCCATTCAGTGCCAAGCGAGGGCATATATTTTGTTGCTTATGGCTGGGGTTTTGTTTGCTGATAACAGTGGTGGCCAGGTGCAATTACTATATCTTCCATTGCTAGCGGATTTGGAGGCTACTGGCCAGTATAGCTGGGGAAGTGCAACCCTTGCTTTCCTCTATCGCCAGCTTTGTAGAGCTACAACACGCGAGAAGTCTGAGATTGTCGGTCCCGTCATATTGTTGCAGGTACGACATGCTTGTTACATTTGTGATTTCCTATATACTGGCAAATTTGTTAACTCGTTAATTATATTCAATTACTAGTTGTGGGCATGGGAGAGGATCTCCATTGGAAGGCCTCCAAGCATTAGCTTCGTCGACATTGATGGTGATGACCAAAATGCTATTCGAAGGGCTAGAAGGCAAGAGCGACGAAAGAAGACAGGTTATGGGTCACAACCTCCTGCATTTACCGGACGCTTCCGAAACGGGGAGGACTCGCTAGCGATGAGATGGTTGAATGGCACATACTCATATGGAGCTACCACCACAACACTGATGTATTACCGAGATGCATTCGATCGTCAAACTCCAGATCAGGTTAGTGCTCCAAGCTGACACTTGCCTGCTTTAGATATAGAACAATCATTACCTCTTTGAGTCATCTGTTTTATGTTACTATCCAGTTTGTTTGGGAGCCGTATTCAAGCGATGTATTAGGTCGCCTAGCTCCCATATGTCAACAAGGTATGAACATATGGCGATCTACTACACCGCTTATATGCTTCGACATTGTGGAGTGGCATCGCCCAGAGCGAGTTACACGTCAGTTTGGGGATGTGCCAGTAGTTCCCCCAACATGTGCATTTGACGAGGCGTTGCACAAGATGGACCGTAGGGGAAAGCACCAACACGATTGGGCTCAGGTGCAAGCAGAATGGATTAAGCTATGGAATGAGCGCGAGAACTTCATTCAGGCAGCACCAGAAGTGGACGACGAGGACGAAGCTACATCACAATACATGGCATGGTATGCAAGGATTACTAGGCGCCTCATCAGTCCACCAATGAGTTCGCCGGCGGGGGTTTATCAACCGGTGGCTCCAGACTATCACATGGTGGTTAGTCACTAACCTGTATATCTGTACTTGTTCAATTATTTATATACTTTGTATGTTTATGTACTTTACAAAATCTAACATGCATTGCAGGGCAATTTTGTGATGGATGCAAGTGAAAGGGCAACCCAGACTTCACAGGAATCTCGCTCTTTCTACGATCAGCACCAATACAATTCCATGATGGGCAAAGTGGATGAATATTGCAGCTACATGGCATTGCAGGGACCCCATCTACTTAGTTAGGTGTCCTACAACCCATCATATGCACACATCCCGGCTGCTCCAGTTCAGCCACGCCCACACATCCCGACTGCTCCAGTTCAGCCACACCCATCTCAGAGAGAGATACCCCCGGCGGGTTATGGAGGGCCCTCCCAACCAGAGATGCAAACTCAATCATCAATGGTCTTCCCATCATACCCATCATACGGTAGTGCAGGTGGCACACCGCCGATGATGATGGATCCCTATGGCCAGATGCGATTCGTGTTCCCCCAGTCTAGCTTCGTAGCATCGGGCTCAGGGTCGGCGATGTTCGGTGCTGCACCTACGTTCTTGACAACGCCACCATGTCATTAGGGGAGGATTGTGTACAATGACCCTTCCAACCTCTACGTTGATGGACGTCCAGTTCTGCCTGAACCAAACCCAAACTTTTTTTCAGAGATAGATGGTGAAGAAGACGAAGCTAGCGAGTAGGATCGTTGTGACGTTATTAACTGTGTTTACTCTATCGTCTTATCCCAACACTTTGCAAGTTTGTGTCTAATTTAAGTACTAGCATTTTCCTTGTGACAATTGGTTAGTGTGCGTACTGTAGGAGAAAAACACGTAATAAAACATGTCGAAGGAGTTCATCATACAACATTACATAACACACATAATAAGTTCATCAAACTACCATACATGAAACATGTCCAAACAGTACATCATACAACCATACATAACACACATAATAAGTTCATCAAACCACCCTACATGAAACATGTCCAAACAGTTCATCAAACCACCCTACACGACTCGGGCAAGATCGCCTGTTGTGTCCATGACCTCGGCATTTGCCACAACGCACTTGACCCGGGACCCCTACATCCATCTCATTCCTAATTCTGCGTGAGGGAGTCCGCCCAACATCACGCAAACACGTTTGATCAGCAACCAATCGAGGGCCTCCCACTTCTGGCCAATTGAAAGGCTCACCAACAGGTAGAAAAGTCGATTGGTAAGCTCCCCAATATGCATGTGATGTCAAGTACTGGTCCACAAGCGGCACATATGAGATGCTCTGGTCTCTACAAACAGCCAGTACGTGAGCACAAGGAATCTTCAACAACCTCCAACTGGCACATGTACATGTTCTACGCCGCAAGTTGACGGTGTATGACCTCCCACTTCGCCTCCCTTGTGCCCCCCTTGGGTTCAAAATCACCTCATAGATTCCATTCTGCAAATCAAATGAAACGACATGTGCATTCAACCCAACAGTGATAAGTAATCCAATCTTCTTATCTGTAGCTTCTGTCAGTGGGAAACCCAAAGCGATGCGCTAAGCGGCTTCACCTCGCCTCCTCACGAAGTAACTGTTGACTTTGTAAAATGTCTGACGCACGAGCGATGTGAGCGGAAGGCTCCTTCCACCCTTCAGCACGCCATTGAAAGACTCAGATAAGTTCGTCGTCAGGACACCATACCTCGCCCCCCCATCCTTAGCCATTGACCACTTCTCTGGCTCAATCTTAGCTAGGTACTCCCAAGCCTCGGCGTTCATCTCTTAGATGGCGTGACACCCCTTCTCGAACCCAACTGTCATCAGCTGGTGAGCAGTCCACCCTACCATGTCTTTGACCTTATAGTCATGGAACATGGAATTCACATTTGATTTCAAGTGTCGGATGCATATCCTATGATGTGCATTCGGCGCAGTCCATCTAGGCAACTCCGCCATGGTCTTCAAGATGCATGCATGTCTGTCTGAAATAACACATAATCCAACTCTGTCGGTGACATGTCAGCCTATACAATCCATGAACCACGCCCAACTATCTCCATTCTCACTCTCAACAATAGCGAATGCAAGAGGGAAAATATGATCGTCTGCATCGAACCCCATTGCCATTAGCACAACATGCTTGTACTTCCCATACAAATGGGTCCCATCGATAGATATCAAAGGACGACAATATGCAAACCCAGCAATTGACGGTGCGAAAGCCCAGAACACACGGCCGAATATCTTATCTTGTGGGTTTGGAGAATCTAGATGACACCATTCAACCACTTTTTCCGGGTTTGTAGCTTGGAGTGCAACCATGAACCTAGGCAACTCCGTATACGACTCCTCCCAATCACCAAAAAGCTCTGCTATGGCTTTCTGTTTTGCCCTCCAGGCTCTCATGTATGACACACAAATCCCATACCTTTTCTGTAGATGCTCGAGTATGGTGCTTGGCTTCGTGTCTTGATCATTGCGGAGGAACCCGAGAATCTCACCCCTAATGAAATTTGAGGTGACATTACGATTATCTAGCTGTAAAATGTCGGATGCACAGTTAGGTGCATGAGGCCCACTGTAATTGACAACTGTCCACATTTCAACCGTCCTGTCTAAACGACGAGCAGACAATCTCAACGGGCACCCACAACTGTCCTTCCTATCACAGACGACGGTGTACCATTCTGGACTCGCCTTTTTTGTACGATATGGCTTCCTCATTTTAACAGAATACTCCGTCAACTCACATTTCAACTCGCCGAGTGAGTTGAATAGTTGCCCGCGAAAAAACTGTCTTCCATCATCTTCTTGTGCGTACGAATTAAATTCTTGCCAATAATTTATTATCATTGGATCAGATTCCACAATATTCCAATTGGGATTAATGGCCTCATCCTCAATCGCCGCCTCCCTAGTTGCTTCATCGTCCTCCTCAGACTCGTCCAAGTCGTCTTCGTGATCAACCCCAAGAGCATCAACGTATATTTCATTTACCTCAGATATGTTGTTAAGTTCATCCATCCTACGTTATCAATGACAAAAGTTAGTTTATAACAAATCATAAATGCTCTCACTAATCTTATCAACATAAGATCAAATTTTCTATTACTTTCGATATTAACTACCAAAGTTCATAAACTCGTTCATATTTCAATGAAATTACGTAATCCAAACTTGTATATTTAATCCAAACTCATTCATGCTAAAAACTATATTTCCATAAACTCATTCATGCACCAAACTACATAATCCAAACATGTATACGCTATCAACAATTAAAAAAAAATCTAATCAATCCTCAAATTTCTCAACGACAATAGCAAATACATATATCATCGAAATAACTGCTAGAAATTATAATAAATACAACAACTTACCTTAGCAATAGGGCAGAATATGAGAGCGTTTGGAGAGTGTTTGGAGATCAAAACCAGTAAAGGAAGAAGATGAACAAGGGCAACGAAGTTTCAATAATTTACTCAACCTAAAAACGCGGTTTCAAACCGCGTTTTTAGTTAGGGTTACAGAGATTCCCCCCTAGCAATAGGGGAGAATCTGATTTTGCTTCCATCAAATCACCCAGAGGAATCTCTGGTGTTTTTCAGAAATTCCAACAGAGAAACGCGGTTTGAAACCGCGTTTCTCTGTGCCACATCAGCGCCCTGGTCGCCTCTGTTGCCACGTGGAAAGTTGACTAAGAAACGTGGTTTCAAACCGCGTTTCTTTGTCAAATTTCAAACCTCCTCCTGGGCGCCATTCCAATTTCACATCTTGCACATAAAACGCGGTTTGAAACCGCGCTTTTCTGACGACCCTGCAAAAAATGAATATTTTTGTAAAATGTTTAAAACAGTGAATATTGTTGTAATTATTTATTTATTTGTGAATATTTTGAAAAAAAATTCATTATTCTCAAATATATTATTCAATAATAATAATAATAATAATAATAATAATAATATTATTATTATTATTATTATTATTATAATACTATTATTAGTTCATACAATGATTGTATAATTAATTATAATGTTCAACATATTTGGCTACATTATCTTACTAGATCAGGGCGGAAAGGAATTGAGACGAGATTTACCAATATTGTCTAATTATCGATTGATAGTTAGGAAGAATACCGTATTTAATTAGCTATTTGCCTCTTGTAACTCTAAATGGGTATAATAATAATAATAATAATAATAATCCAACGTTATAATTAAAAATAAAATAAAATAATACTACTTATTTTTATTGTTATTATTATAAAATAATTATACTTTACATGAAAAAAATATAATATGATATAATAATAATAATAATTTTATTATAAATTAATATTATTATTAAATTATATTATAATATTATATAATAATATTATTATTATTATAAATTGAAAATTATTATTATAGTTATAAATAATATTTGCTCAAAATAATAATACTAATAATATATTATTATTATTATATAATATTATAATATTATTATTATTATAAAAATTATTATTATTATTATTATTATTATTATTATTATTATTATTATTATTATTATTATTATTATATGCGGGACGGGACGGGATTCGCGGGATCCCACCGGGGTCGTCCCGCGTTTCGTCCCGCATAATTTTTGCGGGACGGGATCGGGACGGGATTCGCTATTTTGTCCTAAATCCCACCGGGATCGGGACGGGACCGGGACGGGATCGGGATTTGCGGGATTTGTGCCCAACCCTACTATTATGGTATTCTAATAAGAATTTAGTAGTTAATATAAGGTTTTATTAAATATTTCTTAGTTCCTTAAATAAGTTTTCCTTAAAACATACTCTTATAGTATTCTAACAAGAATTTATTAGTCAATATATTGTTTTATTAAACACTTATTCGTTACTTATATGAGTTTTCCTGAAGACATACTTTATAGTATTCTAATAAGAATTTAGTAGTTAATATAAGATTTTATTAAACATTTAGTCTTTACTTATATGAGTTTTCCTCAAAACATACTATTATAGTATTCTCATAAGAATTTAGTAGTTAATATATGGTTTTATTAAACATTTATTCGTTACTTATATGAGTTTTCCTCAAAACATACTATCATAATATTCTCATAAGTATTAATTAGTCAATATAAGGTTTTATTAAACATTTATTCGTTACTTATATATGTTTTCCTCAAAATATTATGTATTCATATGATTTTTCCCCTAAAACCCACATTTTTAGTATTCTTATAACAATTTATTAGATAATATAAGGTTTTATTCCACAATCATTAGGTACTTATATGATTTTTCCTCAAAACACACTTGTAGTATTCATATAACAACTTATTAGTTAATATATGGATTTATTCAACAATTTTTAATTACTTGTATGATTTTCCCTCGAAACACACACTTATAGTATTCTTATAACATTTTATTAAATAATATAAGGTTTTATTCCACAATTATTAGCTGCTTATATTATTTTTCCTCAAAACACGCACTTGTAATATTCTTATAACAACTTATTAGTTAATGTATGGATTTATTCAACAGTTATTAATTACTTATATGATTTTTCCTTAAAACACACACTTATAGTATTCTTATAATATTTTATTAGATATAAGGTTATATTCCCCAATCATTAGGTATTTATATGATTTTCCCCCAAAACATACACTTTTAGTATTCTTATAACAATTCATTAGTTAATATAAGATTTTATTCCAAAATCATTAGCTACTTATATGATTACCCCTTCAAAACTAACAGTTATAGTATTCTTGTAACAATTTATTACATAATATATGGTTTTATTCCCCAATCATTATGTACTTATATGATTTTCTCTCCAAACACACACTTATAGTATTCTTATAACAATTTATTAGACAATATGAGGTTTTATTCCACAACAATTGGCTATTTATACGATTTCTCCTCAAAACACACTTTTGATATTTTTAAAGTATTTTATTAGATAATATAAGATTTTATTCCACAATGATTAGCTACTTATATGATTTTCCCTCAAAAACACACACTTACAATATGTTTATAACATTTTTATTCGATAATATATGGTTTTATTCCACAATTATTATATACTTACATGATTTTTCCTCAAAACACACACTTATGATATTCTTATAACAACTTATTAGTTAATATATGGATTTATTCAACAATTATTAGTTCATTATATGATTTCCCTCAAAACGCACACTTATATTATTCTTATAACATTTTATTAATATAAGGTTTTATTCTACAATTATTAGGTACCTACGTGATTTTCCGTCAAAACATACACTTATAGTATTCTAATAAGAATTTATTACATAATATAAAGTTTTATTCCACAATCATTGGCTACTTATATGAATTTTCCTCAAAATGAACCCTCCTAATATTCTCTTATGAATTTATTTGTTAATATAAGGTTTTATTCAATGTTTATTAATTACTTATATGATATTTCTCCTCAAAACACATTTTATTCAACAATTATTAGTTTTCTTTATGCTCGAGTATTTATTTATATATAAAGACATATACCATTAATGGGCCCATTGGCAGAAAATATAGTCATATTTGAGCCCATAGTAAATTATAGCCCATTAGAAATTGAAGTATGTCATTTGAGGTTAAGTGTAAATAGCCACAACATTAGCCACATATATGATCATGGCTATTAATTGGGTTCCTTAATACATCGAGAGCTATTAATTGGGCTTCCATATTCATTAGGGCTTTGACTACCACCAACGAGTTGACCGTTTTTGGGCTTTTACTATCTCTAATATTGAGTTTGACCCTCTTTGGGCTCTAATATTTTTTTGGTGAGATTTTGTGATTTAAAATTATTATTTGCTTTAATTTGTTGGAAGAATTACCCAAATTCGGATACAGCAACGATCAATGGACATGACCATATTAGCGTCGAATCCAACCACATATATTTCAATAGTGGCTAAATTCGCGGCTATTGGCCAGGAAATCGGGCCATGATTGTCAATTGCCATTTCTTCTTAGCCACGGGTACAACCACAATATTTTTTCCCGGGCTTATTGGCATCGAAATCAGCCACAGATATTTCAATAGTGACTAAAGTCGTGGCTAAGAGCATCTCCCACCATAGGGTAAAAAATGGGTTTTAGCCTTTTTTTTCTCCCACCATAGGCCAAAATGGATTTTGGTCAAAAAATTTTTGGCCTATTTCTAAAATGAAGGCCAAATTTGGCTTGACATTTTAGAAGGCCAAATGGGAATTCCACCATTTTTTGTATTTATTTTTAATTGTTCATTATTAATATAAATTTATAAATCACACAATTAATTGTATATAAACTATATAATTATAATTTTTATCAAAACTAAAAGTTATAGTTTGTAAAGATATTGATGAGTTCTTTGATATGACTATAATATTTAATATGTTTGGATTATATTTGCATAAATAATTAATATCTTTAGAAAAACATATTCATTTTATATTATTACATCTTCATCGAAATCATATCTCATAAATAAATATCGAGTTGCATAAATTACTATATTTGAAAATAATAATAAAAAATCTCAAAACACATCAAAACCATAATATGAATCAAAGATTGAATTAGAAATCTCAATAGTTTCATTTGAAGAGTGAGATGATGATGATATTTGAGAAGAATTCATTGTTGATTCAAATCGAAAGGATAATGATAGAATCGAGTGACGGAAATGAGTATGAAAATTCTAAATTACATGAGTTTTTATAGAAAATTTACCTCCCAATTTTGGCCTACGATGGGAACACCAAAAACATTTAATAGGCCAAAAGAGAATATTCTATAGAATATTCTATTTTGGTAGGCTATTTCCATTGGCTATTCTAGCCTACGGGGGAAGATGCTCTAACAGCCATGAATTTACCTACAACATTTACGATCGTGGCTAATAGTCCCGACATTCTGGACACGAATTTATGTCATCACCCCTAGCCACAAAATTTTTCACTCGATGCTTATTTGGCGACGACATGTCAAGTCGTGACTACTTTCGTAGCTATTAGCCACGAATTCAACCACAACCATATGACGTTGCTAAAAATCCGTGGTTATTTCCTGATTTTTTTTATTAGTGAGTCTTTTCTTTGTAAAACAAAATCGATCTATTTATAGTCGGTAGTGGAACTAATTTGTTTAACCTTGGATAGGAAACATGATTTCTCATTAACCAGTTTTGTCATTGTGAGAACGAGAAGATCGATACCTTCTTCCGGAGTACATAGGAGTGAAGGTTTGAATATATCCAGGAGGAAGGCCCTTAGTCCTTAAAGAAAGGAGCGAGGATGGCTACCGCAAAGACAATGTCATCAAGTAAACCAAATACAAAGAGAGTATAAAAGGAAGATGGCTACCGCATAGACTCCAATATTCTTCAAGTTGAAGCATGCAAATCATGGATGCCAATTGTGAAAAAGGTAAAGTTGTTGCCCCAATGCTTTCATCATAATGTAAGTGAGTTGCTCATTGGTTTGAATGTGAAAGGCTTCTGTAAAGAAACCGACCAAGAGCTAGAAGAAGCTTGACTAAGCTTCGGTTTTATCCTTCAATGGAGGTTTCTCTCCATTCTATTTTGAGTTAGTTAGGAGAGAAAGAGAGTTTCTTGAATATGAGGTTATGGCTGATTGAATTAATTGTTTACAGGCTACCTCTCGGGTATTTATACAACACTTAAGTGCAAATGAGTTGTACTAACAAACTTGATCAAACTACAACAAACACCTGAGCCACTCAAGCAAATGTTGAACCTATGCTCACACTGTATATGCTCAATATCCCCTCCTCAAGTTGCACCAGTGGTTTCGTGAAGATATCACCGAGTTGATCTTGGGAGAAAACAAAGGTATGCATCAGAAAACCTTCTTGAAGTCTCTCCCTGACATAGTGGCAATCCAAATGCAAGTGTTTGGTTCTCTCATGGAAGATGGGATTCTCGAAAATGTGGATTACTGATCCATTATCACAGTGAAGTGGGATTGGATTTGGAATGTGACAATGTAGAGCACCCATGATTTCTCATTAACCAGTTTCGTCATTGTGAGAACGAGAAGATTAATACCTTCTTCTGGAGTACGTAGGAGTGAAGGTTTGAATATATCCAGGAGCAAGGCCCTTAGCCCTCAAAGAAAGGAGCGAGGATGGCTACCACAAAGACAATTTCATCAAGTAAACCAAATACAAGGAGAGTATAAAAGGAAGATGGCTACCGCATAGACTCCAATACTCTTCAAGTTGAAGCATGCAAATCATGGATGCCAATTGTGAAAGAGGTGAAGTTATTGACCCAATGCTTTCATCATAATGTAAGCGAGTTGCTCATTGGTTTGAATGTGGGAGGCTTCTGTAAAGAAACCGACCAAGAGCTAGAAGAAGCTTGACTAAGCTTCGGTTTTATCCTTCAATGGAGGTTTCTCTCCATTCTGTTTTGAGTTAGTTAGGAGAGAAAGAGAGTTTCTTGAATATGAGGTTATGGTTGATTGAATTAATTGTTTACATGCTACCTCTCGGGTATTTATACAACACTTAAGTGCTAATGAGTTGTACTAACAAACTTGATCAAACTACAACACCCGAGCCACTCAAGCTAATGTTGAACCTATGCTCACACTGTATATGCTCAATATCCCCTCCTCAAGTTGCACCAGTGGTTTCGTGAAGATATCAGGGAGTTGATCTTGGGAGGAAACAAAGGTATGCATCAGAAAACCTTCTTGAAGTATCTCCCTGACATAGTGGCAATCCAAACGCAAGTGTTTGGTTCTCTCATGGAAGATGGGGTTCTCGACAATGTGGATTGCCGATCTATTATCACAGTGAAGTGGGATTGGCTTTGGGATGTGACAATGTAGAGCACCCATAATCGAGTCTAACCAAACCAATTCCCCTAAAGCCTTAGAAAGACATCTGTACTCAGCCTCAGTGGAAGATTTTGACACTGTTTGATACGTTGTAATCCCCAATGACTTGAATTGTTCGGATCTTGCGACGTCTTAAGAGAATCTTGACTCGTTCTTGAATTGATCTTGAATGAATCTTGTTCAACTCTTGCACATGACCATTCGACACTTCCCAAAACACAAGTGCCGACATCCCGAGCAGCCAAACCGAGGGCTTTAATCAACCCTAAGGTTAATAAGGGTTTGGTAGACCACTCTTCAATTGCTAGTTGAATTTGAAGATGGAAATGGAATATCGTAGGATGACATCATGAAATTGAACTTGAATGCATGTAATTTTTGATCGGCCGAATAAATGAACGTGAGGGAATGAATTGCTTTCACCAATTCGAGTCAACCATTGCGGCTTGCCACAAACTGCTAATCGAAATTAAATTTGATCGGAAGAACGTAATATGTAGAGCACAAGATGAATGACATGAAAGGCGAGAATCATTAGGGTTGAACACAGAAGAGAACACTTAGCCAAGTGCTCTTCTATTCAATTCAACATGAAAATAAATGAAGGAAAATACAACCTTAAATAGAGTTTGATGGTGAGAGTGGCTCCTTGCAAAGGAACCCTAACCCTTTCATTTATCTAAAAAATAAATAAAGTTAAAAAATAGATAAAAATTCATACTTCAATATATCTAAGAAAAATAACTAAAAATAGATAAATTAGATACATAAGCAAGGAGATAAAATATCTCCTCACTTTATTTTCCTAAATAACTAATAATAAAAATGATGTAAATAAATGTCCTAAAAAACAAAGGCATTCGACCCTTACTAAAAATAATCAAGTCTCGCCCCTCATTAAGGTAGAATGGGGAGATAGACTAACCGTCAGTTGAACCTTGAGCATCGTAACCCATGAAATTTGGAGCCCTTGGTCCATGGTAGCACCTAGATGAACAAGAAGAGTCTTGGTTGCATCTTGAATAATCTTGGCTCGAGCTCTAGTGATCGGATCCCCGAAAGGAACTCTCATCTTATCGTCAATGTTGTCCGGAGTCATGGGACTTCTTGCGCTATCATTCTCCTCGACTTGATCACGATTAGTCCTCGAATCGTCGTCGGAAGTGTCATCCGGAACGAACAAGGATAAATCAGCGACGATGAAAGTGGTGTGATCTTCATACTTGTCCGCTAGGAGGTCGAGCTTGTAGGCCTTGGGACCCATCTTCTGAACCACATGGAATGGACCATCTCCTCGGCAATCAAGCTTTGACCTCTTGTGTTGTGGAAATCTCCCCTTCCTCAAGTGCACCAATAGTCAAACTGCACATCCCAGCGATGCTTATCCTTAGATGCCTTGTACTGGGCAGCCTTCTTCTTCAATTGCGCCCTAGTACGGTCATGCAATTGCAAGATGAAGTCCGCTTGCTTCGCCGCATCAATGTTCTTCTTCTTCTTGAAAGGTCGTGGTGTCATGTCTACAGGGGTAAGGGGGTTTCGGCCATACACCGCCTCAAATGGAATCTGCTTTGTTGTTGAATGGATAGACCTGTTATAAGCAAACCCAACAAAAGGTAGGAAGTCTTTCCACCTCCTGAGGTTAGTACGCAAAACAATCCTTAGGAGAGCCCCTACGGTCCTATAAGTGACCTCAGTTTGGCCATCAGTTTAGAGATGACATGAAGTAGAAAACAAAAGTTTAGTCCCCAACTTAGACGATAGAGATTTCCAAAAAGAACTCACAAATTTTAGGTCACGATCCAAAACAATAGTCAAAGGCACACCATGCAATCTAACAATGTCCCTAAAGAACAAGCTAGAAACATGAATAGCATTATTGGTTTTGTGACATGGAATAAAGTTAGCCAATTTAGAAAATCTATCAACCACAACAAAGATAGAATCATAACTGTTAGAAGTCCTAGGCAAGCCTACAATGAAATCCATCGATGCATCTTCCCAAGGCCCCTTAGTAATCGGTAAGGGTGTATACAAGACATGTGGTTGGTGTTTAGACTCATCCCTAGCACAAATGACACAACTTTTGACAAATCTCAGCACATAAGTCATTTTTTGCCAAAAGTAGTGTTCTTTTAACCTTGCCAAGGCCTTTTCTAGGCCTCCGTGGCCCCTAGACTCATGAAACTCTAAGGTGAGAAGTCTCCTAATAGAAGAAGTTGGGATACAAAGCTTGCCTGATCTAAATAAATAGCCATTATAAAAAAAATATAGGACTCAAACTCACCTTTTGACACACTGGTGCGGGACGAACGTCGTTGGCACTTTCGCCCTTTGCCAAATAGTAATAATATCCAAACTTAAACACAAAACCAATAGATTAGGCAATCAATCACTTGATAAACCAAATAACTACTAGTATAGCGATGAAGTTCGGTGTCAAACCCACGGGGAGAAGCGATTTCCTATTCAATAACTCTAAGCAAAGACTCTTATAGCAAAACAATGATTTGTAACAAGTAGCAAAGATGTAAAAGTAACTAGATTTATGATCGCAAAGTAAATTGATATTAAATTAGAAAGAACATTTCATCTTCAATTCTCTAACAATGGTTGGAATTCATGGTCCTCGGATTGATCTATTAATTATTCATATTCTTAGGTCTACTTGACTAAAGTTGAGAGATCCGCAGAGATTCACTCATCTTATTTGATATCACTAAAAAATACCATTAAGAACTCAAGTAATCAAGACCAATTGACACATTGAATCAACTCTATCAAGACTAATAGGCGCATACCGAACTCAGCCCTAATCGAATCTACACAACATAGATCAATTGAAATCATCCAATACAAAGACAAAAAGACATCACTATCATCAATACCTTTGTTTGATATCGAAAAAACAACAACGAATTCATAGCTAAGATGCAATTCCTAACATGATGACCAGGCATAGAAAGGAACAAAAATACAAATTAAGCACAAGTTGATAACTAAGAACATGAATAATCAAATAGAATCAAATCCTCACTATCCATACAACCATGTCTTCGAATCACAGGCAAAACTATGAGTTTAGCAACTCATAAGTCAATTCTCTCTCTCTCTCTCTCTCTCTCTCTCTCTCTCTCTCTCTCTCTCTCTCTCTAATGGTCTTCATAGTTTCACACACAATAGCCACACATGGTGAATAGAACAGAAAAACAACTAATAATTAATGCCTCCCAAAGTCGGCAAAACCCTAGTAGGAAAATAGAGTAAAATAATATAAAATAATTTCTTCGAATCCAAAATCGTGTATCTGGAAACAGTGTCAACGTCGTGCATCGTGCAAAGCGCGGCGTGCGCCGTGCAAAGGGCGGCGGGCGCCGTCTATGCAATCTGAGACGTTCCTCAATTGTCTTCAATAGCTTCCAATGTCGTTCTTCCTTGCTCTTCCTTAGCTCCTACTATAGCCTTCATATGCTCCAAACATGCTTCTTAAGCTCTTCCTAAAGTCCATCCAAGGTCGGAATGTAATTCTGGAGAATAAACACTATAGACTCAAAACATAGCAAAACAACTACCTAATAACAATAAGAAATACCTATAATGCCTATATGAAATATGCATTATAAAATCCCCCCACGCTTAACTCTTGCTTGTCCTCAAGCAACCATAAAGAAAAACATCATCTACGCATCCCATAGGAAATCTTTCATAACTTTACTCATCAAAAGCAACATCATAAATAGTGCGAATATAATCAAACATATAAACGTCATAACATCTATATGTAGGATCAAATTTTTTGCATGCTCAAAAATCAACCTTACCAAGGATAAAATGTGTGTCTCTCACTCTCATGTGCTTAGGCTTGAAGCACACACTTACCTCAATTCCATATACAAACATCAAGAGGACTTTCGCTCTATGGAGACCTTCAAAGAAGATTCCATTTGGAGGGGTTGTAATGTGGCTTGGTAGAAACATGAGGGCAAGGAATTGTATTTTGTCATGTGGTGCAATAAATTCTGGGAAATTAAGGTTCTAAAACTCCCAACATAACACAAACCAACTCAATAACATCAAGCTCACAAATGCACAACATATCTCAATATCATCAAAATAACTCCAAAATCATCCCTTAACTCATCAAATCTCATCTCATCATCTTACATATCATGCAATCTCAACACCCAACCAATAAGACTCATAACCAACATACTTCCAATTCTTCCTCATTATGGAATAATAAAATAAATGGATCTTATTCTCTCTTTTTTTTCTTTTTCTTTCTATTTTTTCGGATTTCTTTTTTTCTTTTCTTGAGCCAACATACATGAAATCCGAATGCATAAAAGTGAGAGACTAAATAAGCACACAACATTACATCTTCTCAAAACCATAAACCATAACATCACACTTTAACTTCATTCTCCTCAATCTCCAAAATAGATTCCATAACCCACTCCAAATCTCAATTCCCCCGGAATAAGGGTAAGGCTTATCATAGGCTAGGAATAATAATTTTGTGGAGCTGTCAATAAAAAGGCTAAAGGCTCAAATTGGCTTCAAAGCAAGATATAACATAAAGTAGACATGGATAAAAGTTGCCTCTATCATTGGAACTTATTATGGATAAAAGTTGTCTCTATCATTTGAACTTATTAAGAAATGAACATGTATATAATCTGCCTTGAAAATAAATAACCATGGCAATACTCAATGATAAATGCATAGGAATAGTAAATCACACAAGAATAGCAAAAGGAAGATGTATCCTTATAAGGCCAAAAATATCTCACTGGAACAAATTTTTGTTGAATTTCAAACATACTCTCAAACTTAGATCACACATGCTCAATTACATTGCTTAATCATACTTCACTAAAAACCCAATTTTCAAGATAAGATCAAATCATTCCAGAATTCCATGGAATTTATAAGATCATGCCAGTATAAAGTCAAAATATAACAAACTCAAATTAAGATGGAAATCTTTGATAACACAACATGCAAAACAACAAAACAAGACTCAAAAATTCATTTTTTGACATTTTTTATAACATAAAAGAAATAACCCAAAAGAAATAACAAAAATAGGAAATAACATAATTCAAACATAAACTAACCTAAGTAATTCAACTTCATTCTCCCCTCTCAACTCGGTGGAGGGAGCACAACTCCCAATCGTCCGGTGTCAAGGTAAATCAATTGACCCTCGTATTGTGAATAGAACTCGAATCGGTTGAAGACTCTCGTGAAATCGCAATAGGCCAAAATTCAATAAATAATTCAGAATGCTTGGTTGACTTTGTAATCAAAGTGACGTAGCCGAACTTCCAATAATCAGACCCAACAAATCAAGATGGTTTCCGGTTAACTCAATTCCAGTTGAATCTGATTGACTCCGATTCAATCATATATATGGCGGAAGCAATTAATTAGCAAACTAACTTAATTATACCGGGAAGTCTCAGATTGAATTCAACAGGAGATCTCCTACCGACAAGCGCGGGCCGAGGAGAGCGGTGGACCTCGATCCGTTGACCCAGATAGCAATCCGATAGTGGTAGGGTTGACTAGCAAGCAGTCCGACAGTCAATGCAGCGGTGGTGCAATAGCGGTGGTGTTGTGACGGAACAAAGTTAATCTCTTCTAAGCAAGGATGAGACTCCGATCTTCAATCAATTCCAGCGAGAACCTTTGATTGAGGATCCAATTGAATTCAGCAGTACAGTAGCAAATCGAAAGATAGGGTTTGTGACGTCAGGGAGAAAAAGGTTGAGTTTCAACTTAACGCTCTTCAATTGCTCTAAATTTGACGTAAAGATAATTAACCCTAATAGAGTATTTATAGGAAAATACTAATAACACTAGTAAAGATAATTAACCCTAATAGAGTATTTATAGGAAAATACTAATAACGCTAATTAACTAATGACCCTAATTAGCTAACGGGCTGGACTTACTAGGTAAAGTAAGCTCACACCATTATTAATAAATAATGCTAAAAATAGAAATAAGTCTTTATAATAAATAGTTTATGCGAACAACGTCGGAAAAGTATCTGACGGAGGCTAAGACGCATCACACGGAGTGTCGGCGATAGAGACTAATAAGCTCAATAATGGTGGTTGCTCCGGTTTAGAAGCATCGCCTCAAGTGATAATGAACACGGTAGCTCTTACGATCGCCTTAGCTCTCGCTCTAGTCATTGGTCCGTCAGAACGGACACTCATGGCCTCCTCCTCTTCTTGTAGGTTCAATGAGGGAGGTTGGGACATATAATCCTCCCCCCCTCCCCTTGAGAGGGAAGCGTCCCCGCTTCTTCATCCAAGTACTCAGGATCCTCATATGGCGACAAGTCGGAGACGTTGAAGGTAGCATGGACTCCGTAAGAATCTGGCAACTCCGGCTTGTAGGCATTGTCGCCAATGGCCTGAGTAACTCAAAAGGAGTCGTCGCCTCTGTTGGACAACTTCGACTTCCTCTCCGATGGGAAGCGATCCTTCCTCAAGTGTAACCACACAAGATCACCAGGCTTGAACAACATCTTCTTGTGGCCTTTACTTCGCTGAGTCTCAATCTGTGTAGCACGGCGTTCTAGCTGCAGCCGTGTCATCTCATGGAGTTCCTTGATCATCGGAGCGCGATTTCCAGCTTGCAAAAGGTCATCCTTCAATGGCTTAGGCGTCAAGTCCAATGGTGTTAATGGATTCCTACCGTAGACGACCTCAAAAGGAGACAAATTGGTCGTTGAATGCCTGCACTTGTTATAACAAAACTCCACGGTAGAAAGTAAGTCCTCCCAACGCCTAGGGTTGGCGTTGAGCATGGTCCGAAGTAATGCTCCTAATGTCGTATTAGTCACTTCTTTTGGCCATCCGTTTGTGGATGGTAGCTGGTTGAAAATAAGAGTTCTGTACCAAGCTTTCCCCATAGAGTACTCCAAAATTGTCCAATAAATTTAGAGTCTCTATCGGAGATGATGGTATGTGGTATCCCATGGAGACGAACGACAATGTCAAAGAATAGAGTTGCAATCTCAAAGGCACTATTTGTGGTCTTACAAGCCACAAAGTGGGCCATCTATGAAAACCTATCAATAATGACAAATATGGCATCTCGTCCCCTACAAGACATCGGCAAACCAACGACAAAGTCCATAGACAAGTCCTCCCAGATGCCTGATGGAATAGGCAATGATTGGTAAAGGCCATGTGGCTGAGAACTTGCCTTGGCATAGTGACAGGTGACGCAAGCTCGAACATACGCGTTACCTGCCGTGCCATATGGGGCCAAAAAAAGTGCTCACGGAGAACACTAAGAGTCTTGGAAACACCAAAATGACATCGGCCATCATGTGCTTCCCAGACCAAGAGTAAGCGAATATAACATGATGGAATGCATAACTTACCAGCCTTAAACAGAAAACCATCATGCAAATAGAAACTAGCACGCTCCCTATTACTCAAGCAAATGTCTAGAATGGGCTTAAAAAATTCATCACAAACATATAAATCACGAATTAAGCCAAATCCTAACACACGTGACTGAACAGAAGTAATGAGAACATACCTTCTAGACAACGCATCAGCAACAACGTTGTCTTTACCTTTCCTGTGCAGGACGACATAAGGAAATGTCTCTAGAAATTCCACCCAACGAGCATGTCTTTTACTCAACAGCGCCTAACTCTTCAGGCAACGCAAGGCGGCATGGTCACTGTGGATCACAAATTCACGTGGACAGAGGTAGTGTTGCCATGTTTTCAGCACTCGGATAAGAGCATACATCTCCTTGTCATATGTAGAATAATTCAGATGTGCACCTGTCAACTTGTCAGAAAAATATGCAATAGGTTGTCGACCTTGGTGTAGAACACCTCCAATGCCTATGTTAGAAGCATCAAACTCAGCCATCTCAAAAGTCCTAGAAAAATCAGGCAATTGCAGCAAAGGTGCGTTACACAAGGCATCTTTCAACGTATTAAAAGAAGCATCTAATTTTGGGTTCCAGTCAACAACAGCATTACGTTTTGTTAAAGCATGCAAAGGGGCTGCAATAGTAGAGAAATCCTTAACAAAACGCCAATAAAAACTAGCTAACCCAAGGAAAGATCGAACCTGTGTGGTTGTAGTAGGCTGAGGCCACTCACGAATAGCAGCAACCTTCGACTGGTCCTTGTATAAACCTTCTTTGGAGACTACAAACCGCAAGAAGATGGTGGACGGAGCATAGAAGCTACATTTGGCTTGATTGCCATATAGCTGCTCCTGTCGAAGTCTCTCTAATACGATCTTGAGATGCTCAGTATGATCTGCAAGATTGGGTGAGTATACAAGAATATCATCAAAATAAACCACAAGAAACTTACCCAAATAGTCTTTGAAGACGTGATTCATCAGTCTCATAAAGGTCGAGGGGGCATTGGTGAGACCAAGTGGCATGACAAGCCACTCATAGAGCCCATACTTGGTCTTGAATGTTGTCATCCACTCGTCACCTTCCTGCATCCTGATCTGATGGTATTCGCTTCGCAGATCAATCTTATTAAAGACGCACGCACCATATAGCTCATCCAGCATGTCATCTAATTTCAGAATGGGATGCTTGTACTTCACTGTAATCTGATTGATGGCCCTACAGTCAATGCACATGCTCCAAGAACCATCCTTCTTAAGAACCGGAATGACCAGGACTGCGCAAGGGCTTAGGGATTCCCTCGTATAGCCACGATCCAATAAATCTTGAACCTGTCGCTGAAGCTCCTTAGTTTCCTCTGGACCAGCCTTTTAAGCAGGGCGATTAGGCAAGCTAGCTCCAAGCACCAAATCAATTTGATTCTCTATGCCTGGAAGTGGTGGTAGTCTAGAAGGGAGCTCATGAGGGAAGACATCAGCATAGTCTTCTAGCAGCTTTGCAATAGCCGGTGGAAAGGCAGTATCCCCAGCATTGCTCTCCTGAAGTGGGTGTGGAATCAGCAAGAAATAAGGCGCCTTTCCCCGTAAAGGTGTCGTGATAGTGGAGGGTCTGGCAAGCATCAGACGTGGGTCCACTTTTCCTTGAAGTCCTGTAGGCAGCGGTGGTGTAGGGGGGTGACTAAACGCCGCTGTACCTCTATCTCGCTCTACCTGATCCTGTAAAATCTCACTCGGGGAAACTGGTAAGATCTTGACGCGCTTCCCCTGGTAATTGAACACATAAGTGTTCAGAAACCCATCGTAAAGAACACGTCTGTCGAACTGCTATTGACGTCCTAACAACAAGTGGGTGGCATCCATAACAACGATATTGGACAAAAATGCGCGAATAGTCGTACAACACATTTTATTTGATTTTTAATATTTGAGTTCGACCCCTTTTGGTTATCCTCTTGATTCGAAGTCGTATCGATACCAAGATTTGAATGGTTTTGGTGATTTGGGCTGCACCCGAATTTTAGCGGGTTGCCTACGTATCTCTTGGAAGAGAATCAAGCCTTACGTAGTTCAGAGTGTTTTGGATTTTGTGTTTGATTTGATTTGGTTTGGATTTGGTTTCGTTTCCTTGTATGCATCAGAGGATGAAGTTCAAACCCACCATCTACGAAGGGTAGCTCGAACAACACTCCACCCGAGTAACCTGAGCCCACCTTCTCGGAAGGGTAACTCAAGTAACCCGCCTATCATTTGCATAGAAAACGATTTGATTTTGATGGCAGAGTTTAATTTGGTTTGACCTAAAGGTCAATTTGAGGGTTGTGATTGAACTCGTTTGTGAGTTTCCTACGTACCCTTTTGGAAGGGATCAAATCGCACGTAGTTCTTGAAAAGGACAAATTTAATTTAATTTGTAACCGGTGACTGAATTCGGCATATTTAAAATTTTATACCGAATTTCCTACGTAACTCGTAAAAGAGTATCAAGTCTATACGTAGTTCTGAACAAACCGGTTGATTTGTTTTGTTTTGACCTCATATTCATTTAAAGAGAATTTAGAGGCGAGTGACTGTACCCGATATATTTTTAAAATTTAATATTGGGCTACCTACGTAATCGATTTTACGGTGTCAAGTCTTTACGTAGTTCTACCAAAACCGGTTTATCTTTTGTTTCGGTGATTGAACCCGACGAGCTTTTTGCTTTATGTCGAGCTACCTACGTACCCGTTTGGACGGGATCAAATCTTGCGTAGTTCTAGAAAAAAAGACATATTTGAATTTGGTATTTGGGTTTTTGAAGTTTTGGTCATGGCCGAACCCGACGAGCGGAAGCTTTGTATCGAGTCGGATGAGACACTTTGGATTTGATAGAAATTTGATATTTGGGATGACTTAAAGTCGAAAAGTGAATTTCAGGAGATTTGATTTCAAAGTTTGGATGTGACTGGACTCGGTGAGAATTTGATTTACACCGGGTTTCCTACGTATCCACTTGTTTGGTGGAATCAAGTCACCGTAGTTCGGGACAAATAGGAATTTGTATTTGGAGTTGATCGTGAGATCATTTGAGAGTGGTGATCGAACTCGACTAGGAGAAGCTTTGTATCGAGTCAGAATAGACCATTTGAATTTGTTTTATTTTGACCTCAGATTCATTTGAAAAGAATTTAGAGGTCAACGACTGTACCCGATATATCTTTAGAATTTAATATCGGGTTACCTACGTAGCCGTTTTTTCCGGCGTCAAGTATTTACGTAGTTCTAAATGAACTGATTTGATTTGTTTTGACCTCATATTCATTTAGAATGGAATTTAGAGGCAGACGACTGTGCCTGATATATTTTTGAGATTTAATATCGGGCTACCTACGTAACCGATTTTACGGTGTCAAGTCTTTACGTAGTTCTACCGAGAACCGATTTTAATTTAGGAAAATTCGGTTTAAGCTTTTGACTCCGTTTTTGTTTAGGAGCCGACCTGAGATTGACCCACTCGAATTGATCAGTAAAGAATTTTTTACGAGTTTAATTTTATATTTTTTATCAAACTCGAATTCTTAACTTGTGTCAATTATAATTCTTATATTTCAGTGGGTAGGTTTTGTAATTAAACAAAAGTTATATTAAATGAGCTGAGAGTTATACGTAGCATTTTATAAATGCACATATATGCCACATTGCTTTGGGCACACACTCCGGCTTCGGTTGGCACTGACCCAGACCCATATAATTGTAATGGGTAAAGCCCAAATTCACATTTGTTAACCGGGCTTAATTAGCTAACAAGTGAAAGTAAACTCATCCCCTTTAATTTCCTCCTTAACAGAGACGCATTTTTCCTCTCTGTTCATCTTCCTCCTGCCTACAAAGGAGCATTACAGTGTTTTTCGAGAGCAACCACAGTGCCCAATTGACACGCCACCTTGAAGGCGCGAAGCACTGGCTTTGTGCAATTGCAACGGAGGAGGGTGGAGCGAGAGCGGAGCGGGTCTAGTTTCAGCAACCCGGAACAAGCCTCCGCCAATTGGAGATGTCAAGGGTTTGTGCGAAGAAAGGGTGCAACAGGTTTGGTTTTCTCCTCTCCCTTGTGATTGGCCCCTAATTTGGATGATCTGGGATTTGAGAAATCATCTAGGGTTGATTTTTGATACTTTGTAATTTGGGATTTTTGGGTTTGGATAGGCAGTCGAAAGAGGAGGCCGGCCGGAGCTAAGGCTCATGCGACTCGAGCACCGTCACCAGGGCTCCTGGATTTGAGCATCTCGGGGGAAGTCAGGACGACAAGGTCTCGTTTGTGGCTTCGGAAACGTCGTTGCAATTCCCGGACAGCCACACCCGATGCCGCCTCAACTAGGTATGTTAATTTTTTCCCCTTTTTTTTATGCCCAATTTACACTAGTTGCAATTTGGTAGCAACCGGAGACACAGTTTAGGGGTTGGCCTGCTGATTGCAATTTGGTAGCAATTAGCTAGGGTTTGGGATTTATTTGATTTGGACTGTGCTGTTTAGGGCAATCAATTTGCCTCTTTTGTCTCTTCCGAATTGGGATCTCAATTTTGGGTAGACATAGGCTGATTTTGGCTTGCTCCAGTTTCTGGAATTACTCTTGTAAGTCCCAAATTAATGTTTTTATCATTATTTTTTTAATTGCCTCACATGGTGCTCAGCTTAGCCTGATGCTATTTTGCTTGTTCATGCGGGTGTCATTTTTCTGTCCCAGCAACTACTAGTGCCTTTTGACTGCCTTGCCTGGTCTTGTGTTGTTATTTGACATAACACAACTTGTCCCATATTCAGTTTATTTTCGATAGTCCATGGAACTCGGCAATTCATTGCTTGTGAGTTCCAGGCAAAATCCGGCAGCACTTCGTCCCTATAACCGATCCGCGCCGGGATCGATTGTAGCGGCGAAAAAGAATTTCGAGCCGACTACGAGAGGGAGTACCCTCAACCTATTATGAAGTTGATCCCTAGGCAAAAGTAATCTTATACTTAAGCCTATTATCGGGATCAACCCCTAGGTGAGAGTACTTTTGTTCCAGCCCTTTGATCTGCCATCTCCCTTTGTTTACCTGCATATCAAAGAAAAGAGTGAGGATATGCCCTCTGTTTTGTAGCTTAAACAGCAGCCCTGATGGAGTCCTGCTTCATCTCCTTTGCTGATCCTTTTTGTTTGTTTGTTTGTTTGTTTGTTTGTTTGGTTTGGTTTGGTTTGTGTTTGGTTGCAGGAACAAGAAGAACCAAGAGGAAGGTTGTTTCTCCAGCCAACCCCCTTTTCCTCATTTTTGTGGTTGCTGGTGCACCCGGTAGAAGGAAAAGCCAGGAGGGAAAGAAAAGGTATGCTTGCTGTTTCTCCAGCCACCTCCTTTTCTTTGTTGTTTTTGTGCAGGTGAAGCTTTTTGAAGCCGGAAGAGAGGCAGGGAGGAAGAAAAAGGTTATTTTTGCTGTTTATCCAGCCAGCCACCTTCTCTTCGTTGTTTTTTATGATTGCAAGTGGACGGGCAAAAGGAAAGGCAGGAGAGACAAACAACTGCTTTCTTTCAACTTGCTGTTGAATGAGGAAGAAGAAACCAGCCGGGTCCCTCCCCCCCTTTAAAAAAACTGTAACAGTGACTTTTATATACTCCCTCCGTTCGGCAAAACTTATCATTTTAGGGTGTTAGTTTTGTTCAAAAAAACTTGTCATTTTAGGTATTTTGCCCTTCACTTTACAAAAACGCCATTGATGTGATCGATGGTTTGTTAGTTGTAGTTTTCGATAAAGTAAAAAAGGAGGGTAATAATTGAGGGTAAATTAGTACATTTGTTAATTGCCTTAAAACTTGTGAAATAAGCTAAAATGACAAGTTTTGCCGAACGGAGGGAGTAGTGAATTTGGGGCAGTTACTTGAGAGAAACCACCCTTTCCACGTCCTGCAGTTATGACCCATTTCTTCTCCTTTTTTATGCATTTTTTTTTACTGCCTTTTCTATGTATTTTCCCATTAACTGCAATTGAAAACTGGAAGAGCAGTTACCCTTTGTAAGTTTGTAACCTTTGTTCAGATTTTGGGCCCTTTTTTGTTTGGCATGTATTTCGGCCTGACGAATCGGGCTTGTAATGAAAATTTTCAGGCCATCTTTAGATTTGCAGGCCTTTGTTTAATTTGAGAAAATTTTACCACATTTTTGTATGGAATGAATGTGATAAATTTATTTATGCCATGAATAATAAAATATTAAAATTCATGAAATTTTACCCCTCAACAGTTGCCCCCCGAACTTTGTGCGTGTGAGATGTCGAACGCGTTCAAAGTTCGAACAATGTGCTATTTATGCACCATTTGAGTTTCAAACAGACTTTTGGTTTGCTTGGTAGTCCGAAGAAAAATTGGAACTTGAATTTACTGTTCCGATGATAATTGATCACATATGAAAAGTAATTCTACTTAGAATTTGCTTAGGACCAATGAGAGGTAATCTGGTATGGGTACGTAAGAGTCGGAAAGATTTTCCTTCTCAAAATTTGATTTTTTGCTTTTCTAGCTTTTCAACCAGTTCGGCTTTTGGGCTTTGAAACCGATTGGATTTTTGGCTTTGAGTCAATTTTGGTTTTGACTTTTTGCCGAATTGATTTTTTTGGCTTTTGGTCGGATATTTTCGACTTTAAGCTTGAATTTAGATTTGAAGGTTTTCTTGTGAGGGACAAGAATTTGGCTTTGACGACTTGGTGTCGTATGTTTGAGCTTTTGTAACCTTTTGTGGTTGAAACTTTGTGATCAAAATCTCACATGAGACGATTTTGAAATATGATACCTATACCATTTGAAGCCAAGGCATTTGATGGCTTTTTCTTTGAATTTTTGGGAGCTTTGAATGACCATACATATACAGATAATGTAGGCCAATTTTTGTTTGGGAGGGTTTGAAGGGTTTTGGGAGGCTTAGGCATTTTGGCTTTTGAGAGAGCGGAAAACATTGACCATTTGATTAGTCAAGTTTTAAAGCAACTTTTGGTTTAGGGTTCCTTCGAAGGAAATTTTGATTTATAGGACTTGAATTTACTATCACATTTGGACGTGATAATCAAAGTCGGGAAAATTTAGGTATAAGCCTTTTGTTTATCTCTTTTTATGAGAATGTCTTTGAAAGACAAAATTTTTCTCTCTCGCTTTTCCCTTTGCCTCATTTTCAGTATAGGCGCAAAACGTGCAAGTCTTTAGACCATACTTGATTTTTCTCCTTGTAGTTGAGACAATGCTCATTTAACTACAAAAATAGAGGATTTGACTTCGTTTTCTTCTTTGTTGAGAAAAGCAGATGTTTTGTTTGTTTTTGTGGCTGCACCTAGCACTCTAATTAGCTAGACTGCCTACGTACCCCCTTTGTGAGGGATCAAGCCGCTCGTAGTTCTTTGTGAACCCATTTTTCATATGCTTCCGGGTTGTTTGACTTGTGCACTAATTTCAAGTCCCTTTTTTTTAGCATGCATCACTCGAATTATTTGAGCACACCTTCTAGGAAGGGTTTCCCAAAAACTCGACTATCATTTGCAAACCGGGATTTTTTTCTTTTTTTTTTACCGCATCATTCAAATTACTCGGGCCCACCTTCTAGGAAGGGTTTCCCGAATAATCTGAATATCATATGCGAACCCGGAATCTCTTTTTTTTTGTGCGACTGAATTTGACATAGAGATTTTTTTATGCCAAATTTCCTACGTACCCCTTGATGGGGAACAAGTCTTTACGTAGTTCTAGGCAGAACGATTTGTTTTTCCGCCTGAAGACTACTTGATCATTTTGACACCCTTACTTGGCTTTAGGTGTGCTTGATTTGGTTGAGCTCACGGACGAGAACTTTTGACTGCCTCTTCCAGAGCTCTTGCTTTTAGTCCTTTTCATTTGGACCTTCTTGCTTTTAGACTCATCAACTTTTCCGAGTCTTTCAAATATCGAAGCTCTAGATTCTCCACTTGTCGAGGCCATGTTAAGCCTTTGAAACACCGAAGATTTGGATTCCTCACTTGCCAAGGCTATATCAAGCTTCTGAAACACTGAAGATTTGGATGCTTCATTTGTTGAGGCTAGCTCAAGTCTTTCAAATACAGAAGATTTAGATGCTTCACTTGTAGAGGCTAGATCAAGCCTTTTAAACACCGAAGATTTAGGAGTTCCACTCGAAGCCATCTCGAGCCTTTCAAATGTGGACACTCTAGGCTCTATCACACTTGCAGTTAGAACACCCTCTTCGTATGAGATTTGGAAATTTTTGACGCAAGCCTCCCCGACAATTTTTTGTGGCGTTTTACCCTTGAAACAGGGTTTTAGCTTCTGCACTTGAATTTTATGCTTCTTGTGTGCTTTTGAAGCTTCACCAAAGCTTGATTTCTTTCCCTTTGATTTCTCTTTTGATTTTGAGAAGGGAATTTGATGATTGGAGCGAAGAGTAATCTTTTTCACTCTTGCTTCCTTTTCGCACATGTCATCTACCCATGAGACCATACAACATTGAGCGATGTCTTTGGCTTTCATGGACCCTTCTTTCGAAGTGTCATCTTTCACCAACACTTCGAGAGGCAATGAAACTGTGGGGCTGCCCCCAGCTTCAATAGCCATAGCAGATGTTTTTTCTTTTTGAGAAGACACTTGGAGTGAGGGAGTGGACTCTGCAACGTCTACCACTGAAATGTTGCCCCCTCAATTTCAATTTCTCCTTTGTTAATCATCTCCTCTACAATGTCTTTGAAGACATAGCAATCTTTGATTGGATGACTAACAAGCTGGTGGTATGAGCAATATTTTGGATCACTCATCTTGCCAACTTCTTTTGGCCTTTTTGGCTCCGGGAGTGTTAAAAGTTTAGCACTCACCAATTCATCGAATATCCCTTGCACATCATCATCGTCAAATGGATATTTCTTTTGCCTTCTTTCATGAAGGGTGAGTCTATTGGCCGGTTCCTTGGCTTTCTCTTTTCTTTGAGCTTTAGAACCATTTCCGTTACCGGACTCTCGATCATGTTTGGCGAAAGTCGCCATAGACTCTTCTTCGTTTTGTAGCTCATCGCCATCATTTTTGTTAGCCTCGCTATCTTGAGGCCATTTGGATTCTCGTGCTAGCTGTTTTTCAACATTGCACGTTTTAGACACCAACTCATCAAATGAACGAGACTCGGCACTTCCAACATGTACCGCTAATTCCGGTATTAGGTTGTTGGCGCACATTTGAACACAAGCTTGTTCGCTCAATTTTTCATGGCATTGGAGTCTCATGCTCCTCCACCTGGCGATGAAACCGTTGGCGGGCTCATTAGACCTTTGATAGGTGTTTGCAAGATCCGTAATAGAAACTCTTGCTTTCGAGCTCACAAACTGGGCTAGGAACTCTCTTTGTAGATCGTCCCATGTTTGAATCGACCCTGGTTGAAGTTGAGTGTACCAAGTGAATACCGATCCCTTCAGGGATTGAACGAATTGCCTAATTAATAAGGCATCATTTAAGGCGGTTTCACCACAAGCAGAATAAAAATGAGCTAAGTGCTCGTGGGGTGAACCGTGAAGGCCATCGAACTTCTCGAAGCTCGGTCTTTGGTAGCTTGAGGGAAATGGCATCGAATCATAGTGTGTCGGATATGGCTTTTTATACCCGAGCACTGTTGGATTTTGTGATGCATAGGCTTCTTTTATCCCTTGAGCGATCATCTCTTTGATTTCTTGTGGAGAGATCAACGTGCTACCGCTTGAGCCTTCACTGATTGGCCTTGATTGCTCTTGTCTATTTTCTTGATCTTGCACATTTAATTATGCGAGAAGTGATGCTATTTGAGCATCTTTCTCATCAAGTTTCTTTTGCAACTCTTGAAGCTGCTCTTCGACACTTTGTGTGCTGGTAGTCAATACCGGCATCACCTCTAGTCCATCTTTTGAGATGTTTGCTTGAGATTTAACAATTGAAGTATTTGAACTTGTTAACTTCAACCTGTCTTTCTCTCTTGCATTATCTTTAGAGAATGAACATGCTTCTTGAACCTCCATGCCCTTTTTGGATTTTGAAGGCTTAACCTTTGTGGCTATGGGTTCCGTCTCTTCCGAGTATAGGTCATGTTGACTTGTACAACCTCTTTCGGATAGATAGGCATAGAACCAATGAGGATCTCTCTTTGCGAAGCCACTAAGGGAATTTGACCTGCCCCCTGCGATCTAAGAAGATCTTTTGCAAGAGTTGCATTGGCTCGCTCTAAAGCTGATGAACGAGCTAGCACAATAAGAGGTCTTTGCTTGTCGCGTTGAGATCCGCACTTGCGTCCCCTTCTCTTCATGATTTTGTTTGCCTTCTTGGCAATAGAGACGGGTGGTGCGGAAGTTGCGACTGCCCCCTCATTCTTTTTTATGACATGAATGATGGGCATTTGAGTGACTTTAACAGTGGGCTTCATGCCATTATAACCACCCTCCTGCACTTTGATCTTGTTGCAAATAGGTTGGTTGGTGAACTTATTGTCGTCAAGTCGGGTGATCTTGAGCTTCCTGCCCCCATGGCTGGGAAGGGTTGTAGGCTTCATGCCCATTTCCCCTGAAAGCGTTGCGGGAGAACTGGACACCCACTTGGCGACAGTCTGATTCTCCGGAACTTGAAGAGCCCCAAAGACGTTGTTGATCGAGACCTTTGCAAATAACGAGTCCCGAGTGATGTCAATTTGTTCTTCGAACGCTCTTTTCTTGATCCAACAACCTCCTTAGATAATGAAGGTTGATGGAAGCTCGTTGAAGCTGACAATCACTTTAGGTTCCATTTGTACCTTTCAAAATATGTAACCATGTATTAGTAATACAACTAAGAGATGAAAAGGCAAAAATGGTCCCACTGGGCGTGCCAAAAATATGTTGGACAAAAATGCGCGAATAATCGTACAACACATTTTATTTGATTTTTAATATTTGAGTTCGACCCCTTTTGGTTATCCTCTTGATTCGAAGTCGTATCGATACCAAGATTTGAATGGTTTTGGTGATTTGGGCTGCACCCGAATTTTAGCGGGTTGCCTACGTATCTCTTGGAAGAGAATCAAGCCTTACGTAGTTCAGAGTGTTTTGGATTTTGTGTTTGATTTGATTTGGTTTGGATTTGGTTTCGTTTCCTTGTATGCATCGGAGGATGAAGTTCAAACCCACCTTCTACGAAGGGTAGCTCGAACAACACTCCACCCGAGTAACCTGAGCCCACCTTCTCGGAAGGGTAACTCAAGTAACCCGCCTATCATTTGCATAGAAAACGATTTGATTTTGATGGCAGAGTTTAATTTGGTTTGACCTAAAGGTCAATTTGGGGGTTGTGATTGAACTCGTTTGTGAGTTTCCTACGTACCCTTTTAGAAGGGATCAAATCGCACGTAGTTCTTGAAAAGGACAAATTTAATTTAATTTGTAACCGGTGACTGAATTCGGCATATTTAAAATTTTATACCGAATTTCCTACGTAACTCGTAAAAGAGTATCAAGTCTATACGTAGTTCTGAACAAACCGGTTGATTTGTTTTGTTTTGACCTCATATTCATTTAAAGAGAATTTAGAGGCGAGTGACTGTACCCGATATATTTTTAAAATTTAATATCGGGCTACCTACGTAACCGATTTTACGGTGTCAAGTCTTTACGTAGTTCTACCAAAACCGGTTTATCTTTTGTTTCGGTGATTGAACCCGACGAGCTTTTTGCTTTATGTCGAGCTACCTACGTACCCGTTTGGACGGGATCAAATCTTGCGTAGTTCTAGAAAAAAAGACATATTTGAATTTGGTATTTGGGTTTTTGAAGTTTTGGTCATGACCGAACCCGACGAGCGGAAGCTTTGTATCGAGTCGGATGAGACACTTTGGATTTGATAGAAATTTGATATTTGGGATGACTTAAAGTCGAAAAGTGAATTTCAGGAGATTTGATTTCAAAGTTTGGATGTGACTGGACTCGGTGAGAATTTGATTTACACCGGGTTTCCTACGTATCCACTTGTTTGGTGGAATCAAGTCACCGTAGTTCGGGACAAATAGGAATTTGTATTTGGAGTTGATCGTGAGATCATTTGAGAGTGGTGATCGAACTCGACTAGCAGAAGCTTTGTATCGAGTCAGAATAGACCATTTGAATTTGTTTGATTTTGACCTCAGATTCATTTGAAAAGAATTTAGAGGTCAACGACTGTACCCGATATATCTTTAGAATTTAATATCGGGTTACCTACGTAGCCGTTTTTTCCGGCGTCAAGTATTTACGTAGTTCTAAATGAACTGATTTGATTTGTTTTGACCTCATATTCATTTAGAATGGAATTTAGAGGCAGACGACTGTGCCTGATATATTTTTGAGATTTAATATCGGGCTACCTACGTAACCGATTTTACGGTGTCAAGTCTTTACGTAGTTCTACCGAGAACCGATTTTAATTTAGGAAAATTCGGTTTAAGCTTTTGACTCCGTTTTTGTTTAGGAGCCGACCTGAGATTGACCCACTCGAATTGATCAGTAAAGAATTTTTTACGAGTTTAATTTTATATTTTTTATCAAACTCGAATTCTTAACTTGTGTCAATTATAATTCTTATATTTCAGTGGGTAGGTTTTGTAATTAAACAAAAGTTATATTAAATGAGCTGGGAGTTATACGTAGCATTTTATAAATGCACATATATGCCACATTGCTTTGGGCACACACTCCGGCTTCGGTTGGCACTGACCCAGACCCATATAATTGTAATGGGTAAAGCCCAAATTCACATTTGTTAACCGGGCTTAATTAGCTAACAAGTGAAAGTAAACTCATCCCCTTTAATTTCCTCCTTAACAGAGACGCATTTTTCCTCTCTGTTCATCTTCCTCCTGCCTACAAAGGAGCATTACAGTGTTTTTCGAGAGCAACCACAGTGCCCAATTGACACGCCACCTTGAAGGCGCGAAGCACTGGCTTTGTGCAATTGCAACGGAGGAGGGTGGAGCGAGAGCGGAGCGGGTCTAGTTTCAGCAACCCGGAACAAGCCTCCGCCAATTGGAGATGTCAAGGGTTTGTGCGAAGAAAGGGTGCAACAGGTTTGGTTTTCTCCTCTCCCTTGTGATTGGCCCCTAATTTGGATGATCTGGGATTTGAGAAATCATCTAGGGTTGATTTTTGATACTTTGTAATTTGGGATTTTTGGGTTTGGATAGGCAGTCGAAAGAGGAGGCCGGCCGGAGCTAAGGCTCATGCGACTCGAGCACCGTCACCAGGGCTCCTGGATTTGAGCATCTCGGGGGAAGTCAGGACGACAAGGTCTCGTTTGTGGCTTCGGAAACGTCGTTGCGATTCCCGGACAGCCACACCCGATGCCGCCTCAACTAGGTATGTTAATTTTTTCCCCTTTTTTTTATGCCCAATTTACACTAGTTGCAATTTGGTAGCAACCGGAGACACAGTTTAGGGGTTGGCCTGCTGATTGCAATTTGGTAGCAATTAGCTAGGGTTTGGGATTTATTTGATTTGGACTGTGCTGTTTAGGGCAATCAATTTGCCTCTTTTGTCTCTTCCGAATTGGGATCTCAATTTTGGGTAGACATAGGCTGATTTTGGCTTGCTCCAGTTTCTGGAATTACTCTTGTAAGTCCCAAATTAATGTTTTTATCATTATTTTTTTAATTGCCTCACATGGTGCTCAGCTTAGCCTGATGCTATTTTGCTTGTTCATGCGGGTGTCATTTTTCTGTCCCAGCAACTACTAGTGCCTTTTGACTGCCTTGCCTGGTCTTGTGTTGTTATTTGACATAACACAACTTGTCCCATATTCAGTTTATTTTCGATAGTCCATGGAACTCGGCAATTCATTGCTTGTGAGTTCCAGGCAAAATCCGGCAGCACTTCGTCCCTATAACCGATCCGCGCCGGGATCGATTGTAGCGGCGAAAAAGAATTTCGAGCCGACTACGAGAGGGAGTACCCTCAACCTATTATGAAGTTGATCCCTAGGCAAAAGTAATCTTATACTTAAGCCTATTATCGGGATCAACCCCTAGGTGAGAGTACTTTTGTTCCAGCCCTTTGATCTGCCATCTCCCTTTGTTTACCTGCATATCAAAGAAAAGAGTGAGGATATGCCCTCTGTTTTGTAGCTTAAACAGCAGCCCTGATGGAGTCCTGCTTCATCTCCTTTGCTGATCCTTTTTGTTTGTTTGTTTGTTTGTTTGTTTGGTTTGGTTTGGTTTGTGTTTGGTTGCAGGAACAAGAAGAACCAAGAGGAAGGTTGTTTCTCCAGCCAACCCCCTTTTCCTCATTTTTGTGGTTGCTGGTGCACCCGGTAGAAGGAAAAGCCAGGAGGGAAAGAAAAGGTATGCTTGCTGTTTCTCCAGCCACCTCCTTTTCTTTGTTGTTTTTGTGCAGGTGAAGCTTTTTGAAGCCGGAAGAGAGGCAGGGAGGAAGAAAAAGGTTATTTTTGCTGTTTATCCAGCCAGCCACCTTCTCTTCGTTGTTTTTTATGATTGCAAGTGGACGGGCAAAAGGAAAGGCAGGAGAGACAAACAACTGCTTTCTTTCAACTTGCTGTTGAATGAGGAAGAAGAAACCAGCCGGGTCCCTCCCCCCCTTTAAAAAAACTGTAACAGTGACTTTTATATACTCCCTCCGTTCGGCAAAACTTATCATTTTAGGGTGTTAGTTTTGTTCAAAAAAACTTGTCATTTTAGGTATTTTGCCCTTCACTTTACAAAAACGCCATTGATGTGATCGATGGTTTGTTAGTTGTAGTTTTCGATAAAGTAAAAAAGGAGGGTAATAATTGAGGGTAAATTAGTACATTTGTTAATTGCCTTAAAACTTGTGAAATAAGCTAAAATGACAAGTTTTGCCGAACGGAGGGAGTAGTGAATTTGGGGCAGTTACTTGAGAGAAACCACCCTTTCCACGTCCTGCAGTTATGACCCATTTCTTCTCCTTTTTTATGCATTTTTTTTTACTGCCTTTTCTATGTATTTTCCCATTAACTGCAATTGAAAACTGGAAGAGCAGTTACCCTTTGTAAGTTTGTAACCTTTGTTCAGATTTTGGGCCCTTTTTTGTTTGGCATGTATTTCGGCCTGACGAATCGGGCTTGTAATGAAAATTTTCAGGCCATCTTTAGATTTGCAGGCCTTTGTTTAATTTGAGAAAATTTTACCACATTTTTGTATGGAATGAATGTGATAAATTTATTTATGCCATGAATAATAAAATATTAAAATTCATGAAATTTTACCCCTCAACAGTTGCCCCCCGAACTTTGTGCGTGTGAGATGTCGAACGCGTTCAAAGTTCGAACAATGTGCTATTTATGCACCATTTGAGTTTCAAACAGACTTTTGGTTTGCTTGGTAGTCCGAAGAAAAATTGGAACTTGAATTTACTGTTCCGATGATAATTGATCACATATGAAAAGTAATTCTACTTAGAATTTGCTTAGGACCAATGAGAGGTAATCTGGTATGGGTACGTAAGAGTCGGAAAGATTTTCCTTCTCAAAATTTGATTTTTTGCTTTTCTAGCTTTTCAACCAGTTCGGCTTTTGGGCTTTGAAACCGATTGGATTTTTGGCTTTGAGTCAATTTTGGTTTTGACTTTTTGCCGAATTGATTTTTTTGGCTTTTGGTCGGATATTTTCGACTTTAAGCTTGAATTTAGATTTGAAGGTTTTCTTGTGAGGGACAAGAATTTGGCTTTGACGACTTGGTGTCGTATGTTTGAGCTTTTGTAACCTTTTGTGGTTGAAACTTTGTGATCAAAATCTCACATGAGACGATTTTGAAATATGATACCTATACCATTTGAAGCCAAGGCATTTGATGGCTTTTTCTTTGAATTTTTGGGAGCTTTGAATGACCATACATATACAGATAATGTAGGCCAATTTTTGTTTGGGAGGGTTTGAAGGGTTTTGGGAGGCTTAGGCATTTTGGCTTTTGAGAGAGCGGAAAACATTGACCATTTGATTAGTCAAGTTTTAAAGCAACTTTTGGTTTAGGGTTCCTTGGAAGGAAATTTTGATTTATAGGACTTGAATTTACTATCACATTTGGACGTGATAATCAAAGTCGGGAAAATTTAGGTATAAGCCTTTTGTTTATCTCTTTTTATGAGAATGTCTTTGAAAGACAAAATTTTTCTCTCTCGCTTTTCCCTTTGCCTCATTTTCAGTATAGGCGCAAAACGTGCAAGTCTTTAGACCATACTTGATTTTTCTCCTTGTAGTTGAGACAATGCTCATTTAACTACAAAAATAGAGGATTTGACTTCGTTTTCTTCTTTGTTGAGAAAAGCAGATGTTTTGTTTGTTTTTGTGGCTGCACCTAGCACTCTAATTAGCTAGACTGCCTACGTACCCCCTTTGTGAGGGATCAAGCCGCTCGTAGTTCTTTGTGAACCCATTTTTCATATGCTTCCGGGTTGTTTGACTTGTGCACTAATTTCAAGTCCCTTTTTTTTAGCATGCATCACTCGAATTATTTGAGCACACCTTCTAGGAAGGGTTTCCCAAAAACTCGACTATCATTTGCAAACCGGGATTTTTTTCTTTTTTTTTTACCGCATCATTCAAATTACTCGGGCCCACCTTCTAGGAAGGGTTTCCCGAATAATCTGAATATCATATGCGAACCCGGAATCTCTTTTTTTTTGTGCGACTGAATTTGACATAGAGATTTTTTTATGCCAAATTTCCTACGTACCCCTTGATGGGGAACAAGTCTTTACGTAGTTCTAGGCAGAACGATTTGTTTTTCCGCCTGAAGACTACTTGATCATTTTGACACCCTTACTTGGCTTTAGGTGTGCTTGATTTGGTTGAGCTCACGGACGAGAACTTTTGACTGCCTCTTCCAGAGCTCTTGCTTTTAGTCCTTTTCATTTGGACCTTCTTGCTTTTAGACTCATCAACTTTTCCGAGTCTTTCAAATATCGAAGCTCTAGATTCTCCACTTGTCGAGGCCATGTTAAGCCTTTGAAACACCGAAGATTTGGATTCCTCACTTGCCAAGGCTATATCAAGCTTCTGAAACACTGAAGATTTGGATGCTTCATTTGTTGAGGCTAGCTCAAGTCTTTCAAATACAGAAGATTTAGATGCTTCACTTGTAGAGGCTAGATCAAGCCTTTTAAACACCGAAGATTTAGGAGTTCCACTCGAAGCCATCTCGAGCCTTTCAAATGTGGACACTCTAGGCTCTATCACACTTGCAGTTAGAACACCCTCTTCGTATGAGATTTGGAAATTTTTGACGCAAGCCTCCCCGACAATTTTTTGTGGCGTTTTACCCTTGAAACAGGGTTTTAGCTTCTGCACTTGAATTTTATGCTTCTTGTGTGCTTTTGAAGCTTCACCAAAGCTTGATTTCTTTCCCTTTGATTTCTCTTTTGATTTTGAGAAGGGAATTTGATGATTGGAGCGAAGAGTAATCTTTTTCACTCTTGCTTCCTTTTCGCACATGTCATCTACCCATGAGACCATACAACATTGAGCGATGTCTTTGGCTTTCATGGACCCTTCTTTCGAAGTGTCATCTTTCACCAACACTTCGAGAGGCAATGAAACTGTGGGGCTGCCCCCAGCTTCAATAGCCATAGCAGATGTTTTTTCTTTTTGAGAAGACACTTGGAGTGAGGGAGTGGACTCTGCAACGTCTACCACTGAAATGTTGCCCCCTCAATTTCAATTTCTCCTTTGTTAATCATCTCCTCTACAATGTCTTTGAAGACATAGCAATCTTTGATTGGATGACTAACAAGCTGGTGGTATGAGCAATATTTTGGATCACTCATCTTGCCAACTTCTTTTGGCCTTTTTGGCTCCGGGAGTGTTAAAAGTTTAGCACTCACCAATTCATCGAATATCCCTTGCACATCATCATCGTCAAATGGATATTTCTTTTGCCTTCTTTCATGAAGGGTGAGTCTATTGGCCGGTTCCTTGGCTTTCTCTTTTCTTTGAGCTTTAGAACCATTTCCGTTACCGGACTCTCGATCATGTTTGGCGAAAGTCGCCATAGACTCTTCTTCGTTTTGTAGCTCATCGCCATCATTTTTGTTAGCCTCGCTATCTTGAGGCCATTTGGATTCTCGTGCTAGCTGTTTTTCAACATTGCACGTTTTAGACACCAACTCATCAAATGAACGAGGCTCGGCACTTCCAACATGTACCGCTAATTCCGGTATTAGGTTGTTGGCGCACATTTGAACACAAGCTTGTTCGCTCAATTTTTCATGGCATTGGAGTCTCATGCTCCTCCACCTGGCGATGAAACCGTTGGCGGGCTCATTAGACCTTTGATAGGTGTTTGCAAGATCCGTAATAGAAACTCTTGCTTTCGAGCTCACAAACTGGGCTAGGAACTCTCTTTGTAGATCGTCCCATGTTTGAATCGACCCTGGTTGAAGTTGAGTGTACCAAGTGAATACCGATCCCTTCAGGGATTGAACGAATTGCCTAATTAATAAGGCATCATTTAAGGCGGTTTCACCACAAGCAGAATAAAAATGAGCTAAGTGCTCGTGGGGTGAACCGTGAAGGCCATCGAACTTCTCGAAGCTCGGTCTTTGGTAGCTTGAGGGAAATGGCATCGAATCATAGTGTGTCGGATATGGCTTTTTATACCCGAGCACTGTTGGATTTTGTGATGCATAGGCTTCTTTTATCCCTTGAGCGATCATCTCTTTGATTTCTTGTGGAGAGATCAACGTGCTACCGCTTGAGCCTTCACCGATTGGCCTTGATTGCTCTTGTCTATTTTCTTGATCTTGCACATTTAATTATGCGAGAAGTGATGCTATTTGAGCATCTTTCTCATCAAGTTTCTTTTGCAACTCTTGAAGCTGCTCTTCGACACTTTGTGTGCTGGTAGTCAATACCGGCATCACCTCTAGTCCATCTTTTGAGATGTTTGCTTGAGATTTAACAATTGAAGTATTTGAACTTGTTAACTTCAACCTGTCTTTCTCTCTTGCATTATCTTTAGAGAATGAACATGCTTCTTGAACCTCCATGCCCTTTTTGGATTTTGAAGGCTTAACCTTTGTGGCTATGGGTTCCGTCTCTTCCGAGTATAGGTCATGTTGACTTGTACAACCTCTTTCGGATAGATAGGCATAGAACCAATGAGGATCTCTCTTTGCGAAGCCACTAAGGGAATTTGACCTGCCCCCTGCGATCTAAGAAGATCTTTTGCAAGAGTTGCATTGGCTCGCTCTAAAGCTGATGAACGAGCTAGCACAATAAGAGGTCTTTGCTTGTCGCGTTGAGATCCGCACTTGCGTCCCCTTCTCTTCATGATTTTGTTTGCCTTCTTGGCAATAGAGACGGGTGGTGCGGAAGTTGCGACTGCCCCCTCATTCTTTTTTATGACATGAATGATGGGCATTTGAGTGACTTTAACAGTGGGCTTCATGCCATTATAACCACCCTCCTGCACTTTGATCTTGTTGCAAATAGGTTGGTTGGTGAACTTATTGTCGTCAAGTCGGGTGATCTTGAGCTTCCTGCCCCCATGGCTGGGAAGGGTTGTAGGCTTCATGCCCATTTCCCCTGAAAGCGTTGCGGGAGAACTGGACACCCACTTGGCGACAGTCTGATTCTCCGGAACTTGAAGAGCCCCAAAGACGTTGTTGATCGAGACCTTTGCAAATAACGAGTCCCGAGTGATGTCAATTTGTTCTTCGAACGCTCTTTTCTTGATCCAACAACCTCCTTAGATAATGAAGGTTGATGGAAGCTCGTTGAAGCTGACAATCACTTTAGGTTCCATTTGTACCTTTCAAAATATGTAACCATGTATTAGTAATACAACTAAGAGATGAAAAGGCAAAAATGGTCCCACTGGGCGTGCCAAAAATATGTTGGACAAAAATGCGCGAATAATCGTACAACACATTTTATTTGATTTTTAATATTTGAGTTCGACCCCTTTTGGTTATCCTCTTGATTCGAAGTCGTATCGATACCAAGATTTGAATGGTTTTGGTGATTTGGGCTGCACCCGAATTTTAGCGGGTTGCCTACGTATCTCTTGGAAGAGAATCAAGCCTTACGTAGTTCAGAGTGTTTTGGATTTTGTGTTTGATTTGATTTGGTTTGGATTTGGTTTCGTTTCCTTGTATGCATCGGAGGATGAAGTTCAAACCCACCTTCTACGAAGGGTAGCTCGAACAACACTCCACCCGAGTAACCTGAGCCCACCTTCTCGGAAGGGTAACTCAAGTAACCCGCCTATCATTTGCATAGAAAACGATTTGATTTTGATGGCAGAGTTTAATTTGGTTTGACCTAAAGGTCAATTTGGGGGTTGTGATTGAACTCGTTTGTGAGTTTCCTACGTACCCTTTTAGAAGGGATCAAATCGCACGTAGTTCTTGAAAAGGACAAATTTAATTTAATTTGTAACCGGTGACTGAATTCGGCATATTTAAAATTTTATACCGAATTTCCTACGTAACTCGTAAAAGAGTATCAAGTCTATACGTAGTTCTGAACAAACCGGTTGATTTGTTTTGTTTTGACCTCATATTCATTTAAAGAGAATTTAGAGGCGAGTGACTGTACCCGATATATTTTTAAAATTTAATATCGGGCTACCTACGTAACCGATTTTACGGTGTCAAGTCTTTACGTAGTTCTACCAAAACCGGTTTATCTTTTGTTTCGGTGATTGAACCCGACGAGCTTTTTGCTTTATGTCGAGCTACCTACGTACCCGTTTGGACGGGATCAAATCTTGCGTAGTTCTAGAAAAAAAGACATATTTGAATTTGGTATTTGGGTTTTTGAAGTTTTGGTCATGACCGAACCCGACGAGCGGAAGCTTTGTATCGAGTCGGATGAGACACTTTGGATTTGATAGAAATTTGATATTTGGGATGACTTAAAGTCGAAAAGTGAATTTCAGGAGATTTGATTTCAAAGTTTGGATGTGACTGGACTCGGTGAGAATTTGATTTACACCGGGTTTCCTACGTATCCACTTGTTTGGTGGAATCAAGTCACCGTAGTTCGGGACAAATAGGAATTTGTATTTGGAGTTGATCGTGAGATCATTTGAGAGTGGTGATCGAACTCGACTAGCAGAAGCTTTGTATCGAGTCAGAATAGACCATTTGAATTTGTTTGATTTTGACCTCAGATTCATTTGAAAAGAATTTAGAGGTCAACGACTGTACCCGATATATCTTTAGAATTTAATATCGGGTTACCTACGTAGCCGTTTTTTCCGGCGTCAAGTATTTACGTAGTTCTAAATGAACTGATTTGATTTGTTTTGACCTCATATTCATTTAGAATGGAATTTAGAGGCAGACGACTGTGCCTGATATATTTTTGAGATTTAATATCGGGCTACCTACGTAACCGATTTTACGGTGTCAAGTCTTTACGTAGTTCTACCGAGAACCGATTTTAATTTAGGAAAATTCGGTTTAAGCTTTTGACTCCGTTTTTGTTTAGGAGCCGACCTGAGATTGACCCACTCGAATTGATCAGTAAAGAATTTTTTACGAGTTTAATTTTATATTTTTTATCAAACTCGAATTCTTAACTTGTGTCAATTATAATTCTTATATTTCAGTGGGTAGGTTTTGTAATTAAACAAAAGTTATATTAAATGAGCTGGGAGTTATACGTAGCATTTTATAAATGCACATATATGCCACATTGCTTTGGGCACACACTCCGGCTTCGGTTGGCACTGACCCAGACCCATATAATTGTAATGGGTAAAGCCCAAATTCACATTTGTTAACCGGGCTTAATTAGCTAACAAGTGAAAGTAAACTCATCCCCTTTAATTTCCTCCTTAACAGAGACGCATTTTTCCTCTCTGTTCATCTTCCTCCTGCCTACAAAGGAGCATTACAGTGTTTTTCGAGAGCAACCACAGTGCCCAATTGACACGCCACCTTGAAGGCGCGAAGCACTGGCTTTGTGCAATTGCAACGGAGGAGGGTGGAGCGAGAGCGGAGCGGGTCTAGTTTCAGCAACCCGGAACAAGCCTCCGCCAATTGGAGATGTCAAGGGTTTGTGCGAAGAAAGGGTGCAACAGGTTTGGTTTTCTCCTCTCCCTTGTGATTGGCCCCTAATTTGGATGATCTGGGATTTGAGAAATCATCTAGGGTTGATTTTTGATACTTTGTAATTTGGGATTTTTGGGTTTGGATAGGCAGTCGAAAGAGGAGGCCGGCCGGAGCTAAGGCTCATGCGACTCGAGCACCGTCACCAGGGCTCCTGGATTTGAGCATCTCGGGGGAAGTCAGGACGACAAGGTCTCGTTTGTGGCTTCGGAAACGTCGTTGCGATTCCCGGACAGCCACACCCGATGCCGCCTCAACTAGGTATGTTAATTTTTTCCCCTTTTTTTTATGCCCAATTTACACTAGTTGCAATTTGGTAGCAACCGGAGACACAGTTTAGGGGTTGGCCTGCTGATTGCAATTTGGTAGCAATTAGCTAGGGTTTGGGATTTATTTGATTTGGACTGTGCTGTTTAGGGCAATCAATTTGCCTCTTTTGTCTCTTCCGAATTGGGATCTCAATTTTGGGTAGACATAGGCTGATTTTGGCTTGCTCCAGTTTCTGGAATTACTCTTGTAAGTCCCAAATTAATGTTTTTATCATTATTTTTTTAATTGCCTCACATGGTGCTCAGCTTAGCCTGATGCTATTTTGCTTGTTCATGCGGGTGTCATTTTTCTGTCCCAGCAACTACTAGTGCCTTTTGACTGCCTTGCCTGGTCTTGTGTTGTTATTTGACATAACACAACTTGTCCCATATTCAGTTTATTTTCGATAGTCCATGGAACTCGGCAATTCATTGCTTGTGAGTTCCAGGCAAAATCCGGCAGCACTTCGTCCCTATAACCGATCCGCGCCGGGATCGATTGTAGCGGCGAAAAAGAATTTCGAGCCGACTACGAGAGGGAGTACCCTCAACCTATTATGAAGTTGATCCCTAGGCAAAAGTAATCTTATACTTAAGTCTATTATCGGGATCAACCCCTAGGTGAGAGTACTTTTGTTCCAGCCCTTTGATCTGCCAGCTCCCTTTGTTTACCTGCATATCAAAGAAAAGAGTGAGGATATGCCCTCTGTTTTGTAGCTTAAACAGCAGCCCTGATGGAGTCCTGCTTCATCTCCTTTGTTGATCCTTTTTGTTTGTTTGTTTGTTTGTTTGGTTTGGTTTGGTTTGTGTTTGGTTGCAGGAACAAGAAGAACCAAGAGGAAGGTTGTTTCTCCAGCCAACCCCCTTTTCCTCATTTTTGTGGTTGCTGGTGCACCCGGTAGAAGGAAAAGCCAGGAGGGAAAGAAAAGGTATGCTTGCTGTTTCTCCAGCCACCTCCTTTTCTTTGTTGTTTTTGTGCAGGTGAAGCTTTTTGAAGCCGGAAGAGAGGCAGGAAGGAAGAAAAAGGTTATTCTTGCTGTTTATCCAGCCAGCCACCTTCTCTTCGTTGTTTTTTATGATTGCAAGTGGACGGGCAAAAGGAAAGGCAGGAGAGATAAACAACTGCTTTCTTTCAACTTGCTGTTGAATGAGGAAGAAGAAACCAGCCGGGTCCCTCCCCCCTTTAAAAAAACTGTAACAGTGGCTTTTATATAGTGAATTTGGGGCAGTTACTTGAGAGAAACCACCCTTTCCACGTCCTGCAGTTATGACCCATTTCTTCTCCTTTTTTATGCATTTTTTTTACTGCCTTTTCTATGTATTTTCCCATTAACTGCAATCGAAAACTGGAAGAGCAGTTACCCTTTGTAAGTTTGTGACCTTTGTTCAGATTTTGGGCCCTTTTTTGTTTGGCATGTATTTCGGCCTGACGAATCGGGCTTGTAATGAAAATTTTCAGGCCATCTTTAGATTTGTAGGCCTTTGTTTAATTTGAGAAAATTTTACCACATTTTTGTATGGAATGAATGTGATAAATTTATTTATGCCATGAATAATAAAATATTAAAATTCATGAAATTTTACCCCTCAACAAACGACATCACAAACAATAATGTCCTTGTAAGGACCAATAGCAAAAGAAATAGAACACTATTCAGCACTATGGGTACCTTGTTGAGATGATAACCATTGAAGACCATATAGCTGAGGGTGCTTAGCTATAGGGATCTTTAGGTGATCAACAACTTTTCTGCTGATAAGGTTGTTGCAGCTACCACTATCAATAATCACAGACATCCCTAGAGAATCGAGCAAGCATCTTGTGTGGAATAAGTTTTCCCTTTGAGACTCAGGATTGGCCTCTTTCACTGTAAGCACCATTCGATTTACCAATGACATCATGGTGCCTTCGTGAGTAGCTGGAGCATAACAAGCTTCTTCTTCCTCAAAATGATCCTGGTTATCATCCGCAACGAGCTCAGGTTTCTCGTCATCATCCAAAGAAGCATAACCCACCTGGTCTATAGGCATTACCCTTTTAGCGTTAGGGCAATCTCTTTTCCATATTTCCTTGCTTCCACATCTGAAGCATTCCGCATCTTTAGACCTGTCCTAAACGGAGGGAGTTGTGTTCTTGGCTAATGACTGGCGAGGAACAACGGCACTAGCTTTCTAAGGAGTCGATCTAGTGTTGGAACCTATTCCTGCACTCGACTAACGCATATTAGAACTAATAAATTGACTAGAGTTAGAAGCGTACCTAGCAGCAGTTGCTGCTTTTCGTTTCACCTGGTTGTAAATCTGCATGGATGTGTGAGTTAAGGTATTCATGTGATGAATTGGAAGGATTTCCAATGGATCACAAATATTCGCATTTAACCCAGTCAAGAACCTCGTTCTCAAGGTAGAAGGACTCACTGAAATGTTAGCTTTGTAATACATATCCTCAAACTTAGAATAGAACTCTAAAGGAGTAAGGTTACCTTGAGAAGCCATAGCTATTTGAAATCTCATCTGATCTCTGTACATCTGAAGAACATACTTCTGTGTCATCAGATAAGCTAGTTGATTCCAAGAAGTAACTGGTGGCTTGTTCCTCTGTAAGCAGTCATTAACAAAGCGATGCCACCATACTCTCGCAGCTCCCCTAAAGTGCAAAGTATAAGCTTGCACTTTCTTATGGTCAGGTGTTCGATAGTAGCGTAGAGTGTACTCTGTAGCCTGTAACCACTCTAGAAACACAACAGAAACATATTCACCCAAAAATTAATCAATTTTAACCTTTACCTCATGGCGAGCACGAGGGGTATCGCGAGGTGCTTCGCCTGCATGATGGCGATGCCCGCCGAAATTGGGTGATGGAGAACGCTGATGTGGTGCACGATGGCGATGCCGCGGGTGATGACAATGTTGGCGGTAAGGAGGCGTGGCATCATGCATAGGCTGGCGACGATCGTCCCTACGGTTAGGACGATGGTTCCTGTGGTGATTGTCAACACCGTGGCCACGGAAGCGATAATCAACATCAAATGGTTCTGCATATGGAATCCAATCAGCTGGGTTGTCCTACAACTCATAATGGTCACCCAAAAGAGGAAATTGATGAGGATTAATCATACCTTGGTGAGGGAGCTCCTCGGCGTCATACTCCTCAAAGTTATCATAGTGGGGTGTCTGGGCGTAGTAACCGGCTTGGCCTGGCCTTGGAGTACGAGATAATGGATGATCTCGACATGTATCATACTCCGAATGCCGGTCATCATAGTGAGCAGGGCGCTTGGTAAGGCGATGGAGAACATCTCTAGGCGAGGAATGACGGTTTCAGCCACCAATGTGTGGCATACGTGGCTCATAGGGATCCGAGAAATGGATGGTATGCTACTGACGTCATCCTGAGTTATACTCATCGTCATCGGATGGATCATCAAAGACGGGATTATCTCTCTGAGTGTAACCCGGAGTAGCTGAATGCAGAATCTGGTGGCTCTCAATGGTGTTGTGCATACGCTGAAACTGAGCCTTGGATGTCGAAGGAGGAAATGTACCCTTACCATTGTCAATGACAAGGTTAGTGCCAACCTATCCACCTAGTTGTTGAGAAGTACCATGAGAGGCATCTAATTTGGCTTGCAACTCATTGACAAACTGTAGCAGGGTTTGGATCTCACTTTGCTCCTGGGTCAACTGAGTCTCCCGATGTGTGCCATCGGTGACTCTAGGGATAGTAGTGTTGTTCCTTTGGTTGTTGTCACCTCCATTACCATCTCCCACTGGGGTCCTAATATCACCTATGAAAATACGAGGCATGGCGAGTAAAATGCACAAAAGAAAGCAACAAGCACAAATATGCCAACGAACTCAATTGTTCAACACCAAAAATCGGCTATCAGGTTATGCTGTGAGGGCGGCTTATTGTATGGCTCAAAGTGAAATACCCCAAAGTATTTTTGGGGATTTCGTGTTAAGAAAATATATTTCTATATAAAAGTTCTTTTATTTTGAACTCAATAAGGATTTTTGGGAAATTAAATGTATATAAAGTTCGTAACTGTTTTGAAACATTTCATTTTTTTTCATTTAAGTGAAACTTGATAAATAAGTTATTTATTTTAAGTCATATTATTTTAAAACAAGTTTGCACATTTTTATTAAATAAAGAGAGATTTATCGTTATAACTTATTTTAATTTCCGTAAAATATATATATGTAATATAAGGTAATAGTAAACCATTGTTGCATACAATAAAATGTATTTAAATTAAATATCTTATTATTTTATTACTTTATTATTTAAGTTGTGTAGATTTTTAATAAATAAAACTTTCGGATAAATATATGTATATGTATATATTATAAATAAGTAACAGCTAAACCGGTTTTTTTCTGGGTGAACCGAACCGGACCAAGAGAAAAAGAAAATGCTTGAACCGAACCCTTGAACCGCTTCTCCTTCCTCAGTTTCACTGTAAAACGCAGGTGAGGATGTGAAATTTTAACCTCCCTCAAATCTCGTCCGAAACTCAACGATTTTGTTTCTAGAATGTTCCCTACTCGTTACAGATGAGATTTATGTAACCAATTTTGTGATTCGGTATAAAAACGCAACCGAACGAGCTTATCTCCAATTTCGAAAATCACCCCAATCCGCTTCATTCAGGCCGAATCTCACCAAATTGAGGATCGGGATAGCGTTAAGAGTGAATATCTGATCGATTTGTGGAATTATTTTAATTCAATTCGTCCCCAAATCCTTCTACTATAAATACCTCTTTCGGGATCACTTTCGAAGCACACCATCACCACTCCTCTCCATCTCCGAGCTCTCAACCTATTCCGTGGCATTCTAAAGGCCACTAGCAACGTTTCCCTTCACAAAGTTTTCAGAAAATCGTCTCGAATCCAAAACCCCCAATTTCGAATAACCTCGTCGGAGCAACTCGGTAGCCGTCGTCCGCCGCTGCCGGAGCCACCAGCTGCCTCCCGGAGGAGCGCCCAGTCACCACGAGTCCGTATCCGCCAGCCTCGTACGCCGTCGTGATCCGTGCCACCGCCAGGATCTCGCCGAAGTAGAGCCGGGACCTCGCCGGTTTATGCTACTGTTGAAAGTGTCGGGAGAAGGAAGAAGGTGATCTAATTACACCAAACCTCCCTAAGTTCGGTTTTTTCTAAAATATGCCCTTGCTCAGTTTTTAAAAATTCCGGATTCTAACCATGTTTTTGTTTGGGCATAAATTGCTTCCAATTTCGTTACTCCACAGAGACTATTCTACCCTTGCGCTCATACGAAGGAATTTGAGTCCGGCCAACTGTTAACGCTTGCAACTCCAAATCGAGGCAAGTGACCTTCCGAGCCTTTCTGCTCACTTGTGCCTTTCGTGTCTATAGTTGTTTCTTTCCGTTGGAATGCTTGCCAAATTAATTAAAATAAATTGCAATCCATCCGCTTTGTGTGATTTATTCAACCGTCAATTTGAATTTGGCCAGTATAAATGGGTAATGTTATTATTCGACGTCGCTATATAATAATGACATAGATACCCACATTTTTATTAAAACATGATTATTTTGTTCCTTCATGCTAATTGGTTAAGAAAGGGATATGTTTCTTTTATGTATCCATTATGTTTATTTCGTTGTGATTAATATTTTAAATAATTAGTAATAATGTGAGGATCGGTTGTTGCGAGTGAACCTAAATCGAATCCAAACCAATCAAAAGCAATGTGAATCATAAATTTAAAATCGTAAAGTAATGTGAAGAATTGTAAAGTAAAGTAGTCAGTCAATCAACGAAAAGCAATGTGAAATGGTAAAGTAATGTGTGAAGTAAAGTGAAAGTGATGTTGTAAAGTGTAGGTCGGGGCCGTTACTCCTCGATCTTAAGGTTTCATGAAACTACACTTCCATGCGAGGTGTTACACAACCAATGGTTGTAGGTCGCTATCCACTATAGACAGAGTGGGACCGGTAATAGTCGATAAAAAGATAAAAGACGTAAAATGCATATCATGTGAGTAAGTGAGTGAAGAATAATGTACAAGTAACAAACATGGTTTGAACTAGGTATTGGGGGACACAAGATCAACCCTTAATCGACTGTCTCAGCCCGCGGTTTAAAACTCTCCGGAAGAGTCCTGCCCTCTGGGTCGATTTTGGGCCACATCGAGTACCTTTTGAACCAATACTTAGTTTAGACATTATGATAAAAACATATTAATAATGTAATGGGTAGTAATCATGAATCGTTTCAAGCTATGTCATATTTCATCCTTAATCGGAATATGATTCCTAATACATCTTTTGTTACTCAATCCTTTTGGATTATCCGCGTCATAGGAGGGTCGGGTTACAAATAAGGCAATTCACTTCAAATATTCAAATCTCATTTGGATTTAATTCTTACCGTTTCATGGTCACTTGAATCCAAAGTTGTCTCTACTTTCGTGCCGTCACTTGCTAGTTCTCGCGAACTAACCGTCCTTTGTTTGGATGGCTGGTTTCCACGGGTTTAGATAAAGCACTACAAGGTCGAAGGTTGGAAATGTGAGTCGGAATCGTCTTCAAATGTTTTTATTATTTTACCGTTGTTTTGATTCAAGAGTCTCCTTTATCATTAGTGTATAAACGTTATCTTAGTTTTGCTATCGAGACATTGTAACGACATTATTGTAGATTTAATTATTTGTTTCACTTAAAGTCTTCCGCGATTTAATTGTAATTTATTTATGTATTTAATGTTATCATCTTGTTTCTGGGAGCATGGTTGCATGTCCCTATAAGCCTAAGGTGGTTACAAAGACATTAAAGTCCGCGTAATCACTGGCGCTGTGACATTCCTTTGAGTTATAAAAGGGGGTGTTACAGAAGGTGGTATCAGAGCTAAAAGTTTTTCTATAATGGTTTTCATGTTAGAACTGTTTTTCTAAAATGGGTTTCATGTCAAAATTATTTTCTAAAATGATTTTTTTTTCTTCCCGTGTCAGAGTTTCCTGTCCAATGGTTTTCATTTCTTCAAAATTATTTCTATGTCCAAACTAAACTTTCAATGTTAAATTTTGACCGAGAAAAGAAAATAATAAATAATACAAAAAAAAAGAAGGGTTTCATAAACTCCATTTATACCATTTTCAAACTTATTACGTGGATTTAAAGTTTTCCTAATCTATAGGTTTGAATCTTCCTTTCAAACTTCAAGTAAATTTCTTTGTTGTTCTCAAAACTTACAACACGGTTGTGCAAAGGTCTTTATAAAATATGGTTTGATTCCGACGTCCAATTAGACTCTCGTGTGCTTAGTGCTAACCTTTTCCTCACACTCGTGTCCTTCTTTCCGGTTCTAGTTCACTTTCTTATTCCTCGAATCTTAGCTTAGTTGGTCTCCGAATGTGTAGATTATGAGGACTCGCGGAGCTCAACGTCAAGCTGCATCCACTCCCGTCGCAAACAGGGATCATCAGCGAATTAACAAGGACAAGCCCCTCATTTCCAATAATATTAGGGAGGAGGAAGATGAGATCTCTGTGCACCAAGGGGAAAGTGCACCCAGACAGTCAAACGGGCGACGCCAAGCATCATCTCGGGGCCAGGATAATGCAAATAGTCAAGCACTAAGTCAAAAAGCACCATCGCAGATTCTTGCAGACAATCTAGATGAGAAGATCATACAAGCGTTAGACCAGATTGTGAAGGATGCTGTTACTCGCGCGATAGCCGCAAATATTCCTCAGACTCAGGATGCACCATCAGTGGACGCACATCCATCAAGGAAAAAGGAGGAAGTGGAGGTGTATGGGAACACCTACACTCGGGCGCTGAAGGCGGTGAATTCTAGCAAGCCGGATGGATTTGATGGTACCGGGGAGCCGTATCGGGTGGTGCAGTCGTTAACCCATATGGAGAAGATATTCAGGGGAGTTAGTTGTACCGATGTGGATAAGGTGCACATAACCGCACTCTATCTGAAAGGAGAGGCAGGACAATGGTGGGAAGCTGCAAGACATGCTTGGGAAGCTAATCCAACTTGGGAAACCTTCAAGGACAGTGTCACCAACCACTATTTTGCTCCCTAACTCAAATTGGAGAAAAGACGAGATTTTTTGTACCCTAGCACTCGGGGTATGAAGATGGCGCAGTTGGTTACTAGGTTTTATGAATTGCTTCCGTATGCTGGGGATTTGGTAAGCTTGGAGGCGGACAAGATATTGTATTTCCATGAATCTGTGTATTATGAACTGAAGATACATATGTTGCACCGTGAATATGATAGTCTGGATGACTACATCAACGCCGCGTATCGTGTGGAGGCGACTCTGGAGGAAGGAAAAAAGAATAGCGAGCTCTTGGAAAGGAAGATGGGTACCCAGATGAATGTTGGGGTAAAGAGGGTAGCAACATCTACCCCCATAGAAGGAATGGGGGCTAGTAACCAGCAGAGATGCATGACCACCACCAGAGATGGGCAACCTCTCGTCTGTCATAACTGCGGAAGGCTAGGACACACCAAGCTTGTTTGTACTGAACCACTTCGAACATGTCGCGGTTGCCACCGAGTTGGACATATGGTCAGGTTCTGCAGAACTACCAACGGGAATCCATCTCGCTCTTACCAGGCATCAGCTGCTGGTCCCCGTAATGAGGCCCATGGACCGAGAGATTCTACAGTACCACCACGATTGCAGCAGAGAAGTCAGACCCCAGCTGGGTCGCAACCAACCATTAACAAGGGCAAGGCTCCAATGCATGGCACAAACCAAGGACCCAAGTTGTACACCTTAGATGCTATTAACGAGGGTGGTGCACAAGAGTGAACAAGAAGGAGTCTTTACCGAATTCTAGTCGATCCAGTGACTAAATTTCCTTTTTAAGCTATTCCTTTCAATAAATTAGCCAGTGTCGAATGTTTTGAACTCAGTGTCTTGGTATTGTTGTCTGTGTTGGGAATATTATTTCAAGTTCTAATTCATGGGTTCCTTAACATCTGTGTGGAATGTCTTGAGTGGGGAGGTGCCCCCAACATTTTAAGTAATTGTGTGTGTGTGTGGTGGGTGTGAGAAACAATTCAACCAACTAAAGTACGCAAGTGCAGAGTGTGAGAGAAGATCAAAAGACTAAACCGTAATTAATAGTTGTGTGTATTCCGAGTCACGACATAGAGTATATCTTGCATATAGCTCTATTGTCGAGCAACCGAACTCTCAATGAGAAATTTTAATAAACGAATGATAAATTAAGAAAGATACTCGCATGTACAACACGTTGAATCTACGAATAACATGGTTCGAGGACAAAGAGGAAAGCCCACCGGAAGACGCGAAGGACTAGAAGACGAAATCTACCACTCCTTGTATACGAGTCGGGCATACTATCTTGCCACAATGGTTGCCATCGACGCCACCCGGGCCATTTGGTAACCTGGAAAAGGAAGCCAGATGGGGCAGAGACGAAAGCCAAAGGTAGACTAGATAGCCATGGTTGATGCAAGGCAGTAGTGGTCTAACCGCGATCAAATCATGCTAACCTAATTCAAAATTAAAAATTAAAAATCTTACCATTGAGGAGTTCGGAAGGCAATGAGTTGATCCTCTATGCAACTCATTGCTTCACGTCGTTCAAAGAGTAATCAGAACTAAGTTAGGTATCTCATTCCGCTTTTGAAAACTCCTTCAAATACCCTCTAATCCCTATTCCAGCTTCGCTCTTTCTTTTCTTTAAGTGTCGGGACGAAACTTATTTTAAGTGGGGAGGATTGAAATACCCCAAAGTATTTTTGGGGATTTCGTGTTAAGAAAATATATTTCTATATAAAAGTTCTTTTATTTTGAACTCAATAAGGATTTTTGGGAAATTAAATGTATATAAAGTTCGTAACTGTTTTGAAACATTTCATTTTTTTTCATTTAAGTGAAACTTGATAAATAAGTTATTTATTTTAAGTCATATTATTTTAAAACAAGTTTGCACATTTTTATTCAAATAAAGAGAGATTTATCGTTATAACTTATTTTAATTTCCGTAAAATATATATATGTAATATAAGGTAATAGTAAACTATTGTTGCATAGAATAAAATGTATTTAAATTAAATATCTTATTATTTTATTACTTTATTATTTAAGTTGTGTAGATTTTTAATAAATAAAACTTTCGGATAAATATATGTATATGTATATATTATAAATAAGTAAGAGCTAAACCGGGTTTTTTCTGGGTGAACCGAACCGGACCAAGAGAAAAAGAAAATGCTTGAACCGAACCCTTGAACCGCTTCTCCTTCCTCAGTTTCACTGTAAAACGCAGGTGAGGATGTGAATTTGGCAAGTATAAATGGGTAATGTTATTATTCAACCGTCAATTTGAATTTGGCAAGTATAAATGGGTAATGTTATTATTCGACGTCGCTATATAATAATGACATAGATACCCACATTTTTATTAAAGCATGATTATTTTGTTCCTTCATGCTAATTGGTTAAGAAATGGATATGTTTCTTTTATGTATCCATTATGTTTATTTCGTTGTGATTAATATTGTAAATAATTAGTAATAATGTGAGGATCGGTTGTTGCGAGTGAACCTAAATCGAATCCAAACCAATCAAAAGCAATGTGAATCATAAATTTAAAATCGTAAAGTAATGTGAAGAATTGTAAAGTAAAGTAGTCAGTCAATCAACGAAAAGCAATGTGAAATGGTAAAGTAATGTGTGAAGTAAAGTGAAAGTGATGTTGTAAAGTGTAGGTCGGGGCCGTTACTCCTCGGTCTTAAGGTTTCATGAAACTATACTTCCATGCGAGGTGTTACACAACCAATGGTTGTAGGTCGCTATCCACTATAGACAGAGTGGGACCGGTAATAGTCGATAAAAAGATAAAAGACGTAAAATGCATATCATGTGAGTAAATGAGTGAAGAATAATGTACAAGTAACAAACATGGTTTGAACTAGGTATTGGGGGACACAAGATCAACCCTTAATCGACTATCTCAGCCCGCGGTTTAAAACTCTCCGGAAGAGTCCTGCCCTCTGGGTCGATTTTGGGCCACATCGAGTACCTTTTGAACCAATACTTAGTTTAGACATTATGATAAAAACGTATTAATAATGTAATGGGTAGTAATCATGAATCGTTTCAAGCTATGTCATATTTCATCCTTAATCGGAATATGATTCCTAATACATCTTTTGTTACTCAATCCTTTTGGATTATCCGCGTCATAAAGTGAAGAATAATGTACAAGTAACAAACATGGTTTGAACTAGGTATTGGGGGACACAAGATCAACCCTTAATCGACTGTCTCAGCCCGCGGTTTAAAACTCTTCGGAAGAGTCCTGCCCTCTGGGTCGATTTTGGGCCACATCGAGTACCTTTTGAACCAATACTTAGTTTAGACATTATGATAAAAACGTATTAATAATGTAATGGGTAGTAATCATGAATCGTTTCAAGCTATGTCATATTTCATCCTTAATCGGAATATGATTCCTAATACATCTTTTGTTACTCAATCCTTTCGGATTATCCGCGTCATAGGAGGGTCGGGTTACAAATAAGCCAATTCACTTCAAATATTCAAATCTCATTTGGATTTAATTCTTACCGTTTCATGGTCACTTGAATCCAAAGTTGTCTCTGCTTTCGTGCCGTCACTTGCTAGTTCTCGCGAACTAACCGTCTATTGTTTGGATGGCTGGTTTCCACAGGTTTAGATAAAGCACTACAAGGTCGAAGGTTGGAAATGTGAGTCGGAATCGTCTTCAAATGTTTTTATTATTTTACCGTTGTTTTGATTCAAGAGTCTCCTTTATCATTAGTGTATAAATGTTATCTTAGTTTTACTATCGAGACATTGTAACGACATTATTGTAGATTTAATTATTTGTTTCACTTAAAGTCTTCCGCGATTTAATTGTAATTTATTTATGTATTTAATGTTATCATCTTGTTTCTGGGAGCATGGTTGCATGTCCCTATAAGCCTAAGGTGGTTACAAAGACATTAAAGTCCGCGTAATCACTGGCGCTGTGACATTCCTTTGGGTTATAAAAGGGGGTGTTACACAAAGTGCTTGCCTATTACTAAAGCTAAGAAACAGTAGTTGGTGGTCGTTGAGATGAGAATCTTGCGTTGGATGAGTGGGCACTGATGTCCACTAAAATAGCCATGTTTTTATGCACATTTTAGCTCCACATTCTATATACTTTGCATATTTCGGGCTGGGAATATGTTGAATTTATGTAATACTCCCTCCGTTCGGCAAAACTTGTCATTTTAACCCTCCACACAACTTTTAATAAATCTAATAATTACACTTCTTTTTTACTAATTTACCCTCATTCATTACTCTACTTTTTATTTTATCAAAAACTACAACTCACAACACATCAATCAAATCAAGGGCATTTTAGTAAAGTAGAAGCAAAAATATCTAAAATGACAAGTTTTTCCGAACAAAAACAAAACTCTAAAACGACAAGTTTTGCCGAACGGAGGGAGTATATGCTTATTTGCAAGAAATAGAGGTCTACATAAGTTTTGGTTTAATATTTCAGAATTTGGAGTCATTCCGGGACAAAACCAAGAAGCAAAGACAGAAGCTGAGTTTTACTCAATTTCGAGGACATCTCCTCGATATCGACCAAGCAATTTGAAGTAGAGCCAGCTCGAGGAAAGCCAAGTCGAGAAAGCTGAGGAACAAGCCAACTCGAGTTACAATTTTTACTCGATGTCGAGGAATTTCCTCGATATCGACTAAGCCCAGCAGCAACACCTGATCGAGGATCCGAGGAGAAGCTGATCGAGAAGCCGAGAAGAAGACCAAGACAACTCGAGTAACATTTCATCGATATCGAGTAAATTGCTCGTTATCGAAAAGACCAAGACCACATGTCCGAGCCAAATCGGGGAGAGGTTGCTCGAGAAAGCCAGGCCAGCCAAGTCGATGACACATTTCCTCGATATCGAGTAAATTACTTGATATCGACCAAAATTCTTCTAGGTTGCGACGCTGTTGGGCTGTCCGAGTCGAGTTGGGCTGGTGGGATCCGAATCTGTCCGAATCTATAAAGTTATATCAAGTCTATCAAGGATTTATCCATGGAGGGAAGATTATCCACTTATGGCAAGAGATAAAGAGATAGTTAGATATTCTTTTTTAGAATTAATGTTTTATCTTTATTTAAGTTTTATCTTTAGATATAGATATAGATTGCTTTCCTTGAATAGCAAGGATTAAGCCTTATAAATAAAGCCCATGGGGCTAGCTTTTCATTCATTAAATTTCAGAGACACAGTTCCACATAGAAGTTTAGGAGTTCAAAGGTTTTAGGGTTTTGACATTCTACCAAAGTTGAGTGCCGGGACTGTAAAGACTTTGAATTTAGTTTATGCAAGTTATTTCTTTTCAATCAATGTCTGCGATTGCGATGAGGCGCGAGTAGTCCACCTACTTCTAGGGTCCGGGTGAGTACAAAGAGAGCCATGTTGGTGAATTAGCGATTGCAAAAGGAGGTATTTTATCGTTATCTTAATCTATCCTATGTGCTTCATCTTTGATTGAGAAATTGAAGAACTCATGTTGTGAAACTTGGGTAGTAATTAGGATTTTTATTCGAACGATTATAAATTCTAATTATGAAAAGGAATAGAAACAATTAGGGTTATCTGTCGTGAGATTTATATTCCTACTTGTCGGATTGGGTGATAGCCTTCTCCTTTATTGATAAAGCCACCGCCTTTTATGATTTATATTCTACTTTCATGGTAATCGTTGTCGCAAACCCTGATATTGGAAGTTCCCTTTCATCCATCGGTTTAAAGTTCGAAGATTTTTCATTTAATTTTACTTTCTGTTTTCCTCGATCTCGACCAAATTTGGTCAATATCGACTTCTGACATTCGATCCTAGATCGCCGTAGCTTCTGAACTGCAGGTACTCGACCAAGGCTTCCTCGACGTCGACGAAAGTTACTCGATATCGAGTAAATCTCGTCGATATCGACAAAGGTCAGTGATTGCCGCTGCTCTGTTCGACTTGTCCGATCTTCTGTCGACTAAACCCTAGTCGAGATCGAGCAATCTGTTGTCGACTTCTGTCCATGAGATTCCTCCATTGCCTAGGAACTGCTGACCAGCTTCCTCGAAGATTGAACCTGACTTTCTCTTGCTACATCGGGAAGGAGTCTTGAACATTATTTGCTGGGATCCAATCGGTTTGCTTTATTTTATTCGTATTTAATTTGCAATCTCGATTCCCTCTCTCAACAGGCACACGAGAGTGGACAAAGTCAGAAATGAGGTCATTAGTAGCAAGGTTGGAGTGGCAAGTATTGTTGATAAACTTCGAGAGTCGAGACTGCAGTGGTTTGGACACGTTCGCAGGAGACCCATTTCTGAGCCTGTTCGTAGATGTGAGAGCTTGGAGTTGGGAGCTATTTGTAGGGGCAGAGGTAGACCGAAGAAGAGTTGGATTGAGGTTATATGGCACAATCTTCATTTGATGAACCTTTCGCAGGATATGACAGGGGATAGAGACCGCTGGAGAAAGTGTACTCGAGCTTCTGATGTTTATAAGCTTTGAAAATTTGGGGATGGGTGTTGGTCTTGTCGTTTGTGCTTCTGCCTTTCTTGCTCCTTGCTTTCTTTTGCCGCACACTATTATTTGGCCCTATTGTTTTGTTTATGCCCTATTGTTTTGGGTCTATCGGAAACACTCTCTCGACTGGTTCGGGGTAAGAGTGCGTACATTCTGACCCCCCAGACCGTGCCTCATCGCGGGATTTACTGGGTTGTTTTTGTTGTTGTTGTTGTTGTTGGTGTTGTTGTTGTTGTTGTTGTTGTTGTTGTTCATTGTATGTATGTCTTGGGTTGATTGAGGAAATTTCTGCCTTCCTTACTATTTCAACTTCACTATTTTGGCTGCAGTGAATTATTTTTACTTTAGCCTTGTTTGACATTGCTTGCAATTTGTGTGCTTGCATTAGTTGATTAGTTTAGGAAAATCCAGCAGCAATTCGCCCTCTTTTAGGGCAATTTAACGATCCCGAAACCAAGGCCACAAGCGAAAGCCGCGACTTTGCAACGGCGGGGTTTCGAGGATCAAATTCAGCAGAGCTTTGTCTTTGTTTAGAGGTTTTTGCTAACTCCGAAAGCCAGGCCACAAGCGAAAGCCACGACTTTGCAAGGGCGGGGTTTCGAGAGTCAATTTCGGAAAAGCTTCATCTTTCTTTGATGGCTTTTGCTAACTCTGAAACCCATGCCACAAGTGAAAGCCACGACTTTGCAAGGGCGGGGTTTTGAGAGTGATTTCAGCAGCACATCAACCTTGTTTAGACCAATGCGGTGAGTTCGAAACCCAGGCCACAAGCGAAAGCCGTAACTTTTCAAGCGCGAGGTTTCAAGAATAATATATCAACAACTCTTCGTCTTTGTTTGAGGCGATTTGACGACTCCGGAACCCAAGCAACAAGCAAAAGCCTCAACTTTGCAAGGGCAGGGTTTCGAGAGTTGATTTTGACGGCACTTCGACCTTGTTTAGGCCAATTCAATGACTCCAAAACCCAGGTCACAAGCGAAAGCCGCAACATTACAAGGGCAGGGTCTCGAGAGTCGTAAGAACCAATGTAGAGGGCTACCTTGATCGCTCTCTTTGCCTTCTTCATGTTGTACGTGTGCTTTATTGAGGTTTTTTTTTGTATGGCCTTCTGTTTTTTGCAGCCGTCAGTCCCTTCTGCAGTCCAAAACCAGACCCCATTTATAGGGAAAATCATGGATAGTCATCCCTACTTTCCTTCCTTTTTTTTATTATTATGTGTACTCTTGAGGATACTCTTGCCTTCTCCTAATACACACGTATAGCCACTAAGTCCTCTTCAGGATGATCTTCTTCCATTTTTCTGAAAATATATTATCCTAGGGCTGATTTCTTAGCCGATCAGCTGCTGCATTTTTTTATATTTATTTATTCCTTTATTAATTGATGATTTTATTTATTTTCAGCAATGTCATGGTCTGAAATTCTTTTCCTAGACATAGGCATCGGGCCTGGCCTTTAAAATGCCCAATATCATACATTTTTTCTGTGTTATTTTTTAGGCCACCCACCTTGTAGTGGAATAATTTTGATCAACCACTAGCTTCCGAGGATGGGTCCACCATCATCTCCAACTGAGCCGGTGAGAGGCCGTCAACGAGTCTTCATTTCACTTTTTAATGCATCGACTACATGTACTCAATAGTCGAATTTTGTAATATCCGAGACTCATTGCTCGCAAAGTTTATATTAACTGACAATTATTTTTATGGTATAATGTGTTCATCACCTTTTGGTGCATTTGCTTTCGAAGTGCATTTGGATTTTTTTGTTGTTGTCAAAATTCACCTCGAAACACCATCATAGTTAAAGAAATAAGTATGCAAGCAGCCATCACGAATGGTACTCTATTTTGAGAATTCAAGTCTTTGGATTATTGATTTCGGGGCCACAGATCATATGACTTGCAATAAGAGATTCTTAAAGAATAGAAGATTTCTTGCTCAGCCAATCAGTGTCAGTTTACGTGATGGATATGTGAGACAAGTTAAAGAGGTTGTTGATATCAGATTAGCATGTGGTTTAGTTTTTTAGGAAGTGTTTTATAATCCTGAATTCAAAATCAACCTGTTGTTAGTAGGGAAAGTGGTTGATGTTACAAAATTTGATGTGGTGTTTAAAAGATCAAATTGTGTCTTTCAGGACCCTGAGAGTGGGAAGATCATTCTCAGTGCTGCTAGAATCACCAAACAACTTTTCAAAGCCCAGTTGTTGCTAGAATCACCAAACAACTTCTTACAGAAGATCATTCAAATGGAAGAGAGCATGTTGATGGAATGGTCAAGAATAAGGAATTTGTTTCCATTGATAAGAATAAGTATCTTTCTAATCATGTGCAAGGATGCAAAGTTACAATTGATTCAAATTCTGTTTGTGAGCCATGTATTTTTTAGAAACATCATTGTCTTCCTTTTGCTACAAGTAGCTCTATTGCTAATGAGAAGTTTGATTTGATTCATATTGATCCGTGGGGACCTTACTAGATTCAAAGCATCAATGGTGCTCGGTATTTTGTGACTTTGTTGGATGATTTGAGCAGAGTTGTGCTTCATGCTTTGAAAGCTAATAAAACATGGATTCTTACATCTCTACCACATGGTAAAGTGGCAATTGGGTGTATATGGGTGTGTAAGAACAAGTTCAAACCTGATTGAACTGTGGAAAGGTACAAAGCTTGCTTGGTGGCTAAGGGTTATGATAACTCCACTCCCTTGATGAAAATCGGAAATAGTGTCAAAGGCTTTGACACACAGTTTGTGTGAAAGGTCTTGAAGCTACAGCTGTGTTGATGAAACACAAAACCTGTACTTTATGTTTATTATTTGCGGCTATTATTATATGCTATTATTATTATTATATTGTCAGATATTATGCACTAACGTTTTAGCAAGTTTTTCGAATAATATCTCCTTCCTTAAGGCTTGAAGTTGAGAAGAATAAAATTGGAAATCATGGCTTATGAGTTTCCCCAAATAGAAGATCGTGAAGATTCCCTCTCAAGCCATGATCTGCTCTAGCCATTGGTGAAGATCCTTCTTTGAAAGAGGCGCCGATTTGTTCAATATAAAGAAAAGGAAGAAGGGAAGGCAGAGACATACATTTGCTGAACACAAGCATTCATATACTCAAGCCTTCAAGTCAAATCTGTCTTCTTCGTGTGCTCTCTGCTAGTTCTTAAGAGTCATTTATTTTGTTTCAAAGCACTTGAGAGTTACATAGTGAGCTTATAGTATATATTTCGAGTGAGTGTTATACTCGAGAGTTTGTATCTTAGGAAGTGGACACTAGGCGATTGATTCACTAAGTGTAAGAGGATTATACTAGATAGCTGAGAGAGGTGGGGCTCTTCTATATTGTTCTAGGACTCCAAGGGAACGTGAGTTTACTAGATTGCAATTGTATAGGAGAGAGACTTCTCGGTGAGCTATTAGGATCCTAAGTCTTGTGAATCAATAAAAGCCAGTTGAATCCTAGGGTTGTGGAAGAACCCTAGGCGGGGACGTAGGCCAAGTTCGTGCCGAACCTCGTAAACAATTCATTGCGTCCTTTACTTATTGCTTTACCATATTTCCGCACTTGTTTCGAATTGTATAACTCTGTTGAGATTCAGTTTTTCCAGAAGAAAGAATTACGTCTAGTCTCAAAGGGTTTTGCAAGTGCTTCAAAAGTCTTGAGGTTATCTGCGAAAACCCGGCATACTCTATTCAACCCCCCTTCTAGAGTATCTTTATATTACTTTGTTATACACTATCGAACCTTCAATTGGTATCAGAGCTTTACTCACTGCTTTTAATCTAACAATCTTGTGAGTTTTGATCATGTCTGGTGAAGCAAGCGGAGGATTTGTAAAAAGAAGGCCTACTAGTAGACCACCACTCTTTGTAGGAAACAACTTCGTCCACTGGAGATCCTTGATGAAAATGTTCATTATAGATCAAGATCTGGAACTTTGGAACATTATAGAGAACGGTCCGAAGCTTCTAGAGAAAGACGGACCAAATGGAACCAAATTTGTTAAGACCGAGGCTGAATACAACCAAGCGGATCTTGAACTTGTCTCTAAAAACTACAGGGCTATTAACTTACTATACTGTGGTCTTACCACTGATGAGTTTAACCGTATTTCATCTTGTAGGTCAGCTAAAGAGATTTGGGACAAGCTGGTTATTACCTACGAAGGAACTAGCCAAGTGAAGGACACCAAGATCAGCATCTTCCTTCGAAAGTATGAACTTTTCAAAATGAAGCGTGATGAGTCTATTAAGGCCATGTTCACACGGTTCACAAAAATCACCAACAACCTTCACTCTATCAGCAAGAGATTTAAGAACGTTGAGAAAGTGAGGAAGATATTGAGGTGTCTCCCAAAAGACAAATGGGGCCCTAAAGTGACAGCCATAGAGGAAGCCCAAGATCTCATCACTCTGCCCCTTGATGACTTGCTTGGGAAGCTGATCACACATGAGATGATTCTCAATGAAGACGATGGAGAACTCCCAGCAAGCACTAAGAACTTGGCGCTCAAGTCTAAGAAAGACGAGCCCAAAGATGTGTCTGATTCTGAAGATGAGGATGACAATGAGGATGATCCTTTTGCTCTTATCACAAGAGGCCTTTCTCGAATCCTCAAAATGAAGAAGCAATTCAACAACAAGGATGGATCAGAGTCTTCTAAATTTCGAGGTAAGTCTCAATACAACAAATATGACAAGAAGACTAAACATTTGTCTTGTTTTGAATGTTGTGAAATAGACCATCTTGTGAAAGACTGCCCTCAAAAGACTAAGAGCCAGTCCAAGAAAGGTGATAGATGGAAAAAAAAAGCCATAGTGGCAACTTGGAGCGATTCTGACACAGACTCCGATGATGAGATGGCCAATGTCTGTCTTATGGCCTCAGGAGATGAATCCCACAATGAGAAGCTTGAGGTAACTGTAAGAGAACTTATGGCAAGTCCAAAAGAGGTATTATCGGAATTTCTTTCTAATATGATTGCCAATGAAGAGAAACTTATTGCCCAAACTAACACTCTTATTAAGAAAACTGTGGACCAGGAAAGAACTATTGAGGATTTGTCTATGAGGGTCAAAAGTCTTGAAACTTCTTATTCAGGTCTTGACATTAAAGTCAAGACTCTTAACTCAGAGAAATCTGAACTCAAGCAAGATCTCTCCTCTCTAAGAAGTGAACATCATGACTTAGAGAACGAGAAGATCTCCCTGAATAATAAGATTCAAGACCAACAGACAACCTTCATAAGGTTTACCAAATCCAAAGGCACTCTTGATAGGATGTTGGGTGAGCAACAAAGTTCTCTAAACAAAAGTGGTATTGGTTACAATCCAAGTTTTTTAAAGAAGCATCACATTACCATCTTTGTAAAGGCAAAAGGAAGCAGAACCTCTCCTATATGTCACCACTGTGCGAGAAAGGGACATGTAAAAGAGACCTGCCCCTATAGAAGAAATGATCCACATATCATTCGCAATACATTTTCTGTTCATTTGAGAAAAGAACGTATAATGCAAGTTTGGGTCCCCAAAGACACTATTTTACCAAATATGGTTTATCCCAATAATGGATCTAAATTTGCTTATTGGTCTAGCCACAAAGGTTGATATTTGTCTTGCAGGAGATCACCAAGGTGAAAGAGCAAAAATGGATTATTGATAGTGGATGCTCGAGACATATGAGTGGGAAGAGTTCTCTCTTTCATTATCTACAAAAGCAATCCACTGGAACAATCACTCTTGGTGACAAAGGAAAGTGTGACATCATTGGTATTGGTAGTGTTGGGAGTGATCATAACCATAGTATTAAAAATGTTTATCTTGTTAATGGTTTGAAGTATAATTTGCTTAGTGTTTCTCAACTATGTGATAGTGGTAATGATGTTGGATTTAACAAGAAAAGATGTCTAGTGCGTAGAGAAGATACATGTGAAGTAGTTCTAACTGCATATCGTTATAACAACATCTATACTGTGAATGTTGAGCAAGTGGCACAAGGAAGCTTAACCTGTCTAAAGGCTTTGACGGAGGATCCAAAGTTCTGGCACAGGAGACTCGGTCATGTGAGCCCACATACACTACAGAAGCTTGTGTCCAAAGGGCTTGTAAGAGGACTACCTGAGATGTACTTCAAAGGTATTGATATGTGCAAAGCATGCACACGAGGTAAACAAACACGTAGCTCTTTCAAACCCAAAAAGGTTGTAAGTTCTTCTAGACCCCTTGAACTTTTACATATGGATTTAAGTGTTCCTATGCGAGTCAAATCTCCCAATGGTAAAAAGTACATGCTTGTTGTTGGTGGTGATTTTTCTAGATATACTTGGGTTGCATTTTTGAAAGAAAAACCAGAGGCCTTATTTGATTTTTCAAAACATTGTAAGGAGTTGCAAACTTTAAGAAATGAGCCCATAATGTCAATTCAAACTTGGGTTGCATTTTTGTGCTAAATATGGCATCTCCCATAATTTTACTGCTCCTAGGACACCTCAACAAAATGGGGTTGTGGAACGAAAGAACCGCACCCTAGAGGACATGGCTAGGACTATGCTTTTAAAAAATGCATTACCTAAAACCTATTGGGCTGAAGCTGTTAACACAGCTAACTATATTTTGAATCGTTGTCTTATTCGTTCCATCTTAAAGAAAACTCCTTATGAACTTTTCAAAGGCCGCAAACCACTTATATCATATTTTAAACCCTTTGGTTGTACTTGTTTTGTTCATAACAATGGAAAAGATAACCTTGGAAAATTTGATGCGCGTAGTGATGAAGGTATATTTCTCGGCTAATCCACAAGTAGCAAAGCTTATAGAATCTTCAACAAAAGGACCAAGTTAGTTGAGGAAAGTATACATGTTATATTTGATGAATGCAATGACGGTTCTTTGAGTGAAAGTGTTGTAGATATAGATCTTAACATCCATACAGAGAACAAGGATGGTGATGATGCCGCTACCAAGATCACAGAGAAGATGAACATGTAAGATCAGATTCTCAACACTGAAGAATTGGCCCAAGGTGTTGAAGCTTCGTCCAAAGCCCTTGGTGACCAATCCAAAAGTGTTGAAACGTCAGAAACTGCTGCAAGTGAACCTAACAGATCCATGGAATCAGATGTACCACAAATAAATTATGCTGGTGTGACGAATCAAGGAGCTGAGACTAGCAAACAAAAATTCAAATACTCCTTATCACACTCATTAAAGGATATCATCTCTGACCCTACATCTAGTGTTCAAACTCGTTCTAAACTTAAAGATCTTTGTGCTTTTCATGCGTTTGTTTCTCTTATAGAACCAAAGAAGGTAGATGAGGCCCTTCAAGAGCCAGTCTGGATCATTGCTATGCAAAGTGAGCTTAACGAATTTGAAAGGAACAAAGTCTGGACCTTGAAGCCTAGGCCAAAGCATCAATCAGTCATTGGTACACGTTGGGTATTTCGGGACAAGCTAGATGAGAATGGTAAGATCGTGAGGAACAAAGCAAGGCTGGTTGCTCAAGGCTACAATCAAGAGAATGGTATTGACTACGAGGAAACTTTTTCTCCCGTAGCCAGGCTTGGAGCAATTCGCATATTATTAGCTTTTGCATCTTTTATGAGAATAAAGTTATATCAAATGGATGTCAAATGTGTTTTTCTTAATGGTTTCTTAGAGGAAGAAGTCTATTGGCTCAACCCCCAGGTTTTGAAAGTTTGGAATTTCCTAATCATGTTTACAAACTAGACAAAGCGCTATATGGTTTGAAACAAGCCCCAAGAGCTTGGTATGAGCGCTTGTCAAAATATCTTTTAGAAAATGATTTTAAAAGGGGGTTGATCGACAAGACTCTTTTTATCAAGACCAAAGGAAAGGACATTTTGGTTATTCAAATATAAGTTGATGATATATTGTTTAGTGCTACTAACACATCTTTGTGCAAGGAATTTTCTGACATTATCTCTGGATCAAGACAAGACTGGGAAGACTGTCAATCAAAAGGAGTATCGAGGGATGATTGGATCTTTACTATATCTTAGAGCTAGTAGACCTGACATCATGTTTAGTGTTTGAATGTGTGCTAGGTTTCAAGCTGGCCCTAAAGAATCTCACCTCGTGGCTGTGAAGAGGATCTTTCGATATCTCAACGGCACTAAGGAGCTTGGCTTGTGGTACCCAAAGCAAAAAGATTTTACATCAATTGGGTATTTTGATGCAGATTTTGCAGACTATAAGGTGGATAGGAAGAGCACCTCGGGATGTTGCCAATTCTTAGGAGCATCCTTGATTAGTTGGCACTCAAATAAACAAAACCCAGTTGCTCTATCCACTACCGAAGCCGAATACATAGCAGTTGGAGCATGTTGCTCCCAAATCCTTTAGATAGCTCAACAAATGAGAAGATCTTGGTATCAACCTCAAAGGCATTCCCATTAAGTGTGACCATACAAGAGCCATATCCATTACAAAGAATCATGTTCAGCATTCAAGGACCAAACATATTGATGTAAGGCATCATTTCATTAGAGACCATGTCGAAAAAGGTGATGTGTCCATATCCTTTATTTCAACTGATTATCAATAGGCTGACATTTTTACTAAGCCTTTGGCAGAGGACAGGCTCACCTTCATTAGACGTGAGATTGGAATGCTTAACAGGGATGCACTTTTATAGGGGGAGCTTTCCCTTTACGAAAGATAAATTTTACTTAGTGTCAAGACCTTTGAGAATTATGTTAAAGATTGTGAGCTGAATGGTAGAGCACATATAACGGATCATATATTTGGTTAATATCTTATTAGATAATTGATCAAATATAGTTTTTATGATTTTTAACCTTCTTTATACAGTACACATTTTATTTTCCAAAAATTCCTATATTCGAGTTCATTTATTTATGGAAAATATTTTTTCGGATACACTCCTTCTTGAAATTGAAGTATGACAAGATGGTTTGAAATTTAAATTGTTTTTGGAAATCAAATATTTTCAAAATGGCAGTGTGATGATTACTATCCTTGGAACCCAAAACGTGTCCCATCAACTTACCCCTCTCTCCCTTTTTAAACCACACACTTTACCCTAACTATTCCTCACCTCTCCAGAATTACCTAAACCCTCTCTTACACTCCTTCTTCAACCTTTTCTAAAAGCTTAGCCGAATCTCATCCATGGCACCCAAATCCAGGAAGACCTCCACACCCAAACGCCTTGGCGCTATCCCCAAGGGACGCCTGGCCATTGTTACTTCCCCTCAACCCGAGCCTACTCCTCAAGCCATTGTCCTAGCTACTGTCCCGAGCACCGTCCCTGAGAGCACCATTGCTGAAATCAAGCGGTCTCTGAAGCGCCCGACGAAGAAATCTCTCAGTGCCAAGCAAAAAGGGAAAAGGAAAATCTCTCAGTCCCTAAGAGCACCATTGCTGAAATCAAGCGGTCTCTTGATGCGGTTCTAGAGCGAGATGCTGCAAAAAAAGGCCGAGGAAGAGGCCCAGAGAAAGAAAAAGGCCGAGGAAGAGGCTGAGCAAGCAAGGAAAATAGTCGAGGAAGAGGCTGAGAAAGCTAGAAAAGAGGCCGAGGAAGAGGCCCTAAGAGCTGCAGAGAAGAAGGTTCCCACTGAAGAGGAACCAGAGGAAGAGGAGGACGATGAGACTACAGACGACGACGAGGATGCTGAGGGAGATGATGTTGAAGGGTCCGCTAAGGACACGGGGTCTGAGGCTAAAGAGGAAGAGGGGCTAGAACCTGTTTCTTCTCCTTCTCCTCCTCCTCCTCCCCCGTCTCCAAAGAAGCGCAAAGCCCATGCAGCAAAGCCTCCATCTCCCAAGCGCACTTGGCACTCTCATAAACCTTGACGCGCCTGTCAATAGGACTGCTTCCACAAAGGCTCGCAGGAAGAACGCCGATCCGCCTGCACTTATCCAAGTAAACCAATCCTTGCCCTCCTCCTTGTTTGAAAATGCTGAGATGGCTGGAAAGTGGTAAGATGAGTTTAGAACTCGTAAGATATGTTGTTCTGGTTTCATTGATCTTGAGTTTTTGGAAGCTTTGAACCTACCCTGGATCTCTGTCCTCAAACAAACCTCTGACTGGACCCTTCTAAACCTTGAATCTGTTTACTATCTGATAGAGCATATTTAGTGTTGCATAATAGAGTGCATTAAGCATAGTTTAGTTGTGAATATTGCATATATTTAGTTGAATTTACATAATCACCTGTGGTGTTGGAAGAGTCGGAATCTATACAATTTTATGGTTAATTTCAGGTAAATGTGGATCCGACGAGGAATTAGGAGACTCTTGGATGAAGGAAGATTCAAGTTGAGGAAGAAAAGTGAAGACCACGGGAGCGGAGTTGAATTTCGAGAGCCTAAGTGAATAACAAGTCATCAAAAGTTGTCGTCAGACATGCTGAAATTGTTTCGCACTTTCTGGAGGCCGCGGGGCTGCTAGCTTGGCCGCCCCGCGACCAAGCTAGCCCCGCGGCCCGAACCGATTTCGCTGATCGCCGGCCGCCCCGCGGCCTGTGGTGGCTGCCCCGCGGCCTTCACAGAAACGCCGATTCAAGACTGGACTTTACTTAGGGTTTTTATTAAGTTATTTGGCCGACTTTCTAAAGACTATTTAAGGTTTTTCTAGTTATTATTTTCATTGACCTTATGCACTTTATTCCATTGTTGAGAGCGCTGTTGAGCATGAGCAACTAAACTCTCAAGGTTTCGCCTACAGTTTGGATCTTTGATTGTTGAATTGTGAGTTTCTTAATCTAGTTCGTATTCCTATTGCAATGTTTTGACTCTTTGTGCTTAATTACTTGAATGTGTTTTATTCTCTCTGTCCTGATCAACTAGTTAGAGTAGATTCATTCAATTGCTAGGGTTTTGCAGATTCCTCGTAGCGAACCTTAACCCAAGTGGCAGTCATATCCCTTTAGGACTCGTAGGACTAATTGGATTTGTAGGAAGTTGAATATATGTTAAATATCGACTCGTAGCTTGATATTGCATGTACCTTGGTTAATTCATAATCTTAATGCTATCTCTAGGTTAAATCTTAATCGTGTTATGGTTATTTAGAGATAAGGGTTGCTAGGACTCGTAGGACTAGTAATTTACCTAAGATTTGGACAAGGACATTGATAGGAAAAGACAAGAACTAGAGTCTGAAACAAGGATCGAATTCATCAATCGAAGTGATAAATTGTAGGTGAACCTATTTCTCTCCACTGCATTCTTAAACCAATTTACTTTGTTTGCTTGCTTCCGCTTTGCTAAAAGGAGGACCTTTTTCACACCAAAAACCCCCCATATTCTCTATTAGCGATTATACTTGCACTTGAATTGATAGATTTCCCTGTGGATCGACCTCTTGCTTACACACTATACTAGTTGTGAGTTTGAGTATTCTTTGGCAAGAACAACGACAGGTTTTCCTCTTGTCACTATCCCCAACTCACCCATCTATTTTACATAAACCTAAAAGCCAAACACAATGCTGATGGTTGGTCTTTGGAATCAGTCGTCAAGGGGGTTAGAATCACCTTCAACTCCATTGACTTCGCTGATCTCCATGGCCTTCCTAGAACTTGTCCACCCTCTCCTGAAACCACCACAAAAGAACAGTGCGTTGCTCTTGCCCGATCCAAATACCTGCTCCCTAAAGCATCCAACAACACCACAAAACAGCTTACCCATTCGTCCCTTACTCTCGAGGCAAAAATCATGTTCAACATCATTGGGAGATGCCTCTTACCCCGAATGAACTCTGGCTCCCTCCTAACTGATAACGATATGGTCCTTTTATACCGAATTTTGAATGGCCATGATCTTGATCTGGCCAATACAATCCTAGGATCCATGGCTCACACCCGCAAATACAAAAAAGGAACTCCCCTCCCCTTTGCCAACCTATTAACCCATATCTTCAAAGCTTCTGAAATCGATTTCAAAATGAAGAACAACAGCATCATATGGGTAAATTCGACTCCAAGAGCTTTGAGAAGATTGGCATCACTCAGTCCCCCCAAGGGACTTGGAGTCTTGCCTCTCCCTCAAAAACTCTTCCCACTGCCTCTCCCATTGATGAACGCATGGACAACCTAGAGTTGGGCTTGGAGGAAGTTTGCCTGGACATCAAGGAGTTGTATAGAGAGTTTTCGCTGGAGATGAGTGGGGTGTCTAAGTTGTTGCATGAGCTGAGGTTGCTATTCACGGATGGTGCTCCTGGTAATGAATCTTAAACCCTACCCTACCCTAACCCTTATTTTGAACACTGCTGGTTTTTGGATACTGCTTTAAAACTTTTGGTTACTGTTTTACCATCCTCCCTTTGTTGAAAGACAAAGGGGGAGATGATATGCTGATGGTTTAGACTTTAAAACTTTAAAACTATTGTGAACCAAAGGTCTTGGAAGACCTTGTTTTGTTTTACTTTGTTGGATATTTCTCGAATGACTTTGAAAAATTATGATCCAACATTTGTCTAACCCATCCAGGTACTTAGTCCGATTTTTCTTATGGTATATCTGCTTGACTAAGTTGCAGGGATGCACAGGTTTTGTCTTTTATCAAGGGGGAGATTGATAACTCCACTTCCTTGATGAAAATCGGAAATAGTTTCAAAGGCTTCGACACACAGTTTGTGTCAAAGGTCTTGAAGCTACAGTTGTGTTGATGAAACACAAAACCTGTACTTTATGTTTATTATTTGCGGATATTATTATATGCTATTATTATTAATATATTCCCAGATATTATGAACTAACTTTTCAGCAAGTTTTTCGAATAATATCTCCTTTCTTATGGCTTGAAGTTGAGAAGAATCAAATCGGAAATCATGGCTTCCTAGTTTCCCCACATAGAAGATCGTGAAGATTCCCTCTCAAGCCATGATCTTCTCTAGCCGTTGGTGAAGATCCTTCTTTGAAAAAGGCGCCGATTTGTTCAATATAAAGAAAAGGAAGAAGGGAAAACAGAGACATACATTCGCTGAACACAAGCATTCATACACTCAAGCCTTCAAGTCAAATCTATCTTCTTCGGGTGCTCTCTGCTAGTTCTTAAGAGTCATTTATTTTGTTTCAAAGCTTTTGAGAGTTTGATGTCCATGTTTTGTACCATGTTTTATATCGATTTCTGCATGCATTTCATGCATTTGGGTTCCATTAATACAGAATCTATGTAGTTTACACTTATTTGCCAAATTATGGAGTCTACACAAGTTTCTGTTTAATTTCACAGAAATCGGACGCACTTTGGAGCTTAAAGGAAACTCATGAAGAAGCTAAGGATGGTGCAGCTTGGGAAAGGCCATTTTTTGCCATTCATCATTCTGAGTCCAGGTCTAATGTCTTCATGAGAGTTGTAGCCCTCGAAAAGAGCTTTCCAACGCATGGTCATATGCGTCAATCCGACGAACGAGGACTCGAAAAAGTGCATTTCAAGAATAGAGCAGAAAGTTGAAAGTTGTCACATTTGCTCGACATCGACCAAGCCCAAATCGAGCTGGAGTCCCGGAAATCGACAAGGATGCTGAGCCAAGAAGGATTCAAGTCGATATCGAGCAGAACAAGTCGATATCGAGTAAAAGTTGGTCGATTTTTACTCTGGAGGCCGGAATCGAGTAGCTGAGCTGAAGACGCGGGAAAAGTTGGTCGATATCGAGCAATCTACTCAATAACGAGTTGACCAACAGGGGCCGACTTAGAGCTAGTCCGAATCTTGTTAAGGTTCTATCCCGAATCCGATGGAGATATTTTCGAGACGAGATTTCCAACACATGAAGATTTAGATTTTTTTATCTTTTTATCTTTCTATTTATCCTAAGGGTTGACAATTAATTACCCTAGGATTTATCTAGTTTAGATATATTTATTTCCTAAATAGAATTATATCTTCTATAATAGATGGAGATATAGATAGAAATTCCTTCCATGATTAGTAAGGATTGGAAGCCTATAAATAAAGCTCATGGGGCTAGTTTTAATTGAATTCAGTAGGAGGAAAAGAAGTAGGAGAGAGAGAGAGAGAGAGAGAGAGAGAGAGAGAGAGAGAGAGTGTGTGTGTGTGTGTGTGTGTGTGTGTGTGGAGGCCAAAAGGAGTTTGTGAAGCGAGAACGAAATTGGCTTTCTTTGGTTGTAAGCTCTGTTTGTTTAATTTAATGCAAGTTGTTTCTTTTTCATCAATGATGTTTGCGATTGCAATGAAGAGCGAGTAGTCTACCAACTTCTAGAGTTGGGGCGAGCCCGACGATAGCCATGCGTGTTTGAGGTAAAGATCCGACCTTTATCATGTTTTGAGCATCTACTACCTTTTATGTGTTTATTCTCTATTTAATATAAATCCATGCTAACAACTTGGATTAATAAACATAAAATCGGTAGATACAATTAGGGTTTCTTGAAAGAGTTGTCTAATTGTTGGAAAGGCGAAAGATTGATCTTTCGATGCGATTTGCATGGTTATCGTTATTTATCTTGCCTTATGCATGTTTGGTTGTCGTTTTTGCAACCCCTGATCTTGGAAGTTTTCTTTCAAATAGTTTATTCCGAATCCGAAAAGTTTTGTTCTTTTATTTTCGTTACTGTTTCTACTCGACTTTGACCACCCCTTGGTCGACGTCGACCACTGATTTTCGATCGAGAAAAGATCGTTGTTGATTCTGTCTCTGTAGGAACCCGAAAACGACCAGACCGTACTCGACGTCGAGTAAGGATAGTCGACGTCGACCACCACCAGCATCTTTTGTTGCTCGAAATCGGATGTGCCTGACCCCTGGGGACCACCTTTGGTCGAGGTTGAGTACACTATGGTCGATCGCCACTTGTGAGATTCTCCGCTGCCTAGGATCCGCTGACACGCTTCCTCGAGGATCGATCCTGATTTCCTGCTGCTACATCGGGAGGAAGTCGATCTCTTGTAATCATTTGCTCGGAACGGAATCGGTTTGGTTTACTTTATTTAAATTCTATTGCCATTCTCGATTTCCTCCTACAACAAATTGGCGTCGTTGCCGGGGAAATAATCATTCGCGCCTTTAGGTCAGTTGTATAAAAGCCCTAGGGCTTCTTTTTTTGGAGACTAAGCAAAGTTACAATGAATTTCGTCTCTAATTCTCTTTGAATTCATCTGCTTCAACACTCTTGTTCTGTTTCTTTAATCCTCTAATTCCCAATCTCAAAAGTTGTGTGACATTGTGTTTTGGAAAGTGTCGAGTGGTCATGTGTAAGAGTTGAACGAAATTCTTTCAAGATCAATTCGAGAATGGGTAAAGATTCCCTTAAGATGTCGCTAGATACGAAGAATTCAAGTCGTTGGGGATTACAACGTATGAACTGGTATCAGAGCCAAGGTTATGCAAGTCTTAAGCCTTGATTTGTTACTTGAGTGATCTAATTTCGTGTCTAATTTTCCAGCCCCTGTTGCCGATTTTATTTGCTCTAATTTCTTCAATTTCAAGTGCATTTAACCCTAAAATTGGCACTAGTTAGTGATTTACTTGTTAGATCTATAAGTTGGAAGATGATTGAGCTCTTAGTTGCAAGTTTCATTGTTTTATTTTGCTATATTATGCCTATGAATAAGTTCTTGGATGATTGTTACTGATTATCTTGCACCACAAAAGAACTCTATTTCTCCCAATTTGATTAGTTTTTGCCCTAATTTGTTTATTTTTGCTTCCTTGTAGATCATCTTAGCATTTAATTTTTTATTTTATTTTATTTTTGTTCTAATGTTTAGTTGATCAATCCCCTACCGCTGCAAGGGCTGTTCGACGACAGTCCTACATTAGAAAAATAAAAAAAAAATTGAAATGCAAATCGAGGCAAAAAAAAAATTGAAGAAGCATTCTTGTGTTCAATTGAGTTAGTAACTCATTTCATTTTTCAATTTCATTCCTTTCGCATCCTTTTCTGCATATTGATGATCTATTAGGTTTTAAGCTCCACAAAGAACCCTTGATTGTGTGATTTAGAGCCGTGCCGACACCGAGGCCTTGGTCACACCCATCTCTCCCCAAATTGTGTTGCAACCGTCGGATAAGAGTCGGCGGATTGTGTGCACTTCTTAGCCCTTGTCTTGCTCGCTTTATTTTTCATAGTTTTTGAGTTTTTGAGCTTCTCATTGTATTACTTATTGCATTCTCTTGTTAGTTGCAATTTCTTTTTCTAGCCGCATATCATTGTTTGCATCTTCTTGCTTACTCTTTTCGTTATACTTTGCATTTTGCATTGATATCTTGCTACTTTCATCATTGCAAAGTTCTGTGTCTAGGGTAGATTGTCAATTTAGTGCCTTGTTTTCCTTGCATTGCTTGTTTTCAAACATTTCGATCACTCATAGGATCAAAGACTTGCATTGCTTATTTCTTTGTCTATTTGTTCGGATTACTTATGCTATTACTTTGCTTACAGGAACAACATGGGTGAAAATTTTGACAAGTCTACCACTTCGGGCACACCAACACCGGGTGCTATTATGGATGAGTAAATACGTTTCGTCATTGATTACGCTAGCGGAGCGATGGAGAAATGGTTGGAGTCGATGCTCTCCACCAACAACGTCCAACTTACGGGCATATTGATGGAAAGGAAGCTTTCTGAATTTCATGTAGAAGGGCCATCTTCATCGACCGATAAGAGACATGGTAAGGGTCATTTAAAAGATAACTCAATTTTTATTCCTAAACATCGATCTAACCCATTTCCCGGCGAGACCGAGGATGATGATGGAGCTTTGTCGCCAAGACAACTCGCCAAGAGAGTCATACCACCACCTCTCCCCCACGACAATAGCCCATACAACCCCCATGACAACAATCACGAACACCCAATCGAGACCACCCGGTATTCGACGATTAGGAAGAGCAATGACACGATAGGGATGTTGATGGCATGTCCCTCCTTGAGGACCCATTCCAAGATGTCGATGAGCCCTTTCATGATTTTCCCCGCCCCAACTTTGGTTGCCCCAACATAAATCGCAATAATGATCAAGTCGCCCAACGTCGAGACGTTAAGGTAAAGCTTGACACCTTTGATGGCGCCAACGATCTAGAGGCATACCTTGCTTAAGAGACTCACACCGACTATGTCCTCGACCACCTCTGTTATGATGAGATGGAAAAGCTTGAGGTAATAACCCTTCACCTTATAGGACTTGCTCGCTCATGGTGGTTCCGCACGAGGGACATGCGTATGAGGCAAGGTAAGCAACCAGTAGAGACATGCCCTCAACTACGTTACCTCTTGAAAAAGAGGCACGTACCCGAGGAATATGTCGAGTCTATGAGGCATAAATTAGCCATCCTTCGCCAAGTTACTCGGACTCCTATGGAGTTTAGAGATGAGATTGAAATAATCTCTCACCAGGCGAATATTTTTATTACCGAAAGAGCTCTTTGTAGACAATTTTTTGTTGGTTTAAATGTTTCTATTCGCAATCCTTTGGCTATTCATAATGTTAGAGACATTAACACACTTTTTCACAAAGAGCAGCTCTTATATGAACAACAATATGAGACGAAGAGGTCAAGCCAATCATCATCCGGTTGAAGGTTTGTTCCTGCACCTACTTCTCCTAATGCTTCTAAATTTTCTCCTAACTCTTCCTTGCAACCCAAGGGAGCCTCCGACTCACCTAAAACAGGATTTGAGGTTCAAACACGAAGGGTTGCCGCCCCATCTCCTAATGCTCAAGCTCGAGAGCAATGTTGCTTCACTTGCAATGGCACCGACCACATCGTTAGGAATTGCCCCCAAAAGAAGGTGTTGCTCAATGACATAGGAGACTACTATTATGAGGAAGAATCTATCCAAAATCCCCCAAGTTCACTCGAAGTAGAGGAGTTGGCCCATCTGTCTCATGATGACAACATCCACATCGACCCCAATTCCTTCGACGGTGCCCTTTGCTTGGTCAACCGGCGTGTTGTAACTCTTCAAGAAGCGCATGCGGTCGACCAACGTGAGACTATTTTTCACACCAAGTGTGTGGTTAGGGAAGCCACCCTCACGATCATCACCAAGCATTGATTACCTCCATCTTGTTACTACACCATGTGCTACCCAATATGGTCTTAACGGCATCACCGACGATAACTACGAAATTCTTGTTACTAAACAATGTTTGGTGTCCTTTCAAATAGGGTCATATAGCAATCAAGTATTGTGTGATGTTGTTAATATGGATTGTAGTCATTCACCATTGTCATCACCCAATGGAGACTCAAGCAAACCTGCGGCAGTGGTAGTTATCCTTGAACCAGTTTTAACTTTTGGATTCTTGAACCACTCTAGATATCCAATAATCTTGAAACAACCATCTACAGTGTGCCCTTTCATCCCACAATGAGTACACTTTTTTATCAAAATTATCAACATTCTTCTTCTTGGAGAATCTTTTTTCACCAGAAGCTTTGGTAACAGATAGAACTCGAAGCAGAAACCTAATTCTTGTTATCTCTCTCAACTCCTGTGGCAACTTGTTAAACTAGATAGTAAGCCTTATCAACTGCCAACAATGGCTCTGTTGCAAGAATTTGATTTCTTGCACTATCATAACTCTCATTCAATCCCATAAGGAATTGAAGCAATTTGTTATGATTATCAACTTCTACAATCTTTTTCTTCATCTCACATGAGCACCTATTAAACGCACCACATGTACATTTAGGAACACCTTCTAAACTGAGGATTTTATTCCACAATTTCTTGATTTTATCATAGTAATCAATGACAGTGAGATTTCCTTGAACTGTTTTACATAGGTTCTTCTTCAACTGATAAAGGAGAGGTCCATTTGATTGAGCATACCTCTCAATGATCTCAAGCCACAGTTCTCTCGGAGACTCATCATACATGAAACCTAGCTTCTACAAGATTCGGAGCCATTGAATTGAGGATCCAACATATGACCATGTAATCACAGCGTTGGAAACGTTGTAGATCACCAGGTGCAACATCATCTTCCCGCGAGCTACCATGAATGAATCCAATTTTGAATTTGGCGTCGAGAGCCATCTGAACACCTCTACTCCAAATGAGGAAGTTGGATCCATAATCCATTGAGGACACTCGCAACGAACTGCGCTCCGTGATGATCAGAGTTCGACAAGCACAAAGGATCGTTCATATTGTTGTTTCCGAAATCACCAGGAGCTGGATTCCTCGCATCCATTTCTTCAATTTGCGGAACTGATTAGCGTCGGATCGAAGACGTGAAGCTCTGATACAATGTAAAGAAACCGATTAGGAGCTAGAAGAAGCTTGACTAAGATTCGATTTTCTTCTTCAATTGAGGTTTCTCTTCATTCTGTTTTGAGTTAGTTAAGAGAGGAATGAGTTTATGATTGATTGAATTAATTGTTTACAGGCTACCTCTGGGGTATTTATACAACACTTAAGTGCTAATCAGTTGTACTAACAAACCTGATCAAACTACAACAAACACCCGAGCCACTCAAGCCAATGTTGAACCTATGTTCACACTTTATATGCTCAATACACGTACAATGTCAGTTGTAGGTAGATCTCAAACAATGTGGCAATTGATCTAGATATGTTTATTTCATGCGCTCATGAAAATACATGATTGACAGCTAAATGAGGTGTAAACTAGCTATCATAGAATAAATGCATAGGAGAAGTATGAGCAACTCCATGCCAAGAGAGTGGTGGAGAGCTTTGAGTAACAAAAGCTCGCAACTTGTAGCTAGGGGTGGGCAAACACAATTAATTGATGGTTCAATTATTTGCTAAGCAATTCATTGTTATTTGAATTACTAAAATTCAATTTTTTTTAATTGAAAAAAGCAATTAAATGCTTTGCAATTTCAATACAATTTATAATTAATTGATAAATGTATGTAATCAACAAAAAAAATATCTAATGTTCAGAAATCAACAATATATCGTTTGAAAGCATGTCTCTGCAAACACAAATTTGGGAGAAAGCCAAATCTCAGTCAAAATTCACTTTTTGCATCCCTTTTTCCCCTTCCATGGATTCAGATCTTCAACAACAACAATTCATCATTTCAACCACCATTTACAACTCCCGAAGCAACAACTGAACTCCGGTGGCGACGACGACGATGGTGGCTACCACACCCGCTATCGCTCATCCCTAGCCTCTACTTTTCAGCCTTCACGGAAGCCCCTAGAGATCGAGATTGAGATCCCAAAGATCTATCAAACTACACTGGCGACAGAGAGGACCAACGACGGGGAAAGGGGCAATTGATTAAGATCCCAGGGAGATTAGAGGGGAGGGGAGAGGAGCAATTGATAGATCGCCTATCAAGGAGCAATTTTATCTGTCATAAGCATCCCAAAGAGATTAGAGGGGACGGGAGAGGAGCAATTGATTAAGATCCCTATCGATTTCCAACCAAACTAGATGTACAAGACTCAAAAAGGGGGGAAATCGAGGTTACCTTGCGAGCGACGATGGAGGAACACTTCGAGATTGAGATCCTAGAGAGAGGGTGATGAAGAAGATGATACAGGAAGTTCAAGATTGAGATCATGCAGTCTTTGTCAACTCCTTTCCTCTACTGAGATCTCGAGGACTCCATTAATACTGTTCTAGGGAAGCTTCGTAATTCACATTTTTTAGGGAGAGAAACAGATCGTGGTGGTGGTAGTCAGTTGAATGGTTGATGGCTTACACAAACAGCAACTGTATTTTATCAGTAACAACTAATTGTACCAATTAATTGGCATTGTTTTAAAAAAAAACAAATCGATTAACTATCTTGAAATACACCTTTATTTCAAAACAGTTAATCGTAAAATGTAGCAGTTTTTCAATTACAATAATTTTTGCCCACCCCTACTTGTAGCTACCATGGCCTTGTACTCGGCCTCACTAGAAGACCTCAAAACTGTAGGTACTTTGCCCAAGTATTACGTACATGATAAACTTGGCGTAATTGCGTACAAGTTAAGATTCGATCTCATAGTAGCATCTGACATATGAGTAAGAGGAGATGCCCCCCAACACCACAAATTCGACATTAGGGTTGTTCCACAATTAATCCCACACTGACTTCAACGTGGACAAACCCAACACCGTTACACCGCAAATCCACTTCTGACCATGTACGTACTGTTCAACAACATATTTCCAAAATATTTGAAACCTATAAAAACTAGAATTAAAATTCAATATAAATTATCAAACGGCTAAGAGCTGGAAAACCATTTTTCCTGAGTGAACCCTATAATTTATTTTTAAATTAGTGGCTAAACTTTAGGGAGAATATTAATTTCTCAAATCAGAATCTTATACTGCAATGTCATAGCATATATAAAATCCGATTGTAAAAATGGATTAATTTAGTTTTATTGTATTGGGTGTGTTATCAATTAATAAAATCCTTGTTTATTTTCACATATATGTTGCAAAGGGCTCGCCCGATCGCTCATGCTAGCTAGCTCTTGGCAACACATTACGTTTCTTATGCATTGTAAACCGGGTGATCGACGCTCGATGCTCCAGCCAGACCTAGATATATGAGCCCTGCCTTCTACGCCCAATCATATAATCGACACGCCTTCTGCTTGGAGACAACGTACCGCCTTTCACCGTCTTGTCAATATGTGTTGTGGTTCACATGGAACATTCGAAACCAACTTGTGTTATAAAGGTATGGATCGATCGACAATGTCGCGGACTATTAGGGTTTGGCGCTAGGTTTCCACGTACACACTCAAATGGATATCGTGCATTTCAAACTAATATATCAAATCCGAAAATGTTTGTGAGATTCTCTAGGTGTTATTAAGTTGCAAGTTGCAACTATTTACAAGCTAATCACCTATAGCTAGGTCGGTTAACCACTTCGATCTGTAATCATAATTAACTAACAGACTCTATATTCCTCTTTTCATTTGGCTGATGCTTAATTCCCGAATAAAGAAAGGATATTAAATATATTGAAATCATCTATTCAAGTTGGATAGGCTTAGTCATTATACTATACATGAATAGGCATAGGCGGAGCTAGGAAGGGGAAAGGGGGACCATACGCCCCTCCTTTCATTTTCATTTGAAGAGTTACTTATACTTGTTCTACTCGTCATTAGCTTCGTTTTGATATATTATAAGCCTTAATCCGATAGCCGAGTAAAAAGTTATGAACGTTTTAAAATTCAGCTCGGATTAATTATTTGAAAGGTCTTTTAATAAACCATAATGCTTTTATATTTTACTTAACTTGATATTTTAATAATTTTAATTCAGCTCAAGAGCTTCGAAACAAAATGTCGAGATCCAAACTCGAATGAGTCGAGACTTTTAATTAAGGTCGAGATCTGATGACCAGTTGGGTCAAAATTGACCCGGTGAGTAAGCACCATTTCGATGACACACATGCACAAGATAGACCCCACATGCACATATTTTTCATGCAATTGTATTTGTTAAGGTCACTCAGAAGTTAAATAATGTATATATTTTATAAATATAGTATGTTTAGAACGCTTATTTTTATAAATGTGATTTTTTAATGCTTAAAATATTTATATATTATTATTATTATATTTATAATTTTGATTTTAATTATAATATTTTTTTTATTTTACATATTTATATTACAATTTAATTTTGATAATATTTTAATATTTTTAAAAAAGTCTTTAAAAAGTCAGAGTTTTTTGACCTATTGGGTCGACCAAACCCGAGAAAAACCCGGTTTGACTCGACCATGAATGATCGGTAACTTGATTGATCCGAAATTCGAACTACTCGGGATCCGAGTGACTCGAACCTGAAATCGAACCGAATGACCCGATTGACAGATGTATGTATAACTATGTATGAATACCATATTTTATATATTTATATATATAGAAATCTAAATACTATATTTTTTATTTGATTTCGCGAAAACTAAATACACTTCAAATAATCGCCCTTAAATGTGGAGCAACATCAGATTGTTGAATGTTGCAGACCAAAAAAAAAGATTGTTGAATGTTGAGAAACAGCTCTCATTGAGGGTGTTACTAGTAGCGTGCAATTGAAAGTTGTTCAAGAAGGTCGATTGATTCTCATCTTGCAATTGTGCAACGTTGAAAAATACCTCTATGTTTAATTCGACGTTGTGCTAAGTCGATCTTTTGGCATGGAGCAATGTTAGATAAGACGTTTAATAGCAATATATTACGGATTTGTAGCGTATATACTAAAAACAATTAATATATAGTTAGACTAGTTCCGTACTATCTTTATTTTTTATTCCGATCTTTTTAACTTATAAGGACATAAATCTAAAACCCTTATATGGAATATTCATTGCGGTAGATAGCATAAATCCTAAGAAAGCAGTTTTTATTTTTAAAAAAAATAGAAGAAGAAACTAATTAAATAGAAAATCTTTTCAAATTAAAAATACTCATAATATGGAATTTGTTAGAAAACCATTTTTATTTTGTAATCACATAAATATATGTAACAAGAATATACAATGTGGAATTGTTGCTTGATTGTAGTGCAAGGAAAATCTCTCATAGTTTTATACCGGTCCCTAAGTTTAGGGTTTAGTTTCCAAAAACACTTAAATCTAAAATCAAAGTAAATATTTCTAATTAGTCTTTTTAATCTATATCATTAGATATAGGTTAGGTAACTAAATCAAGAAAGATTTCATATTTTATTAATTAAACCTAAAAAAAATCATTTTAAAAAATAGTAAAATAACTTAAAATTGAAAATATTTCCTAATTTAAACTCCTAGTCTACGGTTTTAAAGATAGATCGTACCCAAAAATCTTCCTTTATATATACCCTCGATCGACTACGTATACCGTACCCATATATCTATCTCATCTCATATATAAATTAATCCATCAACTCATCCATCATCTTCCTCACTTACACCCTCTTCTTCTTCAATAAGTGCTTATGGCTCTTCTTTATCCATCCAATTTCGCATTCATGAAGAAAAACTCATCGCCGAGGCCGCCTCCAACGACGAGGCTGCTGATTAGCGTGAGCGTGCAGGGGAGCCCCGGCCCCCTTAGGTTTCTTGTGGACGACGACGAGCCAGTCAGCCAGGTCATAGCCGCCTCCCTCAAGATGTATGGCCGGCAGGGTCGGGTCCCTTTTCTCGGGTCGGATCCCGATGGGTTCTGCCTCTATTGTCAGGATGGGTTCGGCTGCCAGGGGGTCTTGGGTGCGCACGACCCAATCCGATCATGCGGAGCCAGGAGCTTTCTGCTGGCCAAGAAGCCGTACTGCAATGCGGATGTGGGTCCGGAGAGTGGCTGCACCGGTGCAGCTGCCTTGAAGGCGTGGCTCCATAAGCCCTTGAGCTTCAAGATTTCGTCGATCAAACTTGGCAGGATGACATGCGCAAAGCCTTGATCAGGGTCACTATATAGTCCGTACCTCTACCTTAAATCAAGAACCTGCAAGAGGATCGATATCGATTCCGAGACATTCGAAGAACAAACTGATCGTGATATTTCGGTAGAACCGGAGAAGTTGTGACTGTGTGCAGGGTTGTATTGGGGTTGCACTGATTGGTTTGTGCAATAAATTGGATAAATTACATCAAATCACCCATTAAATATTAATTTTTTCACTTATCCACCTGCTAAATTTGAAATTATAAAAAACTAGGCAGTATATATACAAGAAAAATCAATTTGGGCCACAAAACATTTCGTCGCACAAAGTAGCTTTTTCGTCGCCCAAATTTATTTGTGACAAAATGAGTTTCGTCGCCTCAGCCCCGTTGCACAAAGTTTGGGCCACCAAAAAAAAAGTTCGTCGCCATAAGTAACTTGATGAATTTCAAATTTCGTTGCCCTTGAGTTATAGTGACAAATTTTTAAATTTGGTCGCCCAAAGTGCTAGTTTTGTCGCTCAAAGACCCTATTTTTTGTGACAAAATTTTTCTTTAATTTGTCACCCATTGTACCCTGTTTTTGTGATAAATTTTTTATTTTGTCACAAAAGATAAAAGTGATAAAATATAATATATCCCTCAACAATTATGTTTTGCCCCCCAACCCCTAACCAAACAAACATACCCTTGTGTCATTTCTATATTATTAGACCAAATGCCCTATTGACAATTGAAAAAAGAAACTCAAAAGGAAACAAGAAACTCAAAAGGAAATTGGAGGCGTGCAAGGGAAGAGTGAATCCCAATCGTCGGGTCAGGGAGTGTATTTATGGTGAGGAGAAAGGGGCAAATCGGGGCGTTTCGCATCCCCACCCCTCTCACCTCCATCAGATGAGGTGGAGAAATATCCCTCTGGCACCCCCTCCCACCCTCTAAATCGCACCCAGTCCACCCCCTTGCCAAACACCGCGGTGCGAAAATCGAAAACCCACCCCCATACTAGCGTACCCCTCCCACCCCCTCCCACCTCGGTGCCAAACACCTCCATACTCTCATGACACTAATATAAATTTGATTGATGGCTTCTTAAAATTGGTTATCAATCTTTGTTTTTATATAAGGAAAGACATTCGATTCTCTAGAAAAGCTTAGAGAAATCGAGAGTCCGAACAAGTTGGGAGATGGACTAAAACCATGTGCAATCATGGATTTTACTTACCTTATAGGTCTTAAAAGTAAACCCATGGTTGCAAGCCAAACCTTAAGGGAAGAGGTTGGAAAGGGTTACCCCTTCCCACTAAGACCATCCGCAACCATGGTTAACCTCTTTCTCCCTTTTTTTCCCCATCTTCCTATCACAACTTTACAACTCATTTATTTTTTTGTTTAAAATAATTTTCACTTTTTCTACCTCTTTCTAAAAGTTTACATCTGCAACCATGGGAAACCCATTTTACCTCTTTCCAAATTTATTTTCACTTTTTCATTTGCTTTATATCTTTCTCTTTATTATATGTGTATAACCATATATTATTGTGAATTGTTTTTATTTATAATTTTATAAATAAATAAAAATAGCAAGTAGTTAATATAAATATATTTTATTACATCTAGATTAAACTAAAAACAAAGTTAAAAACATTATAACATACGTTCTCTTGTACTTATGAACTTGCCTTGCATCTTCGGTTGGACTTCGAGTGGCACTCCCTTGAACACCCGGAGAATGCTCAAAATGTTGTTGGTTTGGAAAACAAAAAAAGAGGATTGTACACATTGGTAGGATTATGTGGGGTATAATTTGGATATTCGGGTGTTGAAGGATTGTTAAACATTTGCAACATCACTTGAAATTGAGGATTTTTGAGAAGATTCGGATCAAAAGGCATATTTGGAATGAGTGGAGTATTTGGATTATTGTGATCCATGGTTAAGAAAATAGGTGCAACTACAATAGATCAAGATGAGGTTATATATAGGATAAAATTGGGCTCAAATTATAGAAAAAACAATTTAAAACCAATGTGATATTTTATTTTAAAAAATAATGAAATATAAATATATTTGTATTTCATTTTAAATCCTACTACAACTAATAAATCCAAATGTGAAATATATAAACCTACTTTATCATCAAAAAAAAAAAATTACAAAAGAGAAGAGGTTACCTCTCTCTACCAAGGTAACCCCTTCCCACCTCTTACCTTAAGGTAGAGGTCACAACCATGGGCTTACCTTTTAGCAACCTTAAGGTTGCTAAAACCCATGGTTGCTCATGCTCTAAGGTAACCTCTTCCACCACAAGTGACCCCCACAATTTTATTAATATATTTATTTGATGTATTAATTATTCAAATGTATTTATAATATATATTTATTATTATTATTTTCAAATAATAATTATACCATTAATTTTATTTTATTTTTCTCCATAATTTGAGTATAATTTTTTCCTATATATACTTATCTTGACCTATTATATTGTTTGCACTTCTTTTTCATATTCCATTCTCATACATTAATGTAATTATTTTTGTTGTTGTTATTATTATTATTCATCTAATGTAATAAAAAAATATTAATATCAAGCACTTTTTAATTTTATTTATAAATAAAACTAATGAGATGGAAAAGGTAATGGAACAAGGTTACCCCATGTTTGTAAGGTAAACCTCTTAGTAAGAGGTAGAAAAAGTATAAAATTATTTAAAGAAAAAAATAAATGAAGTATCAAATGATGATAAGAGGGTGAAAATAATAAAAGAGAAGAGGTAACCCCATGGTTGCTGATGCTCTAAGAGCATGAACAACCATGGGTTTTACTTACCTTAAGTTTCCTAAAAGATAAGTCCATGGTTGTGGCCTTTACCTTAAGATAAGAGGTGATAATTAAGGGGTTACATTGGTAGAGAGAGGTAACCTCTTCCCTTTTCTAATTTTCTTTTTCTTTTTCTTTATGATAAAGTAGGATGATATCTTTTTCATTTAGATTTCTTAGTTGTAATAGGATTTAAAATGAAATAAAAATATATTTATATTTCATTATTTTTTAAAATAAAATATCTTATTGGTTTAATTTTATTTTTTTCTATAATTTGAGCCTAATTTTACCCTATATATACCCCCATCTTGATCTATTGTAGTTGCACCTATTTTCTTAACCATGGATCACAATAATCCAAATACTCCACTCATTCCAATATGCCTTTTGATCCAAATCTTCTCAAAAATCCTCAATTTCAAGTGATGTTACAAATGCTTAACAATTCTTCAACACTCGAATATCCAAATTATACCCCACATAATCCTACCAATGTGTACAATCCTTTTTTTTTTTCCAAACCAACAACATTAGTAGAATTAGCCCTTGTGGAAACTCATATGAATTTGAAGAATGATTTAGTTGAGCACTTGTGGAACCAATTTCAAGGCTATGATTCGAATTTATAGGTAGTTCGATTAGTATTTACGTATGTTATAATGTTTTTAACTTTTTTTTTTTAATTTTAATCTAGATGTAATAAAATATAGTTATATTAACTACTTGCTATTTTTATTTATTTATAAAATTATAAATAAAAATAATTCACAATAATATATGATGATACACATATAATAAAGGGAAAGATATAAATGAAAAGAAAAAGTGAAAATAAATTTGAAAAGATGTTTTCCATGGTTGTAGAGGAAGCCTTTTAGAAAGAGGTAGAAAAAGTGAAAATTATTTTAAACAAAAAATTAAATGGGTTGTAAAGTTGTGATAAGAAGATGGGAAAACAAAAAAGAAAACACCCCATGGTTGCGGATGATCTAACCATCATGTATAACGAGAAACAAATAATAGAAGCAAATTACTGAATTGAAATAATAAGAAGGAAATGACAGAAGGGGAATGCATAAATAAAAGGGAAAATTGGTTATCAATCTGAAAATGAGAGAACGTGAACAAAAAAAACGAAAATTTCGCGTGGTGCCCCTAAGATAAGGTGTATTTCGCGCGGTGTACAAAAGTTAAGCATATTTCGTGAAATGCCCTTGAGGTTTTAAAACATTTCGCACCGTGCCCTTCCGTTAACCTTTAAAAAAAATTCATTAAACCTCCGTTAAATTAAAAAGGAAAAAAAGAAGAAATTGCTTACAATAGAAAGAGCGTAGCTCTGGGAGAGGGGGAGAGAGAGAGAGAGAGAGAGAGAGAGAGAGAGAGAGAGAGGAGGCCATTGAAGATCTCGACGTTGGTGGAGGGACATACGGGAAGGAGGAGGTCGATGCCGACGACTACCCTATAGGTAAATATCCCTTCTTAATTTCTATCGTAGGAATTTAGGGTTTTTCGATTTGGGGATTTTTTGGATAGATTCCTGTTTTATGATTTTCAAATTAAGGCTTGGATCTATGGATCAATTTGATTTTAACTTGTGATACCTAATGTTATGGAAGGTGATTATATTCAATGGAAAATTGGGATTTCTTGATTTGGGGTTTGTATTCAATGAAAAATTGAGATCTTCAAAGTGATAAGTGGGAAGACAATGAGGAGAGTTGGGAAATAGCATATGTCCTTTGTTGCCTATTGTATGGGTTCTGATATTTTTGTTTTGTCATGTAGTTGTTGTCATGAAAAATAGAAAAGTGGAAATTAATTTGGGTCATAATCTCTCTCTGTCCTTTGCTATGATATGCAAAGCTATGAGTAGTAGTTAGTCTTTCCTAATGGAAAAAGTTAGGGGAAGAAGGGCCTACGGGAAATGAATGGGAAGATCGAAAGGTTGTGCATTAAGTTCGAAGAAGATCTCAATCCTTAACACTTTGGGTCCAATTTTTGGTTCTTGAAGCTCAGTTGGGGGCTGCTATGTTTTGCCTGAGTTGGAAATTAATTTGGTTATAGTAGATTAGTATCTCTACTTGTCATGAAGTCGTGTCCCTTACGGTTTGTCAAAGATAATCTTGATTCAACTGGTACTAATGTCAAAAGCCTAACAGATTACTAGGTAGACAAAATATTAAAGATCATGTTGGTGCAAAATAACTTGGGTCTCTTCATTCTTCATCTGTAAGACATGAAAGATATGAAGATCCATGCTCCCTTAAATGAGCCAGTTGGGCCTTTGCTGGAGTAACTGGATAAAATATTCAAGGATAGAGATCAGTTTGCATACAATGATGGTAAAGATATCGACAAGAAAATGTGTTCCATGTTAACACTATTTCTGCTTATCAAATTTTGTTTTACTGTGAGCATCACTCTTTTGAATCTTCAGGAGTCCCACTTGGACATACGATGCTCAAACGGAGCTATCTAGCAACTGCATACTGGAATCTTATTTCAGTTGCTCATGAAGCAATTGGGCTGTTGGAGATATTTGTACTTCTTCTTGGCTCTCAAAAATTTCCTAGTTTTTGACATCCATGTGAGAAAGTAAGCAATTTTTTTTGTGTTTGCTATACAAATGGCACAAGAAATGAAGAAACAAACTGATACTAGCTAGTGTTATCCTGATAGATTGGCTTAAAAGCCTTAGATGTATGTATACAACTTAAATATTGGTTTATATTAGCCTATTAGCTCAAATGGAAGAGCATTGTGTTGTACACATCGATGTGGGTTCGAATCCCACATAGGCTACAAATCTTTGCTTTTGTTTATCCTTGCAATTGACATTCATTAAGAACCTCCATTTTATTCTTGTTGATGGAACTAAATACTTTGCATTGAAGGACATCAAAAGATGTTAGGGTTGTCTTGGTAGCCAGAAGAAGTTGTTGAGGTTGTTGCTGGGCATACTGAATCTTGGCATAAAGAACTACCATTCATCTAATTAGACAACATTCATGCTAAATGAGAGCTTAAACTAATTTTAATCATAAACTAAATGAAAGATGACACTTATTTAAATCTTTAAAGAAATGAAATCTTAAACTGAATAAAATCTGGAATATAAATTCGTGAATCATATCCCCTCTCCGGCCACCTGATGTAGTCGAAAGGAAGAAGACAACCCTAAACTCCGAATTTGAAAAAGCAAAAAATCAAAATACATGAACGAAACTAAAAAAATATTCAATTGTTTTTTGCCAACATGCAAGTATCCAACTAACAATTTGCAGAGTTCAAGAATGGAAATGCTTGTAGCCTATGTGGGATTTGAACCCACGCCTATGTGTATTGAACACATCGCTCTCCCATTTGAGCTAAAAGACTAAAAAGTGAAATATCTTATTATAGTAAATTCCGTGATAATCTGAAAAAACTCTTCAATGGTGTGTTGACATGGTGGTATGTATCTTAAAATTCTTCAACTGAATTTTATTTTCTGATGCATTTTGGTAGTTTTATAGGACATACAAAGATCATTGAGCAACAACATAAATAAAAATGGAAAAAAATAATTAATTTGTTTGTTCACAACTTTTTTTTGTGAAGATATAGCATTACAGAAAAATGAGTATCGTATATATAACATTTATTAACACCACTTTGGCTAATTGTTTGGGGTGACATAAATATCTTTTGTGAAGATGTTTATATAAATATCCTTTTGAAAATATTTACGGAGTGACAATGTTGAAGGTAGAAAGTGTTTGGTGGACAAAACAGAAAAGTACAACCCACCCAAACCTTGTGACGAACCTGTAGGTGCACTTGTTGTCATATATGAAGTGGCATTTGAAATATGTCATACTCCGTAGCACTTACTGAGTATTTGCTTACTCAGTTTGGTGCTTCAGGGATTTATGCTTACTGAGTAAATTGAAAACCAAAAAAAAAAATGTTTGTTGTTCAGGGATTTCAGTTTCAAACACTTGACTCTATAATTAACGGACAGAATTTACCTTGATAGAAAATTTATGCTTAAACACTATGCAGATGAATTCATGTGAGAACAATAACCCCTAAATCCCTAATTCTGAAGGCAAATTCCCAAAAACTAGTTCATAGGGGCGAATTCAGAAGTAAGAACAACAACCCCTTATTCAGGTTGCAGATGAAATTCATGTTAAACAACTATTTGTTTCATCTTAGACATTCCCAATATTTTTACTGCAGATGAGAAGGAAAATTCAGAAGTGAAAACAACGACAACAACAAAACCCTCTAATTCAGATGCATTAAAGAGGCAAATTGAGAAAGAATCCTCAAACCCCTAAATCCCCAAACCCAAAATAAAATTGAGAAAGACTTACCTTCTATGGTGTTCACTCTCTTCGACATTGGCTTCCTCTCATCGACCTCTCTCTCTTTGCTAAAGCAGAAGAATCCTCAAATCTGCCAGTGTACATTAGCTTCCTCTAATCGGTGTCGGCTTCCTAAAACAGAAGAATCAATCCATGGAGGTAGGTCTTATTTCCCTTTATTTTGTTTTCAATTTTTTAACAGAGATGTGAATAGATTAAACGGAGGGCACGAGGCGAAAAAAGTATAAACCTCAGGGGTATTTGGCGAAATATGCCAAAATTTTGTACACCCCGTGAAAAAAGCCTTACCTGAGGGGCGCTAGCGAAATTTCTGGAAAAAAAAAAGAGGAAATGGTAGCAACTAGTCCAAAAATTGGGCCTAATTGCACAACTAGACCACAAGGCAAAAAAATTGGCCCAAAATGACCCCTCTACCCCAAGCAAAAAAATTGTCCGGTTAATTGGAACTGTTCATGACCGGATGTAGGAGGTGAAAGGATGAGAGAGAGAGAAGATACACGACAGTTGAAGCGAGAGAGACGAAAAACCAGAGGAGAGAAAGGAGGAGCGATTCAATATTGTTGTCCACTGCTCTCTCGACACCAGCGTTCACCATCGTTCCCTCCGACATCGTCGCCACTCTCTCTCTCCAGATCTTCTGTACACACCGTATCTGTTGTTCGCTTTCGAATCGATCCCTAATAAGTTTTGGTTGAATTCGGTAAGTTCAGTCTCTCACTCACTCACTTTTGGATTTTGTTTGTATCAATTTCTACTGATTTAGGGTTTCTTTGAATTCCAGGTAATGGATAAATTGGAATTTGCTAGGCATTGTTCTGTTAGTTAGGTCAATCGATTGCTCGATTCCGTCACAAAACCGCGCAATTGTAAGTGATCTGTTATTTCTTGTGGTTGATAGTGGTAAATTAGGAGTCTGAATATCGCATTTTTGCCAATGTGAACTGTCATTAAATTTGATTTTTAAAAAAATATTTTAATGTAGCTGAGATATAGTTGTCTAGTTCGATCGGCTAGGTCTTGTTCAGGGATTAACTCTCGAAGTGCCTGAGTAAGAAATTATTGATTTTGATGGCTTGCAATGTGTGTGCCACTGTGCCTGTCCGCAAATTTTGATTTTGTCCTCAGTATTTGCTGATGATCATCAGTAGTTCTAAATTCTAATAATGTGTGTGGTATTTAGTTGTAATTGATTTCTCTTATATATAGTTTATGTGGTAATTAAAAATCGTTTTGTTGCAAATTCACTAACCAATTCGAGCAACCATATGTTATCTTTGCAGTGTCTTATATTTATTCACTATTTCTTGCAATCAATCTCCGTTTCTCCAAACACAAAGGAGAATGTCTTCATTTATTCCTGCTAAAGGTGGAAGGAGTGCACTTGAAAAGTTCTTGCAGATTGATTGCAGATCGGGAAAAATTAACATCAGTGACGCCCATTACTTCTTCGATTACATGCTTTACGTGAAACCGTCACCCCCTGCTTTGAGTTTCAATGCACTATTGAGTGCTCTAGTTAAGCGCAAGCATTTCTCTCTCGCTATCTCTTTCTACAAGACATTGGCTCTTTCTGGTGTTCTTGGATTGAGATCAAATCTCATCACCTTAAATATCTTGTCAAACTGCTATTGCAGTATGAAATTGGGGAGTGTTGCATTTTCAGCTCTTGGTCTCGTTTTGAAGAGTGGTCATCGCCCAAATATCTTTACAATATTTAATTTCTTGGTCAAGGGATTGTGTTTGGAGAAGAAAGTGGTGGAAGCTGCTCGTTTGCTTCCAAAGATGATTCAGTTAGGCTGCTCTCCTTGTGTTGTAACCCACAACACTATGGTTCATGGTTTGTGTACCACTGAGAATGTCGTTACGGCGCTTCAGTTGCACAGAGAAATGCAATTGCATGGACAGGTCGATACTACTGAAGCGAGTTGTAAGTCAAATGTAAAATCTTACACTCTTGAAGGTTCGATAATATAAAAACAATGTAATAAGAAATACTCTAAAAGGGGGGTTGAATAGAGTATGCCCGTTTTTCGCAGATATTCTCAAGGCTTTTGAAGCTCGTGCCAAACCCTTTGAGAAAACCTGAATCACAAAGTTAAAATATTCGAACCAAGTGCGGAAATAAGGTAAAGCAATAAGTAAAGGACGCAACGAATTGTTAACGAGGTTCGGCACGAACTTGGCCTACGTCCCCGCCTAGGGTTCTTCCACAACCCTAGGATTCAACAGGCTTTATTTATTCACAAAGCTTAGGATCCTAATAGCTCACCGAGAAGCCTCTCTCCTATACAATTGCAATCTAGTCAACCCACCTCTCTCAGCTATCTAGTACAATCCTCTTACTCTCGAGAATCAATAGCCTAGTGCCCACTTCCTGAGTTATAAACTCTTGAATATAACACTCTCTCGAAATATATCCTATAAGCTCACTGTGTATCTCTCAAATGCTTTGAAACAAAATATAAGACTCTTAAGAACAAGCAGAGAGAACACGCTGAAGAGAGAACGTAAACTTGAGGGCTGATTGTGCAATGATATTCTTGAAGTGTGTCAGTCCTCTCTCTCTTCTTCTTCTCCTTTATATAGTGAAGATCATCGGCACCACTTGAGGAAGGAATCTTCTCCAACGGCTAAGAGAGGATCATGGCTTGAGCGCAATATTCTATCTTTGGAAACTTCGGAAGCCATGATCTCGATTTGATCTTTCTCAGCTTTGAACGCTTATGGAAGGAGATATAATTCAAATAGTTTCCTGAAAGGTTAGTGAATATATAATAATAATATGGAAGCATATAATAACATAATATAATATTCGGACATAATATAATAAAGTACAGGTTTTGTGTTTCATCAACACAGCTGTTAGCTTCAAGACCTTTGACACAAACTGTTTGTCAAAGCCGTTGAAACTAATTCCGATTCTCATCAAGGGAGTGGAGCTATCAATCTCCCCCTTGATGAAAGACAAAACCTGTGCATCCCTGCAACTTAGTCAAACAGATATATCATAAGCAAAATCGGACTAAGTACCTGCATGGGTTAGACAGATGTTGGATAATAAGTTTAACATGAAAAACATCCAACAAAGTAAAACAAAACAAGGTCTTCCAAGACCCTTGGTTTACAACAGTTTTAAAGTCTAAGCCATCAAACCATCTCCCCCTTTTTGTCTTTCAACAAATGGAGGAGTTTAAAAAACAGTTACCAAAATCAGACTTACCAAAATAATTCAAAATTCAAAAGTTCCTTTCAAATCTTAAAGGCAAGAGAAGATTTATCCGATTTAAAAAAAATTCCATAAATAAAATGCACTCGGATAAAAAGATTTTTCGGAAAATAAAATAGGTAACATATAAAGAAGGTTTAAAATCCATTAAAACAATATTTGATCAAATATCTAAAAAGATATCAACCAAATATCTGATCCGCTATATGTATTCTACTGTTGAGCTCACAACCTTTGAAATGAGGTTCAAGGATCTTGACACTGAGTAGAAATTATCTTTCGTAAAGGGAAAGCTCCCCCTATGAAAGTGCATCCCTGTTAAGCATTCCGATCTCACGTCTAATGAAGGTGAACCTGTCCTCTGCCAAAGACTTAGTAAAAATGTCATCCCATTGATAATCGGTTGAAATAAATGATATGGACACATCACCTTTTTCAACATGGTTTCTAATGAAATGATGCCTTACATCAATATGTTTAGTCCTTGAATGTTGAACAGGATTCTTCGTGATTGATATGGCGCTTGTGTTGTCACACTTAATGGGAATACTTCTGAGGTTGATGCCCAGATCTCGCATTTGTTGAGCTATCCAAAGGATTTGGGAGCAACAGGCTCCAGCTGCAATGTATTCGGCTTCTTATAGCCTGCAAAATCATTCTCATCTAGCTCGTTTCGAAATACCCATCGTGTGCCAATGACTGATTGATGCTTTGGCCTAGGCTTCAAGGTCTAGACTTTGTTCCTCTCAAATTCATTAAGTTCACTTTACATAGCTATAATCCAGTCTGGCTCCTGAAGTGCCTCATTTACCTTCTTTGGCTCAATAAGAGAAACAAACGCGTTAAAAGCACAAAGATCTTTAAGTTTAGAACGAGTTTGAACACTAGAAGTAGGGTCAGAAATGATATCCTTTAATGAGTGTGATGAGGAGTATTTGAATTTCCTTTTGCTAGTCTCAGCTCCTTGATTCGTCACACCAGTAGGATTGATTTGTGATACATCTGACTCCGTGGTCCTGTTAGGTTTAGTTACAGCAGTTTCTGACGTCTCAACACTGTTGGATTGGACACCAAGGGCTTTGGACGAATCTTCAACACCTTGGGCCAATTCTTCAGTGTTGAGAATCGGTTCCTGCATGTTCCTCTTCTCTGTGTTCTTGGTAGCATCATCACCATCCTCGTTCTCTGTATGGCTGTTAAGATCTAGATCTGCAACACTTTCACTTAAAGAACCGTCATTGCATTCATCAAATATAACAACAAGCATGTACTTTTTACCATTGGGAGATTTGACTCGCAGAAGACCACATAAATCCATATGTAAAAGTTCAAGGGGCCTAGAAGTACTTACAACCTTTTTGGTTTTGAAAGAGCTATGTGTTTGTTTACCTCGTGTGCATGCTTTGCACATCTCAATACCTTTGAAGTCCATCTCAGGTAGTCCTCTTACAAGCCCTTTGGTCACAAGCTTCTGAAGTGTATGTGGGCTTACATGACCGAGTCTCCTGTGCCAGAGCTTTGGATCGTCCGTCAAAGCCTTTAGACAGGATAAGCTTCCTTGTGCCACTTGCTCAGCATTCACGACATAGATGTTGTTATAACGATAGACAATTAGAACTATTTCACCTGTATCTTCTCTGCGCACTAAACATCTTTTCTTGTTAAATCCAACATCATTACCATAATCACATAGTTGAGAAAAACTAAGCAAATTATACTTCAAACAAATAACAAGATAAACATTTATAATACTATGGTTGGAATAACTTCCAACACTACCAATACCAACAATGTCACACTTTCTTTTGTCACAAAGAGTGATTGTTCCTGTGGATTGCTCCTTTAGATCATGAAAGAGAGAACTCTTCCCACTCATATGCCTCGAGCATCCACTATATATAATCCATTTTTGCTCCTTCACCTTGGTGATCTCCTGCAAAACATCAACCTTTGTGGCTAGACCAGTGAGCAAATTTAGATCCTTTATTGGGATAAACCATATTTGGTAAAATAGTGCCTTTGGGGACCCAAACTTGCGTTATCCGTTCTTTTCTCAAGTGAATAGGAAATGTATTGCGAATAATATGAGGATCCTTTCTTCTATAGGGGCAGGTCTCTCTTACATGTCCCTTTCTCGCACAGTGGTGACATATAGGATAGGTTCTGCTTCCTTTTGCCTTTATAAAAGTGGTAATGTGTTGCTTCTTTAAAAACCTTGGGTTGTAACCAATACCACTTCTGTTTAGAGAATTTTGTTGCTCACCCAACATCCTATCAAGAGTGCCCTTGGATTTGGTAAAACTTATGAGGGCTGTCTGTTGGTCTTGAATCTTCTTATTCAGGGAGATCTTCTCGTTCTCTAAGTCATGATGTTCATTTCTCAGAGACGAGAGATCTTGCTTGAGTTCAGATTTCTCTGAGTCAAGAGTCTTGACTTTAATGTCAAGACCCGAATAAGAGGTTTCAAGACTTTGGACCCTCCTAGACAGTTCCTCAATAGTTCTTTCCTGGTCCACGGTTTTCCTGATAAGAGTGTTAGTTTGAGCAATAAGTTTCTCTTCATTGGCAATCATATTAGAAAGGAATTCCGATAGTACCTCTTTTGGACTTGCCATAAGCTCTCTTACGGTTACCTCAAGTTGCTTATCATGGGATTCATCTCCTGAGGCCATGAGACAAAGGTTGGCCTTTTCATCATCTGAGTCACCTGAGTCGGAATCACTCCAAGTTGCCACCATGGCTTTCTCATTCCATCTATCACCTTTCTTGGACTGACTCTTCGTCTTTTGAGGGCAATCTTTCACTAGATGGTCTGTTTCACCACATTCAAAACAAGACAAAGGTTTAGTCTTCTTGTCATATTTGTTGTATTGAGACTTACCTCGAAATTTAGAAGACTCTGATCCATCTTTGTTGTTGAATTGCTTCTTCATCTTGAGGATTCGAGAAAGACCCCTTGTAATGAGATCAAAGGGATCATCCTCATCATCAGAATCAGACACATCTTTGGGCTCATCCTTCTTAGACTTGAGCGCCAAGTTCTTAGTGCTTGCTGAAAGTTCTCCATCGTCTTCATTGAGAATCATCTCATGTGTGATCAGCTTCCCAAGCAAGTCATCAAGGGGTAGAGTGGTGAGATCTTGGGCTTCCTCTATGGCTGTCACTTTCGGGCCCCATTTGTCTTTTGGGAGGCACCTCAATATCTTCCTCACTTTCTCAACATTCTCAAAGGTCTTTCCGAGAGAGTCAAGGTTGTTCGTGATTTCCGTGAACCGTGTGAACATGGCCTTAATGGACTTGACAGGCCTATATAACCTAATAAAATCGGGTTTAATATCCCGTAAAAATATAATAATAAAATATTAAAACTAATAAGATAAACAGAATCGGATAAGAATCCGTCTTCAGGAATGACGCGGGCGCGCCAAGTGCAGCGCGGGCGCGCCAGCTTCAACTTTGCTTCTTTTGTCTGTTCAGCAGCGCGGCCACTTCCTCCTAGCAGAGTGGTCGCGTCGGGTAGCAGCGCGGGCGCGCCAGGTGTAGCGCGGCCGCGCCAAGGTCGACAGTCTTCAGCTGCTTCCGATCTTCTTCGCTTCTGTAACTTGCATGATTTCTTCAACTTCTTCAATATGTTCCGAATCATCAAATTCACACAAATATCTCTCATAATGACATGTAATTGATGACAAAAACTACTAAATGCGCTATGGAATATATCGCATATCAAATTCCCCCATACTTAAACCTTTACTCGTCCCGAGTAAGCATAGAAGCTAGCCTACTCTCACCATAAATCTCAAAGGTTCACAGACAGTACAAGGAAAATGAACACTAAGTACTAGTAGTTTTCACCATCTCAACAATCAGCACAGAAGACAATCAAAATAGAAAATGAGAATTACACTTGTATCTCAACCATCTACACCTTATAACTCCCAGTGGCCTACCCGAAAACCTCCTTATAACTCCACTTCTTGTGTCGCCTTCGCCAAGAGATCAATCCTAAACACTCAAAGTAAACGCTCATCTTGCCAAGGCGCCCTTTCGGGTTTTCACCAAGCCACTCATTTTTTTTTCAAAGATGGTGCTCACATAAACATTCTCACTTCCCTCAAGTCTCATATTGCCAAAGCCTAAGGCTCGCCAGACTACCTGCTTTTTGCCTGAGTCGCCCTTTCGGGTTTTCAACTCATCCCAGGATTTTGATTGCTTCTTTTTTTTTTTTTTTGTCTGTTTTTTTTTTTTTTTTTTTTTTTGAATAAGTGCAAACAAGTGCAGAATTGAAATAAAATATGTACATGATATGTGAATCCTTTCCCTCCCCAATACTTGAATGAAGCATTGTCCTCAATGTGAAAGAAGACATAAATAAATAGGGAGAGGAAAAACAGAAAGACTCACTGAGAGGGTGGATAGTGGCGAGAGTAGTCCTCTCGCATGCGGCGCAGCTCTTCCCTCATCTCTCTGAACTCGCCAAAGCCCTCCAAGATGTCGGCCTGCTAGTGGAGAATCTGGTTTGTCACTGTCGTTAGACTGCCTACGTCTTGGCGCAGAAGGCCAATCTGATCAACCAGGTAACCCCACTGCTAGGGTTGCTGAGAAGCTTGTGCAGGCCAAGGGGTCCACTGACGCGCATCCTGCTGGCTCTGAAATGTCGGTTGAGAATCCCAACCGTGCGACGTGGTCTGATAAGCAGGCATCTCCTGATGTGGGTTCTGTGTGAAACCCTGTGTATCTGTCTAAGCAAAAGCCTGCTGAGCCATAGGCGCATCCTCCATCGTGGCAGCTCCAGCTGTGCCACTACTGCTGCCCACCTCCATGCGACGCCTTCTACCCAGAACTGACGTCGGAAAGTAATCCGCCTCAATGTACCAGTCAGACCAAGACTCTGACCAAGGTAGGGGCTTAGGGAGCCTGAACTGATGCTCCTTCTTCTTGCCCGTGCACCAAATGGCTCCCCCATCCGGTGCAGTATCCAGCATCAAACATCTCCTCAGATACTCCTCTGTATAGGTCCTGGCCATGACCTGTTCCTCCAGCTCCTCCAGACCATTTTGCCCAACGCATGCAGCTATGGCGACTCGAGTAATAAGGCCGCTCTGGACCATTTCTGGGCCAGCGGCACTGCGGTCCTTCCTGATCCTGTCGAGGCCATCGAAAAAGAGCCTAACCCAGTCAGGCGTATAATCTGCAGTAGGCACTGCGCTGTAGGCAAATCTCAGATGCGTTATGGAAAGTTTTGTATCCGTGATCAGCCCATAGTATGTTCCAGAAACGATCTTGCACAACATCCGGAAGACAGGATGAGTAATCCTGCTGTTGTACTCGTTGCTGGTCAAGAATTCCTCTCCAGACACAGCTCTGAAGAATGCAACAAGGTCTGCGTCGCTCGCGGTTGTCACCCATCCATCAGTTGGGGCTTTAGTGACCCCCAAAGCCTTTCACAACCTTGATGTAGAAGCCCTGTATGTAGTGCCATTGTATCTGAAAGCAACCCCTCTAATACTGTTATCTCTCAAGTACAGATGATAAGTCGCGAGGAACTGCTTGCACAGTTCCGGGTATCCTACATATCCCAACTCTATAAAGTCACCAATACCCGCGTGAGCTAGACATTGCTGCATACACTCTAGCATCTGAAGTTTCTGAAGTGTCGGTCTATGCAAGTATTTGGTAGAACTGATACAGCTAACCTTATTGTAAATGGCCCATTCCTCATCAGACAAATCTAACCCATTATCAGATCTACTCGCCTCTTCCTCCGATGAACTCATACTCGATATATAATACGATGAAATCGGAATCGAAATAAGAACAGCGGAAAGAACTCACGAAGAACAGCGAAGTCTCGGCGTAGGGGCAGACGCGGGCACGTCAGAGGTGGCGCGGGCGCGTCGAGGATGGCAGCGCGGGCTCGTCGAGAGCAGCGCGGCCGCGTCGGAGGGTCAGTCACCTGGTGGATTTCTCTGACAGGCGCGGGCGCGTTAGGGGTGGCGCGGCCGCGTCGGCGATTTCTCCAGATATGGAAATCGTCGGAACCGGCTTGTTGATGTGGGGCCCGCCGATGTTTCTCCGGTGCTGGTTTGTAGGGGTTCTGGTGGGGGCTCGCCGGCGGCTGATTGCTTCAGGGAGGGCCGGTTGTGATGGTGGATGTGGGGTGGATTTGGAGTGTGGTGAGGTGAGAGAAGAGAGTGTTTGGTGAGGGTGATGTGAGTGTTTGGTGAGGGAGGTAGGGTTTTGGTGATAGTGATGGGGGATCTGATGGGCTTGAAGCTGGCGGGCTGGCCCGAAGTGGGTTTTCCAGCCCGTGGCCGGATTAAATTTTTTTTTTTTTTTTTTTTTTGACGAAAATTAACACTGCGGATGCAGTGGGTCCGAAATGCGGGTGCAATTCGTCACCAGAAACTCCGTCTTTGGTACCTACAAGTTAAAATAAAATCGAGTTAAAGGAAAGAATGCAATACCTTGGGTTGCCTCCCAAGCAGCGCCTTTGTTTCATGTCGCTGGCTCGACTAATTGGCCCTTGATTGATCTAGGTTCCTCCACCAGGGTCACCAACACCAGTCATCTCATTGACAAATGCGGGAACCCTTGAAAGGTGTAACTTCTTGTCCAAGCTATCATCCCAAACATAGTGGTTCGCTTCTCTTCGAATCTTCTCTGTTTGAGCATTGGTATGATCCGGAGGAAATTCCCCACAAACTAAGTAGTTTACAATGCCCCGGTACCAAGGGCTTACAGAGTGAAGTCCCAGAAAGGACTGAGATGGGCTGAGAAACAATGACGTGGGTGCGGCAGAGGTTGACGCGGGCGCGTCGGTAGTCAGCGCGGGCGCGCCATTAAGCAGCGCGGGCGCGTCGAAGGTCGGCGCGGGCACGTCAAGTGTTGGCGTGGGCGCGTCGGACTCCGGTGTGCTTTTGTGCTCGAGTCTGCATAATGTGTCATCCGGAAACGTGCCTAAGATGGGTTTCTGTGACTCCGGCTTGTCCTCCTCATTCACCAGTCTGCTTAAGTGGTCAGCCACCAGATTCTCCGCTCCTCTCTTGTCCTTAATCTCCACATCAAGAGTGCAAAGATGACTAGGGCGTTGTTTGAGTTCAATTTCAGGTGCTGGCGCAACAGATGGAACAAGCACTTCGCTTGGAGTCAGTAGATTGGGGCCAATGCCCAAAAGAGTAGGGGACTTACCTTCTACATCCGTCTGGGCTTCTAATTCTTGCATGTTAGATGTAATTGAAAAATCTGTATAGGACTCGTCAATAACATTCCCAATAATTGACTGCAACTCATCTTCCCTAGACATATCACATATATCTTGAGCTAATGGTTCAATCACATCAATAGAGCACATAGAATGGTCATCAACAGGATGTTTCATAGCCTTGTATAAATCGAACTCAACCTTTTTTCCATCAAATTCCATTGTTAGTGTCTCAGAGACACAATCAATTTTTGTCCTAGCTGTTTTAATAAAAGGTCTACCTAACAGAATAGGCGCATCATGCTTATCATGTTCCATATCCAGGACAAAGAAATCTGCAGGAAAAATCAGTTTATCGACCATAACCAAAACGTCTTCTACTACTCCTTTAGGGTATTTATGAGACCTGTCAGCTAGTTGCACAATTACTCCAGTTTCATGCAAAGGTCCTAAATCTAGCGATTTGTACAGTGAGTAGGGAAGCACATTTATGGAAGCACCCAAATCAAGCATAGCTCTATCAAATTTTACATCTCCAATGACACAAGGGATAGTAACCATACCTGGATCAGCGCACTTTTTCGGCATTCTTCTCTGAAACACAGCGGAGACTTGCTCACTTACTTTCACTTTCTTTTTTCCTTTCAGCTTCTGATTCCTCTTCACCGTGCAAAGCTCCTTCAAGAACTTGGCGTACTTGGGCACAGTTTTTAACATTTTCAGCAGAGGAATGTTCACCTGACACTTGCTAAATGTCTCAAACAGCTCTGAATCATCGATTATCCTCCTCTCCTTGAGTGCCTCAGGGAACGGAGGTTTTGGTTTCTCAGACCCGAGAGGGGGAAAATTCGGTCGAACATAAGTATCGACATAGGGTTCGGATTCAGGCGGGATTGGACCAGGCGCGGGCGCGTTAGAAGTAGGCGCGAGCGCGTCAGAGGTAGGCGCGGGCGCGCCAGTGTTGGGCGTGGCCGCGTTGGACTCCGACGTGCTTTTCTCCTCATATTCCTGACTTCTCAGCTCCTTTCTATTCCGAAGAGTTATAGCACTGACGTTTTCCCTTGGATTGACCACCGTTTGAGATGGTAGACCCCCTGACGTCTTTGCCTCTATTCTCGTGATTGTTTCAGCCATTTGCCCCATTTGTTTCTGTATATCTTTTATGCTCGATTCAGTTGCCTGAACATGCGCAGTGAAGTGCTGTGTCAGGTTATTGAGCATGGACTCAGTAGATGGAGCGTTACTCTGCTGCCTCTGATTGTAGGGAGGTGGCTGTTGCTGATGTGGCTGGTTTGGTGGATCCCTCCATCTGAAATTTGGGTGATCCCGCCAACCTGGGTTGTAGGAGTTTGAGTAGGGGTCATGTCTGGGTCTCTGAGGTCCATTTCCACCTATAGCATTCACTTCAACGGTGTCTCCCTGGAGTGTAGGACACGCATCAGTTGGGTGGAAGTCGTCACCGCAAAATTCACAAGCCTTGAGTTGTTGAGGAGTCCCTTTCAGAGTGAGCCTCCTAACCATATCCTTCAGTTCAGCAATATCTCTGGCTTGGTTGGAGTCTACCGAGTTGACTCCTTTCTTTCTGGTGGACTTCCCAAAATTTCTAGTCCCCTCAGCTATTTCCTGAATCTTCTCCATAGCCCCCTCTGGCGTGGCATTCAGAATATTTCCTCCGCACGCGGCATCAATCATCCTTCTATCAGATTCCAGCAATCCCCCATAGATGTATAAGACTAGGTCCTTCGTGCTGTAGCCATGGAAAGGGCAATTAGCGCAAAGCTTCTTGAACCTTTCATTGTAATCATAGAGGGTTTCATCATCTTCCTGCTCTATATTGCTGATTGCCTTCTTCAATGTTTTCTCCTTCTTAGCAGGGAAGAATTTCTCCAGGAAGGCCTTGTGGAGCTTAGGCCAAGTATCGATGCTCCCTGTAGGAAGACTGTAGTACCAGTCATCCGCAGCATCGAGCAGCGTGAACCCAAAAGCTCTCATCTTTATCTGTGCTTCGGATATATTGGCTGGTTTCATGCTCATGCACACATTATGAAACTTCCCCATGTGCTTGATGGGGTCTTCTCCAGCCAATCCATGGAATTTGGGCAGTTGATGAATCAGCCCAGACTTTAGCTCAAAATGGTTGTCATCCCCTATAGCAGGGATTGTCACAGCAGGTGCCTGCTGTGTGATGTTTGATGCTGTCAGCTGTCGCAACGTCTGATTTGCATTATCAGCCATTGTATAATGTTCTCTATGGCGGTGGTGGTATGTCCTGTCTATTTCCCAATCAAAATCAAAAAGATGGGGATCAGTAGCACGAGTGCGAACCATGCAAGAGGTTCGCACCCAAACAGGTAATAAGACAAACAAGAACAAAGATTAACCGTCTCCCCGGCAACGGCGCCAAATTTGACAGGCCTATATAACCTAATAAAATCGGGTTTAACATCCCGTAAAAATATAATAATAAAATATTAAAACTAATAAGATAAACAGAATCGGATAAGAATCCGTCTTCAGGACTGACGCGGGCGCGCCAATTGCAGCGCGGGCGCGCCAGCTTCAACTTTGCTTCTTCTGTCTGTTCAGCAGCGCGGCCACTTCCTCCTAGCAGAGTGGTCGCGTCGGGTAGCAGCGCGGGCGCGCCAGGTGCAGCGCGGCCGCGCCAAGGTCGACAGTCTTCAGCTGCTTCCGATCTTCTTCGCTTCTGTAACTTGCATGATTTCTTCAACTTCTTCAATATGTTCCGAATCATCAAGTTCACACAAATATCTCTCATAATGACATGTAATTGATGACAAAAACTACTAAATGCGCTATGGAATATATCGCATATCAGGACTCATCAGGCTTCATTTTGAAGAGTTCATACTTTCGAAGGAAGATGCTGATCTTGGTGTCCTTCACTGGACTAGTTCCTTCGTAGGTGACGACCAGCTTGTCCCAAATCTCTTTAGCTGACCTACAAGATGAAATACGGTTAAACTCATCAGTACTAAGACCACAATATAGTAAGTTAATGGCCCTGTAGTTTTTGGAGACGAGTTCAAGATCCGCTTGGATGTATTCAGACTCCTTCTTCGCAATTTTGGTTCCATTTGGTCCGTCTTTCTTTGGAACCTTCGGACCATTCTCTATAATGTTCCAAAGTTCCAGATCTTGATCTATAATGAACATCTTCATCAATGATCTCCAGTGGTCAAAGTTGTTTCCTACAAAGAGTGGTGGTCTAAAGGTAGACCTTCCTTGTGCAAATCCTCCGCTTGCTTCACCAGACATGATCGAAAACTCACAAGATTGTTAGATCAAAAGCAGTGAGTAAAGCTCTGATACCAATTGAAGGTTCGATAATATAAAAACAATGTAATAAGAAATACTCTAAAAGGGGGGTTGAATAGAGTATGCCCGTTTTTCGCAGATATTCTCAAGGCTTTTGAAGCTCGTGCCAAACCCTTTGAGAAAACCTGAATCACAAAGTTAAACAATTCGAACCAAGTGCGGAAATAAGGTAAAGCAATAAGTAAAGGACGCAACGAATTGTTAACGAGGTTCAGCACGAACTTGGCCTACGTCCCCGCCTAGGGTTCTTCCACAACCCTAGGATTCAACAGGCTTTATTGATTCACAGAGCTTAGGATCCTAATAGCTCACCGAGAAGCCTCTCTCCTATACAATTGCAATCTAGTCAACTCATGTTCCCTTGGAGTCCTAGACCAATCTAGAAGAGCCCCACCTCTCTCAGCTATCTAGTACAATCCTCTTACTCTCGAGAATCAATAGCCTAGTGCCCACTTCCTGAGTTATAAACTCTTGAGTATAACACTCTCTCGAAATATATCATATAAGCTCACTGTGTATCTCTCAAATGCTTTGAAACAAAATATAAGACTCTTAAGAACAAGCAGAGAGAACACGCTGAAGAGAGAACGTAAACTTGAGGGCTGATTGTGCAATGATATTCTTGAAGTGCGTCAGTCCTCTCTCTCTTCTTCTTCTCCTTTATATAGTGAAGATCATCAGCACCACTTGAGGAAGGAATCTTCTCCAACGGCTAAGAGAGGATCATGGCTTGAGCGCAATATTCTATCTTTGGAAACTTTGGAAGCCATGATCTCGATTTGATCTTTCTCAGCTTTGAACGCTTATGGAAGGAGATATAATTCAAATAGCTTCCTGAAAGGTTAGTGAATATATAATAATAATATGGAAGCATATAATAACATAATATAATATTCGGACATAATATAATAAAGTACAGGTTTTGTGTTTCATCAACACAGCTGTTAGCTTCAAGACCTTTGACACAAACTGTCTGTCAAAGCCGTTGAAACTAATTCCGATTCTCATCAAGGGAGTGGAGCTATCAACTCTGATTAACGGTTCATGTATAAAGTGGCCTACTGTTCATACAAAAGAAAAAGTTGGCAGAAATTCACTTGATGTTGTTTCTTACACTAGCTTGATCGATGGTTTGTGTCATTCGGGGATGGAAGAAGAAGCAAGGTCCCTCTTTGCTGAAATGGTGACTATAAATTCCTTATTGCTAGGTCTTTTCCATTCGAATAAATTCAAAGATGCTATAACTTTATTCAGCGACATGAAAAGGATGGATCGTTGTGCTTGTCGACCAGATCATGTTACATATGCTACTATGATTGATGGCCTGTGTAAAGAAGGGCAACTTGGTAAGGCTGAAGAGCTTCTCTTTGAAATGCGAGGTAGTGATATTTATCCAAATACCGTTGTTTATGCATCTCTCATTTATGGAATGTGTAAAAATGGACAAGTGGAGAAGGGTAAGGTGCTTTTCTTGGAAATGAAAAGTTGTGGCATTTCCCCAGATCTTGTTGTTTATAATTCTCTTATTGATGGACTATGTAAAGAAGGCAATGTAGATGCGGCTAATGGCAGGACAAATTTGTGAATCCAGTACGACAAATTTATGAATTATGAATATCTCTGAACTTATTATGAACTTGGTAGGAAATATATAGACTAGTGGTAGGACAAATTTGTGAACCTGGTAGGATAAATATATGATATTGGTATAATAAAAATGTAATCACCGAAATTCCTAAGTGTATAACATGACATTAATGGTAGGATAGATGTACACGAATGGTAAGATATATTTGTACTATTGGGAAAGAAGTAGAATTAATATTGACCAATCCACAAATCTCATACTAGTAATCATTGAGGCGTGAATTGACTCTAATCTCAATCTCAATTACTAATCCATAAATTCCAATCTCAATCCAATTTCTATCAATCAAAATTCATGAATCTAATCTAATTCAATGCTAGAACGACCGAATTAGAGCTTCTACCCTTGGATATAATGTTACTTAGGTTTCCTTCATCTTCTCTTGTAGACTGGAAACCCTCTACCCTTTGTTGTTTTTCTGAAAAATGTGGAACGTAATTTGCTACGGTTTCTAGCTTGATTTTCCTTGAAAGCTATTTAAATTGGTAGGATAGATGCACAAAAATGGTAGGATAGATGAAAACTAATGGTAGGAGAAAACAACGATATTGGTAGGATCAGAATGGTAGGATTGATGGAAACTAATGGTATGACAAACAACGATATTGGTAGGATCATAATGGAAACCCAATAATTCTTGTATAACTTGACACTAGTGGTAGGATAGATGCACACTAATGGTACGGTATATTTATACTATTGGGAAAATGTAAATGCATAATTGACTTTACGAAAAAAATTTACTTCCACATGAATCTCAGAAAAAACAAAAGGAGAAGGCAGGCTCCACATGCAGAAACTGAAGTTATATGAACCACAGATGCAAAAGCTATACATAGATATATCATGGGTGATGATGAATCTCAAGTTGTGGTCCCTATCCTGGATAAAGTTAGTGCTGCACTAAAAGACAAGATCCAAGTAGTGAAGATTGACACTCAAAAGTACCCAGTCATCGCTGACAAGTTCATGATCATCATTTAGAGAAAAAAAAATTGAATAAAACCTAAACTTCTAAAAGAAAAGGGGGAAAGCAAGACGGTGGAAAAGAAAAGGGGGAATTGTCCCTACTAGATTCACAAATTTATCCTACCACTAATGTATATATTTCTTACCAGGTTCATAATTATACAAGTCTTGAAAGATTTATGAATTTGTCTTACCATGTTCACAGATTTGTCCTACCACTAGTGTATATATTTCCTGTCATGTTCATAATCGTATAAGTTGAGAGAGATTTATGAATTTGTCCTAACATGTTCATAAATTTGTCCTACCATTAGTATATATATTTTCTGTTAGGTTCATAATTGTATAAGTTCGGAGAGATTAATGAGCACAAACTCCGTATTAGCCTATGTGAGAGTCGAACTCACATCTGTGTGTGCAAACACAACGCTCTACCAATTGAGCTATAATAGATTATTTTCAATAGGTCCTTATGATCCTCTAGGCATCAAGAAGTGATAATTTCGCAGGAAGCAAAAATAGCGCTTGAGGTAGTTCTGCAACTGGTCTCGTGAAACCGTCACCTTGGGGTAGTTCTGTTATAAGAAAAAGGAACAACTACAAAGGATATGTACAAGATCACTTACCCATCGGTGTCACTGTCACCGGACAAACTTCTTGCACTTTTTCAAATATGAAAGGACGGTTGCACACTATTGGTAGGACGAAAATATTCTATTGGTAGGATGGGGACTGTATCATTTCCTGAGATGAACGGGCAAATTTTTCCCCGTCCTTTCCGCTTCTCTCCTACTCTGGCTCACTTTTTGCAAAGCATGTTATGGTGTTTCAGATCCTCCTCTCAAGCTTATATATGTTCTTGGGGGACACCCATCAATGTAATCATTGCATTTTCCCCTCATAAATGCTCCCCCTTTCCCCAAAGGAGGAACCCTGTTTTGACGCCAAAACTGCACTGACAGCCCGCCAAATTAGCTACAGTGAATCCCCTCCAGATTCTCTCCAAAATATCTCAAGGTATGGAAATACAGGTTTAGCCTATTGGTAGGACCAATTCATTCTATTGGTAAGATGCGAGTGTACAGTTTTTTGAAATGAACGGATGATGCCTTTTGGTGCCACATGTCACTGACCTCTACAGTGTAGCTACAGTACCGGCCTCCCCTTCACCTGGAACTTTCTCATCTGGTTGTCTTTTTTTTTTTTTGCAAAAATAGACTACTTTCCACCCTAAGCAAAAAAAAACTACTCCCTCTGTTCCAAAATAAAAGTCATTTGACTTTTCTGCACGCATTTTAAGAAGGTAAAAACTATATAAAATATTATAATTTTAATGAATTTGTTTTTATAAGTTCATACTTATAAATACCAAGTATGAAATTATTAAAAAAAATTAATTAAAAAAATAATATTTTATAGTGTTTTTACCTCCTTAAAAAGCGTACAGAAAAAAGACAAATGACACTTAATTTGAAACGGAAGGAGTATGTACTAGTCTAGTTATGCAAACAAATTGTATTGTTTTACCTAGTTATGCAAATCGGGAAAAAAAAAGAACTAGAAGTACAAAATAAACAGGATAATCAAAAGGAAAACAAAAGGATAAATAGTAGAGAAAAAGACGTGGGTGAGCATGGACGTGACATTTGTCACCTCAAATTCCTTCCTCTTGTTGGGTTGCACGGTAATCGAAGACCCCACCGCCGATCCCTCTGTGGTCGGAGTTTCTCCTCTCTCTCCATCATATCTCTCCCCCTCTGATGATTTCTATTTCTCCCTCCCCACCTCTCTCTCTCTCTCTCTGCGCGCAGTTAAGCTTCGACTTCGGTTTCCTCCTTTCTTCGTCTCTGTACGCTTTCTTTCGTTTGCTGTTAGCTCTTTTTTTTTTTTAGGTATTTGATATATTATACAGCGATTCAATTTAATTCTCCAAAGTTTTTCATTAGGGTTTATAAGACTGCAATTTTAGGAGAAATAGATGCAGTTCGGTCTCATGAAGAATGAAAGCATCTGAAATTATTTAGTCTTGAACTGTTATTTGAGAATGATTTCTGTGGCTGTTGGAATTAGATTTTCATATTCAATTTTTTAATGCAATCCAGTGCTGCCCCAGTCATTTTTTCGCTGGATTACGATCCAAATTCTGACAAATGAAGTAAACAATTGTTGGATTACGATCCAGTGCTGTCCCAACACATACAGTTCACTTTTAGATTCAAACTAAACTCATTACTCCTAGACTACTAGTCTACTACTTGTTGGACTGAAAAGAGTGAAGTTCTATTTTGATCCCAAATTGGGGGAACATGCCTAGACAGGGATGGCTTTTCTGCAGTGACACTGCATCTCTGCTTTTGAGTTTGGCTGATGTAAGAAACAAGTTTTCATTTGGAAAACTAGTATGATTATTGGATTATCGCACTAGAAGACTAGAACTTAGTAACACGTGAGATTTTGATTCAGTTCATTTCTTATTAACTCGCGTCTATTTTCTTGGCCAGCTTGTAAGCTGCCTGTGAGGGGAATGCTAGTCAACATTATCCAGTTGTGATCACCTTATGGCATTAACAGCAAGTAAGGTTTCAAGTGGACCTGTCATCCCTGATTGCCCAGCTAACCATAAACTGCGGGTTTCATATTCAGTTCCTAACTCCCCACAAAATTACACTATTGATGCCATTTTTTGGCAAAATCATTAGTAGCAATGGATATTGCACAACCATCCCTGAACCCTTGAACAAGCCATATAATACTAGGGCTGATCATCGGCTCAAAACCGATCCGAACCTGGCCAAACCGAACCGAACCTAAAACCGAAATTCTCAAAAATGAAAACCGAAAAACCGAACCTAAACTAATAGGTTTGGTTCGGTTTTACGCCGGTTTGGTTTAGGTTCGGTTCGGTTATAACCTAATCGAACCGAAATTAAAAATGCACAAAAAAGTCCCTACATTTACATTTCTTAGTCCAAAAAAATGCATAAAAAATGAACAAAAAACCGAACCAAGTGATTTTTCTTGTAATTCCTCTAGACTTTCTTTCCCAAATTACCAAACAGTCCACTGTTTTGTGCTTCCTCATTACCATATCATATTTGTGCACTTTTCTTTTCCAAAAAAATGATTAAAAAAAAAAGTACACAAACCTCCCAAACACTCAAACAGTGTGCATTTTCCTTACTCCCAAACACTGTTTTCATCTACCTCATTACCAAACAGCCCTGCACATCTGCAATGTCCCAAAAAAAGACCCAATCTAAGCATAAGGCTAAATTAAATTTTTAAAAAATCGGTTTTTTTCGGTTTAACCGAAACCGAATACAAACCGAACCTAAAACCGAAAATTAAAATTCCTTGAACCGAAAACCTAAACCGAAATCCCTCGGTTCGGTTATTTCGGTTCGGTTCGGCCAAAAAATTCGGTTCGAACCGATTTTGATCAGCCCTATATAATACCCGTTTCGAATTTAGAGTTATATTAAATTGCAAAAAACACCTTTTACTGATATCGGAAGAAAACTATTGATGCCATTTTTTCCTTCCAAATAACCGATAAAATGGTGTCGGTTTCTACAAAATTGTTCTCCTTCCACTTGAGTCGCTCGCTTTTCCTTCAAAATCACTTTGTAATTATCCATTAGCTTCTACACATTTAATTTGAGAGCAAAAATTGCATCAATTATATCATTTCAATTTCATTCTTACTTAATTATTTACTTTTCTTCTTCTTTTTATAATTTTTAAATTTTCATTAGCATATAATTTAAAAGAGGGGTAAAATTTTAATTTAATAACTCTAACCGAGATTTGGACGGAATAATTGCAAGGGTAGTTGATTGGTGATGAAAGTTATTCGAATGACGGTTGCTTGAAAATATTAATTGCAAGGGTAAGAAACAAGTTTTCATTTGGAAAACTAGTATGATTATTGGATTATCGCACTAGAAGACTAGAACTTAGTAACACGTGAGATTTTGATTCAGTTCATTTCTTATTAACTCGCGTCTATTTTCTTGGCCAGCTTGTAAGCTGCCTGTGAGGGGAATGCTAGTCAACATTATCCAGTTGTGATCACCTTATGGCATTAACAGCAAGTAAGGTTTCAAGTGGACCTGTCATCCCTGATTGCCCAGCTAACCATAAACTGCGGGTTTCATATTCAGTTCCTAACTCCCCACAAAATAACTTACACCCTACGGCCCAAGGAATCGATCTTAGGCGACAGAGAAGTGGCCATTATGCAGCTGTCAGATTAGTTCCTTCTGGGATCAGCTTCGGGCGTTCATTGAGGAGACATATTCAGTGCATCACAAGGCGGGGATCTTCAGTGGTTTGCCACTCCACAAGGACTAAGAGAACTGGATCGACAGAAGATGTTAGGCATTCTACTGACTGTTCTGGTGTATATAGGTATTGTTTAAATCATTTAATACCAAACAAGGGCACATTACAAGAATCTGATTTGTTTAACTTGTTATTTTTACCATAATGTGATGCGTCATTCAAGGCACAAGGCTCTATTTCTGATTAGCTTGAATGTACTGTCAAGCTATTTTGAACTATCAAAACCTCATTGCATGGACCCTACATGTTGTCCTTCATGAAAAGAGTTGAGCAATTTCAAATACTTAGACTAGAATAAAAGATTTATTCCAACAAGGGAAATAGCTTCCTTGGGTTTTGTAATATTCTGGTAAATGATTGTGGGAAACCTCCAGGTTTTTTATGTTAGTTTTGTTTTAGCCCTTAGCAAATGTGTTACCTCTTTCCAGACTGCAACTTTTGTTGTGTGGGAGTATCCTATCTAAGGAATTATTTTTCCCCAATTGAAGCTCTCTCAGTCAGTATTAAGTTTTGTAGAATGGCTGTCATCTTGTCAGTGTGTATTCACTCCATATTATACACTGTCCCGCTAGGAAAATGGTATGTTATGAATTATTTTGTTTCTTGCTCATTCTTCTATGATGATGGGTGGGGAAACTACGTGCTTCCCTATAATGTATAGCATTGGACTAATTTCACATTCCTGGTGAAAATTATAAATAAGGTTGTGTAGCTGATGCCATTTGGTTTTGATGTACCCACTTAGATTAGTTAATTTTGATGTCTATGAGTTATTTTTGCCAACTTGCCACTGTCATACGAAAAACCTATTTTGTGTAGCAGAGACCAGAATGAAAATAGCGAGAATGAGGATGATCTTGTGACGTATGAGGTTGTGAACTCAAATCGAGGCTTAGCAGAAGCTTGCAAATATGTCTACAATGATGCAAAATTTGTCAATGAAAGAGCACGGAATGATATTATTTTGCTCTCTCGGTAATTTTAATCTTTGCTTACCTCATTGAGCACGCTGTAGTTGATTATCAATATGTTTGTGAGAGTCCTCTATAATTTCTCCTATTCGGATGTTTTTAAAAAAAAAAAAAAAAAGTGAACTTATAGTTACCTTACAACTTTATGCTCACTGCCAGTTTTTGATTCATTTTCTGAGTTCTGATTGCTTCCTCATCTGTCTTGCATAATATTTTGCTCAAGCATAGCCATTTAATGGGAACCTAAAGTGAAATAATTTGCATGCCATTCATGATTCATGCAGTTAGAATACTTTATTTCTTGGTTATTTGAAATGTAACCCTCTTATGAACATTGAGTACCAGTGATGGAGGGGGTTTGAGAGGGAGGTTTTACACATGAAATGGCCATCTATACCTCTTAAAAAATATATTGACTTGTTGAGTGGTAATTTGTGTTCATGCATTTCTAATTTTCTATAGTGTGCCGAAATATATCTTTTAACTGTAATAGCTTATAATAATGCTTGTCTCAATTTTATGGTCACAGTGGCATACTCAGGCTAGATGCCCGTGCACGTCAAGATGTGGCTATTCTGGGGTCTGAGTTTCTTAAGCTAGACGGTGTGAACACATTCCTTTTACAGCATCAATTATTGCTGAATCCTATGTGCTAGCTTCAAAATCCCTGTTATTCTCCTTACTTCATAAGCTGAGCTGAGGGAAGCCCTATAAGTCACTGAAAATATGGTTTAAGATGGTTTTGTTTGTGGGTTTGGTATGCATGGACATTTATGCCTCTTTTCAAACTAAGCTAACTTTGTTACCCTGAAAGATTTGTTACTGATAATGGATGTGAGACCCGAAGATGATAGGTAGCTTAAATTGTGTTTCTTTTTTCCATTCTCTTATCAACTCATTTAATCTGAACACGGAATAGGTTGTCAATCTTGTGACTGGCCTCCTGTTGTTTTTTCTTTCTTCTGGGTTCTAGTTTAGCTGACATGCATATATTATTCTCCTCCTACATGGTCTGCAGCTCGTGCAAGAGAAGATACTGTGAAAATTGACCAGAATGTGAAGCAAAAGGCAGAACGTCTTCATCGCTTTGCTACAGTATGCATCTTGGGAAACTATGTGTTCTCATCATGAATTAACCCTCCATTTTCTTTAACAATTTTTACTTCCAGATCCTGAAAGACAGAGCACAATCTCGACTGAAGACTGCTGCTGATAAGCACTGGAGTGATGGAGCCTTGGAGGTGCAAATGTTATTAGTAGCAAGAAATGCCGCCTAAATATACGAAAATTGGATTGCCTTTGCATTGAATTGATTCTGATGATTTTCAACACTGTTCTTACGTCGCACTTGAGATATAATTTTATCATAAGAAATATGTGGATGTATATGTCTGATGCAACTATACAAGATAAAAATTTACATCAAATTTATAGACATGTGTGAAATTGCCAGATCCTTCAACTAGTTTTGACCCCCTCTTGTTCTTTTGTTTGAAGTTTTCTTTTTCCTCTCTCGTAATGGGGTTTTAGGAAGGGAAGCTGTGCCCGGATAGTGAAAGTTGATGATTAACCTGTGTGTATATTAGGAAAGATAGGTTTGGTGACAAAATAATGTGCAATATCTTCTCTTATTCTGAATTGTTAGTAAACCATCTCTACTTTACTAACATCAGTTGTCATTTTATTTATATATCTGTGTAGGCTGACTTGCGGCTAGCTGACTACCGTGCTAAGCAACGTGCAATGGGTGATACCCTAATGGCCTTGGAGGTAAAACTAAAAAAAAAGAATTTTTACAGTTATTAGTATTATTTTTAGGGAAAATGACTATCGGATATGTACCAGAAATAATACAAACAAAAAAAAGGTCTCAAAAATAATACTACGAACTATGAACTTTTGACTTCAAAGAATACGAATTTTTGGACATTGATTAGGTGAAGAATAAAAACAAAATATTATTTATCAAAATTACAAAACACATCTATATGTAGTCACACTTTGCACAAATCCACCTCCTTTATTTTTAATACACCAAAACCGCTATTTATTTGTCCAACTTTAGAAAAATCCACTCTTTATTTTGAAATTATATAAAATCACACCTACTTTGTTCATAATTTATCAAAAAATATATATAATCATAGCCTAGAATTCAAGTAATTGTGTATAATTTTAAAAATTGGGTTGTATAACTTGTATTACACAAAGTTGGACAAAAAATAGTTATTTTGATCTATTTAAAATATAAAGGATGGATTTGTGCAAAGTATGACTAATTATGGATTGTTTTTGTAATTTTTATAAATAAAATTTTGCTTTGAATCTTACCTCGATTCAAGTTCAAAATTCTGTATTATTTTAAGTGAAATTTCATAGTGTGTATTATTTTTGGTTTATAGGCAGATAGTTTGTATTATTTCAAGACTTTTTCTTGTTCGTATTATTTTTGGTTTAAATCTGCTACCTTTTATATCCTTGTAGATTACCTACTATAAGATGCAAAACTATTCCTCATTTTTCAGTTTGTGAAGAACATTCAGGACATGATGGTTGACAATGTATACAAGTTGTAAGCGCACTGACCAAGAACCTAATATTAACTTGAGAAGATCTTGAAGCATTTGAAATCCTTACCCCTTTGTGAATGTGATGCCCAGCCCTTTGCACCAGAAAGATGGGCACCCCTCGGCAAACATAATGCTTGAGAAAAACGGGAAAGCTCTCGACGTCTTCCATGACGAGGTGTCTGACGATCGTATTACGGCTATACAGGTAGCTCTGTGTGCTTGCCACCTTATGAGTCTTTTTGTGGTGTGCAGTGATGACCATCTCTGATGATTGACCAATAATGCAGGAAGCGTATAAGAGTATGGCTTCGGCACTCTCAGAAGCCGATGGAATAGATTATACCGATCCTGATGAGGTTTAGTTTTCAGGATGATATACAATATAACATGCATCTAAGATTATGCATAGATTTTTTCTGGGTGATTTCATTTCTTCCCTGTTTTTTTGTTATGGTTTCTTTGACATAATAGTTCATGTTTGCATCCAGCTCGAGCTGCTAGTTACAACACTAATAGACCTAGATGCCATGGACGGTAAATCAAGCGTCTCACTATTAGCTGAGTGTTCTAGCTCACCTGATGTCAACACTAGGTATTGCCTCTAAAAATTCTCCTCCTGATCTATAGATTAAAAATCAAACGTGCAGATTAAGGGTAGGATGATTAGTATTCCTGAATTTTTCTAATCAAATCCTTCAATATCTGTTTACAATGCAGACGAGCACTAGCCAACGCATTGGCAGCAGCCCCGTCTATGTGGACCCTCGGAAATGCTGGCATGGGAGCATTACAGGTAGTTAGCTGATTCCTTTTGCTTTCATTGGATCTCCTTGTTTAATTGCCGTTTTCTGACAAAATCTCGAACATTCTTATTGTGTGAAACGTGCAACAGAGACTGGCAGAAGACAGCAATCCTGCAGTTGCTGCTGCTGCCTCAAAAGCCATTTACGAGCTGAAAAAACAGTGGGAGATTGAAGAAGGTGATAGCTGGAGATTCACGGTGGACCAGAAACCCGAGAATGAACCGGATTTAGAGGAAGATTACGATGAAGACTAACAGAGTAACCTCTAATTTGATCTATAGATACCTGGGATGGTCAGTGTTAAATACTCCATATATGAAATAGAAAATTCATACATCACGAACTTCGTCCCAGAGGATTAGAAGATGCAAGAGATCAAAAGTAAATACATCAAACTGCTGCATCCCTTACAACACAGTTTGCATCTTCCTTCATGCCGCAAATCGATTGTGTAAAGCTGTAATCTGCATAACTGTTGGCATGATGAACCTGTAAGTCTGTAACTATGTTACTGGTTGGGTTGTGGTGCATGAAAGTATGTCAAGGACGATATCTTATGCGTCTATCTGTGCCTAAAGGTACGATTTTACGAATCATGGTTGAATTTGTTGCCTCTAAACCTCCTTATTAAAGTCATTTCCATTTTGCAATGGTAGGTTGAATGTACATAGAAGCTGTGTGTAAGCATTTGGTTTGATGGGTTCTCATACCATGCTTCAGGGTAAATTACACTATTGATGCCATTTTTTGGCAAAATCATTAGTAGCAATGGATATTGCACAACCATCCCTGAACCCTTGAACAAGCCATATAATACTAGGGCTGATCATCGGCTCAAAACCGATCCGAACCTGGCCAAACCGAACCGAACCTAAAACCGAAATTCTCAAAAATGAAAACCGAAAAACCGAACCTAAACTAATAGGTTTGGTTCGGTTTTACGCCGGTTTGGTTTAGGTTCGGTTCGGTTATAACCTAATCGAACCGAAATTAAAAATGCACAAAAAAGTCCCTACATTTACATTTCTTAGTCCAAAAAAATGCATAAAAAATGAACAAAAAACCGAACCAAGTGATTTTTCTTGTAATTCCTCTAGACTTTCTTTCCCAAATTACCAAACAGTCCACTGTTTTGTGCTTCCTCATTACCATATCATATTTGTGCACTTTTCTTTTCCAAAAAAATGATTAAAAAAAAAAGTACACAAACCTCCCAAACACTCAAACAGTGTGCATTTTCCTTACTCCCAAACACTGTTTTCATCTACCTCATTACCAAACAGCCCTGCACATCTGCAATGTCCCAAAAAAAGACCCAATCTAAGCATAAGGCTAAATTAAATTTTTAAAAAATCGGTTTTTTTCGGTTTAACCGAAACCGAATACAAACCGAACCTAAAACCGAAAATTAAAATTCCTTGAACCGAAAACCTAAACCGAAATCCCTCGGTTCGGTTATTTCGGTTCGGTTCGGCCAAAAAATTCGGTTCGAACCGATTTTGATCAGCCCTATATAATACCCGTTTCGAATTTAGAGTTATATTAAATTGCAAAAAACACCTTTTACTGATATCGGAAGAAAACTATTGATGCCATTTTTTCCTTCCAAATAACCGATAAAATGGTGTCGGTTTCTACAAAATTGTTCTCCTTCCACTTGAGTCGCTCGCTTTTCCTTCAAAATCACTTTGTAATTATCCATTAGCTTCTACACATTTAATTTGAGAGCAAAAATTGCATCAATTATATCATTTCAATTTCATTCTTACTTAATTATTTACTTTTCTTCTTCTTTTTATAATTTTTAAATTTTCATTAGCATATAATTTAAAAGAGGGGTAAAATTTTAATTTAATAACTCTAACCGAGATTTGGACGGAATAATTGCAAGGGTAGTTGATTGGTGATGAAAGTTATTCGAATGACGGTTGCTTGAAAATATTAATTGCAAGGGTAAGAAACAAGTTTTCATTTGGAAAACTAGTATGATTATTGGATTATCGCACTAGAAGACTAGAACTTAGTAACACGTGAGATTTTGATTCAGTTCATTTCTTATTAACTCGCGTCTATTTTCTTGGCCAGCTTGTAAGCTGCCTGTGAGGGGAATGCTAGTCAACATTATCCAGTTGTGATCACCTTATGGCATTAACAGCAAGTAAGGTTTCAAGTGGACCTGTCATCCCTGATTGCCCAGCTAACCATAAACTGCGGGTTTCATATTCAGTTCCTAACTCCCCACAAAATAACTTACACCCTACGGCCCAAGGAATCGATCTTAGGCGACAGAGAAGTGGCCATTATGCAGCTGTCAGATTAGTTCCTTCTGGGATCAGCTTCGGGCGTTCATTGAGGAGACATATTCAGTGCATCACAAGGCGGGGATCTTCAGTGGTTTGCCACTCCACAAGGACTAAGAGAACTGGATCGACAGAAGATGTTAGGCATTCTACTGACTGTTCTGGTGTATATAGGTATTGTTTAAATCATTTAATACCAAACAAGGGCACATTACAAGAATCTGATTTGTTTAACTTGTTATTTTTACCATAATGTGATGCGTCATTCAAGGCACAAGGCTCTATTTCTGATTAGCTTGAATGTACTGTCAAGCTATTTTGAACTATCAAAACCTCATTGCATGGACCCTACATGTTGTCCTTCATGAAAAGAGTTGAGCAATTTCAAATACTTAGACTAGAATAAAAGATTTATTCCAACAAGGGAAATAGCTTCCTTGGGTTTTGTAATATTCTGGTAAATGATTGTGGGAAACCTCCAGGTTTTTTATGTTAGTTTTGTTTTAGCCCTTAGCAAATGTGTTACCTCTTTCCAGACTGCAACTTTTGTTGTGTGGGAGTATCCTATCTAAGGAATTATTTTTCCCCAATTGAAGCTCTCTCAGTCAGTATTAAGTTTTGTAGAATGGCTGTCATCTTGTCAGTGTGTATTCACTCCATATTATACACTGTCCCGCTAGGAAAATGGTATGTTATGAATTATTTTGTTTCTTGCTCATTCTTCTATGATGATGGGTGGGGAAACTACGTGCTTCCCTATAATGTATAGCATTGGACTAATTTCACATTCCTGGTGAAAATTATAAATAAGGTTGTGTAGCTGATGCCATTTGGTTTTGATGTACCCACTTAGATTAGTTAATTTTGATGTCTATGAGTTATTTTTGCCAACTTGCCACTGTCATACGAAAAACCTATTTTGTGTAGCAGAGACCAGAATGAAAATAGCGAGAATGAGGATGATCTTGTGACGTATGAGGTTGTGAACTCAAATCGAGGCTTAGCAGAAGCTTGCAAATATGTCTACAATGATGCAAAATTTGTCAATGAAAGAGCACGGAATGATATTATTTTGCTCTCTCGGTAATTTTAATCTTTGCTTACCTCATTGAGCACGCTGTAGTTGATTATCAATATGTTTGTGAGAGTCCTCTATAATTTCTCCTATTCGGATGTTTTTAAAAAAAAAAAAAAAAAGTGAACTTATAGTTACCTTACAACTTTATGCTCACTGCCAGTTTTTGATTCATTTTCTGAGTTCTGATTGCTTCCTCATCTGTCTTGCATAATATTTTGCTCAAGCATAGCCATTTAATGGGAACCTAAAGTGAAATAATTTGCATGCCATTCATGATTCATGCAGTTAGAATACTTTATTTCTTGGTTATTTGAAACGTAACCCTCTTATGAACATTGAGTACCAGTGATGGAGGGGGTTTGAGAGGGAGGTTTTACACATGAAATGGCCATCTATACCTCTTAAAAAATATATTGACTTGTTGAGTGGTAATTTGTGTTCATGCATTTCTAATTTTCTATAGTGTGCCGAAATATATCTTTTAACTGTAATAGCTTATAATAATGCTTGTCTCAATTTTATGGTCACAGTGGCATACTCAGGCTAGATGCCCGTGCACGTCAAGATGTGGCTATTCTGGGGTCTGAGTTTCTTAAGCTAGACGGTGTGAACACATTCCTTTTACAGCATCAATTATTGCTGAATCCTATGTGCTAGCTTCAAAATCCCTGTTATTCTCCTTACTTCATAAGCTGAGCTGAGGGAAGCCCTATAAGTCACTGAAAATATGGTTTAAGATGGTTTTGTTTGTGGGTTTGGTATGCATGGACATTTATGCCTCTTTTCAAACTAAGCTAACTTTGTTACCCTGAAAGATTTGTTACTGATAATGGATGTGAGACCCGAAGATGATAGGTAGCTTAAATTGTGTTTCTTTTTTCCATTCTCTTATCAACTCATTTAATCTGAACACGGAATAGGTTGTCAATCTTGTGACTGGCCTCCTGTTGTTTTTTCTTTCTTCTGGGTTCTAGTTTAGCTGACATGCATATATTATTCTCCTCCTACATGGTCTGCAGCTCGTGCAAGAGAAGATACTGTGAAAATTGACCAGAATGTGAAGCAAAAGGCAGAACGTCTTCATCGCTTTGCTACAGTATGCATCTTGGGAAACTATGTGTTCTCATCATGAATTAACCCTCCATTTTCTTTAACAATTTTTACTTCCAGATCCTGAAAGACAGAGCACAATCTCGACTGAAGACTGCTGCTGATAAGCACTGGAGTGATGGAGCCTTGGAGGTGCAAATGTTATTAGTAGCAAGAAATGCCGCCTAAATATACGAAAATTGGATTGCCTTTGCATTGAATTGATTCTGATGATTTTCAACACTGTTCTTACGTCGCACTTGAGATATAATTTTATCATAAGAAATATGTGGATGTATATGTCTGATGCAACTATACAAGATAAAAATTTACATCAAATTTATAGACATGTGTGAAATTGCCAGATCCTTCAACTAGTTTTGACCCCCTCTTGTTCTTTTGTTTGAAGTTTTCTTTTTCCTCTCTCGTAATGGGGTTTTAGGAAGGGAAGCTGTGCCCGGATAGTGAAAGTTGATGATTAACCTGTGTGTATATTAGGAAAGATAGGTTTGGTGACAAAATAATGTGCAATATCTTCTCTTATTCTGAATTGTTAGTAAACCATCTCTACTTTACTAACATCAGTTGTCATTTTATTTATATATCTGTGTAGGCTGACTTGCGGCTAGCTGACTACCGTGCTAAGCAACGTGCAATGGGTGATACCCTAATGGCCTTGGAGGTAAAACTAAAAAAAAAGAATTTTTACAGTTATTAGTATTATTTTTAGGGAAAATGACTATCGGATATGTACCAGAAATAATACAAACAAAAAAAAGGTCTCAAAAATAATACTACGAACTATGAACTTTTGACTTCAAAGAATACGAATTTTTGGACATTGATTAGGTGAAGAATAAAAACAAAATATTATTTATCAAAATTACAAAACACATCTATATGTAGTCACACTTTGCACAAATCCACCTCCTTTATTTTTAATACACCAAAACCGCTATTTATTTGTCCAACTTTAGAAAAATCCACTCTTTATTTTGAAATTATATAAAATCACACCTACTTTGTTCATAATTTATCAAAAAATATATATAATCATAGCCTAGAATTCAAGTAATTGTGTATAATTTTAAAAATTGGGTTGTATAACTTGTATTACACAAAGTTGGACAAAAAATAGTTATTTTGATCTATTTAAAATATAAAGGATGGATTTGTGCAAAGTATGACTAATTATGGATTGTTTTTGTAATTTTTATAAATAAAATTTTGCTTTGAATCTTACCTCGATTCAAGTTCAAAATTCTGTATTATTTTAAGTGAAATTTCATAGTGTGTATTATTTTTGGTTTATAGGCAGATAGTTTGTATTATTTCAAGACTTTTTCTTGTTCGTATTATTTTTGGTTTAAATCTGCTACCTTTTATATCCTTGTAGATTACCTACTATAAGATGCAAAACTATTCCTCATTTTTCAGTTTGTGAAGAACATTCAGGACATGATGGTTGACAATGTATACAAGTTGTAAGCGCACTGACCAAGAACCTAATATTAACTTGAGAAGATCTTGAAGCATTTGAAATCCTTACCCCTTTGTGAATGTGATGCCCAGCCCTTTGCACCAGAAAGATGGGCACCCCTCGGCAAACATAATGCTTGAGAAAAACGGGAAAGCTCTCGACGTCTTCCATGACGAGGTGTCTGACGATCGTATTACGGCTATACAGGTAGCTCTGTGTGCTTGCCACCTTATGAGTCTTTTTGTGGTGTGCAGTGATGACCATCTCTGATGATTGACCAATAATGCAGGAAGCGTATAAGAGTATGGCTTCGGCACTCTCAGAAGCCGATGGAATAGATTATACCGATCCTGATGAGGTTTAGTTTTCAGGATGATATACAATATAACATGCATCTAAGATTATGCATAGATTTTTTCTGGGTGATTTCATTTCTTCCCTGTTTTTTTGTTATGGTTTCTTTGACATAATAGTTCATGTTTGCATCCAGCTCGAGCTGCTAGTTACAACACTAATAGACCTAGATGCCATGGACGGTAAATCAAGCGTCTCACTATTAGCTGAGTGTTCTAGCTCACCTGATGTCAACACTAGGTATTGCCTCTAAAAATTCTCCTCCTGATCTATAGATTAAAAATCAAACGTGCAGATTAAGGGTAGGATGATTAGTATTCCTGAATTTTTCTAATCAAATCCTTCAATATCTGTTTACAATGCAGACGAGCACTAGCCAACGCATTGGCAGCAGCCCCGTCTATGTGGACCCTCGGAAATGCTGGCATGGGAGCATTACAGGTAGTTAGCTGATTCCTTTTGCTTTCATTGGATCTCCTTGTTTAATTGCCGTTTTCTGACAAAATCTCGAACATTCTTATTGTGTGAAACGTGCAACAGAGACTGGCAGAAGACAGCAATCCTGCAGTTGCTGCTGCTGCCTCAAAAGCCATTTACGAGCTGAAAAAACAGTGGGAGATTGAAGAAGGTGATAGCTGGAGATTCACGGTGGACCAGAAACCCGAGAATGAACCGGATTTAGAGGAAGATTACGATGAAGACTAACAGAGTAACCTCTAATTTGATCTATAGATACCTGGGATGGTCAGTGTTAAATACTCCATATATGAAATAGAAAATTCATACATCACGAACTTCGTCCCAGAGGATTAGAAGATGCAAGAGATCAAAAGTAAATACATCAAACTGCTGCATCCCTTACAACACAGTTTGCATCTTCCTTCATGCCGCAAATCGATTGTGTAAAGCTGTAATCTGCATAACTGTTGGCATGATGAACCTGTAAGTCTGTAACTATGTTACTGGTTGGGTTGTGGTGCATGAAAGTATGTCAAGGACGATATCTTATGCGTCTATCTGTGCCTAAAGGTACGATTTTACGAATCATGGTTGAATTTGTTGCCTCTAAACCTCCTTATTAAAGTCATTTCCATTTTGCAATGGTAGGTTGAATGTACATAGAAGCTGTGTGTAAGCATTTGGTTTGATGGGTTCTCATACCATGCTTCAGGGTAAATTACACTATTGATGCCATTTTTTGGCAAAATCATTAGTAGCAATGGATATTGCACAACCATCCCTGAACCCTTGAACAAGCCATATAATACTAGGGCTGATCATCGGCTCAAAACCGATCCGAACCTGGCCAAACCGAACCGAACCTAAAACCGAAATTCTCAAAAATGAAAACCGAAAAACCGAACCTAAACTAATAGGTTTGGTTCGGTTTTACGCCGGTTTGGTTTAGGTTCGGTTCGGTTATAACCTAATCGAACCGAAATTAAAAATGCACAAAAAAGTCCCTACATTTACATTTCTTAGTCCAAAAAAATGCATAAAAAATGAACAAAAAACCGAACCAAGTGATTTTTCTTGTAATTCCTCTAGACTTTCTTTCCCAAATTACCAAACAGTCCACTGTTTTGTGCTTCCTCATTACCATATCATATTTGTGCACTTTTCTTTTCCAAAAAAATGATTAAAAAAAAAAGTACACAAACCTCCCAAACACTCAAACAGTGTGCATTTTCCTTACTCCCAAACACTGTTTTCATCTACCTCATTACCAAACAGCCCTGCACATCTGCAATGTCCCAAAAAAAGACCCAATCTAAGCATAAGGCTAAATTAAATTTTTAAAAAATCGGTTTTTTTCGGTTTAACCGAAACCGAATACAAACCGAACCTAAAACCGAAAATTAAAATTCCTTGAACCGAAAACCTAAACCGAAATCCCTCGGTTCGGTTATTTCGGTTCGGTTCGGCCAAAAAATTCGGTTCGAACCGATTTTGATCAGCCCTATATAATACCCGTTTCGAATTTAGAGTTATATTAAATTGCAAAAAACACCTTTTACTGATATCGGAAGAAAACTATTGATGCCATTTTTTCCTTCCAAATAACCGATAAAATGGTGTCGGTTTCTACAAAATTGTTCTCCTTCCACTTGAGTCGCTCGCTTTTCCTTCAAAATCACTTTGTAATTATCCATTAGCTTCTACACATTTAATTTGAGAGCAAAAATTGCATCAATTATATCATTTCAATTTCATTCTTACTTAATTATTTACTTTTCTTCTTCTTTTTATAATTTTTAAATTTTCATTAGCATATAATTTAAAAGAGGGGTAAAATTTTAATTTAATAACTCTAACCGAGATTTGGACGGAATAATTGCAAGGGTAGTTGATTGGTGATGAAAGTTATTCGAATGACGGTTGCTTGAAAATATTAATTGCAAGGGTAAGAAACAAGTTTTCATTTGGAAAACTAGTATGATTATTGGATTATCGCACTAGAAGACTAGAACTTAGTAACACGTGAGATTTTGATTCAGTTCATTTCTTATTAACTCGCGTCTATTTTCTTGGCCAGCTTGTAAGCTGCCTGTGAGGGGAATGCTAGTCAACATTATCCAGTTGTGATCACCTTATGGCATTAACAGCAAGTAAGGTTTCAAGTGGACCTGTCATCCCTGATTGCCCAGCTAACCATAAACTGCGGGTTTCATATTCAGTTCCTAACTCCCCACAAAATAACTTACACCCTACGGCCCAAGGAATCGATCTTAGGCGACAGAGAAGTGGCCATTATGCAGCTGTCAGATTAGTTCCTTCTGGGATCAGCTTCGGGCGTTCATTGAGGAGACATATTCAGTGCATCACAAGGCGGGGATCTTCAGTGGTTTGCCACTCCACAAGGACTAAGAGAACTGGATCGACAGAAGATGTTAGGCATTCTACTGACTGTTCTGGTGTATATAGGTATTGTTTAAATCATTTAATACCAAACAAGGGCACATTACAAGAATCTGATTTGTTTAACTTGTTATTTTTACCATAATGTGATGCGTCATTCAAGGCACAAGGCTCTATTTCTGATTAGCTTGAATGTACTGTCAAGCTATTTTGAACTATCAAAACCTCATTGCATGGACCCTACATGTTGTCCTTCATGAAAAGAGTTGAGCAATTTCAAATACTTAGACTAGAATAAAAGATTTATTCCAACAAGGGAAATAGCTTCCTTGGGTTTTGTAATATTCTGGTAAATGATTGTGGGAAACCTCCAGGTTTTTTATGTTAGTTTTGTTTTAGCCCTTAGCAAATGTGTTACCTCTTTCCAGACTGCAACTTTTGTTGTGTGGGAGTATCCTATCTAAGGAATTATTTTTCCCCAATTGAAGCTCTCTCAGTCAGTATTAAGTTTTGTAGAATGGCTGTCATCTTGTCAGTGTGTATTCACTCCATATTATACACTGTCCCGCTAGGAAAATGGTATGTTATGAATTATTTTGTTTCTTGCTCATTCTTCTATGATGATGGGTGGGGAAACTACGTGCTTCCCTATAATGTATAGCATTGGACTAATTTCACATTCCTGGTGAAAATTATAAATAAGGTTGTGTAGCTGATGCCATTTGGTTTTGATGTACCCACTTAGATTAGTTAATTTTGATGTCTATGAGTTATTTTTGCCAACTTGCCACTGTCATACGAAAAACCTATTTTGTGTAGCAGAGACCAGAATGAAAATAGCGAGAATGAGGATGATCTTGTGACGTATGAGGTTGTGAACTCAAATCGAGGCTTAGCAGAAGCTTGCAAATATGTCTACAATGATGCAAAATTTGTCAATGAAAGAGCACGGAATGATATTATTTTGCTCTCTCGGTAATTTTAATCTTTGCTTACCTCATTGAGCACGCTGTAGTTGATTATCAATATGTTTGTGAGAGTCCTCTATAATTTCTCCTATTCGGATGTTTTTAAAAAAAAAAAAAAAAAGTGAACTTATAGTTACCTTACAACTTTATGCTCACTGCCAGTTTTTGATTCATTTTCTGAGTTCTGATTGCTTCCTCATCTGTCTTGCATAATATTTTGCTCAAGCATAGCCATTTAATGGGAACCTAAAGTGAAATAATTTGCATGCCATTCATGATTCATGCAGTTAGAATACTTTATTTCTTGGTTATTTGAAACGTAACCCTCTTATGAACATTGAGTACCAGTGATGGAGGGGGTTTGAGAGGGAGGTTTTACACATGAAATGGCCATCTATACCTCTTAAAAAATATATTGACTTGTTGAGTGGTAATTTGTGTTCATGCATTTCTAATTTTCTATAGTGTGCCGAAATATATCTTTTAACTGTAATAGCTTATAATAATGCTTGTCTCAATTTTATGGTCACAGTGGCATACTCAGGCTAGATGCCCGTGCACGTCAAGATGTGGCTATTCTGGGGTCTGAGTTTCTTAAGCTAGACGGTGTGAACACATTCCTTTTACAGCATCAATTATTGCTGAATCCTATGTGCTAGCTTCAAAATCCCTGTTATTCTCCTTACTTCATAAGCTGAGCTGAGGGAAGCCCTATAAGTCACTGAAAATATGGTTTAAGATGGTTTTGTTTGTGGGTTTGGTATGCATGGACATTTATGCCTCTTTTCAAACTAAGCTAACTTTGTTACCCTGAAAGATTTGTTACTGATAATGGATGTGAGACCCGAAGATGATAGGTAGCTTAAATTGTGTTTCTTTTTTCCATTCTCTTATCAACTCATTTAATCTGAACACGGAATAGGTTGTCAATCTTGTGACTGGCCTCCTGTTGTTTTTTCTTTCTTCTGGGTTCTAGTTTAGCTGACATGCATATATTATTCTCCTCCTACATGGTCTGCAGCTCGTGCAAGAGAAGATACTGTGAAAATTGACCAGAATGTGAAGCAAAAGGCAGAACGTCTTCATCGCTTTGCTACAGTATGCATCTTGGGAAACTATGTGTTCTCATCATGAATTAACCCTCCATTTTCTTTAACAATTTTTACTTCCAGATCCTGAAAGACAGAGCACAATCTCGACTGAAGACTGCTGCTGATAAGCACTGGAGTGATGGAGCCTTGGAGGTGCAAATGTTATTAGTAGCAAGAAATGCCGCCTAAATATACGAAAATTGGATTGCCTTTGCATTGAATTGATTCTGATGATTTTCAACACTGTTCTTACGTCGCACTTGAGATATAATTTTATCATAAGAAATATGTGGATGTATATGTCTGATGCAACTATACAAGATAAAAATTTACATCAAATTTATAGACATGTGTGAAATTGCCAGATCCTTCAACTAGTTTTGACCCCCTCTTGTTCTTTTGTTTGAAGTTTTCTTTTTCCTCTCTCGTAATGGGGTTTTAGGAAGGGAAGCTGTGCCCGGATAGTGAAAGTTGATGATTAACCTGTGTGTATATTAGGAAAGATAGGTTTGGTGACAAAATAATGTGCAATATCTTCTCTTATTCTGAATTGTTAGTAAACCATCTCTACTTTACTAACATCAGTTGTCATTTTATTTATATATCTGTGTAGGCTGACTTGCGGCTAGCTGACTACCGTGCTAAGCAACGTGCAATGGGTGATACCCTAATGGCCTTGGAGGTAAAACTAAAAAAAAAGAATTTTTACAGTTATTAGTATTATTTTTAGGGAAAATGACTATCGGATATGTACCAGAAATAATACAAACAAAAAAAAGGTCTCAAAAATAATACTACGAACTATGAACTTTTGACTTCAAAGAATACGAATTTTTGGACATTGATTAGGTGAAGAATAAAAACAAAATATTATTTATCAAAATTACAAAACACATCTATATGTAGTCACACTTTGCACAAATCCACCTCCTTTATTTTTAATACACCAAAACCGCTATTTATTTGTCCAACTTTAGAAAAATCCACTCTTTATTTTGAAATTATATAAAATCACACCTACTTTGTTCATAATTTATCAAAAAATATATATAATCATAGCCTAGAATTCAAGTAATTGTGTATAATTTTAAAAATTGGGTTGTATAACTTGTATTACACAAAGTTGGACAAAAAATAGTTATTTTGATCTATTTAAAATATAAAGGATGGATTTGTGCAAAGTATGACTAATTATGGATTGTTTTTGTAATTTTTATAAATAAAATTTTGCTTTGAATCTTACCTCGATTCAAGTTCAAAATTCTGTATTATTTTAAGTGAAATTTCATAGTGTGTATTATTTTTGGTTTATAGGCAGATAGTTTGTATTATTTCAAGACTTTTTCTTGTTCGTATTATTTTTGGTTTAAATCTGCTACCTTTTATATCCTTGTAGATTACCTACTATAAGATGCAAAACTATTCCTCATTTTTCAGTTTGTGAAGAACATTCAGGACATGATGGTTGACAATGTATACAAGTTGTAAGCGCACTGACCAAGAACCTAATATTAACTTGAGAAGATCTTGAAGCATTTGAAATCCTTACCCCTTTGTGAATGTGATGCCCAGCCCTTTGCACCAGAAAGATGGGCACCCCTCGGCAAACATAATGCTTGAGAAAAACGGGAAAGCTCTCGACGTCTTCCATGACGAGGTGTCTGACGATCGTATTACGGCTATACAGGTAGCTCTGTGTGCTTGCCACCTTATGAGTCTTTTTGTGGTGTGCAGTGATGACCATCTCTGATGATTGACCAATAATGCAGGAAGCGTATAAGAGTATGGCTTCGGCACTCTCAGAAGCCGATGGAATAGATTATACCGATCCTGATGAGGTTTAGTTTTCAGGATGATATACAATATAACATGCATCTAAGATTATGCATAGATTTTTTCTGGGTGATTTCATTTCTTCCCTGTTTTTTTGTTATGGTTTCTTTGACATAATAGTTCATGTTTGCATCCAGCTCGAGCTGCTAGTTACAACACTAATAGACCTAGATGCCATGGACGGTAAATCAAGCGTCTCACTATTAGCTGAGTGTTCTAGCTCACCTGATGTCAACACTAGGTATTGCCTCTAAAAATTCTCCTCCTGATCTATAGATTAAAAATCAAACGTGCAGATTAAGGGTAGGATGATTAGTATTCCTGAATTTTTCTAATCAAATCCTTCAATATCTGTTTACAATGCAGACGAGCACTAGCCAACGCATTGGCAGCAGCCCCGTCTATGTGGACCCTCGGAAATGCTGGCATGGGAGCATTACAGGTAGTTAGCTGATTCCTTTTGCTTTCATTGGATCTCCTTGTTTAATTGCCGTTTTCTGACAAAATCTCGAACATTCTTATTGTGTGAAACGTGCAACAGAGACTGGCAGAAGACAGCAATCCTGCAGTTGCTGCTGCTGCCTCAAAAGCCATTTACGAGCTGAAAAAACAGTGGGAGATTGAAGAAGGTGATAGCTGGAGATTCACGGTGGACCAGAAACCCGAGAATGAACCGGATTTAGAGGAAGATTACGATGAAGACTAACAGAGTAACCTCTAATTTGATCTATAGATACCTGGGATGGTCAGTGTTAAATACTCCATATATGAAATAGAAAATTCATACATCACGAACTTCGTCCCAGAGGATTAGAAGATGCAAGAGATCAAAAGTAAATACATCAAACTGCTGCATCCCTTACAACACAGTTTGCATCTTCCTTCATGCCGCAAATCGATTGTGTAAAGCTGTAATCTGCATAACTGTTGGCATGATGAACCTGTAAGTCTGTAACTATGTTACTGGTTGGGTTGTGGTGCATGAAAGTATGTCAAGGACGATATCTTATGCGTCTATCTGTGCCTAAAGGTACGATTTTACGAATCATGGTTGAATTTGTTGCCTCTAAACCTCCTTATTAAAGTCATTTCCATTTTGCAATGGTAGGTTGAATGTACATAGAAGCTGTGTGTAAGCATTTGGTTTGATGGGTTCTCATACCATGCTTCAGGGTAAATTACACTATTGATGCCATTTTTTGGCAAAATCATTAGTAGCAATGGATATTGCACAACCATCCCTGAACCCTTGAACAAGCCATATAATACTAGGGCTGATCATCGGCTCAAAACCGATCCGAACCTGGCCAAACCGAACCGAACCTAAAACCGAAATTCTCAAAAATGAAAACCGAAAAACCGAACCTAAACTAATAGGTTTGGTTCGGTTTTACGCCGGTTTGGTTTAGGTTCGGTTCGGTTATAACCTAATCGAACCGAAATTAAAAATGCACAAAAAAGTCCCTACATTTACATTTCTTAGTCCAAAAAAATGCATAAAAAATGAACAAAAAACCGAACCAAGTGATTTTTCTTGTAATTCCTCTAGACTTTCTTTCCCAAATTACCAAACAGTCCACTGTTTTGTGCTTCCTCATTACCATATCATATTTGTGCACTTTTCTTTTCCAAAAAAATGATTAAAAAAAAAAGTACACAAACCTCCCAAACACTCAAACAGTGTGCATTTTCCTTACTCCCAAACACTGTTTTCATCTACCTCATTACCAAACAGCCCTGCACATCTGCAATGTCCCAAAAAAAGACCCAATCTAAGCATAAGGCTAAATTAAATTTTTAAAAAATCGGTTTTTTTCGGTTTAACCGAAACCGAATACAAACCGAACCTAAAACCGAAAATTAAAATTCCTTGAACCGAAAACCTAAACCGAAATCCCTCGGTTCGGTTATTTCGGTTCGGTTCGGCCAAAAAATTCGGTTCGAACCGATTTTGATCAGCCCTATATAATACCCGTTTCGAATTTAGAGTTATATTAAATTGCAAAAAACACCTTTTACTGATATCGGAAGAAAACTATTGATGCCATTTTTTCCTTCCAAATAACCGATAAAATGGTGTCGGTTTCTACAAAATTGTTCTCCTTCCACTTGAGTCGCTCGCTTTTCCTTCAAAATCACTTTGTAATTATCCATTAGCTTCTACACATTTAATTTGAGAGCAAAAATTGCATCAATTATATCATTTCAATTTCATTCTTACTTAATTATTTACTTTTCTTCTTCTTTTTATAATTTTTAAATTTTCATTAGCATATAATTTAAAAGAGGGGTAAAATTTTAATTTAATAACTCTAACCGAGATTTGGACGGAATAATTGCAAGGGTAGTTGATTGGTGATGAAAGTTATTCGAATGACGGTTGCTTGAAAATATTAATTAAAAGGGTGATTTATGACAAATGAGTATATTTAAGGACACTGATACGTTTACCACCCGGGTAAATTTACCCGGGGGCATAAACGTAAAAGCACGCGGGGACCTGAAAAAAAAAAAAGAAGCAATTAGCAGCTTTAAGTAGGTTAGTTAATTAGGCTCCAATTAGGTTAATAATGACGCTCCTCCCCCTCTCTCCCATTCAATGCGTACGCGGGCTCCCAATGGAGCTTCAACGTTCTTCTTCTCCAACGTTCCTCCAATTCAAAACAGAGAAAAGCAACTCGGAAAAAGTCCAAGCAACTCTCTTCTCCAACGTTCTTCGATTAAACTGCAACTCTGTTCCACCCAGATTCAAACTGCGAGATCGAAGAAAAAGGTCAGTTTTTTTTATAATTATGTCGTTGATCCATGCCCAGATTCAAAGTTCATATCGTGTAATGATATGTGTTTACTTTCCTAAGTTTTCCATTTGGCATGTAATATTGTTTTATATGTTTGTTTGGACATGTATGTGTGTATGATGTTTATACAGGTATATCATAGTATATATTATACATATATGTTGCACTATAGTTATACGTCTCGACTGAGTTGTATTGAGCCTTTATAGGCTTGATCCTCTAACGAGACTATACTATAGCGGAGTATAACATATATATGTATAAAACTATACTATATAGATATATTATGTATAAGGTATGACAAAGGAAGAAAGGACTTACCTGGTATTGGGCTTTAGCCCATTACTCGACCCATGGATCAGAAGCTCGGATGAGCTTGGTAGCCCAGCGACGCGGAGCCCGGACTAACCCTACCTCCATTGAGTTGAAGCGCTGCGTTTTGGTGTTGGCTCTTGACCTAGCTATAAAGCCTCGCTTCCTTCATTGTACGCCACACTTCAGCTGCTCTCTTCTCTCTCCTCACAAACGCTCTCTTGCGCCGATTAGGGTTTCTAGGGTTTGGAGCTTTCTCTCCTTCTCTTGCCTTCTGATCTTGAGCGCTCGGAGAAGGAAGGTCGCTGGTGGCTTCTCTGGAAGGTGGATCGAGCTCCGGCGTCCTCCTGGGTGGCCGCTCTCCTCGTCTTCTGAGATCTCGGGTTCTAGAGATCGATTTCTCTATCGATCTTCTGGTTTTATCCCATACAGGGGGATTTCTTCTTCTTCCTTGTACCTCTGATTCACATGCATGATAGATTAGGGTTGCTTGCTTTCATTGCTTGTATCATCCCTTGTACGAACTCTCTTATAGTGGATTCGGCCAACTCTTGAGGCCCCGTGGACGTAGGTCATTGACCGAACCACGTAAAATTGCTTGAGTGTTCTTCTGCTTGTGATTCTTCGTTAGATCTTACTTTATCGCTTTAGATCTATTACGCTTCCGCTATCCAAAACCGATTTCTAGACGAATCTAGGTTTTACATATCGCCTCCATTGTATGTCCTTGGATCGATTAAACTGCAATTCCCTATCTCCATGGATGGTTAATTAGCATTCTGGGTGGTTTAGGGTTAATTAGGGTTCTGGGTGTGGTTTAGGGTTCATATGAAATCGATTGTGGTTCTGCAGGGTGGTTTAGGGCAATTTCGGTTTATTTGCTTGATTCCAAATCTAGATTGTAAATTAAGATGATTAAGTTGTATATTTTTCGTTTATTTGCTTAATTCAAAATCGATTATCTAGGGTTTATGTGTGGTTTATGTTTTGTTTAGTTGCAAATTTTGCACCAGGAATAGGATATGGAGTTTTATGTGTTGTTTAGAACCATATAAATATCAATGCATGCTTTGGGTCATCAAAAAGAGAGAGCCACACCGCATAATCTTCTCGAATCGTCTCGAACTTGTGTCGTATGATCGTTGGAGTAGCCATTATCCTTTGTTCATCACGAAGTTGTTCGTGGATGACAGCCCAGTCTATGATGGTGGTGTTTCCGGCCAGAATTGCTTTTATTTACTGCGCATATCTCTAACAAAGCCTTGGTTTCTGCGGTTGTCCAAGTGCTCCAGGGGTATGTCTTTATCTTGAATGCCATCAGTGGTTGATTGAAGAAGATGGGGGTTGATTGAAGAAGATGAGGGAGATGTAGGAGGCTCCAATAGTTGGGGGTTGATTGAAGACTCTTGTGTAAATGGTTGTGCAGGGGTTAGTGTTGATTGAAGAAGTGATGCTAGGGAGATTCTGTTGTGAGCTGAATCTGCCATGTTTTACAGTAACTTTTATATCGATTTCTGTATACATTGCATTCATTTGGGCTAAGATAGTACAGAATCTATGTAGTTTATGTTTATTTGCCAAATTATGGAATCTACACCAGTTTCTGTTTAAATCGCAGAAATCGAGGCGTTTTACAGCAATTCTACAGAAGGTCGGAAAAGCTCGGAAAACCACTACAGAAGTCCAAGGTCAAAGCAGCGGAACAAGTCTACGAGCCAAGGCTACTCGACCTCGAGTAGGCCTACTCGACCTCGACAAGCCATGTCCGAGCAACCTTGTCGACAGAGCTTGATCGAGAGAGCCAGACCCCCCAGCTCCGGGACTCTACTCGATCTCGACGAAGCCCTGGTCGAGATCGACGAAGCCCAAAGTCATGCCCGGAGTCGACGAGGAAAGCTGCCCGAGAAGCCGAGGACTAAGCCGAGGACGACCAGGAGCACTCGCTGCCAGCGACTCGACTCGCTGCAGCGGACCGTTCGCTGCCGCGGAAGAGGCAACTCGCTGCCAGCGGATGAAGCAACTCGCGGGAGCGGAAAGGAAGAGGCACCACCCAACTCGACCTCGAGGAGCCTTTGTCGAGGTCGACAAGATCCTGACGCCAAATCCGGAGCCCATCGAGGAGGAGTCCTCGACGAGACCACCAGAGCCATCTTCGACGAACCCTACTCGATCTCGACAAACCTTGGTCGAGATCGACGAGCCTAGGGTCAAGATCCGGAGCCCATCGAGGAGAGCCGCTCGAGAAACCCTAAGTCGGCGAGCCAGTCTACTCGAAGTCGACTAGGTCTACTCGACATCGACGAGCGCCAGAAGCCATGTCCGAGTCCGTCGAGCACCAGTTAGCCGAGACAACGAATCAAGCCAAGTCGACCAGACTTCCAGAAGCCGCTCGACGCGGATTGATCAACTCTACTCGGATTGGGATTCCTTGGGCGCGAAGGCGGAAGATTCTATCCGAATACATCAAGTTCTATCCAAGGAGACATGATCTATCAACATCATGAAGACTTACCCTATTTAGTTTTATCTTTTCCTTTAAGATTTATTTCCTTAAAACAATTTATTTATCTTTAAGGCTTTTAGATATAATTTTAGATATAGATTTAGATAGAGATAGATATCTTCTTTCCTAGAATAGCTAGGGAATGAAGGCTATAAATAAAGCCCATGGGGCTCAGTTTTATTCATTCAATTCAGATCACAATTCCAATTCAAGAGACAATTAGTTAGTTCCACAGAGAAGTTTAGGAGTTCTAAGGTTTTTAGGGTTTTGGCTTTCTGCGAAAGTTGATTGCCAGGATTGTAAAGGCTTTGAATTTAGTTTTAATGCAAGTTATTTCTTTTCATTCAATGTCTTTTATTGCAATGAGGCGTGAGTAGTCCACCCACTTCTAGGGCTGGGGTGAGCCCGACGGTGGCCATGTGAGGCGATGCGATAAAGGTCAGATCTTTTTGTGCGATTCATCTTCTATCCCTATGAGCATGATTCTTTTGCGAGAGTTGAAGGTGAGCCTTGTTTGTGTTATTGAAGCGAAAGTGATCTTAATGCAACTTGGATTAATTGTGTGAAAAAGGGTTAGTAACAATTAGGGTTTATGTGAAGGCCTCTATATGCCTATTTGTTAATGACGAAAGTTATTTGATGGAAAGCATGATCTTTTATGCCTTTATGTGTTACTTTGCATGGTTATCGTTGTGGTGTTGAAACCCTGGCCTTGGAGGTCTTTTAGCATATTGAGTTTATTTCTGTCAAAATTCTGAATTCTGTCGAAAATCTGCAAAGTTGTGTTTTTCTGTTTCTTGTCGATCTAGACGAAGCTTTGTCGACCTCGAGGAGTGTCTTGTCGAGGTCGAGGAGGGGTTGTCTTAGTCGAGTTGTGATTCTTCTGTTTTTGTCGATTTTAAAGTGTCTGTCTTTACTGTTTCTTGTCGAGATCGAGTACCTCTTGTCGAGGTCGAGGAGAACTTTGCTTGTCGAGCTATTTGCTTTTGTTTTCTGTTTTCTGTTTTCGTTACTGTCTTGTCGAGATAGAGGACAGCTTACTCGAGATCGAGTAGCTTCTGTGTCCTCGTTTTATTTGTTGTTTCGCGTTGTCTTTTCTTGTTTTACTTGTTCTTTGCTTTTGTTTTTCAGTTACCCTTGCCGGGTTATTTGTTTCTTTCTTTCTGTTTCTGCGATTCTGTGTGTTTCTGCTTTTCTGCTGCTTCTGTGAGAATTTACAGCTACCTAAGAACTGCTGACGTGCTTCCTCGTGGATTCGATCCTGACTTTTCTCTTACTACAACGGGAGGAAGTCTTGTATTATTTGCTGAGAGAGGGAAGTCAATCTGAACTATATTTCATATTTATTTCAATACTCGATTTACTCCTGCAACAACAGATTCCACCCGTGATCACTGATGGCGTGAAGGGAGAGCTGTGTGTTCTGAAGACGTGAAGGGAGAGCTGCAGCAGCTGGCCGAGAATCCTACACGTACAGTCCACCCGTGATCACCTATCAGGCCTAGCTAATGAACGGGGTGAAATAACTAATAGCTATACAACTTATATACACAATACAATACACAATACAACTTAATTTTTTTTATCACATGATATGTACACATTAAATAGGTATACCACATATATACAATACAACTTCATTTTTTATCACATGATATATACACATTAAATAAGTATACCACATATATACAATACAAGTTATTTTTGGATCACATGATATATATATATACATTAAATAGGTATACCACATTACATACAAGTTAATTTTTGATATCAAACATATATCATATACATTAAACATATATCATATACAAGTTAATTTTTGATATCAAACATATATCATATACATTAAACATATATCACAACGTAAGATATATACCACATATATGTATAGGGTTCTTTGCAAATTTATACACACACACACATATTAGATCTTAATTAAAAACATACTTTAGTAATAAAAATTAATAACACGGGATACGATTTTATATATATATAAAAACATATTATATTGTTAGGGTATATACCCAATGGTTATATACATTGTAACCCAAGGGTTACAATGGGTAATAACTATATATACTATGTTAATGTAATCACATTTATAATATATTCTAGGAGTAGGGGTGATATTAAATAAGGTAGTTAGTCATTATAGAAAAGCAATTATCACTTAATCATGCTTCTACCTCATTAATTGTCTTTGTCCACTTCTACAATTACTTTTTTTTTTTTTTTATTTAAAAAATAAGGGGGGTATGTTTACCACCCGGGTGGTAAACGAAGATTTGTCCTATATTTAAAGGTATTTTTCTGCAATTTAGCCTAAATTTTACAAATCTATACTCCCTCTGTTCGGCAAAACTTGTCATTTTAACTCTCCACACAACTTTTAATAAAACTAATAATTACACTTCTTTTTTACTAATTTGCCCTCAATTATTACTCTACTTTTTACTTTATCAAAAACTACAACTCACAACACATCAATCAAATCAAGAGCATTTTAGTAAGGGAAAATTACACAAAACCACCCACTAAATAGCCTACATTTCATTTAACCACCCACTAAATACAAAATTACACAAAACCATCCACTAAATGCAATATGTTAACAACTCACCACCCAAGCAAAATCATCTGTTAAAAACTCATTGAAATTACTGGTTTACCCTTAGTTTTAAATCAAATTTTCTTATCATTGCCATTGAATAACCACCAAAGCAAATCTCTATAAACTATTTTCCCTACCCAATGTTATGACGGTGGTACGAGTGGTAACGTACCCACAATCAAATTCATAAGCACTCATAAAAGGGGAAAATCTCACCAATTAAAGTGGTGAGCTATCAAAATGATTTGTATAATTGTGTTATTGAGGGCTTCTCCCTCCTGATATCAAAATCAAAAGGGGGAAATCAAATTGACAACCACCCATCGACAAAATTGATTTTAGGGTTTTAATAAAGCTAGTCTTTTACCTCTCAATTGGGGCTTGGGGTTTATACTGGTTCTTCGAAAATTGCCAAAGATGGGTCACTAGCTAGGAATTTCATCTGGAATCCTGGAACTCCACCTGGGCTTGGGGTGTATACTGGATGTATGGGTCTCTCCCCCCTTCCATAGAAAGTGTGCACTAATTTATTTAGGGAACGATTTGGGTGTGTGAAATTAATGATTTTTTTTTATTATAAACAAGGCATTAAATAGATAAAATGCATACAATTATACGGACAGTTTGGTCATTTGTATTATTTTTAACAGAATCTCGAAAGAATATTCTAATGGGTGGTGAGTTGTTAACATACTGCATTTAGTGGGTGGTTTTGTGTAATTTTGTATTTAGTGGGTGGTTAAATGAAATGTAGGCTATTTAGTGGGTGGTTTTGTGTAATTTTTCCTTTTAGTAAAGTAGAAGCAAAAATATCTAAAATGACAAGTTTTTCGGAACAAAAACAAAACTCTAAAACGGCAAGTTTTGCCGAACGGAGGGAGTACTTTTTAAATCATGCTATGGTGCACAAATTTTCCCAATGCAGATTATATTTTAGTGAGAGTTTCAAGTAAAGCTAAAGAAAAGCTAATGAGACCTTTTGTAGCTATGGAAAAAGTGTTGCTCAAACGGAAAATAAAATATAAAACTAAAAGCTTCTCTCTCTCCCCTCCAACTTTCGGCGTCTCTGCGCTTGGTTTTTGCAAGGCATGCAGTCTGCAGTGAGTTTTGGGTAAATTCACAAAATTGCCCTTAAATTAGGACACTTTTTGTAAATCTATCTTAAGTTTAGAACTTTCACAAAACTACCCATATTGTTAATGTTTCAACTTTCAACATTTTATGTTGAAACATCTCTAAAAATTATGCATTACTACCTTATTTATCAAAGTGATAGTTTTGCACTTTTTATGTATATAAAAACGGGAGTGAGCCATTATTTTTGGGAACCTATAAGTTTTGGATTTTTTGTGAAATTTACCCACAAGTTTTGGAGTGGACCAACTCCTCAACTGTCAAGCATACGAGGTTGTTTGAACATTGAACGTGCTTTTGTGCACGTCACTTCTTAGCGACAAAGCAAACTTTGTGTTGGGGGACCTTGTTTGAATGATATAATTAGGTCCCTTAGAAATTGAGTATGTTCAACATAAATAAGTATTTGTATTAAAAGTTTAACCATTTAATATTTGATAGCTTGGATTTTGAACTTCCTGAGCTTGAATTGGTTTTATTTTTATTTTTTATTTTTACTTGGAAAGAGATTTAGAAGGAGATAGCTAGTTAGGTCTCTAATTAAGGATATCTTTTCGGATGAGATCCCTGAAAATGGGAATGTCGAGAGTGGAGACATCATCAGAAATGTGTAGGAGAAAAGCCACCCGGTCAATAACCGTGGTAAATTCTCAGAAAATGTGAGTTGTGACTACCTTGTAAGGATCGAAGGAGTAGGTGACAATAAGTAATGAGGAGCTCATCTCCTAAGGAGGGTTTCAGAAACTAGAAATGTTGTTGATGACTTAGAGACAACCAAGCTAAAGAAGAACCCAAGGGTAGTGGCTTACTGACGCCCAACTAGAGGGTTGTGGCTTCTACATCTACCTACCATCGATCAAAACGAAGCCACACTTAGAGCCTGTCGTGGCACCTCCCCAATGTGATTGCGGATGACAAAGCCTGTCGTGGCACCACCTGAGGATAGGGGAGAAGCATCAAAGTTCATTTTGAAACACTCAGCGGTTGGTTTTGTCCATTTTTCGATTTTCTGTCTTTCTTTGTTCTTGTTAGTTGGTCTAGCTATATTCTTTTGTTTCCTCGTCATCGCAGTAGTTTTTAATTCGTGGAGTTCCAATTCTTTATATAATTCTTAATCTGGTACAAACAACAATATTTTTGTATATCTATGCCATTTTGGTTTTCAATTAGTATTTTATTCCTATTAGTATTAGTATACTGTACACACAACCAGTGGCGGAGCCAGAAAATTTCCGGAGGGGGGCACCGTCAGAAATGTACGATAATGTTTTGGATTAAATTGACATGAAGAATTATATATAATACGATAATTAATGATGTTATTTTAAGATAAAATATCACCGACTTATGATAAAACGTTATTATTATTTTTTTACGCCTAAAAAAAATATATATATAAATGAAATATCCAAAAAAATCAACTAAATAAGTATAGAAAACGCAATATAATAAACATTAAGTTAATGTTATGGTTGTTAAATGAGCTAAGTAGTTAGAGCTTAATTGGCTCAAATTTTGCTCAATAAAAGCTCGTCTCAATCATTATTTACAAAATGAGTTTATTATGAGCACACTTTTATACTTGATTCAAAGTTCGACTCAGCTTGATTGAAACTCAAATAGCATGAATTTTATGAAATTTACAAATTTTCTTTTAAGTTACTATGTCATGAGCAAGTAAAGTTGCATAATATTTGGGGAAAAAAAACTCAGCTCAAACTCGGTCATTTACTAAATAAGTCGAGTATGAGCTCAATTTCAAATATAGGTTCTACTCGAGCTTGACTTGTTTCTAAATGAGCTAAATATAATCAAACATTAATACTAGACTTGTTTGACTCAAATAAAAACCCCAGTTAAGTATAATTTATTGTACTCATAACATATAATATATGTATAACCAGATATAAAAACTTTAAACTTGTGTAACTTTTTATCTAATTGTCGGAATGATTAGTATAACCTCTCATTTCGAAGCTCTCGAGATAAAGTATAGTATGTAAATGTTAATTTAAGTAAAATATAAAAACATTATAGCGTATTGAAATAAAATTAAAGTGATTAATATGTCATGAATCTTTAAATATTCATAACTTTTTACTCAGATGTCGGATTAAGGCGTATTATATATCAAAACGAAGCTACTGACGAGGAGAATACACCTAGGTAGTTCGTTGCGTGAGAGAGGGGGCACGTGCCCCCCAGTCCCCCCTCAGCTCCGCCCCTGCACACAACAATATTTTGGCTAGATCGACTTTTTATCTCTTATCTCCTTTCTTGTATATTTCATTCACGGTCTCTTTCACTATTTTAATGGTTGTGTTTGTGTTCAAGATTATAATCTCTAATCTTCTGTCCATTCAATTCCTTTTTTACCGGCTCCATTGGTTTGGTACATTTAGTGAAGAAATGTATTGCATCTTCCGTATAGCATGTTCATAGAACACCTTTACATCTTCCGTCAGCTAGCATGTTATTTTGACAAAATTGAATTTTCGACATTGCTTCATATAGTTAATTAATGCAGCAGCAGACTATATTGCGAAGAATAGGAGTGTATGTAACACGACGAACATCCCCTTGCATGGACATTTATATAACATCACCCTTCGGGATGATCAAGGGTGAACCTTGCTAAGGCAAGACATCCTACTGTTTGCCCACTGTAAAAAAAAAAGTTGTGTTTAAATTAAATGTGTTTGGATTTCACAATGTATTAATTATAATGCAATTATTTTATTTTAATTTATGTGATTATTCAGTTAAATTATTGTTTTAACTCGGTTTTTATGAGTTTTTTTATACAACCAACCACTCACATAAAATGAGGCAAAATAATTACATTATAATTAAAATACAATGGAATCTAAACACTCCCGCTATTAAATCTTAGGGTTAAGAATGATAGGTTTATTGGTTCCATTCTTAAATATTTTTTGAAGTTAAAAATGACATGATTATAATTTATCCAATTTTATAATGTATTTGGTACTCCCTTCATTAATTAAAACACCATCCGTTCCAAAATACATGGGTTTTTAGTTTTCGGCACGCTTTTTAAGGAGCGGAAAACTCTATGAAATATTTTTTTTTTAATTAATTTTTTTTATATAATTTGATACTTATTACTAATAAGTATCAAATTATATAAAAAATTTAATTAAAAAATAATATTTCATAGAATTTTTCGCTTCTTAAAAAACGTGTCAAAAAGGAAAAGCCCATGTATTTTGGAACGTAGTAGTATCATTTTAGGATGTCAATCTTGTTAAGAAAAGCTGTCATTTTAGGTATTTTGTCATCCACTTTATAAAATTGTCGATGTAATGATTAGATAGGTGTTAGTTGTGGTTTTCAAGAAAGTAAAAAGTACTCCATCCGATCCAAAATAAAAGTCGTTTGTCCTTTTATACATGCTTTTTAAAGAGGTAAAAACACAATAAAATATTATTTTTTTAATTATTTTTTTAAATACTTTCATACTTGTTACTTATAAGTATGAACTTATAAAGACAAATTCATTAAAAAATAATATTTTATAGAGTTTTTACCTCCTTAAAATGTGTATCGAAAAGTCAGGAGACTTTTATTTTGGAACAGAGAGACTAATAATTAGAGATATAATTGTATTTTTTGATTGTTTTCTTAAAAATGTTTAAAATTTTAAAATAACAAGTTTAATTAAGGGTGCCACTATATACACCGCAAATCGGGATTAAGGATTTGCACGCACGTCCTTAAGGACGTGCAAGTCCCCAGGCTTGCACGTCCACTATTTAAACATTGCACGTCCTTAACAACGTGCAAGCACGTCCTTGAGGACGTGCAATTCTTGCACGTTGTTAAGGACGTGCAAACCCTAGTTAGGGTTTTGCGTTTAGGGTTTTAGGGTTTAGGTTTTCCGACGGTTTTGTAACGTTAATTGATAAAATTGAAGTGTTTAGCTAGTGGATTTGAAGGATTTAGGGTCAAATTAAACAGAACACAAGAATTGTTAAGGTTTTCTAACATTCGGATAATATGCGAATAACGTTACAAGGAACGGAAAAAAGGTTTACATTCATAAGTTTAATAAAGTTGTGGAATACAATCTAGGAAAATAGTAAAGGACGGCCGACATCGGCACGCAAGGCTCTAAATCTCTCAATCTGAGCTTGAAACGGAGCATCCCATCCTTCGACGCTCGGATGATGATGTTCGACCCATTCTAGTGGAGGCGGCGGAAGAGGAGCGTTAGGACGCAACCAGATCTATGAGAACAAAAATTTAGAGTTAGAGTATTGACATATGTATGAAAATCATGAATAGGTAATAAAAAAGACGTTTGAAGTCGTACCGCGACAAAATGGTCTTGGTTTCCGATGCAGGCTACACCAAGAGTTGCTGATTGGGGAGGGTTGTTAGCAGATGCCGGCGAGATCATGGGGAGACATGTGAACGGATGATGCCAAGCTAGGACGACGAGAGGAATCTGATATACCGTCGCAAATACTAAACCCATGATGGGAAGCTCTATCCACCGTCTTCTATCACCATGTGTGGCTCCGACACATCTCTGGTAGTCGACGAACTACTGGAATGGGTACTCTCCCGTATAACAACCGGCGTACAGATCGGCGTGATCTTCCAAGTGATTGTATAGTAACGTTTTGAGTTCCGGGAAAGCAGTCTCGCCGATCGGTGATGTCAAAGCCGCCAAAGCACGGTAGCCACAATGACCATCTCCAACAGTGTCCCTCACCCTCTCAATATGACCTAACATGAAGGGATCAACATTGTTTCGACCCCAGTTGAACCCTCCGAACACATCATCACGTCCACGTCGAGCTGAGGTCGCTTGTGGACGAGGCCGAGCAGCATTTCGAGCAGCACGCGCTTCTTCTCTCTCAAACCTTTCCCTTACCTCCTCGTATGGCAACGGGTTGGTTCTGCAGGCATTTCTCGACCCCCGAGGCCTCCCCTTCCTTCGGACGCTTGCTGATGAGGGTGGGTGCAACTCATCCTCGCATACATCGTTGGAAGCCGTATATGAAGATGACAACTCATACGACATTGGGGTGTCGTCGAGGTCAGTCCATGTCAAATCCATCCAGAACGGGTGGATGTCCTCGGCGGGTATCGGAGTGCCGGAGTTGACGTGTGCCTGAATCTCATGGACACAAGGGATCCCGTAACAAACCCTCCAATGTCGGTCCGTGCATACCGGAGGAACCTTTTGGTTCACGACGTCCTGCCATATCTTGTACAGATAATCGAATCACTTTTTGGAGATTAAAGTCTTTACCTCATCGAAAAGGTTGACTTTATACGCCGCTTTTGGCCATTTGAAGCGGTCGATCTCCAAAGCAGTTTGCAGCTCATGCAGTTGACAATCGTTGACTCTATGGATTGCATCGATCACGATGCGGAAGTCACCAGTCGATGAGTGAAGTGCCTCCTTCAGAACCTTGTGTTGACCCTCAAGCTCGTGGAAAGCCCGTGGTTATGAACACCATGGGTTACCGTCATGCGCCACCGACCCGGCGGAGCTTCGTGTCCGTGTAGAGAGAATGGACAACCACTTATCTTCGACTGTGTGCTCCGGAGCTTCCTCCCGCGTGGTCGGTACTCCCCAAACCGCTCGCAAGCAAGGAGAACCCCGCCTGGACGATTCGACGCCCCCGTCCAAGACCGCTTGATTACTAAAATCATGCAGTGTCTCCGACCCAAGTCCTTGAAATGCGTAACCATTTCGTCACGGTCATTCCAAACCCTTGGGTCCGAGAACTCAGACGTAAAGTCTCGAAACTGTATTCATATAATTGAAAATATGAACAACACGGAACGAATACGAAATATGTTGACTCTACGAAACCTGTGCGTACCTGAGATACTTGGTGACGAGGATTGCTTTGCGGCTCGGCCATAAAGATTCTATATGTCCTCCTTCGCTTCAATTGTAAGAAGTCGGACTTTGTTTTGGAGTGCGGAATCAAGCTGTCCTCCATCGCTTCAAATAGGCACTGTTGCGTTAATTGTAAGGAAACTGCACGTCCCTAAGGACGTGCAGTGAGTCGCCCGGTGGTGGAACTTCAGCAGCGGCAGCTCCACCGTAGGATCTCTCCACACCTCGTATGCCCGGTGATGCCGGTAAGACAGTAGCAGATCTCCCGGCGGCAACAAAGGGTCGACCTGCGCAGCCGGTGCGGCAGCCTGCGCAGGGATGGGCTCGGGCTCTACCTGTGGGCCCCCCTGGCCCTGAGCCTGCCCCTCTTGACCGTCGTCAGCATCCTCAACGACGTCAGGGATCACATCATCTCCAGAGGCCAAGGAGATCGTCGCTGGTGTGGCAGAGGTCGAAGGCTGAGGCTCGTGTGTGCCAGATGTAGAAGCCTCTGGCACAGCTGAAGTAGAAGCCTCCGGGATGGTGGGTGGAACACGAGTAGGACGTCTACCCATGTCAGCCTGTCGCCCAGTGACGTAGTCGGTGATGCAGCTACTCAAAACCTCAGGGGGCTCTAAAGAAGGCTGCAACCCCATCATCGCATCGCCAGAAGGATCCCAACCTGGCATACCCGACCAGAAGGTGTCGTTCTCGTCGGCCGGAGGGGTCCCCATCGACTGCTGCAACCGCTCTGCAGACGCGAGCAGATCGTCGACTGTGAATGTCGAACTGTCGGGTACCGTGCTCCCTGGAATCTGGCTGACCGCTGCCCGGTCGGCGAACGTAACAGGCCGGAGGGTACCGTCCCCCCTCATGAGCCTCCCTGCCTGTTATTATGAAATGTATTTTATTATAATTTATTATATTATAATTTACTCCCTCCGTTCTTTAATAAGTGACTTTTTACTATTTAGGCACGTTTTTTAAGGTGATAAAAACTATATAAAATATTTAATTTTTTAACATTTTTTTTAAATAATCTCATACTTATTAGTAATAAATATAATATTATTAAAAAAAATTGAATAAAAAATTAATATTTTATGTAATTTTTACCTTTCTAAAATAACGTGCAGACTTGAAAAAGTCAAACATTAAAGAACGGAGGGAGTAATATATTGTAATGATTTTATTTTCTTTCCATTTATATTTATTTCTATGTATTTTATTATATTTTAATGTTTTTATTTTCTTTAATTATAAATTTATTTCTATGAATTTTATTATACATTATTTTGTTATATTTTAATTTTTTTATTTTCTTTAAATATAAATTTATTTCTATGAATTTTATTATATTTTATTTTATTATATTTTAATTTTTTTATTTTCTTCAAATTTAAATTTATTTATATGTATTTTATTACATTTTAATTTTTTTATTTTCTTTAAATTTAAATTTATTTCTATGTATTTTATTATATTTTTATGTATTTTGAAGTATTTTAATGTTTTTTATTATCTTTCAATATAAATTTATTTATATTTATTCGAATCTATTTTAATATATTCAAGTATATTTTAATGTTAATTAAATACTTTTGAAGTATTATAATATATTTTAATGTTTTTTATTGTAATTTGTTTCTATGTATTATATTCTATCAAATTACAATTATATTCTCTTCTATCAAACTATATACTATAAAAAAACATTATAATATATAAATAAATCAAAAAATCTATTTTCAATTATATTCTATTAAACAATATATATTATCAATTATATATTCCATCAATTTTTATTATAAAACTATATTATCTATCAAATTATATTTTCAAACTCTAAAAATAAATTAAACAAAAAGTAATTCAAATAACATACCGGTGGAGTCGGGATCGGGGAGACCTCAATGGACCGTCGCTTCCGCGGCGGTTCCGCCTCCTCATCGGCCACTGCTCGGCCTCCGTCGCCGGTGCCAGACGCCGCCCCACCACCACCACCCTCCTCCTCGGCCACTGTTGGGGCTCCATCGCCGGCGCCAGCCGCCGCCCCACCACCACCAACCTCTTCCGCCACCGCCGCAGACGCCAACACCTCCAGCCCCTCCGCCACCGGCTCCACCGCCACCGCCACCGCCTCCCTCGCTGTCGCCTCTGCCTCCAAAGCCGCCACCGCCGCCTCGAGCTCTCTCTCTGTCTCCATCTCTCTCTCTTGGGGTCTCTCTCTCTCTCTCGGTCTCAGAGGAGGAAGAAGGAAGGAAGACGAAGAAGAAGGAAGAAGGAAGAAGGAAGGAAGAAGGAAGAAGGAAGAAGGAGGACGACGGAAGGAAGACGAAGGAAGAAGAAAGGAAGGAAGACGAAGAGGCACGTCCTCTTCGCCTTTAGAAGCCGAGCTTGCACGTCCTTAAGGACGTGCAACACGTTCCTAAGCACGTGCAAAATTGCACGTCCATAAGGACGTGCAAGCACGTCCCGCTTTTTTTGGCTCTCCCTCCACTTGCACGTCCTTAGCCGAAACGTTAATTAAAGGAGGGAGTAATAGACATTTGTTTATCTTATCAATAAACTTTATAAAAAGGGATATAAAGTAAAAATTTTAAAATTACAATTTGGGACACCAGGAATACAATATTTGTAATCAAGTCCTTCTGCCACGTCACCTATCCTCCCAAACCTCTTGCTACACAATCCACCGTCCAATACAAAGTTGATCCACTATTCACATCCGTCCGATCTCTCACCAGTTTAACAACTACTACCATCAAACACTATAAATACCCGAAAAAAATAAAAATAAAAAAATAAAAAAATAAAAAAAATTCCCCTTTTTTTCTCTTTTTAAAAATGTCAGTGCCTATCTTCCTCTCCTTCCTAACCCTCTGCCATGATTCCGCTGTCCTCTTCCTCCTCAGTCCCCTCCTCTGTACTTCCTTCAATCCTCCGCTAAACAATCATTCGCTATCTCTCTCCGGTGGTGGGCTCTCTAGCTTTCTCTCTCCTTTTCGCATAACTCTCTATCCACTCTTTCAATGGCCGCTAACAACCTCAACATGCCCTCTTGTCTCCCACCTTACCCCGAGGTAAGCCAATCGGACTCAAATCCAGCTCGAATCATGTCAACATTAGGTTCAATTTCACGTTTCTCGGCCCAATTTGGGACGGATCTGGTTTTTCGTCAGCTAGGGTTTCCAAGATCCCTTTTTTATGAGTGATTTTGTTGTTTCGGTTTTTTTTACAGATGATTTACGCGGCCCTTGACGCGCTGAACGAGAAGATGGGGTCAAACAAAACGTCGATATCGACCTACATAGAATCCAGGTACGGGAATCTCCCGGCGGGGCACTCGACGCTGCTCCGGCACCACCTCCACCGGATGAAGGATACCGGCGAGCTCATCTTCTGGAAGAACAACTACATGAAGCCCGACCCGAATTTCGTCCGGCGCGGGCGGGGAAGGCCTCCGAAGCCCAAGGATGGGCAGGCGCCGGCGGAGGCGCCGCGTTACTCCCCTCCGCCGCAGTCGTCGGTGTTGGGGGCAACGGCCTTAGCAGTTCCGTTCAAGAAGAAGGAGACACGTGGCAGGCCGAGGAAGTACCCTAAGGCAGAGGATCTGGTGGGTGAGGGGATGAACATTGGTGATGGGCCGGGCCTCGCTCTTGGTAGTGGGCCCGGGCCCAAGAAGAGGGGTAGGCCTCCAAAGGCAAAGCCAGAAGAAGCATATGATTTTTAGAGTTTCCTATTCCCTCCCTATTCCTATGGATGATTGGATTTCCACTTTTTTTTTTTTCTTTTTTTTTTTAAATTTATTGGTATTTGGATGTCTTTAACTGGTGTTAGTGTATGGTGTGTAGTTCTGAGTTAATGGTGGGTTGTAAATTTGTTGAAGAGTCTTGAGTTTTTTTTTTGGTTGGTTTATCAGTTTATGGGTTGGTTTCAAGAGGAGTTATTGTGTGTGTTATTGTTGTGAATTTGTGATTAATGGCTGATGTTTGGTCATCTTCGTTTCCTAGTTCTTGGTGATCTTCGCCTTTAGTTTGTAATTGAAACCCACCAAATAAACCATCAAACAAGATGGTTAATTTTGGAGGTATCTTAGGGCTCGTTTGATTGAATGCGGGAAGAACAATTTTCGAGATCTTACTTCTCATGAGCTGAATTTTCGTTAAATGTACTTTTCATAAATTGAAAAAAGTTGTTTGATTAAATTTTGGTTTTTAAAAATATAAATAGAAAAATAAATAAAATTACATTAAAAAGAGTAGAAGTAGAACTTACTTAGTCTCCTTATGTAAATGAACTCCCTACACTTTGAAGAAATTGAAATTTCTAGAAAGTCGAATTCTTGTGTTTTTCTATCAATAAAACATAAGAATATATCATAATTCATGGGTTTTTAACCGACTAACCAAACGAGTTCTTAATAGGTTTGTTAGATGAATTGAGTAATTTGAGTTCGGGTTAGATTAAGAAAAAGATCAGTTTGATTTTGTTAATTTATTAAAGAGAAAATTTGGTAGAATATCTGTATCCAAAACTCATTTTAGCAACTGGACATCATTTTTAGCTCTTTAAGTAATTGTACATTTTTTTAGCTCCTTTAAGCAATTGTTCATATATATGTAATATTCACACTACCCAGGTTTTAATTTAACTACTTTCTCTTCTTAGATCTCCCGTCTAAACCCTCTCCCCCATTTGCCATTAACAGCCTTCGAAGAGCACCATTATCTACGTGGCTTGACTATCCACCTTCTATCATTGTGGAGCAAGGATGAATAGTTTTTACTGAGACGGGAGATGGATCGAACTGTCGCTGCCATGAACCCTGTTGAGGGATTGCTACCAACATCTAATGGCTTTCTTCAGGAAGTGCTGCCACCATGAACTTCGTCAAGAGACCATGTTTTTTAGTAATTTTGTCTTCAGCATATAGAATTCAAAGATTGAGAGCAAAGGTTGTGCAATTGTTGATACCAATTGCAAATACAATTTGAAGATAGAGTGATGCTGCCATCGAATTATATCAAAATTCGTCAAATAGGCAATCCCACTGTAGAATATATTCCTTTAAGCTTGTATTTTTTGTATAATCGATGTATAATACATAGGCTATGGTTGTAAACGTGGAATTGGGCTAGGTCTTAGCTGAGTTTTGGGTGTTAGCTCTTTGAGCTGCAAAAACCGAGGTTTGGGCCGCCCAAAGCCCCAAACCTGATGAGTCCAACACATTTGCAGCCCAGCTCCTTGAGTGAGAAAGCTGCTCGGACTCCTGGGAAACCCTAAGTTGAAATGTTGTGTTGCGTCTCGACTAGGGTTGTGCTACGAGCTCGCCTACACACACGCGCGCATACACACACGGATATATATATACACTTCCCTTCACCTGCTTGCTTGTATTTTGTTGCAGCGCCGCCTTTGTTTGGTAAGTCAGAGAGAGAGAGAGATATGTGCCTATATTTGACCATGTTTTATGCCTATTTTCAATCCAAATTATGACTATTGTAAGATATGGAGTCTACACAAAGTTTGGTGTGATTTTCAGGGATTTATACCTGATTTGGAGAAACATGGATACACTTTAGAGATTAATGAAAAACCATGAAGATATTGGAGAAGTTAAGAAAGAGCGCATGATGGTGTAGCTGGAGAAAAGTCAACTTTTCACCATTCATAATTTTGAATCAAGTTCTGATGCCTTCATAAGAGTTGTAGTTCTCGAAAATAGCTTTCCAACACATATTCATATGCGTCAATCGGACAAACGAAGACTCGAAAAAGTGCGTTTCAAGACGGAGCTAAATGCTGAAGAAAGCTGTCAAGAGTGCTCGATGTCGACCACTGCACTCGACGTCGAACCGAAATCCAGAGACAGACGAGACCACGAGGAGAAGTCCAAATCTTTGAAGGATTGCTTAGCCAAAATTTTATTTTATCTCTTCCTCATTAAGATAAACACATTCTTTATGGGTAATTCTCTATTTACCTTAGGGATTTTTATTATAATAAGATAGATTTTAGATAAACCAATTTTATTAATTAGGATTACAATTACTTTCCTTGACTAGTAAAGATTAGTCTACTATAAATAAAGCATTTAGAGGTAGGGTTGTAGGGATCCAAGAAAACAAGCAATTGTGTACCTAGTAGTTAGAGAAAGAGAGTTGGCCGAGAGTGGAGAGAGAGAAGAGACGGTTTTGTTCGATTGTACTATTTTGTTTAGTTCAATTCAAGTTTTTTTGTTATGTCTATGATGATATTCTCCATGATGAAGAGTGAGTAGCCGTCCTACTTCTAGGGTCGGAGCGAGCCCGATAATAGTCATGTAAGTATGCTTGAATTTATGATCATTTTTTGAGCTTATCATCTTCTATCTCATGTTTAATCCGCTGCAAAAGTAGAGGACGATTCCTTATTTATGATTGAGGCGTTTACCATATAGGCCAAAATTTTGGACTATATTAGGAATTTGTCTCCCAACTTCTCCATATTAGGGAATTGTCCACCAATTTTTTTTTGGTGAAACCGAAAACAACCGAAAACCTTGCAACATCCTCTCCTTCATCCTACCTGCTGTAAACGATCGTTTTTTGCCTATCAATCGATCTATCTACGATAAACGATCGATCTGTTGCTCAATCGATCAATTTGTTGCTGAATCGCTTCAACTACATACGCATATCAACGAAGTAAGCATTATCGATCGTTTTTGCTGTAATTTTGGACTATTGTTCAGCAATGTTCTTCGAACTTATGATTATAATGTTGATTCACTACAGATCTGTTGTAATCGTTGATTTAACGTTCTTCTAAAATTTTGATTTTGCAATTCACTACCAGATCTGCTGAAGCACATATTTTCGATTTGATGCTATAAGTATAATTTATGATTGCTTCTGAAATTACGGTTGATAATATAATTCAATACTTTCTATCAATTGATTATGTGAAGGCGCAAAGTTTCTACCAATTGATTTTGATTTTGATTTTGCACTACCAAATCTGATGAAACACACAGATTTCCGATTTGGTGCTATAACTCTATAAGTATCGTGAAACACACATATTTTCTACCAATCGTTAATGATTTCTCCTGAAATTACGATTGATACTATAGTTCAATACTTTCTATCAATTCTAATTTGCCGCTATGAAATTTATGATTGAAACTATCGTTTTTGATTGCTACTGAAAGTGTTTCTGCAGGTCCGTGTTTCAATTTTCTATATAACATTAGCATGCTCAATGATTGCTGAAAGTATCGAATATTTATCTCGTGTGGATTGCAGTTATCTTTTTTTTAATTGTTTCAGCAGCTCTGCTTTTTTATTGTGCTGTTCATTTTTGCTGAAATGCATTCAAATTATATTTCAAGTGCTTTAATACTCTCCAACATTGGATTGCAGGGATAGAAATGTCATCGAACATTGTAAAAGTTGTGTATGGGGGAAAGTGGAGAATTGTTGAAACAGGATTACTTCAAAAGCTTTTGTGCTAAAGGATTCAATCACTTTATCAACCTTGAGGGACAAGGTTTACAGCAGATTCAATGTTGATGAATCTTTTGAATTGGAATTCAACCATTTTCACCCCTTCAAGACATTGAAAGCACCGCTTAAGGTAGATTTTGACGCTGATTTGAGAGAATTCTTGTTGTTGAGTAAACTGGATGGAGTAAATTTTGCTGTTGAGTTGTGTGTCAGCAACACCTTGCTATTGGATATTGTTGTCCATGGTTTTCAAATTCGCGAAGATGCTTCTGTCATAAACATACTTACTGCTGAGCTTGCTGAAACTGATGACAGATATAGCAGAAACATGGATATAACAGAAGATATCTCTATTTTTTATGAGATTCAGGATGTGCCACAAGACGATAGGGATGCTGAAAGATTTTCATATTCCTCTAATGCTGAAAACAATGAATCATTTTCAGATAACTCCAATGATGGGTATTGGAATGAACGCTATGCCATGATGAAAAGAAAAGGAAACACAGTTGATGAAATGGGTGCTGGAAGCTCTATCACGGACAATATTGTCAACCGTGTCACTCAATGCACAAGGATTATGTATGTTGGGAAAACATTCGAATCTAGACATGCAGTAAAGGATGCTCTATACATTATGTCTATGACGGACATATTTGGATTTGAGGTTAAAAAATTAACACCAAAATATTATAGAGCAATATGAATAGACAGAAATTGTGATTTGAAATTGCATACAAAGAGAATTTCAGCTATTTGTCATGAGGTGATATTGTACAGAGATATACACACATCCACATGAGATACAAGAACAAGACACTGCAGACAAGCACCATCCAATGTTATTGCCAACCCTAAACAATCAAGATGTATACTGTTTCAGCAGTTAATTTCAACATATTTGTTTTTTTGATCATATTAATTTCAGCGTTCATTTCCACTATATTTTTTGTTAGTTTAAGCAAACAGTTTAAGAAATCATTTTAAGCAATCAGTGTTAGATCATTCATAGTTTTATCAATCGGTTTCAGCATATTGATAGTTTTTTACAATGGATACAACCCAAAATAAATTATTGATAAGATGAGAACGGACCACAAGATCTCAATTACTTATTGGAAGGCAGCACGAATATCACAAGTGAGGGAAAAAGAGTCACCGGAATCAAATTTTGCTGCCTTGCCGTCATATTGTCACATGCTTATGGAGAAAAATCCAGGGATAATAGCTCTCATTAAAACAGACAGTGCTGAAAGGTTCAAATACATGTTCATGTCTTATGGACAATGCATTAGAGCATTCCACATCTTAAAAAAGGTATGCATATATGCATAATCATTTATAATTTAACAAAGTTACGATCATTTCAGCATTTATCTTTTTATTGTAGGTTGTTGTTGTAGATGGCACATTCTTAACAGGAGAATATAAGGGTACATTGCTTGGAGCAGTTACACAAGATGCAAATATGAAATTATACCCGCTGGCTATTGGGATTGTTGACACATAAAATAATGCATCTTGGGGATGGTTTTTTCAACAACTCAGTAAAGTTATACCACCTACAGATGATTTGGTATTTGTTTCTGATAGGCATTCCAGGATTGCTAAAGCTATCACCAAGATATACCCTAATGCTACCCATTGCGTATGTATGTGGCACTTGAAGCAAAACATACAGGCAACTTTCAAGAAAAGACATCTTTCTGACATGTTCCAACAGGCTGCTGAAACCTACACTGTTAGTGATTTTGCCCACCAATTTGACCGTATAAAAGAAGAATGCCCAAGACTTGCAACCTATTTGATATCTGCGAGGCTGGAGAGGTGGGCAAGAGCACATGCAAAGGGTGATCGGTATAACATGATGACATCAAACAACGCCGAAAGCATGAACTCTGTTTTGAGTGGTAAAAAAATCTCCCCATTGTTGCACTGTTAGAATTTGTTAGAGATAAGTTAACAGAGTGGTCTCAAGAGAAAAGACAGTCTGTAGCACTGAATACACAAAAAGTCGCCCCTGCAATAATGAAAATGATTCAAGAATTGCAAAAGGATGTTGGTGCATACACTGTAAAACACTTGAATGAGTCTGTTTTTGAAGTTACCGAGGAAGGTACGCGGACTGTTGTTGATCTTTCAACAAAAAAAATGCACCTGTAAGGTGTTTGACATTAAAAAAATCCCATGCGTACATGCTCTGTTAGCAGTAGTGACTAAAAAGCTTGATGTGTCACATTTTGTTGCAAGTTTCTACACAAATGAAGCTTGGAGTTTGGCACATGCTGAAACCATATATCCAGTCCTTCCTGATGATGAAATAAACCTTTCTGAATATATTAAACAGATTAAATGTTACCCCCCTACTGTAAGGAAAAGATGTGGTCGACCTGCTTGGAAAAGAAAAATCTCCAAAGGAGAGTTTGTGAGAAGATCAAAATACAGTAACGAATGGCTTCAAAGGGAGCATGGGAATAATTCAAAAGCTCACCGCCAGCTCGCTACTGAAAAAATATGATGATTTTAATTTTTAGTTCAGTTTTACACCGTTTCAGCAATCGGATATGATTTTAATGTGATGCTTTGTATTTTTTTTAATCAGTTGTACTTTGTGTCATTGATATACTATATGATATTATTTTTAGTTTTTATGGTTACCAGTTATTGCTATTCTGAAACTTTAATCTAGACAATCCTCTTTGTTTCGGTATGAAAAATGTGCTGAAAACAACTTGCTGAAGACAAAATGATAAGAAACGCAATAAGTCCCCTATTTAGAGATTATATTTATGTGTTTCTCTAAATTATGGCACCTTAACATTGTATATTGGTGTCAACTTGAACAAAATGCTAAAAACATAACTTGCTGAAACAAAATGTTGAAACAGGAATACCGAACAATTTACATTAGACCATTAACTAAATGTCAATTTCAAAAGCTCACCATCAGCTAGATACAGACAAATAATGATGATTTTGATTTTTAGTTCACTTATAAACTGTTTCAGCAAACAGATATGGTTTTAATGTGATGCTTTGTTTTTTTTAACAAGTTATACTTTGTGTCATTGCTATACTATATCATCTTATTTTTAGTTTTTTATGGTTACCAGTTATTTCTATTCTGAAACTTTATTCTATACAATCCTCTCTGTTTCAGCATGAAATATTTGTTGAAACAAACTTGCTAAACACAAAATGTTCAAACAGGAATACTGACACAATTTACATTAAACCATTAGCTAAATGTCAATTTCCCTAGCTTAAAAAAATGCCATTGAAATGCATTCAAATGCTACAAAAAACATCAGTTGTCCATAATATTCCCTAGAAATACATCTAGACTACAAATACATCAGAATGTCTTGAAATCCCTAAATCTGATAGATGGTGTTACACACAAGATGCTATTATCTAGAATTTAAAGCTCCATCTCTCTTGAATCAAGTCTGAGACCATAAGTTCTCGGTATCTAAAGACTCTTTCATTGGTAAACTTCTTCACATCTCCCACAAACACCAGTGCTTCAATTGCTTTGAGTACAAAGACCCCACAAGACGTACTACAAAAAATGAAACAAAACATAGTAATATCAAACACAACAAGAAAATGCTTATAAATGACCTTGAAAACATTATAAAAGTAGGTTTCCATACCCAGTTGTATCATGCACTAGATCAGGGACCTTGTCAATGTGGAATGTAGACGGTTGAAAATTTGGGATCACACCAGCCTTATCCAAATGTATTGGCAACCACTCAGCAATTGGGCGCATATGTTCAACAAGCTTTTTCAGTAGACACAGTGTAGTGGTTGAAATCATAGGCATTTATAACCATTTCAACAAGATCTATCTCCAAGGCAACTCAGTGCTCATTGTTTATGTTAAATGGGGTGTAAACCTTTTTTGCAGACTCCCAATTCTTGGGATAATCACTAGGATATAAGCCCAGGAAGTAGCTAGCAGTGAATTGTTCAACAGGGCTTGTTTCTTCATATGATGATGAGCATTCTGGGAGATACTTTTGTTAAAAAATAGAATCCAACACGATATTGCCTTCAAAGGTTCTAGGATCCTTACTGATTCTCTTCCTCATGTGAACCAATCCAGCTTCAAGGTGCTGAAACAGTAAACAGTGTAAGGTATTTTTTTAAAGCAGATCATAATAACAGAAATATATACATGGTTACATTACTGGAAAAGGTGCTGAAAAGAAAAATAGTTTCAGCATACTTACATCTATATCAAGCCAACCATCCTTCCTAACAATGTTTCTGAAAAATGACTTCTCTTTTCTAACTCCCATTAAAAGTACTGAAAAATCCCTGCACATATTATTACAAGAATAAAAATTCAGGTCAGCATATATAGATATTACTAAAGCACTCGAAAAACACATGAAAAATTAAGATGGACATACCTTGAGCCTTTAATACAACTATATATGAAGTCATGATTAACCTTGCCGAGCATTGATTTTTTTTCCAGCATGCTTCAGGATCCTTACCTTTTCAGCAACAAACGGGCTCAAAAGAAAACTACTTGCTTTTGGAAGACGCTTTGAACGCCTGGAATCTTCAATTTCTTGTACACATTTAGGATCTTTTGAAATTGTATCACACTGAGTATGTGTCTCCTTCAACAAGTTGTCATCATCCCCTTCCCCATCACTTACATGTATTGTTTTTCCAGGAGATGGGGTCATTAAACCACCAGCAACATCTTTACTTGCAACATCTTTTGTTGCATCAGCACCACCTTCTTCACTTTCCAGACATGCAGGTTCATCACCATCGTTGACTACTTGGCCATGAGTTGATGCGACTTTAGCATCTACCATTTTAGCATCTTTTGTTCCAGCAACTTTGGTTTCATCAACTTTGGTTTCACCAACTTTGGGTTCAATAACACCCACCCCCCAGAAATGCCAGTATCTAAGCACTGCTCCCCACCTTTCAAATCCACATAAGAGTCACGCCCTAAGTCAACACAAAATACCTGCCCTGAAGATGAATCCAATGGCCTCTTCCCTTCAACCAATGTAATAGGTATAACCTCATCTGCAGATGCTGAAACATCTGTACTAATTGGTTGACCTAGAATCTCAGTAGGTGCCTCTTCCCGAATATCCACCACACCCCCTACTGGTATATCTTTCTCAATTTCAACCAACACATCATTCAAAATCTTTGAAATCACTGGGTCACGAGGTACAACATTGGATGACCGAGTCTTAAATTGCATTGACTCTTGCATTGTAAACCTATTTTTCTAAAGAATGTACCTTCTTCACAAGATCATCAACAACAGCCACCAATTTTAAACATCTTGACAAGCGTTCCTCAAACATGTCCACCCTCGCAGCCAAATCAGAAACTCTTTGAGGCAACTCTTCAAGCTTATCTAACCTCATCTGTATTTCTTTCAACCAGGTAGGATGTTCCCCTTGTTTGCTAAAATCATCTGTCTGAGCCCCCACCGCGTTCTTTCCCGCTCCTTTCATGTGATCATCTTTGACAGATCCCATAACAACTTTTTCAATGCCTTCATTGTTTAAGTGCTCATCAGTTTCAACATTCATCGCATCCTCCCCTCCTTGAGCCGCATCCCTCCCCTCCCGAACCCTCTGCTACTCTATCATTAGCATCATCATTCCCTTTCGTCAACTAAAAAAGAATCCTTTGCAGGTGCAACTTCAACGGACGATCTCAATCCAGTTTTAGCAACTCGATGAAAAGATGAACATGCAACTTCAATTGGCATAAACAGATCACTAGAATCTTCGAAAGCAGAATTACCTCTCATGCGAAATATAAATCTAAGTTTCGTAATTGCATCTTCAATGGCTGGTGATTTCTTTGCAGCTTAAATTTTCTTACCCCTTGTCTTTTTTTTAGTAGAACCAATTTCACAAGATGGTTTAGAAATGACATCAGCTTGTTGAGCTGAAACTAAACCAGTAGACCGACCCCTCCTCACTTGGGTAGGTTTGCTTGTTTCAATTTTCTGTTTCTTCACCGATGACAGGACTTTACTCGCAGACTTTCGCTTCTTGGAACCTGCAGCACCTCCAATTTCATTGCCACATGACCCTTCATTGTCTTCTTGTTGTTCCTCCCCTTGGGTTTCAATAGAAGGCATATCCAATGATAAATCACCTTTTACAAGGCAATTGAACCTCACCCTATATGCCTTTTTCCTCATTCTCCAACAATCATACAACTTATCACTCTCAGGTTGTGAAAATACAGGTTCAGCTATGTGATCAAGAATGTGGTGAGCAACTTCATCTTTAAAGACCATCCCTGGGGACCTTGCAAACTCGCCAAAATTTGGGAACATGAGCGCCTACGCAACCAACAAAATTAACACACAATAAAACAATTGAAATTATAAAAATGAACATAATAAAAAAGAAGAAGATTGTAGTAAGATAGAGCTAAGACAAAAATAATACCAGGTCACAATTAAACAACTCTTGCGCTTCAATATAAGTATGTCGTAACGGACACTCCCAGCGAAGAGAGTAGGGATCGTCCGCACGCATCTTGAAATCGCAAAGAAACTTATCAGAAAGCACATGGAAAGCCTCTAGTATCCAAGCCTATAAATATAACCAACCAACAATTTATATCATACAAAAAAAAAAAAACATTGCTGAAGCACAAATGTTGAAACAAACCGATGCTGAAACATATATGCATGAAATTAATTACCTAAAAAGCATAAATATATCCAAACAATTCATATGATGGTCTCGGATCTCATCGATCACAAAGGAGAACCTTCATTAAAGACTTCACCACCAAAGAATAAGACAATCTCCCCCATGGATATAGTTCACATTTCGTTGGATTGCATACAAGAGCAACATGATTTTTCTTAACCCTTTTTGAACGCCTGAACATTAACATTTACTCGATAATCAACAACTTTGCCATCTGCAGCTTCCTTGGAGACGATTTTCTACATGTTTTAAATGCCTCCAACAACTCATCGTATGTACACTTTGACTGATTCTTTCCAAGAAAGTAAGACCACGAAAATTTCCCGGATGGTTTCACTGAAGTATCTATAACAGGAAGCCCTGTAATTATATGAAACTCTGCCAACGAGAACCGAGCAACAAGACCATCAACCTTAAACCACAATTCATGCAGCTTATCACTTTTAATCATACGAAGCATCATTTGATGAATCAACTGAAAATTAAGTTTCATCTTATTCCTTTGAACAAAAACCCATCCAAAACAACTTCTCCTCAACACCTCAAAATCAGTTTCAGATAGATGTTTATCTATAACATCACAGACATCTGTAGCACAATAAACATTGGATTTTGCACAAAATCTAGCCTTTACAGGAACGCGGTACTTCAATCTCTGTTAAAAAGACACATTCATAAGCATGAATAAACATAAAAACACACACTTAGGGTAATAAAGTATGAAAAAAAATTATACTCACATCAAATTGACATTTATATTCTTGAAGATCACTTGTAGAGGAATTATCATCTAAAAAACACACACAAAATATACACGACAACAGTGTCAGCATGAATAACAAAATCTGCTGAAATATGTATTTTATAGATTATGCTACAATATGTATTATTGATAAAAAATCAAAGAAACATTACCAGATCCATGTATACATTTGAGAGAAAAACACAAGAAAACCCTGGAAAAACATGAACCAAAAACCCTAGAACAAAAATAACACACCTCTGCTTGAAGAACCGGTGGAACTGCTACCTTTAGCTGAAGGAACCTTCTCCGAAAAACTTTTGTTCACTGCAAATCAGGCACATTAGATATCAAACACAATAATAAGGGGGGGGGGGGGGGGAAACGAAAAACAGGGATAAGACCATCCGCAACCATGGGGTAACCTCTTTCCCCCCTTTTTTCCCATCTTCCTATCACAACTTTACAACTCATTTATTTATTTTTTTAAATTAATTTTTACTTTTTCTACCTCTTTCTAAAAGTTTACCTCTACAATCATGGAAAACCCCTTTTACCTCTTTCCAAATTTATTTTCACTTTTTCTTTTCCTTTATATCTTTCCCTTTATTATATATGTATGTATCATCATATATTATTGTGAATTATTTTTATTTATAATTTTATAAATAAATAAAATTAGCAAGTAGTTAATGTAAATATATTTTATTACATCTAGATTAAAATAAAAAAAGTTAAAAACATTATAAAATACGTAAATACTAATAAAACTACCTATAAATTCGGATCATAGCCTTGGAATTGGTTCCACAAGTGCTCAACCAAATCATTCTTCAAATTCATATGACTTTGTCTATCCCGAATCTCATCTCTCATAGCCATATAATTGCCCAGATTTCTATCTTCATATCTCCCGGTGGTAACGTTGAATCTCATCTCTCATAGCCATACAACAACTTCTTCGTTCTCTTGTACTTGATGGACTTGCCTTGCATCTTCAGTTGCACTTCGAGTGGCACTCCCTTGAACACCCGGAGAATGCTCAAAATGTTGTTGGTTTGGAAAAAAAAAAAGAGGATTGTACACATTGGTAGGATTATGTGGGGTATAATTTGGATATTCGGGTGTTGAAGAATTGTTAAACATTTGCAACATCACTTGAAATTGAGGATTTTTGAGAAGATTTGGATCAAAAGGCATATTTGGAATGGGTGGAGTATTTGGATTATTGTGATCCATGGTTAAGAAAATAGGTGCAACTACAATAGATCAAGATGGGGTTATATATAGGATAAAATTAGGCTCAAATTATAGAATTTTTTTTTTTAACCAATGTGATATTTTATTTTAAAAAATAATGAAATATAAATATATTTTTATTTCATTTTAAATCCTACTACAACTAATAAATCCAAATGTGAAATATATATACCTACTTTATCATTAAAAAAAAGGAAAAGAAAATTACAAATGGGAAGAGGTTACCTCTCTCTACCAAGGTAACCCCTTCCCACCTCTTACCTTAAGGTAGAGGCTACAACCATGGGCTTACCTTTTAGCAACCTTAAGGTTGTTAAAACCCATGGTTGCTCATGCTCTAAAAGACAGAAACACAAAATACAAACCGTCATCTGAGGAATCGCTTGCATTTTTACTCTACATTTAAGCAATATCCCCTGCCTAAACCTTGTCAGATGGTTTGTTCTCTGTCATTCAACATATAATCAAAGAGAAAATGTTGAATAAAAATCAAAACACTAAAAAAAACACAAAACAAACCCCCATTTGAAGGATCGCTTGCACTTTTATTGTCAATTGCATCAACAACAACTCCCTCGATGTCGCCGGAGCCTTTGTTCTTTGCCATTGAACCAGAATCGAAGAAAACCGTCGGTTTCAACTACAAAAACCGCTTGAGCAAGATGGAGAGAAAGAGAGTGAATCGTCTTCAACAAGCCAGACGGGGGAGGAAATGAGGAGAGAGAATCCCGTGTACAACATGTACACTTATATATGGAAGGGCAATTTTGTCCATAAGTTTTTAGGTGGACAAAACCCCAATTTGCCGGACTTGGGGGGCATTACCTTAATTAGGGAGAAAATAACGATATCAGCTTCCGGTAATATCACATAATTAATTATAATTAGGTGGATAAGTATATGACAAATGGCAAATAATGAGTGGTTAAATTTTGAGCGGGAAATAAATTCACCAGAAGTCGCCATGTGGCTAAACAACTTCTACTTTAGTATTGTTTAGAATTAGATTTTCTGAATATTTTGTGGCCCATTTCCAACAGCTTCTCCATTATGGACTTTACCCTAAAATATATAGGGTTTTCTCCAAATTTAGGGAATGATCTCCATATTTTCTTTCAATTCCCTATTTTGGAGAATATAATGGGGAATCTGTTGGACCTAAAATCATCCCAATATTCTCCAAAAAACCAAGATGGAGAATCTCTTGCGCATGAAGGGAAGATAAGATTCGGAAAATTTTTTTTTAAAAAAAGTAGTATAAAATGGGAATTGGTTGAAATAGCTAAAATGAAGGAGAACGCGACAAGTCGACGAAGTCTTATAAATTAAAGTAGTATATAGATATAGATTAAACAAACTAATGATGATTATATTTTTAAGCTTAATTTAAATTGAGGCTTAACACGATTCAAGATTGAACTTCGTGATCCGTGGAATTTATAATCTTTCCCCTGAGTTACCCTGTTACGTACGAGCAAGTACATGTGGCAAAATAAAACAAAGGTTAAACTCGTTCATTTATAAACAAGTCAAATTCAAATATGAACACATTCTAAAGTTGAGTCTAAATTTAAGCTCAACTCAAACACAACTTGGTTCTAAATGATCCGATTATGAACAACTACTAATACAATAATTATGATTGTGTTTGGCAAGGATGTAGGAGATGGATGAAATTAATTAGGGGTGAACTTCCCTCTGCTCGCAACGAGGATAGTAGTTCCTCGACCATGCCGTTACCTTGCTTCGACTGGAGTGGACGTTGCCCTACTTCGATTGGTCGAAAACCCGCTGGCTCTAAGCTTTGGATTTAGGTGTTGGGCATTTGACAATCTCCAGAACAACATCAGTCTACTGGTGCGATCCAAGGGATCTGGAGGAGGATAGTCGTTGAGTGTTGTCTCTAAGGGTAAACTAGTCATTTCATATGTAAGAGGACCATGTAGACCTACCCTATCCATATTTCTCACTCCTGACTCCCCTCACTCCTCATCCATCAACTTTAGCTAAAATGTCAACACTATCTAAAGTTCGATCACTTAGTGATGAAATGATACTGTAATGTTGTGGTGCTATGCTGGCCCGTGCAGATAGGAGGTTCAGGTGGTTCGATGGAATAGGGCCCCCGAAATTTTTAGGGCCCAATATCTTTAAAATTTGCTATATATATATTTTGCTTCAACTTATTTTCAAGATGTTGCTTGTGTCCGTGTGGTAGGGGGGTGAAGAAATATTACCCATTTTCTCCCAGTCCCGTGTTCGATTCCCTGTATAGGCCTAATTGTTTTTCTTCCTCCGTTTTTTTTAAATCTTCTTTCATTATCATTTTTTTACACCCGCTTTATTTCTTTTATCATAAATTATTGGCTTCTCTCCCTCTTTTTTAATCTTATATTTGATAATATCATTCTTTTAGACCCATTTTTATTTCTTTTATCATGAACTAATTAAATTATACTACCTTTGATCGAAAAGACATGTCTTTTTACTCTTTCACATGTTTTTTATGAATTAAAAAAATATAAAATATCAACTTTTTTTTTAATAATTATAAATTTATTATTAGAACATGTATTTTTACGGAGGGGGTATTTAAGATTTTCAAACAACCATATACAATATTTTTGTTTTTGTTCATAAGGTCTTATTCTTATTATATTTTTTTGCACAGGGCCCCTTAAACCATTGGCACGGCCTTGGTGCTATGCAAGTACTGGTTAGAATATCTTTGTTTTCTATGGAATTCAATTTAGCTTTCTATTCACTGGAGATTATTATCCGGGCTCTAGCAAATATCTCATCTAAGTTCTAACCCTTCTTTTCATACCCTATGTGGTAGAATTAACATAAGTCATTAATGTTAAGCATTATTATTTGGAGAATTTTGGTGGGATGTAATTAGATAAATGTCCATTTTATTTATCAATTAAGTATAATGTCCACACTATTTTCTAAAATACTCTCTTGCTAGCCTTGTCACCAAGTGTCAAGGCTTTATAAAAAGAGACTGGAATATCCAGTTTCGACATGTGTTTCGTGAAGCTAACTGCGTCGCGGATTACCTTGCTAGTTTAGTTTTTAGTTATAACACTAGTTCATAACCCATGCAATGCACGGGGTAAGTAAAAAGATTGGAATTAACAATTCAGTAAAATAAAATGTGAAACCATAAAATATAAACAAAATGAATAGTTAATATTACAATGGACTAAAAGGGAAAATAAATAAAGTCATAAAGTTACATTGTTATGTAAAATTCATGATAAAAAAAATTGTAAAAGAATTAAACTTGTAGAATGAGTTTTGGATGCAATGATAGGAATCCACTCATGAAAAAATCCAACAATGAAAAACCCTGCTAAAAAAACAACAATAACAACAACAATAACAGATTAGATATAACAAACAAATAACAATTAATAATATAGAAAGATGAGGATAAAGGAGGAAAAGAACTACCAGCTTAGTGTAAATTATGAAAAACTTCTTTGTAGACAACATTAGTTGTTATGTTCATGGATTGCCCATCTTTGTCACAAATTAAAATCTTCAACCCCTTTCTTGATGTCACTCTAGATATTGCAACATAGAGTTGACCATGTGTAAAAACAGGGTGTGGAAGATATAATCCGACATACGAAAGTGATTGCCCTTGGCTCTTGTTGATTGTCATGGCAAATCACACAAGAACCGGAAATTGCCTTCTTCTAAGCTTGAAAGGAAAATAAGTGTTTGAAGGAGTAAGTACCATGCGAGGAATAAAAACCAATCGACCAATATTGCTACCTGAAATGATCTTTGCCTGAATAATGTGCTTTCCGAGCCGGGTGGTTATAAGCCTAGTACCATTACACAAACCAGCCGACTGATCAATATTTCTAAGCAACATGATGGGAACACCGACCTTAAGCTTCAAACTGTGATTTGGAAGACCATAACATTTGATACTATTCAAGTAATCGGGGGGATAATCATCGCCATGTAGACTTGCATCATATTTGCAAATAGAATCTGAGCTAAGATACTTCTTTTGATCACCCGACATGATAGATAACAAATACTCATTCACCTGGTCAACAATATCATGAGTGGGGGCAAGAATAGCACGTTCTTGGAAGTATTCATCACTCGACAAATTCAGCATAAGTAAAGGGTAAGTAGATTCCACAATCGATATAATAGTATCAGTGACATTTGATATAAGCAGATAAGGTGAAATTTCAATTGATACTTTTCCGTCATTAGGAATACCTGCCGTACCATCTCCAACGCTCAATATCCATTCCGCAAAGGTCCTGAGTTGCTCCTGAGCAATAGATGAACTACCATGATGAAGTCTCATGTTTCTGGTCAAGCTCAAGACTTTGCAAGAATTCCACAAATAAGAAGAATTTATGGATCACCAAATACAACTACCTTTCCCCCAAATGGTTGGTCCAGACTTTGACCGTTATGGAATCTGTGAATATCTCGGAGGGTGTTATCAAGTGCTTGAAAGCAATATTTACTAACCATTGGTGCTTCATCCCAAATTATAAGCTTCGCTTGTGCAGTAAGTTCAACCAATTGACTACTTGTAAAGAGAGAAATGCATTTGTTAGTATGTCCTATTATTAAAAATTTAAAATGATAGGATAATATCAAAAAGATACAATGGGTAGAAAAAATGTTAGTAATATAGATATGAGCACAAGAATGAAACATAAACACATGGATATAGAAAGTTGGTAGAGGAAACACACTTAATAATATAAGTAAATGCACCCAAAAAAATAATATAAGTAAATTTATACATGCATTGGTTATTGGAATACGATATCTAAGTAAGAAAAATAGCAATATATAATTATCTTATCAATCACCTTGTTTTATTGCACATGTTGAAGTCTCATCGATAATTATTGGTATTGCAAATCGAGAATGCGCTGTCCTGCCACAGGGTAGTAAAAGTGAAGCGATACCGCTCGAAGCAACTGCAAGAACAATTTCACCTTTAGAACGTAGTGCATCACATAACGATCTCCATATGAACGTTTTTCCAGTGCCCCCATATCCATAAACAAAGAATACACCTCCTGCACCGCTATCAATCGCATGCATAATTTTGTTATAAACACATCTTTGTTCTTCCGTGAAACTTGAGATGAGCCTAATATGCTCATCATGTTGCAAAGATCTGTTATAACGAAGTTCCTCCGAGATTAGTTTGTTATTCCCTTCTAATATGGAAATTTCATCTCCTAAAGGCATGTTAGGATAATGTCTAAGAGTACTTCCATTGCGCTGCAACAACTTTTCCATCTCCGCTAGTGCATAATCCTTGATTTGACCATCACTTAGCTGCAAATCTGGTTAAGGAAGTCTAGTTAGATATGTAGTTTTACAATATGTTATATGTAATTACACCAGCACTAAACAAATGAACATGAAAATATCACAATTGTGTAGACATATAGAATGTAAAGGAAAGAATATAAATATGTGAAAAGATAATTTAAAGAGAAAAATAGTAAAATACACCATCACTAAACGAATGAACATGAAAATATCAGAATTTTTTAGACATATAGTTAGAATGTAAAGTAACGAATGTAAAGACGTTAAAAGCTAATTTAAAGGAAAAAACATTAAAAAAAATACCATTAAGTTGAAGCAATCTCCTTTGCCTAGCACGAATATCATCCGATAGGATAGTCCATGTATTGTCCCACACATACTCTGGTCTAGATAGAGTGTCAGACAACAACAACATAGCAAAAAGACTTCAAACATAATGAACAAATCCCCAAACACCGGCCTCCCTTATACCATCAATATATTCCTTCTCTAGCAATCCTAAGGAATAACATGCTTCTTTAAAAGTTGGATAAACTACACCATCGACGGTGCAAATATCCATGATTGACAGAAGTACTCGAGTATGTCATTCTTCCCTGATTGACAGAATAAGTCCCAGGTGGTAATCTGATGATGGGATCGATGGAAGAAGTGTTTTGTGTTGATGAAGTGGCAGCCCCAAACGGGCGAGTGACTCTAAAATAAAGCATATATATAAAGGGAGGAAAGTTTGATTCAAATAATGGTGATGAGAATAAAAGAGGAAAAAAGCTTGGTAAAAAGAGATAACAAAATCAAAAGTAAATACCAATAGTAATGTTAGACATCGATGTCCTTGATATCTTTTTGAAATTATGGGATGCGGTATTCTCATGTGAGCTAACATGTCCATGAACATCAACATTGTGGGAATTTCCTTATAAACAAAGAGTATATAGATATATAACATGAATAATAACTAAAATGTTAATGTATACAGAATAAAATTATTCTAAGAGACAAGAATTAGCTTGGTGAATTGAAGAGTATATACCTAAAAGATTAGAAGGAATTCTTTGCCTTTTTGCACTTAAGGCTTGTTTTCTCAATAATCTATTTGAGCGTGCTTCCATTAGATAGATTGAACATGAGTTTTGAACGGGTGATAAGTATCAAAACTCAGCTGCTAATAAGGGATTAGTTCACACTACGATCCAAACAGATGAACTAACCTAAATCAGGCTCATGGCGCTTAAAATCAATATAACTCAGCAAAGTTTCAGAAAAAAGAAAGAAGAAATTATTACACAGTATAACGATGAATCAAGGGTACGGTACAACATATATAGTAGGACATGTATGAAAAATATATACATAATGAAATGTTAAAAATTCATACCTGATTTTTGAAAGACAATCTGAGAAGAAGACCGGAGTTGGTAGTCGGCCAATTTGCCCAGGCAAATAGAGCAAGAGAAATTCAGAGCAAAAAGAAAAAATCACAATTGATGTTGATAAATTGATCTAATTATGATATTTGCCTAATTGGTATACACATGGCGGGTGATTGTGAGATTTGCTTCACAAAGCCACCACCCAAAATGGAGAGAGATAATATCCTGGGTAGATAATTATAATTATCTTATAAATTATAAATAGCCACATATATATATTCATATAAGTAAATTTATGCATGAAAAAACATAGATCGAAAAATTTTGGCGGGAAAAAACTTCACCAAAATTTGACACGTGGCAGTTACTTCACCAAAATTTGACACGTGGCAGAAACAGGTTCTGCTTTAGTATTGTTTAGGATTGGACTTTGTGTATTGTTTGACCCTCCTGAGGGTGTTTTACCTTTTTTGGACCATGATGTTAGGGGCCGGGCTATCCCCCGTATGCTGACTACTTAGCCATTTTTCGTATTTAATAAAAGCGCGGCTAGATCCGCGGAGAGCTCCGTCTCTCCTTTAACCAAAAAAAAAACACTATTTTCTAAATCCCTAAATCACCCCTATTTTAATTTCATTCCATCCTTCTCCCTTCTTGATACCCCTCTGCCATGGCCAACCCCTGCGTACAAATTAACACACGATCTTTTTGAGCAAAGATTTTGATCAATTCGATCAATTGCATACGGTCCGGAGGAGTTGGTCGATGATCGAAAGAGCTTTGGACTCGAAGTAGTTTATCTTGTGCTCAACGCCAGCCTTCTTGATAATCAAGAGCCCGATCTCATATGTTTCTCTCATCTGATAATCAGGAGCTCGATCTCATATGTTTCTCTCATCAGATCGACGACGGTAATTTTCGTGTGGTCAATTGATCAGAAAATCAAGCAGGTGAGTTTCAAGTTGAATTGAATTTTGAATAAAAAACCCTAGGTCTATGAAATTGATGAGATGTAGTTGAGAATTCGAAACATTTCCATCGTTAGGGAGAGTGAGAGAATGAGGAGGAGGGAGTGGTTCAGTTGAGAATTAAGGGGGAGTTTGGTACCCATATAGGTATATGGGATATGGGTATGAATATCCATACCCACATCTGGTGATGTATAGCAATCGGCTAGGGCGGCCAATTGTTAAACTGAAAGCGTCGATCTTGCGTAGTGATAATGCATATTTTAGATAGGCATTATAGATATATTTAGTGTAGTTAGGTTGCATTTCTTGCTTGCTTTGTTGTTAAATTGCATCTTGTATTTATTTTAGAAGAGTTCGGATTCTGCGCAATTTTGTGTTTATCTCGCAGATTGAATCGGAACACATTTGGGAGATGCAATATCTCGAAGAGGAACACAAGATACATGGGAAGGAACAAGGAAGAAAAGAAGCAAGACAAGAGGAGAAGCCCGCAAAGGAAGCATAGGCCACGGCAGAACACTGTGCCGCGGGCGCAGCAGTGCCCGCCGCAGCGGGTTGTGAAGAAAGCATGTGCGGCGGGCGCCGCAACCTTGCGGCGGCCGCCGCACGGACCGCCAGCGCGCAACGCTTTAGAGAAAAACCCTAGTTTTCTATGTTCTTTTGAAAGGCCGACTTGGATGTTTTATTTAGGCACTTTTATGTTATTTTTGATTACCTTTCATTCTATTCATACTTCCCTGAGACACTTGAGAGATTTTGAGCTATGTCTTCCATGAGGAACTAAACTCATCTATTCTGCCTGCAATTTGAAGCTTTATTCGGATTGATTGTGAGTTTCTAATTCTCGCTCCTTGTTTCCTATTTGTGAATGCTTCAACTTCTTTGTGCTTGATTAATTATTGATTTGTTCTATCTTGTCTGGCCAACTCGTTAGATCAATTCAATCGCTAAGGTTTTGTAGATTCCTGGTTGTGAACCTTAACCTAAGTGGCAAACTTATTCCTTTAGGGCTGGTTGAACTAATTGAATGAGTAGGAAGTTGAATGTGATGTTAAATCCTTTTTTAGGGACTGCAAATACCTTGGCTAATCTCTGAACTTAAAGCTATCAATTGGGTTAAATCCTTCTTTAGGGACTGTTCGATTGATAAGGGTTGCTAGGACTGGTTGGACTAGTAACTATATTAGGTCGGGACAAGGGCATTCATAGGAAACGTAATAGGACGAGAAGAAGTTACAAGGAAACCTTCAATCCAATAAAGTGGAAAATTGTAGGTGGAATTGCTTCTCCTAAATTGTCTAAACCAAAATCACTTATTCTGCTTTTGTTAATTTGCTTTGATAAAAGGCAAGACTTTCACACAAAAACCCCCAATCTGGTTACTCTTATTGACACTCGAATCACACTTGAATCATAAATTTCCCTGTGGGATCGACCTCTTGCTTATTACTATACTAGTTATAGGTTTGAGTTTACTTTGGCGGAATCAACGACAGGTTTTCCCTCCGTCACGTATGCTCTTCGTCTCTTTCCACAATTCTAATTACGCAATAACCCAAATAAACTCAAATACCACGGTATTTAGTAATTAACCGAAGCCGATTCACTCACCACGTTATCACCAACCATTCACTTTGAATTGATTTGAATGAATGACGTAATTAGGAGCTTTAATTCCAACTTCCACTTTCAATTACGGCGGCAATACGGGTTGACTTGGAACGAATGTATAAGAACGGGAACTCGAAGATAGTAAAGAACTAAAGTTTTTTTTGGATTGATAACCAAGAACCCTTTAATCCATAAAGGGGTTTCTCAATTCTATTCAATCTGATTTAATTCAAAGAGAACTACATTGTTTAAATAGAAAACTAACAAACAATTCTAATCGTGCAAGATAGAATTTAGGTTGATAAAGATAGATTAAAAATAACATAAAGATAAATAAACCTAACTAAGATAGAATTTTAAATACTTAGGGAACAAGATATATCTAGAGGAGATATAATCTTGTATATTATTAATCCAATTGCATAAAAATAATAATTAATAAAATAATAAACTAATTTGAAGACTAGAACCGGCCCACACATTCAAGCTACTCGACATGGGCCTCAAGAGTGCTCGGCATGGGCCAAGGCCCACTCGACATGCATCTTGAATCTTCTTCAATGGTGGCTGACAGGCCTAAGGTCGTTATGCCAAATCAAAGTAAATTCCTAAGATGCAAACTATAACAAGTATAGTAGGTAAGTTAGGGTCGAACCCACAGGGAAACAGAATCAATTGTAAGAGCAAGTATTATTACCCAAAAGTAACTGATTAAAGGGGGAGTTTTGTGTGTGAGAAATAGTAACAGAACAAGTTGCAAGTAAAGGTTGTGAATATATGATGGAAAGGTATCACACCAGGTAATTATCCACACAACAATTGAGATGGTTCATCATCGCATTCTATGAATCTCAAGTTCTAATGTCCAGTAATTGTTCTCAATTCAGATCGTGTAATAGCTTTTAGTCCTACCAGTCCTAAAAGCACTTATCACTAAATTACAAGGGAAAACCTTCACCAAATAATAAAGCAATAGCATTCAAACATGAATTATAATGAGATACAAGCGATTCTAACAACCCGTTAAAATAACCTGTAATCGAATCTCCCTCACAATCTACCACCAGCAACCGCGTATGGAGATTGTGTTTGCTACAATGAATCTACAACCCCAAACCTGGAATTGGAAACCCTAGCAATATGACTAGTATCGATAAACCTAGGTGATCAATCCAGATAAATCAATAATAAGCAATCAAGCAATAAGCTCAGGAGATCGAAACAATTAACAAAGGACGAACAAGAGTAGAATACTCACAACCAAATCAATTGAAGGCTTGAAAGAACCAAGTGCAACAAAGGAGAGTTAGTTCTCCATAGGGTTTGTGAGATGAACAAAAGGGAAAAATATGTCTTTGGAAAATAACCTAATTTCTCTACTGCCTTTTCGGCCTATATAACCTAATAAAATCGGGTTTAACATCCCGTAAAAATATAATAATAAAATATTAAAACTAATAAGATAAACAGAATCGGATAAGAATCCGTCTTCAGGACTGAGGCGGGCGCGCCAAGTGCAGCGCGGGCGCGCCAGCTTCAACTTTGCTTCTTCTGTCTGTTCAGCAGCGCGGCCACTTCCTCCTAGCAGAGTGGTCGCGTCGGGTAGCAGCGCGGGCGCGCCAGGTGCAGCGCGGCCGCGCCAAGGTCGACAGTCTTCAGCTGCTTCCGATCTTCTTCGCTTCTGTAACTTGCATGATTTCTTCAACTTCTTCAATATGTTCCGAATCATAAAGTTCACACAAATATCTCTCATAATGACATGTAATTGATGACAAAAACTACTAAATGCGCTATGGAATATATCGCATATCAAATTCCCCCATACTTAAACCTTTACTCGTCCCGAGTAAGCATAGAAGCTAGCCTACTCTCACCATAAATCTCAAAGGTTCACAGACAGTACAAGGAAAATGAACACTAAGTACTAGTAGTTTTCACCATCTCAACAATCAGCACAGAAGACAATCAAAATAGGAAATGAGAATTACACTTGTATCTCAACCATCTACACCTTATAGCTCCCAGTGGCCTACCCGAAAACCTCCTTATAACTCCACTTCTTGTGTCGCCTTCGCCAAGAGATCAATCCTAAACACTCAAAGTATAGTGGTAAGTATTCCCGCCTGTCACGCGGGTGACCCGGGTTCGGTCCCCGGCAACGGCGCCAAATTTGACAGGCCTAAGGTCGTTATGCCAAATCAAAGTAAATTCCTAAGATGCAAACTATAACAAGTATAGTAGGTAAGTTAGGGTCGAACCCACAGGGAAACAGAATCAATTGTAAGAGCAAGTATTATTACCCAAAAGTAACTGATTAAAGGGGGAGTTTTGTGTGTGAGAAATAGTAACAGAACAAGTTGCAAGTAAAGGTTGTGAATATATGATGGAAAGGTATCACACCAGGTAATTATCCACACAACAATTGAGATGGTTCATCATCGCATTCTATGAATCTCAAGTTCTAATGTCCAGTAATTGTTCTCAATTCAGATCGTGTAATAGCTTTTAGTCCTACCAGTCCTAAAAGCACTTATCACTAAATTACAAGGGAAAACCTTCACCAAATAATAAAGCAATAGCATTCAAACATGAATTATAATGAGATACAAGCGATTCTAACAACCCGTTAAAATAACCTGTAATCGAATCTCCCTCACAATCTACCACCAGCAACCGCGTATGGAGATTGTGTTTGCTACAATGAATCTACAACCCCAAACCTGGAATTGGAAACCCTAGCAATATGACTAGTATCGATAAACCTAGGTGATCAATCCAGATAAATCAATAATAAGCAATCAAGCAATAAGCTCAGGAGATCGAAACAATTAACAAAGGACGAAAAAGAGTAGAATACTCACAACCAAATCAATTGAAGGCTTCAAAGAACCAAGTGCAACAAAGGAGAGTTAGTTCTCCATAGGGTTTGTGAGATGAACAAAAGGGAAAAATATGTCTTTGGAAAATAACCTAATTTCTCTACTGCCTTTTCGGCCTATATAACCTAATAAAATCGGGTTTAACATCCCGTAAAAATATAATAATAAAATATTAAAACTAATAAGATAAACAGAATCGGATAAGAATTCGTCTTCAGGACTGACGCGGGCGCGCCAAGTGCAGCGCGGGCGCGCCAGCTTCAACTTTGCTTCTTCTGTCTGTTCAGCAGCGCGACCACTTCCTCCTAGCAGAGTGGTCGCGTCGGGTAGCAGCGCGGGCGCGCCAGGTGCAGCGCGGCCGCGCCAAGGTCGACAGTCTTCAGCTGCTTCCGATCTTCTTCGCTTCTGTAACTTGCATGATTTCTTCAACTTCTTCAATATGTTCCGAATCATCAAGTTCACACAAATATCTCTCATAATGACATGTAATTGATGACAAAAACTACTAAATGCGCTATGGAATATATCGCATATCAGTGGCGCCTTCTTCTTCCTCTTGAGGGCAAGACTCTTTGCCATCAATGGCCCTCGAATCGGTCTTGAGAGCTCGCCTGGATCAAGGTCATTGTTGGACCCACAGAACGTCATCTTGATCCGCATCATTCTCCCCTTCTTATCTTCGATTCGTCCTCGAATCGAGTCATTGAAGAACAGTAGGGAAGGAGCAACCACCATAAAGTAACTTCCTTGACAATCAACTTGAGATGGTGCCAGCAGAATTTGAGGGACAGGAACCTCAAAAACAACACTTGTCATAGGGATTATCGAGCAATCAAAAGGAACAAAATCAAAAGGCTCAATAACCCTATGAACTCCAGAATTCTCAACATTAGGAACATTCTCAAGAGGTACAATAGATAACTCTAGAGAAGTGTCCCCAACGTCCTCATCGTTGTTGTAAGAAGTACCCAACACAGCATGTGCAGCGCTGCAGTCTACTTGCAGAGAAGTTTCGGGTGCCTTAACAGAGAAGTCCTGCAGTGTGTGACCCACCGTTGGAAAGCTCGTCGAGTCAGCTTCGCAAAAAGATTGAGTTGACTCAATTCTGAGGTCGGAGTCAACGGGAATCTGTGAAACAAGTTCGACGCGCTGTGTTGAATCTGGGCCCACGATTTTGATTTCATCCTGGGTTGCGGACGTGACTGAATCAGGGGTGCCGGATGGTATGGCCGCGGGTGCAGCCTGATTGGTGTCTGTGCCGCAGTGCGCTTCCCGTCTTGCCGCAGCCTCCTTCTCGGCTTTGTATTGGCGTTGTCGTACCTGGTCCTTCAAAACAGCTTGAGGAGATAAGGGTAGGAGGGTGAATCTCCTCCTAGCAAACTTAAAAGCAAAGGTATTTAAGCGACCATTATAAATAACTTGCCGATCATTTACCCAAGGTTGGCCCAAAAGAATATGACAACAATCCATTTTAACGACATCACACAACACTTGATCACAATAATTACCCATTTGAAACGAAACCAAGCATTGTCTAGGAACAAGAGGGCCAGAGTTACCGTCCGTGATACCGTTATAACCATCGTGTTGCAGTGGAGGTGCAGTTGTTAGATGGAGGTACTCGACCACCTTTTCGCTGATCAAGTTACAAGAGCTCTGTTCCTCGACGATGACCGAAAGTGTGGATGTCTGAACCACACACTTGGTGTGAAAGGTGTGCTCCATTTGATCAGCCGTCAGCGCTTCCTGAAAAGGAAGTACACGTCGTTTGGTTTTGTTGAACAGGGCAAAGAAATCACCACGTTCTTGCGCCCTTTCAATGGCTAAGCGATTGGTCCATTGGGCCATTTCCTCTTGAAAGAGGGAACGAACGTCGGCGATAGTAGGCGGGGAAGGGGAAGGGGTGGGGTTATTGTTGTTCGACATGTTCCTACAATATCAGAAGAGAAACAAGTAAACGGAGCAAAGACCAGAACCAAGTAATGCAAGCTCTAGTGATTCCTAAGAGTGATTCAAGTTTTAGAAATCAAAGAGCGAGAAAACAAGGCACTAAATTCAAGCAATTCCCCTGGACACATAATTTTGCAATATTGAAGACAACAAGTAATAATCAAAATTGCAAATTAAATCAGCCACAAGTCGGATATCAAGGATAGCAAGTATAAACAAGCGGCTAATGTGTCTAGAATAAGAGATACAATGTGATGCTAGAAAAGTATGAATATGTAGCAATCGACAATAGCAATCACAAGAGCAATCAAGTGCACACACTCCGTCAACTATTATCTGACGGTTGCAACACGGTTCAGAAAAAGAGGGGTGTGACCAAGGCTCCTGTGTCGGCACAGCACAAAATCACACAAGGTAGGGTTCTTTTGTAATGCTTAAAACCGATCAGATCACCTAACATGTAGCAAGAAAGAAAGAACAAGGAAGAGTTACTAACTCAACAATGTAAGGTATGCTAAACTTCTCTTTCTTTCTTTTTTTTTTTTTTTTTTTTGAATGATGCTCTCGGCTTTTCTGTTTTTTTTTTTTTTGTGGCTACGAAATAGCTACTGTAAAGGGAAGAAATGCAAAGAAAGGACTGGGCTACTCTTCCTGGCGATGCTGGCGATGCTGGGCGCACCACGCTCGCTGGGAGCGAAGCCGGGTGTGAGCGACGACAAGCCTGGGCTTCCTCGATGTCGATGGCGGCTCGGAGAGGGTGTGTGGACTGGGCTACTCGATGTTGATGAAAACAGTGAGGCCGTGAGGGTGACGGTGACTGTGTTGCCGGAAGATCTCAAGAACAAGAGTGTTGAAAGTGTTTTGGGATTGATAACCAAGAACCCTTTAATCCATAAAGGGGTTTCTCAATTCTATTCAATCTGATTTAATTCAAAGAGAACTACATTGTTTAAATAGAAAACTAACAACCAATTCTAATCGTGCAAGATAGAATTTAGGTTGATAAAGATAGATTAAAAATAACATAAAGATAAATAAACCTAACTAAGATAGAATTTTAAATACTTAGGGAACAAGATATATCTAGAGGAGATATAATCTTGTATATTATTAATCTAATAGCATAAAAATAATAATTAATAAAATAATAAACTAATTTGAAGACTAGAACCGGCCCACACATTCAAGCTACTCGACATGGGCCTCAAGAGTGCTCGGCATGGGCCAAGGCCCACTCGACATGCATCTTGAATCTTCTTCCATGGTGGCGCCTTCTTCTTCCTCTTGAGGGCAAGACTCTTTGCCATCAATGGCCCTCAAATCGGTCTTGAGAGCTCGCCTGGATCAAGGTCATTGTTGGACCCACAGAACGTCATCTTGATCCGCATCATCCGGTGTTTGGCAAACGTGTATATGGATATCAAAGTGATATACCCATATCCTGATATACCCCATCCTTTGTATTTTGGCCCATTATGATGTACCAAAAATACTGGGGATATCAGTCTCTCTTGAACGCTTTCCCTCCTCCACTGCCCGCCATGTCCCCTTCTTCGCTGCTTCTTCTTCTTCCCTTCTTCCGCCATGGCCCCTTCTTCGCTGCTCCTTCTTCGTCTCTCTTAACGACTGCAACCACAGCCGCAGAAACCCCATGAATCCTTCGAATAGGCCATGGCGGTGGTGGAGACATGCTTCTTCAATGGGGCCAGCAGAAGAGGTCGAAGAGGACGGTTTCTGATAGTTCTTTGTGGGGACCACAACCCGTCACGCTCAAGCAGCATGTAAAGCGCAAACAACCAGACTCTTCGACTATCAGGGAGACGATGATTTCTCAAAAAAAAAAAAAAAGGAATATCAGATTTGATATCTATACCCTGAAATCGGTATATCAAATATCACTAATACCCATGTCTAATATACCAAACGGGCCCTAACAGGCCATGGGTCGAAAGAGAAGGAAAAACGTATGCAAATCACGTTTTTTCTGGCACAACAGAAAAACTGCTCACCAGTGAACTTGTAGGCGTCCGTTCGAGCCACTCCAAGCAGATTTAAGTGAACTCAAATATGGTTTTGTCATATGGTAATCCAGGGTTTACGGAGGAGTCGGATCCGACAGCGTCAGACCCAGGTGGTGGTAGTGGCAAAGTCTGGAAGTTGGTATGTCGATCATGTTTCTGCAGGAATTTCCGACGTCTTTTCGAACGTCTTTCCGGTGAGATACTACGTCGGGGTTTTCACGGTGGTTGACTGGGTGTTGGACGAGCCCTGTGGTGGTGGCCGTCCGCCTTGGTTTCGCCGGAATAGTGGTTGAGGGTGATCGGAGATAGTTGTGGTTTGTGATTTTTGGCTGATGTTTGTGGGTTTTTAGAGAATGATGGAGAGGGCGTTAAAAAGTGCGTGATAGATAGAAGAGAAGCCTGCAATGTTCTCTAGAATTTGACCTAATCGAATTTATAGAAAATAGGGATTTTAGGCTGACAGATTATGTCGAAAGATTGGTAGTTATAATGGTAGATTTTTCTTGAGAAAATTTGCTAAAATATCACCCTAACATAATATAATTAAGTTAATAGCATAGTAACTTTTAGAATTTGCCGTTCTAACACCCTATTAATTTTTATTAGCCCCTTAGTAGCTTTACTCTTTCTCAAATTGGTACCTGTTGAAATGGGGGGAAGGTTACAGCTTTTTTCTCAAATTGGTGTTTGGGAGCTGTGGCGCGTGGGTCAGAGTTGCAAGGACGGGAGGGAGTTTGCGAGGCTTCGTCGGTGGGGGCTGGGTGTCGGATTGGCGGGATTTGGGCTCGGGATGGCCGGAACCGGTGGCCAAGGAGGGCGGATCTGGTGAGGGAGCGCCGGATCTGGTGTGGAGGCGCCGGATCTGAGCCGAGGACGAGTGAGACGGAGCGAGCGAGTCCAGGTCTGAGCGAGGGAAGGAGGTGGTGACGAGCGAGCGGGGGAGCGAGGGAGGGAACGAGCGGCGGAGCGTCTGGAGCGAACGAGGTCGATCGGTCGGAGCGAGGGATCCAGGAGCGGCGGCCGGAGCGAGGGATTGACGAGCGGCGGCCGGCGGCGAGCTATCGAGGAGCGTACCGAGGTTCTGAGGTTGAAGAAGGATATTTTACAAAATCACAAAAATTAACCCATAAATAGCAATTTTTGTAAAATTACAAAAATTAACCCATAAATATAAGAATGAAAAAAACTATCTGTATTTTATTATATGATTCACTTCTTCTATATTTTTATATGCGATCGGGATGTGCGACTCGATCAGTCCATATATGTGCACAACGTAAAGTTATTTTTGCAAAACAAAAAGTTCTGAAACGAAAAAAAAGCGGAAAAAAATTATATTTTGCACAACATACGATGTAAGAGTTGCACGACTTTGGTGTAAGAGTTGCACGCCTCTGTGGTAAGAGTTGCACGACTCTTGTTTTAAGAGCTAACTGAGTTGTTGGATACAAATGTCATCAATGAAGTATAATCACAAACGTGTCATCAGTAAATAAAAAGTAGAATCGATGAAAATATATCGATATATAATTGATTAAATTAAAAAAAAAGTGGCATCAAACGATTTGATTAAAAAAATGGCATAAAATAATTACATTTGAAAAATGGCATCAAAACACTGATTTGAAAAAGTTGCATCACATTAAAGAAAAAATTGGCATCAAAACATTACCTTGAAAAAATATGGCATCACGAAAACATTACCTTCAAAAAATATGGCATCATCAGTAAATAAAAAGTAGAATCGATGAAAATATATCAATATATAATTGATTAAATTAAAAAAAAAAGTGACATCAAACGATTTGATTAAAAAAATTGTAACACCCCTTCTTAGAACACCGAAGAGATGTTGCAGCGCCAGCAATTACGCAGACTTTAATGTCTTTGTAACCACCTTAGGCTTATAGGGACATGCAACCATGCTCCCACAAACAAGATGATAGTAAGCAAATATTAAATAAGCGGAAGACTTAAATATAAAATAACATTCTAAAATAAATTAAGTTACCCAAAACAAAGGGGTCCAAAAACAATAACTGAATTGATGAAATAGTACAAGCGGAAATAATAAAATAAATCTCATCAATTCTGAAAGTTTGTACCTTAAGTCAAAAACACAATAAATTGAAAACAATGAAATCTTTTATTCTTCAACGCCTCAAGACCGTTTACCTAAACCTGCGGATTAGTGGCTGAGTTGTAGTATGCAAACCAGGGACCCCAGCTGTCCAAAGGAAGAAAAATAGGACGGTTAGTCTTTTTACGACTAGCAAGTAGCAGAAGGTAAAATGTTCAAGACTCCGTCTACCACCCATTGACCATAAAAGGGTATTGGTGATTGTAGACTAAAATATAAATTAGGAGTAAATATTTATATGGAACCTGACTCGTTTGATCAAAATAAAATAAAACTACAGGATGATCCAAAAGGACCGAATGTTTGACTGGGATGCGGATCCGGAGATCCTAGGGAATCATATTCCGAGTACGGAAAGAATATGATATAACATCACTGAAAGTGGGTCACCTATTAGTAAGTAATGTACAACGCCATAATAGTAATAACACAACATACACAACATTATCGTTTACTTAGGACAAGTGATACCGGCCTCGGCCGCATATACTGGGCGGATGACCTACTACCCTTAGGTAGATGTACCCATTCGAGAGATTTGCAATTTCGAAGGGGCATCTCATGAGACGTTTATAGAGCAAGGTATAACCGAACGTTGACCTGACTTTACCCTTTTTCCATTATTTAAGATACATCATAATAACAATAACAACAACTACAACAACAATAATAATAACACAACTCGTATAAGTACCAATCCACAAATACATCCTAGGTGACCACAAAAGGCATAATGTACACTTTAGATCTATAAAGTGCACGAAATAATATAACTGACAAGCATGGATATTCAAAACCCATAATATACCATACTTAACTAGCATGAAGGAACAAAATGGGCAAATCATGCTTTTTAGGAAGTTCGGGCATTTAATGTAATTTTCTCAAACCATAGGATCAAATTATAATTACCCGAGTTGACATGCTATGTGAGATTAAGGAATTGATAAATAGCAACAAACAGATCTAACTTGCATATTTATCACAAATTCATAGCATGGAATAAAAGACACGAAAGACAAGACAATATTTGATAAAGGCACGAAATTGCAGAAATGCACTAATTGAACCAAACCACTTGCCTTAACTCGACGAAATGGTTCAACGAGGCTGAGTCTAATAATTTGATATGCTACCTGAGATTTTACAGATTTATACAAGGATATCAGTAACTTTTCACAAATTACGGAAACGGCCCCGTAACTTTTAAAAAGTGAAAACTTACCCTTGATTTTTTCCGAAAGAAACCTAAATCTGAAACCAAGCAATCTCAGGAGCCTAAATGAATGCCAACTGATTCAAGATGACATAAAGATTTGTGTAAGGTCGTCGGCTCAATCAAAACTCGAAAAAACGCGAGGAACGGAGCGGATCTTACCCAAACGGGACTCGAAAACGTCCAAGTTTCGAGCCTATGATCCCTTGATATGGTATGATTCTGAAAAGGAATTATTTTGGTGAGATAACAGCCCTTGGACTGAAGGAAATAAAGAAAGACGAACGTAAAACACGTTTTTTCTGCACAGCAGAAAAACTGCTCACCAGTCAGTTTCGGGGCTGCGGTGCGAGTGCCTAGAAGAAGGTATAAAGGAAAGGAAAGATGTGTTCGACAGAGGGTGCTGCAAAGTTTCTGAATCAGTCGGAGTTGGCGGCGTTGGAACACGGTACTGGTGGTGGTGAAGCCCGAAGGTAGGCTTGTCGAACACAGTTTTGCTGGAACTTCCGACTTCGTTTTCGAGGACCAACCGATGACCTGCTGCTATGGGGACTTCCCGGTGGTCTCCTGGGTGGTGTAGGAGCCCTGTAGTGGTGGTCATCGGTCTTGGTTTCGCCGTAATCGTGATCGAGAGTGATCGGAGGTAGTTGGTGGTTTGTGATGGTTATGGCATTGTGGAGAATGATCGAGAGAGAGTTATGGCGTGTGTTCGAGAGGTATGGGAAGTTTGCAATGTCTTCTTTGATTTACCCTAATCGGATCTCCTGATCGAAGATATGGATTTTAGATTGAAAGATTTGATCAAAGGTTGCTAGTTATCACTTAGTTAGAGATAGATTTATGTTTTAAAACAAAATCCGATCTCCAGTTCTTCTTCCTTGTTGAGATTTCAAAAGTGGAATGCTGGGCCGGTTCTGCTTTGCAATGGGCTTGCCAAGATGTGAGTTTGCGTATATATATACCCACATATATACGTACCACATTTATGTTTACATAAATAAATACATGGTATGTATAACTAACTAGTTATCCACTAATTTACATATAAATAATATAACAGTAATATTTGTGAAAATATTATTCATTCAAATAATAGTATTGATTTTTATTTATTCTAGAACTTTACACTAGGTATTTTTTTTTATGTTTAAATTCAACTTATTTTTCCCTAATTTAATATAAAGAGGATGTATTTATTTTTGTTAAAATTGAAATACTCAAAAATACTTTGGGGTATTTCATATCTCCCTCCTTAAAAATAAGTTTCGTCCCGAAACTTGAACAAAGAAAAGAGAAGAAAGAAAGGATATAAAGAAAAACTTTATATATTTGGAATGCTTTGATGTTTAATCAGGTGAGAGAAAAAAAATGAGTTCACGACCTTGTTTGGAGGGATCGACATCATTAACTCGGGTCTCCTATAGTTGTACTAGGATAAGTACTGGTTGCAGAATCACCCAACACTTAATGGACTTCAGAAATTGTGTTAAGGGTTTGAAATCCCTCTTTTTGGATTTTCTCCTTTATATCATAGGACCCATTGCAAGGTTATGACCTTTATATTTGGATTGTTGAGATCAGGAAGAGAGGTAAGTCGCCCAACTACAGTAACTCGAATACATTCCTAGCTTGTTTTGCTTACTAGAATCAGATGGAGGGCAAGTATAGGGAAAGAGGGAAAAGAGAAAATTTATGGACCATCACATGAAACACATATGAGTAGATAGAGGATGAGATTTGAAATATGACGGGGGACATATAGAGTAATATGATCTTAGCTCGTTGTTGCAAGAGCAAAACAACTTAATTACATCCAACGTAATTAGTTGTTCACCGAACTCATCATGGTCAAAGTCTGAGAATTATTTCATAAGCAATAAATAAAATAAAATAAAATCATTTTAACGTATGGTCAAGCACATATAATTGCCGCAATGCTAATACTGTGTGTTGAAAAGCGGTCGTAGTTAAGTTGTCGTTGTTAGGGGTTAGTAACTCATACCACACAACGAATATGGTTTTTCAGTTCACCTTTGGCTTTCGTCTCAACCTCATTTGGCTCCCTTTTCTAGGTTACCAAATGATCCGGATAGGTTTTGAAGGCAACCACTATAGGTAAAACTAGCCAACCCATTTCATATGTGTTGAGTGCTCGCTAATGGACGATTCTTCTATTGGTCTTCTTTGTCTTCGATGATTGATGCGTTGTTCGGTGTGTTATATAATCCATGATCTTCTTTGTCTTCTTTTGATCTTCTTCTATCAGACGGATACACGATATATTTTATGAAAATAAAAGAAAGGAAAAACATTGGGGATCTCTTCCTCAGACATTAACCAGAGAGTTCGGATCACGATCACAATAATGTCATCAAGACATTACCCCTAGATCGGTTGGGGGAATATCGAATCATAGATAAGATACAGATGGAAACACATTGAAGGATTAGAGCTTTACCTCAACAATCAAGTAAAACACGAGATAACTAATCATTCCTTAACTCAACAACCTATATGTGCATGAGTGTATAAGAGAAACAGGGATAATCCCTAGAATATGAGATGGGTTTCGATCCCTAACTTTAAGAAATTCTTTTGCAAGATAGGTCTCTTTGTCCAACTTGCAATCATAATTTCTTGTTGGGGCGTTCGACTCAAGACCTTTGCTACAACATTGGTCTTCCATCCACTCACGTTGAGATTCTTTCGAGTAACAATGTACTCCAGCTCTTATGATATGTGAAGATTTGGCACCGACCATCGTAAAGATTTTTTTATCGAGATTTTCAAAGCAGGTACAACAATAGCTAGATCCAACCCTTGCACTAGCTAACTCTTTTCATACTGCTTGAGTTGCTTGGAAGCAAATGTGATCACCCTATCATCTTACGTCATCGCCCATTTAGATCTTTCTTATAAACATCATTATACACCAGGTATTCTTCCCCGTCTCTGATTAATGTTATAATCGGCACAATGATCAACCTTTTCTTCATATTTTTTTTTAGCCTTGCTCGCACTTCTTCTTTCAAACAATCTTCTCCCTTTACCAACAAAGAGGTAAGCGGCGGGACCAATTTTAGAGAATCATTCCAAAAACCTCCAATAGTATCCCATAAGTCTTGGAAAACTTTACCTTAACATTCTTTTGCCGAACCAAGAGTTTTATTGCTTACATTTTCTAAGGATCTATCATCACTCCCTCATCAGATATGATGTGACCTAAAAAAAGTCACCTGTCTGATCCAAACGTCCCGTTCAACGAATTTAGCATAAGCTGATGTTGCCGAAACACTGACAATGCCATTCGAAGATACTTCTTGTAGTCTCCCTACTTGAAGAATAAATCAATGTCTTTGATAAACACCATGCACTACGAACTTGCCCCTGTACTTATGAAATCACTTGCTCATCATCTCCGTAAACATATTTGAGACTTGATCAAACCAAACAACCTCACTACAACCTTAGCATCCCCGTATTTGGTCCTAAATGCAATCTTTAAAATGTTCTTCTCACGAATCTGTAGTTGATTAAATCTTGATTGAAGACCGATCTTGTAGTACACTGTATCGGAATGTATCTAGTCTAACGATTCATCAATCCACGACCACATACACCTATTCTTTATCATCACATAGTTTGACACACAATAACTGATGCATAGCTAGAACGATGTATCTTTCTTCTTCATGAACAACAATATTGGACTACCTCAGGCGACGCACGTGGCATGGTATAACCCTTCTCTAATAGATTCTCTTATTGAGACTTCAGGTCCTTCATCTCAAGGGGTGAGATACGATATGGAGCTTTGGAGAGTGGATATGTCCCTGGTTCTAGACCAATAGTAAACTCAACAAAGCGGTTCGGTGGTAACTCGGTAATGTCATCAGAAAATACGTCGGGAAATTCCCGAATCACTGGAATATCGGAGATTGTGACCGTCTCGGACTTAGAGTCCGATAAACAGCATAATAGGCCCACACAGCCTTGTCGCAGTAGCCTCGCTACCTGCATCATGTTAATAATATGGCCGTTCTCAACAGAAACGCGCCCGCGGAATTACACACGCATGTGCCATCTGGTGATAAGGTCACAAGCATCCGCTCAAAGTCATTCACCGCACACGCTATGTTGCACTCACCAATCCATTCCTAAGATGATATCCAGCGGCATAAGCGGAATCACCACTAACCCAGAGTCGAAGTCTCGACCCCCACTCGTGATAGGAAATTGGTTCAACATCTTTGTTCCTATCATTGTTCCCTCTTTTAGATAGTTAGACCCTAAATGGTTCGTTTAAAGGCACACTACCTAGCTGAACTCTACGAACAACACTCTAAGCTATAAGAGAATGAATAGCTCTCAAAATCGAACGGAATATCGATTAACTCAATTTGGTAGTACATAGTACATTGAGTTATTGGTGTGTTGGCATCGACCTCTTGCCTCATCACATATACCCTCTAGTATAGGTTAAATGGTCCAATTATGTTGTGTCCGCCCTCAATGTCCATATAGATGTCTAGGGAAGGGTAATCCATTTGCAACCTTTGTTGTCTTGGAGGCTAGTGAGGGCTTCGTAGCATCTCGTCTCTTTCTCAACTGCTTTAATCCATATAGGCGTATGAGTAAAAACTCTCCTTTCTTCTCCCTCCTTAGAGAAGTTGTACTGCAATTGCCAGTGATGGGCCGATTGAAGGTTTGCATCCAAACTGTTTCTACCATAAACCAACTTCATTCTCTTAGAAGAAAACATTAATGTGCAACCTTTCCTAATTGGTGCACATAATACTCAAAAGACCTCATCATAGAGATAGCATTTGATGTCATTTATACCTTGTTCACTTATATGACATCCAAAATTTCACCCAATTATAATTACTCTCAAAACCAATGTAAAACCAATTCATACTTATATAGTGTCATAACTGCAAACAACATTACGAGGAGTCTCAAAGTTTTCAAATGTGGAGAATACTATGTCTTAGAAATGGCTACTGGGCATCTAGGGACATGCAGGTCCTTCACCCTTTATTGAATTGAAATATTGCCTTAAGTCCCTCTAGCTTTTCTTTAATAATGAGGGTTTCCATAAATAGGAAAGTAGTATCCACGACGTATGCCCGACAATGGATTCAAATACTTAAATATGACACCTCGATTGATGTCATACTCCAAATCATCCTCCATTTTCTTGTCGAGTGCTTGTAGCTCTGCAACTCTTTGTAGCTTCTCTGTCTGCCACTTCATTTGCCATGAGGTTGTTACATCACTTGTTGAAGGTAGGCCATGGACCATTCGATACCTCCACTCTCGTATACGCTCATTCACTTCACTAAGATGATCCAGTGTCTCACAAATGAGGTGTTCTAGTCGGAGACGTCTCTTTTCTCCGGCCTCCATGCGACCTACACAATGCTTCTCATAAGTATAGATCGGTAACATTTCAATCATGGTCTTCCTTACCAAATTGTAAGGTTGCGGCTCCATCTTGTAGTAAATGGCATCCATTGGTAGAAGCACATCATCAGATTGGACTATCGTTCCTTCCACCTTGTAGTCCGGACCAAAGCGTATCATACGACGCCAATAGTTGCTGGCATCAACCGTAGGGCGCATGAGTAGCATAAGTCGATGAGTGTCCGTCCGAAGAGTATTCTCCAAGTCCTCCCATTTCCTCAACTCCATATCACAAAACCTCTTATAAGGGTGAATCCATTCTGCAGAATCTGGAAGATAGACTCGTGGTTCCATATTGCGCGATTGAATTGCGAGGCGAGTCATGGAAAAGTTGATCGAGTTGTAGTATGGCTTCGGTGCAGCTAAGGGGACGACTTCTCCCCCATTGGTTGCACTCTCTCCAGGCAGGGTTTCAGACATCTAAAAAATGCATTATGAGAGTGTCAATACCCAAGTTGACATAACTTAAGGTCGAACTACTAACGACTCTAAGATTACAGGTTAGGTACTTGAGGGCTAGAATGTTTTAAGATTTTAAACACTTAAATCACCATGATATGAAATGCACACATTTTTTTTAAATAAAATTTTAAATACCTTTATCATTATTTATGAAATACATTTATTAATATTAATATTATTATTTATTACTATCATTATTATAAAGTTTCAAGCACCTCAAAGTTTTTTTTTTTTAAATACTTTTTTTTTTTAAAAACAAAATGTTATTTAAATACTCGTGATCATAAAGAAAACATTCCTACATTTAAAATAGTTTTGAAATATATTTTGTTTTACAAAGTTTAATTTAAATTAAAATTCTTGTCATAAAAAAAATATTTATACATTTAAATTAGGTTTATAATAACTCTTTTTTTTAACACAAACCTTTTTAAATACATTTGAATCCCTTTTAAAGTTATAAAACACAAATTTTTACTTTATTAAAAACCATAGGCTCTGATACCACCTTCTGTAACACCCCTTCTTAGAACACCGAAGAGATGTTGCAGCGCCAACAATTACGCAGACTTTAATGTCTTTGTAACCACCTTAGGCTTACAGGGACATGCAACCATGCTCCCACAAACAAGATGATAGTAAGCAAATATTAAATAAGCGGAAGACTTAAATATAAAATAACATTCTAAAATAAATTAAGTTACCCAAAACAAAGGGGTCCAAAAACAATAACTGAATTGATGAAATAGTAGCAGCGGAAATAATAAAATAAATCTCATAAATTCTGAAAGTTTGTACCTTAAGTCAAAAACACAATAAATTGAAAACAATGAAATCTTTTATTCTTCAACGCCTCAAGACCGTTTACCTAAACCTGCGGATTAGTGGCTGAGTTGTAGTATGCAAACCAGGGACCCCAGCCGTCCAAAGGAAGAAAAATAGGACGGTTAGTCTTTTTACGACTAGCAAGTAGCAGAAGGTAAAATGTTCAAGACTCCGTCTACCACCCATTGACCATAAAAGGGTATTGGTGATTGTAGACTAAAATATAAATTAGGAGTAAATATTTATATGGAACCTGACTCGTTTGATCAAAATAAAATAAAACAACAGGATGATCCAAAAGGACCGAATGTTTGACTGGGATGCGGATCCGGAGATCCTAGGGAATCATATTCCGAGTACGGAAAGAATATGATATAACATCACTGAAAGTGGGTCACCTATTAGTAAGTAATGTACAACGCCATAATAGTAATAACACAACATACACAACATTATCGTTTACTTAGGACAAGTGATACCGGCCTCGGCCGCATATACTGGGCGGATGACCTACTACCCTTAGGTAGATGTACCCATTCGAGAGATTTGCAATTTCGAAGGGGCATCTCATGAGACGTTTATAGAGCAAGGTATAACCGAACCTTGACTTGACTTTACCCTTTTTCCATTATTTAAGATACATCATAATAACAATAACAACAACTACAACAACAATAATAATAACACAACTCGTATAAGTACCAATCCACAAATACATCCTAGGTGACCACAAAAGGCATAATGTACACTTTAGATCTATAAAGTGCACGAAATAATATAACTGACAAGCATGGATATTCAAAACCCATAATATACCATACTTAACTAGCATGAAGGAACAAAATGGGCAAATCATGCTTTTTAGGAAGTTCGGGCATTTAATGTAATTTTCTCAAACCATAGGATCAAATTATAATTACCCGAGTTGACATGCTATGTGAGATTAAGGAATTGATAAATAGCAACAAACAGATCTAACTTGCATATTTATCACAAATTCATAGCATGGAATAAAAGACACGAAAGACAAGACAATATTTGATAAAGGCACGAAATTGCAGAAATGCACTAATTGAACCAAACCACTTGCCTTAACTCGACGAAATGGTTCAACGAGGCTGAGTCTAATAATTTGATATGCTACCTGAGATTTTACAGATTTATACAAGGATATCAGTAACTTTTCACAAATTACGGAAACGGCCCCGTAACTTTTAAAAAGTGAAAACTTACCCTTGATTTTTTCCGAAAGAAACCTAAATCTGAAACCAAGCAATCTCAGGAGCCTAAATGAATGCCAACTGATTCAAGATGACATAAAGATTTGTGTAAGGTCGTCGGCTCAATCAAAACTCGAAAAAACGCGAGGAACGGAGCGGATCTTACCCAAACGGGACTCGAAAACGTCCAAGTTTCGAGCCTATCATCCCTTGATATGGTATGATTCTGAAAAGGAATTATTTTGGTGAGATAACAGCCCTTGGACTGAAGGAAATAAAGAAAGACGAACGTAAAACACGTTTTTTCTGCACAGCAGAAAAACTGCTCACCAGTCAGTTTCGGGGCTGCGGTGCGAGTGCCTAGAAGAAGGTATAAAGGAAAGGAAAGATGTGTTCGACAGAGGGTGCTGCAAAGTTTCTGAATCAGTCGGAGTTGGCGGCGTTGGAACACGGTACTGGTGGTGGTGAAGCCCGAAGGTAGGCTTGTCGAACACAGTTTTGCTGGAACTTCCGACTTCGTTTTCGAGGACCAACCGATGACCTGCTGCTATGGGGACTTCCCGGTGGTCTCCTGGGTGGTGTAGGAGCCCTGTAGTGGTGGTCATCGGTCTTGGTTTCGCCGTAATCGTGATCGAGAGTGATCGGAGGTAGTTGGTGGTTTGTGATGGTTATGGCATTGTGGAGAATGATCGAGAGAGAGTTATGGCGTGTGTTCGAGAGGTATGGGAAGTTTGCAATGTCTTCTTTGATTTACCCTAATCGGATCTCCTGATCGAAGATATGGATTTTAGATTGAAAGATTTGATCAAAGGTTGCTAGTTATCACTTAGTTAGAGATAGATTTATGTTTTAAAACAAAATCCGATCTCCAGTTCTTCTTCCTTGTTGAGATTTCAAAAGTGGAATGCTGGGCCGGTTCTGCTTTGCAATGGGCTTGCCAAGATGTGAGTTTGCGTATATATATACCCACATATATACGTACCACATTTATGTTTACATAAATAAATACATGGTATGTATAACTAACTAGTTATCCACTAATTTACATATAAATAATATAACAGTAATATTTGTGAAAATATTATTCATTCAAATAATAGTATTGATTTTTATTTATTCTAGAACTTTACACTAGGTATTTTTTTTTATGTTTAAATTCAACTTATTTTTCCCTAATTTAATATAAAGAGGATGTATTTATTTTTGTTAAAATTGAAATACTCAAAAATACTTTGGGGTATTTCATATCTCCCTCCTTAAAAATAAGTTTCGTCCCGAAACTTGAACAAAGAAAAGAGAAGAAAGAAAGGATATAAAGAAAAACTTTATATATTTGGAATGCTTTGATGTTTAATCAGGTGAGAGAAAAAAAATGAGTTCACGACCTTGTTTGGAGGGATCGACATCATTAACTCGGGTCTCCTATAGTTGTACTAGGATAAGTACTGGTTGCAGAATCACCCAACACTTAATGGACTTCAGAAATTGTGTTAAGGGTTTGAAATCCCTCTTTTTGGATTTTCTCCTTTATATCATAGGACCCATTGCAAGGTTATGACCTTTATATTTGGATTGTTGAGATCAGGAAGAGAGGTAAGTCGCCCAACTACAGTAACTCGAATACATTCCTAGCTTGTTTTGCTTACTAGAATCAGATGGAGGGCAAGTATAGGGAAAGAGGGAAAAGAGAAAATTTATGGACCATCACATGAAACACATATGAGTAGATAGAGGATGAGATTTGAAATATGATGGGGGACATATAGAGTAATATGATCTTAGCTCGTTGTTGCAAGAGCAAAACAACTTAATTACATCCAACGTAATTAGTTGTTCACCGAACTCATCATGGTCAAAGTCTGAGAATTATTTCATAAGCAATAAATAAAATAAAATAAAATCATTTTAACGTATGGTCAAGCACATATAATTGCCGCAATGCTAATACTGTGTGTTGAAAAGCGGTCGTAGTTAAGTTGTCGTTGTTAGGGGTTAGTAACTCATACCACACAACGAATATGGTTTTTCAGTTCACCTTTGGCTTTCGTCTCAACCTCATTTGGCTCCCTTTTCTAGGTTACCAAATGATCCGGATAGGTTTTGAAGGCAACCACTATAGGTAAAACTAGCCAACCCATTTCATATGTGTTGAGTGCTCGCTAATGGACGATTCTTCTATTGGTCTTCTTTGTCTTCGATGATTGATGCGTTGTTCGGTGTGTTATATAATCCATGATCTTCTTTGTCTTCTTTTGATCTTCTTCTATCAGACGGATACACGATATATTTTATGAAAATAAAAGAAAGGAAAAACATTGGGGATCTCTTCCTCAGACATTAACCAGAGAGTTCGGATCACGATCACAATAATGTCATCAAGACATTACCCCTAGATCGGTTGGGGGAATATCGAATCATAGATAAGATACAGATGGAAACACATTGAAGGATTAGAGCTTTACCTCAACAATCAAGTAAAACACGAGATAACTAATCATTCCTTAACTCAACAACCTATATGTGCATGAGTGTATAAGAGAAACAGGGATAATCCCTAGAATATGAGATGGGTTTCGATCCCTAACTTTAAGAAATTCTTTTGCAAGATAGGTCTCTTTGTCCAACTTGCAATCATAATTTCTTGTTGGGGCGTTCGACTCAAGACCTTTGCTACAACATTGGTCTTCCATCCACTCACGTTGAGATTCTTTCGAGTAACAATGTACTCCAGCTCTTATGATATGTGAAGATTTGGCACCGACCATCGTAAAGATTTTTTTATCGAGATTTTCAAAGCAGGTACAACAATAGCTAGATCCAACCCTTGCACTAGCTAACTCTTTTCATACTGCTTGAGTTGCTTGGAAGCAAATGTGATCACCCTATCATCTTACGTCATCGCCCATTTAGATCTTTCTTATAAACATCATTATACACCAGGTATTCTTCCCCGTCTCTCATTAATGTTATAATCGGCACAATGATCAACCTTTTCTTCATATTTTTTTTTAGCCTTGCTCGCACTTCTTCTTTCAAACAATCTTCTCCCTTTACCAACAAAGAGGTAAGCGGCGGGACCAATTTTAGAGAATCATTCCAAAAACCTCCAATAGTATCCCATAAGTCTTGGAAAACTTTACCTTAACATTCTTTTGCCGAACCAAGAGTTTTATTGCTTACATTTTCTAAGGATCTATCATCACTCCCTCATCAGATATGATGTGACCTAAAAAAAGTCACCTGTCTGATCCAAACGTCCCGTTCAACGAATTTAGCATAAGCTGATGTTGCCGAAACACTGACAATGCCATTCGAAGATACTTCTTGTAGTCTCCCTACTTGAAGAATAAATCAATGTCTTTGATAAACACCATGCACTACGAACTTGCCCCTGTACTTATGAAATCACTTGCTCATCATCTCCGTAAACATATTTGAGACTTGATCAAACCAAACAACCTCACTACAACCTTAGCATCCCCGTATTTGGTCCTAAATGCAATCTTTAAAATGTTCTTCTCACGAATCTGTAGTTGATTAAATCTTGATTGAAGACCGATCTTGTAGTACACTGTATCGGAATGTATCTAGTCTAACGATTCATCAATCCACGACCACATACACCTATTCTTTATCATCACATAGTTTGACACACAATAACTGATGCATAGCTAGAACGATGTATCTTTCTTCTTCATGAACAACAATATTGGACTACCTCAGGCGACGCACGTGGCATGGTATAACCCTTCTCTAATAGATTCTCTTATTGAGACTTCAGCTCCTTCATCTCAAGGGGTGAGATACGATATGGAGCTTTGGAGAGTGGATATGTCCCTGGTTCTAGACCAATAGTAAACTCAACAAAGCGGTTCGGTGGTAACTCGGTAATGTCATCAGAAAATACGTCGGGAAATTCCCGAATCACTGGAATATCGGAGATTGTGACCGTCTCGGACTTAGAGTCCGATAAACAGCATAATAGGCCCACACAGCCTTGTCGCAGTAGCCTCGCTACCTGCATCATGTTAATAATATGGCCGTTCTCAACAGAAACGCGCCCGCGGAATTACACACGCATGTGCCATCCGGTGATAAGGTCACAAGCATCCGCTCAAAGTCATTCACCGCACACGCTATGTTGCACTCACCAATCCATTCCTAAGATGATATCCAGCGGCATAAGCGGAATCACCACTAACCCAGAGTCGAAGTCTCGACCCCCACTCGTGATAGGAAATTGGTTCAACATCTTTGTTCCTATCATTGTTCCCTCTTTTAGATAGTTAGACCCTAAATGGTTCGTTTAAAGGCACACTACCTAGCTGAACTCTACGAACAACACTCTAAGCTATAAGAGAATGAATAGCTCTCAAAATCGAACGGAATATCGATTAACTCAATTTGGTAGTACATAGTACATTGAGTTATTGGTGTGTTGGCATCGACCTCTTGCCTCATCACATATACCCTCTAGTATAGGTTAAATGGTCCAATTATGTTGTGTCCGCCCTCAATGTCCATATAGATGTCTAGGGAAGGGTAATCCATTTGCAACCTTTGTTGTCTTGGAGGCTAGTGAGGGCTTCGTAGCATCTCGTCTCTTTCTCAACTGCTTTAATCCATATAGGCGTATGAGTAAAAACTCTCCTTTCTTCTCCCTCCTTAGAGAAGTTGTACTGCAATTGCCAGTGATGGGCCGATTGAAGGTTTGCATCCAAACTGTTTCTACCATAAACCAACTTCATTCTCTTAGAAGAAAACATTAATGTGCAACCTTTCCTAATTGGTGCACATAATACTCAAAAGACCTCATCATAGAGATAGCATTTGATGTCATTTATACCTTGTTCACTTATATGACATCCAAAATTTCACCCAATTATAATTACTCTCAAAACCAATGTAAAACCAATTCATACTTATATAGTGTCATAACTGCAAACAACATTACGAGGAGTCTCAAAGTTTTCAAATGTGGAGAATACTATGTCTTAGAAATGGCTACTGGGCATCTAGGGACATGCAGGTCCTTCACCCTTTATTGAATTGAAATATTGCCTTAAGTCCCTCTAGCTTTTCTTTAATAATGAGGGTTTCCATAAATAGGAAAGTAGTATCCACGACGTATGCCCGACAATGGATTCAAATACTTAAATATGACACCTCGATTGATGTCATACTCCAAATCATCCTCCATTTTCTTGTCGAGTGCTTGTAGCTCTGCAACTCTTTGTAGCTTCTCTGTCTGCCACTTCATTTGCCATGAGGTTGTTACATCACTTGTTGAAGGTAGGCCATGGACCATTCGATACCTCCACTCTCGTATACGCTCATTCACTTCACTAAGATGATCCAGTGTCTCACAAATGAGGTGTTCTAGTCGGAGACGTCTCTTTTCTCCGGCCTCCATGCGACCTACACAATGCTTCTCATAAGTATAGATCGGTAACATTTCAATCATGGTCTTCCTTACCAAATTGTAAGGTTGCGGCTCCATCTTGTAGTAAATGGCATCCATTGGTAGAAGCACATCATCAGATTGGACTATCGTTCCTTCCACCTTGTAGTCCGGACCAAAGCGTATCATACGACGCCAATAGTTGCTGGCATCAACCGTAGGGCGCATGAGTAGCATAAGTCGATGAGTGTCCGTCCGAAGAGTATTCTCCAAGTCCTCCCATTTCCTCAACTCCATATCACAAAACCTCTTATAAGGGTGAATCCATTCTGCAGAATCTGGAAGATAGACTCGTGGTTCCATATTGCGCGATTGAATTGCGAGGCGAGTCATGGAAAAGTTGATCGAGTTGTAGTATGGCTTCGGTGCAGCTAAGGGGACGACTTCTCCCCCATTGGTTGCACTCTCTCCAGGCAGGGTTTCAGACATCTAAAAAATGCATTATGAGAGTGTCAATACCCAAGTTGACATAACTTAAGGTCGAACTACTAACGACTCTAAGATTACAGGTTAGGTACTTGAGGGCTAGAATGTTTTAAGATTTTAAACACTTAAATCACCATGATATGAAATGCACACATTTTTTTTAAATAAAATTTTAAATACCTTTATCATTATTTATGAAATACATTTATTAATATTAATATTATTATTTATTACTATCATTATTATAAAGTTTCAAGCACCTCAAAGTTTTTTTTTTTTAAATACTTTTTTTTTTTAAAAACAAAATGTTATTTAAATACTCGTGATCATAAAGAAAACATTCCTACATTTAAAATAGTTTTGAAATATATTTTGTTTTACAAAGTTTAATTTAAATTAAAATTCTTGTCATAAAAAAAATATTTATACATTTAAATTAGGTTTATAATAACTCTTTTTTTTAACACAAACCTTTTTAAATACATTTGAATCCCTTTTAAAGTTATAAAACACAAATTTTTACTTTATTAAAAACCATAGGCTCTGATACCACCTTCTGTAACACCCCTTCTTAGAACACCGAAGAGATGTTGCAGCGCCAGCAATTACGCAGACTTTAATGTCTTTGTAACCACCTTAGGCTTACAGGGACATGCAACCATGCTCCCACAAACAAGATGATAGTAAGCAAATATTAAATAAGCGGAAGACTTAAATATAAAATAACATTCTAAAATAAATTAAGTTACCCAAAACAAAGGGGTCCAAAAACAATAACTGAATTGATGAAATAGTAGCAGCGGAAATAATAAAATAAATCTCATAAATTCTGAAAGTTTGTACCTTAAGTCAAAAACACAATAAATTGAAAACAATGAAATCTTTTATTCTTCAACGCCTCAAGACCGTTTACCTAAACCTGCGGATTAGTGGCTGAGTTGTAGTATGCAAACCAGGGACCCCAGCCGTCCAAAGGAAGAAAAATAGGACGGTTAGTCTTTTTACGACTAGCAAGTAGCAGAAGGTAAAATGTTCAAGACTCCGTCTACCACCCATTGACCATAAAAGGGTATTGGTGATTGTAGACTAAAATATAAATTAGGAGTAAATATTTATATGGAACCTGACTCGTTTGATCAAAATAAAATAAAACTACAGGATGATCCAAAAGGACCGAATGTTTGACTGGGATGCGGATCCGGATATCCTAGGGAATCATATTCCGAGTACGGAAAGAATATGATATAACATCACTGAAAGTGGGTCACCTATTAGTAAGTAATGTACAACGCCATAATAGTAATAACACAACATACACAACATTATCGTTTACTTAGGACAAGTGATACCGGCCTCGGCCGCATATACTGGGCGGATGACCTACTACCCTTAGGTAGATGTACCCATTCGAGAGATTTGCAATTTCGAAGGGGCATCTCATGAGACGTTTATAGAGCAAGGTATAACCGAACCTTGACCTGACTTTACCCTTTTTCAATTATTTAAGATACATCATAATAACAATAACAACAACTACAACAACAATAATAATAACACAACTCGTATAAGTACCAATCCACAAATACATCCTAGGTGACCACAAAAGGCATAATGTACACTTTAGATCTATAAAGTGCACGAAATAATATAACTGACAAGCATGGATATTCAAAACCCATAATATACCATACTTAACTAGCATGAAGGAACAAAATGGGCAAATCATGCTTTTTAGGAAGTTCGGGCATTTAATGTAATTTTCTCAAACCATAGGATCAAATTATAATTACCCGAGTTGACATGCTATGTGAGATTAAGGAATTGATAAATAGCAACAAACAGATCTAACTTGCATATTTATCACAAATTCATAGCATGGAATAAAAGACACGAAAGACAAGACAATATTTGATAAAGGCACGAAATTGCAGAAATGCACTAATTGAACCAAACCACTTGCCTTAACTCGACGAAATGGTTCAACGAGGCTGAGTATAATAATTTGATATGCTACCTGAGATTTTACAGATTTATACAAGGATATCAGTAACTTTTCACAAATTACGGAAACGGCCCCGTAACTTTTAAAAAGTGAAAACTTACCCTTGATTTTTTCCGAAAGAAACCTAAATCTGAAACCAAGCAATCTCAGGAGCCTAAATGAATGCCAACTGATTCAAGATGACATAAAGATTTGTGTAAGGTCGTCGGCTCAATCAAAACTCGAAAAAACGCGAGGAACGGAGCGGATCTTACCCAAACGGGACTCGAAAACGTCCAAGTTTCGAGCCTATCATCCCTTGATATGGTATGATTCTGAAAAGGAATTATTTTGGTGAGATAACAGCCCTTGGACTGAAGGAAATAAAGAAAGACGAACGTAAAACACGTTTTTTCTGCACAGCAGAAAAACTGCTCACCAGTCAGTTTCGGGGCTGCGGTGCGAGTGCCTAGAAGAAGGTATAAAGGAAAGGAAAGATGTGTTCGACAGAGGGTGCTGCAAAGTTTCTGAATCAGTCGGAGTTGGCGGCGTTGGAACACGGTACTGGTGGTGGTAAAGCCCGAAGGTAGGCTTGTCGAACACAGTTTTGCTGGAACTTCCGACTTCGTTTTCGAGGACCAACCGATGACCTGCTGCTATGGGGACTTCACGGTGGTCTCCTGGGTGGTGTAGGAGCCCTGTAGTGGTGGTCGTCGGTCTTGGTTTCGCCGTAATCGTGATCGAGAGTGATCGGAGGTAGTTGGTGGTTTGTGATGGTTATGGCATTGTGGAGAATGATCGAGAGAGAGTTATGGCGTGTGTTCGAGAGGTATGGGAAGTTTGCAATGTCTTCTTTGATTTACCCTAATCGGATCTCCTGATCGAAGATATGGATTTTAGATTGAAAGATTTGATCAAAGGTTGCTAGTTATCACTTAGTTAGAGATAGATTTATGTTTTAAAACAAAATCCGATCTCCAGTTCTTCTTCCTTGTTGAGATTTCAAAAGTGGAATGCTGGGCCGGTTCTGCTTTGCAATGGGCTTGCCAAGATGTGAGTTTGCGTATATATATACCCACATATATACGTACCACATTTATGTTTACATAAATAAATACATGGTATGTATAACTAACTAGTTATCCACTAATTTACATATAAATAATATAACAGTAATATTTGTGAAAATATTATTCATTCAAATAATAGTATTGATTTTTATTTATTCTAGAACTTTACACTAGGTATTTTTTTTTATGTTTAAATTCAACTTATTTTTCCCTAATTTAATATAAAGAGGATGTATTTATTTTTGTTAAAATTGAAATACTCAAAAATACTTTGGGGTATTTCATATCTCCCTCCTTAAAAATAAGTTTCGTCCCGAAACTTGAACAAAGAAAAGAGAAGAAAGAAAGGATATAAAGAAAAACTTTATATATTTGGAATGCTTTGATGTTTAATCAGGTGAGAGAAAAAAAATGAGTTCACGACCTTGTTTGGAGGGATCGACATCATTAACTCGGGTCTCCTATAGTTGTACTAGGATAAGTACTGGTTGCAGAATCACCCAACACTTAATGGACTTCAGAAATTGTGTTAAGGGTTTGAAATCCCTCTTTTTGGATTTTCTCCTTTATATCATAGGACCCATTGCAAGGTTATGACCTTTATATTTGGATTGTTGAGATCAGGAAGAGAGGTAAGTCGCCCAACTACAGTAACTCGAATACATTCCTAGCTTGTTTTGCTTACTAGAATCAGATGGAGGGCAAGTATAGGGAAAGAGGGAAAAGAGAAAATTTATGGACCATCACATGAAACACATATGAGTAGATAGAGGATGAGATTTGAAATATGATGGGGGACATATAGAGTAATATGATCTTAGCTCGTTGTTGCAAGAGCAAAACAACTTAATTACATCCAACGTAATTAGTTGTTCACCGAACTCATCATGGTCAAAGTCTGAGAATTATTTCATAAGCAATAAATAAAATAAAATAAAATCATTTTAACGTATGGTCAAGCACATATAATTGCCGCAATGCTAATACTGTGTGTTGAAAAGCGGTCGTAGTTAAGTTGTCGTTGTTAGGGGTTAGTAACTCATACCACACAACGAATATGGTTTTTCAGTTCACCTTTGGCTTTCGTCTCAACCTCATTTGGCTCCCTTTTCTAGGTTACCAAATGATCCGGATAGGTTTTGAAGGCAACCACTATAGGTAAAACTAGCCAACCCATTTCATATGTGTTGAGTGCTCGCTAATGGACGATTCTTCTATTGGTCTTCTTTGTCTTCGATGATTGATGCGTTGTTCGGTGTGTTATATAATCCATGATCTTCTTTGTCTTCTTTTGATCTTCTTCTATCAGACGGATACACGATATATTTTATGAAAATAAAAGAAAGGAAAAACATTGGGGATCTCTTCCTCAGACATTAACCAGAGAGTTCGGATCACGATCACAATAATGTCATCAAGACATTACCCCTAGATCGGTTGGGGGAATATCGAATCATAGATAAGATACAGATGGAAACACATTGAAGGATTAGAGCTTTACCTCAACAATCAAGTAAAACACGAGATAACTAATCATTCCTTAACTCAACAACCTATATGTGCATGAGTGTATAAGAGAAACAGGGATAATCCCTAGAATATGAGATGGGTTTCGATCCCTAACTTTAAGAAATTCTTTTGCAAGATAGGTCTCTTTGTCCAACTTGCAATCATAATTTCTTGTTGGGGCGTTCGACTCAAGACCTTTGCTACAACATTGGTCTTCCATCCACTCACGTTGAGATTCTTTCGAGTAACAATGTACTCCAGCTCTTATGATATGTGAAGATTTGGCACCGACCATCGTAAAGATTTTTTTATCGAGATTTTCAAAGCAGGTACAACAATAGCTAGATCCAACCCTTGCACTAGCTAACTCTTTTCATACTGCTTGAGTTGCTTGGAAGCAAATGTGATCACCCTATCATCTTACGTCATCGCCCATTTAGATCTTTCTTATAAACATCATTATACACCAGGTATTCTTCCCCGTCTCTCATTAATGTTATAATCGGCACAATGATCAACCTTTTCTTCATATTTTTTTTTAGCCTTGCTCGCACTTCTTCTTTCAAACAATCTTCTCCCTTTACCAACAAAGAGGTAAGCGGCGGGACCAATTTTAGAGAATCATTCCAAAAACCTCCAATAGTATCCCATAAGTCTTGGAAAACTTTACCTTAACATTCTTTTGCCGAACCAAGAGTTTTATTGCTTACATTTTCTAAGGATCTATCATCACTCCCTCATCAGATATGATGTGACCTAAAAAAAGTCACCTGTCTGATCCAAACGTCCCGTTCAACGAATTTAGCATAAGCTGATGTTGCCGAAACACTGACAATGCCATTCGAAGATACTTCTTGTAGTCTCCCTACTTGAAGAATAAATCAATGTCTTTGATAAACACCATGCACTACGAACTTGCCCCTGTACTTATGAAATCACTTGCTCATCATCTCCGTAAACATATTTGAGACTTGATCAAACCAAACAACCTCACTACAACCTTAGCATCCCCGTATTTGGTCCTAAATGCAATCTTTAAAATGTTCTTCTCACGAATCTGTAGTTGATTAAATCTTGATTGAAGACCGATCTTGTAGTACACTGTATCGGAATGTATCTAGTCTAACGATTCATCAATCCACGACCACATACACCTATTCTTTATCATCACATAGTTTGACACACAATAACTGATGCATAGCTAGAACGATGTATCTTTCTTCTTCATGAACAACAATATTGGACTACCTCAGGCGACGCACGTGGCATGGTATAACCCTTCTCCAATAGATTCTCTAATTGAGACTTCAGCTCCTTCATCTCAAGGGGTGAGATACGATATGGAGCTTTGGAGAGTGGATATGTCCCTGGTTCTAGACCAATAGTAAACTCAACAAAGCGGTTCGGTGGTAACTCGGTAATGTCATCAGAAAATACGTCGGGAAATTCCCGAATCACTGGAATATCGGAGATTGTGACCGTCTCGGACTTAGAGTCCGATAAACAGCATAATAGGCCCACACAGCCTTGTCGCAGTAGCCTCGCTACCTGCATCATGTTAATAATATGGCCGTTCTCAACAGAAACGCGCCCGCGGAATTACACACGCATGTGCCATCCGGTGATAAGGTCACAAGCATCCGCTCAAAGTCATTCACCGCACACGCTATGTTGCACTAACCAATCCATTCCTAAGATGATATCCAGCGGCATAAGCGGAATCACCACTAACCCAGAGTCGAAGTCTCGACCCCCACTCGTGATAGGAAATTGGCTCAACATCTTTGTTCCTATCATTGTTCCCTCTTTTAGATAGTTAGACCCTAAATGGTTCGTTTAAAGGCACACTACCTAGCTGAACTCTACGAACAACACTCTAAGCTATAAGAGAATGAATAGCTCTCAAAATCGAACGGAATATCGATTAACTCAATTTGGTAGTACATAGTACATTGAGTTATTGGTGTGTTGGCATCGACCTCTTGCCTCATCACATATACCCTCTTGTATAGGTTAAATGGTCCAATTATGTTGTGTCCGCCCTCAATGTCCATATAGATGTCTAGGGAAGGGTAATCCATTTGCAACCTTTGTTGTCTTGGAGGCTAGTGAGGGCTTCGTAGCATCTCGTCTCTTTCTCAACTGCTTTAATCCATATAGGCGTATGAGTAAAAACTCTCCTTTCTTCTCCCTCCTTAGAGAAGTTGTACTGCAATTGCCAGTGATGGGCCGATTGAAGGTTTGCATCCAAACTGTTTCTACCATAAACCAACTTCATTCTCTTAGAAGAAAACATTAATGTGCAACCTTTCCTAATTGGTGCACATAATACTCAAAAGACCTCATCATAGAGATAGCATTTGATGTCATTTATACCTTGTTCACTTATATGACATCCAAAATTTCACCCAATTATAATTACTCTCAAAACCAATGTAAAACCAATTCATACTTATATAGTGTCATAACTGCAAACAACATTACGAGGAGTCTCAAAGTTTTCAAATGTGGAGAATACTATGTCTTAGAAATGGCTACTGGGCATCTAGGGACATGCAGGTCCTTCACCCTTTATTGAATTGAAATATTGCCTTAAGTCCCTCTAGCTTTTCTTTAATAATGAGGGTTTCCATAAATAGGAAAGTAGTATCCACGACGTATGCCCGACAATGGATTCAAATACTTAAATATGACACCTCGATTGATGTCATACTCCAAATCATCCTCCATTTTCTTGTCGAGTGCTTGTAGCTCTGCAACTCTTTGTAGCTTCTCTGTCTGCCACTTCATTTGCCATGAGGTTGTTACATCACTTGTTGAAGGTAGGCCATGGACCATTCGATACCTCCACTCTCGTATACGCTCATTCACTTCACTAAGATGATCCAGTGTCTCACAAATGAGGTGTTCTAGTCGGAGACGTCTCTTTTCTCCGGCCTCCATGCGACCTACACAATGCTTCTCATAAGTATAGATCGGTAACATTTCAATCATGGTCTTCCTTACCAAATTGTAAGGTTGCGGCTCCATCTTGTAGTAAATGGCATCCATTGGTAGAAGCACATCATCAGATTGGACTATCGTTCCTTCCACCTTGTAGTCCGGACCAAAGCGTATCATACGACGCCAATAGTTGCTGGCATCAACCGTAGGGCGCATGAGTAGCATAAGTCGATGAGTGTCCGTCCGAAGAGTATTCTCCAAGTCCTCCCATTTCCTCAACTCCATATCACAAAACCTCTTATAAGGGTGAATCCATTCTGCAGAATCTGGAAGATAGACTCGTGGTTCCATATTGCGCGATTGAATTGCGAGGCGAGTCATGGAAAAGTTGATCGAGTTGTAGTATGGCTTCGGTGCAGCTAAGGGGACGACTTCTCCCCCATTGGTTGCACTCTCTCCAGGCAGGGTTTCAGACATCTAAAAAATGCATTATGAGAGTGTCAATACCCAAGTTGACATAACTTAAGGTCGAACTACTAACGACTCTAAGATTACAGGTTAGGTACTTGAGGGCTAGAATGTTTTAAGATTTTAAACACTTAAATCACCATGATATGAAATGCACACATTTTTTTTAAATAAAATTTTAAATACCTTTATCATTATTTATGAAATACATTTATTAATATTAATATTATTATTTATTACTATCATTATTATAAAGTTTCAAGCACCTCAAAGTTTTTTTTTTTTAAATACTTTTTTTTTTTAAAAACAAAATGTTATTTAAATACTCGTGATCATAAAGAAAACATTCCTACATTTAAAATAGTTTTGAAATATATTTTGTTTTACAAAGTTTAATTTAAATTAAAATTCTTGTCATAAAAAAAATATTTATACATTTAAATTAGGTTTATAATAACTCTTTTTTTTAACACAAACCTTTTTAAATACATTTGAATCCCTTTTAAAGTTATAAAACACAAATTTTTACTTTATTAAAAACCATAGGCTCTGATACCACCTTCTGTAACACCCCTTCTTAGAACACCGAAGAGATGTTGCAGCGCCAGCAATTACGCAGACTTTAATGTCTTTGTAACCACCTTAGGCTTACAGGGACATGCAACCATGCTCCCACAAACAAGATGATAGTAAGCAAATATTAAATAAGCGGAAGACTTAAATATAAAATAACATTCTAAAATAAATTAAGTTACCCAAAACAAAGGGGTCCAAAAACAATAACTGAATTGATGAAATAGTAGCAGCGGAAATAATAAAATAAATCTCATAAATTCTGAAAGTTTGTACCTTAAGTCAAAAACACAATAAATTGAAAACAATGAAATCTTTTATTCTTCAACGCCTCAAGACCGTTTACCTAAACCTGCGGATTAGTGGCTGAGTTGTAGTATGCAAACCAGGGACCCCAGCCGTCCAAAGGAAGAAAAATAGGACGGTTAGTCTTTTTACGACTAGCAAGTAGCAGAAGGTAAAATGTTCAAGACTCCGTCTACCACCCATTGACCATAAAAGGGTATTGGTGATTGTAGACTAAAATATAAATTAGGAGTAAATATTTATATGGAACCTGACTCGTTTGATCAAAATAAAATAAAACAACAGGATGATCCAAAAGGACCGAATGTTTGACTGGGATGCGGATCCGGAGATCCTAGGGAATCATATTCCGAGTACGGAAAGAATATGATATAACATCACTGAAAGTGGGTCACCTATTAGTAAGTAATGTACAACGCCATAATAGTAATAACACAACATACACAACATTATCGTTTACTTAGGACAAGTGATACCGGCCTCGGCCGCATATACTGGGCGGATGACCTACTACCCTTAGGTAGATGTACCCATTCGAGAGATTTGCAATTTCGAAGGGGCATCTCATGAGACGTTTATAGAGCAAGGTATAACCGAACCTTGACTTGACTTTACCCTTTTTCCATTATTTAAGATACATCATAATAACAATAACAACAACTACAACAACAATAATAATAACACAACTCGTATAAGTACCAATCCACAAATACATCCTAGGTGACCACAAAAGGCATAATGTACACTTTAGATCTATAAAGTGCACGAAATAATATAACTGACAAGCATGGATATTCAAAACCCATAATATACCATACTTAACTAGCATGAAGGAACAAAATGGGCAAATCATGCTTTTTAGGAAGTTCGGGCATTTAATGTAATTTTCTCAAACCATAGGATCAAATTATAATTACCCGAGTTGACATGCTATGTGAGATTAAGGAATTGATAAATAGCAACAAACAGATCTAACTTGCATATTTATCACAAATTCATAGCATGGAATAAAAGACACGAAAGACAAGACAATATTTGATAAAAGCACGAAATTGCAGAAATGCACTAATTGAACCAAACCACTTGCCTTAACTCGACGAAATGGTTCAACGAGGCTGAGTATAATAATTTGATATGCTACCTGAGATTTTACAGATTTATACATGGATATCAGTAACTTTTCACAAATTACGGAAACGGCCCCGTAACTTTTAAAAAGTGAAAACTTACCCATGATTTTTTCCGAAAGAAACCTAAATCTGAAACCAAGCAATCTCAGGAGCCTAAATGAATGCCAACTGATTCAAGATGACATAAAGATTTGTGTAAGGTCGTCGGCTCAATCAAAACTCGAAAAAACGCGAGGAACGGAGCGGATCTTACCCAAACGGGACTCGAAAACGTCCAAGTTTCGAGCCTATGATCCCTTGATATGGTATGATTCTGAAAAGGAATTATTTTGGTGAGATAAAAGCCCTTGGACTGAAGGAAATAAAGAAAGACGAACGTAAAACACGTTTTTTCTGCACAACAGAAAAACTGCTCACCAGTCAGTTTCGGGGCTGCGGTGCGAGTGCCTAGAAGAAGGTATGAAGCAAAGGAAAGATGTGTTCGACAGAGGGTGCTGCAAAGTTTCTGAATCAGTCGGAGTTGGCGGCGTTGGAACACGGTACTGGTGGTGGTGAAGCCCGAAGGTAGGCTTGTCGAACACAGTTTTGCTGGAACTTCCGACTTCGTTTTCGAGGACCAACCGATGACCTGCTGCTATGGGGACTTCACGGTGGTCTCCTGGGTGGTGTAGGAGCCCTGTAGTGGTGGTCGTCGGTCTTGGTTTCGCCGTAATCGTGATCGAGAGTGATCGGAGGTAGTTGGTGGTTTGTGATGGTTATGGCATTGTGGAGAATGATCGAGAGAGAGTTATGGCGTGTGTTCGAGAGGTATGGGAAATTTGCAATGTCTTCTTTGATTTACCCTAATCGGATCTCCTGATCGAAGATATGGATTTTAGATTGAAAGATTTGATCAAAGGTTGCTAGTTATCACTTAGTTAGAGATAGATTTATGTTTTAAAACAAAATCCGATCTCCAGTTCTTCTTCCTTGTTGATATTTCAAAAGTGGAATGCTGGGCCGGTTCTGCTTTGCAATGGGCTTGCCAAGATGTGAGTTTGCGTATATATATACCCACATATATACGTACCACATTTATGTTTACATAAATAAATACATGGTATGTATAACTAACTAGTTATCCACTAATTTACATATAAATAATATAACAGTAATATTTGTGAAAATATTATTCATTCAAATAATAGTATTGATTTTTATTTATTCTAGAACTTTACACTAGGTATTTTTTTTTATGTTTAAATTCAACTTATTTTTCCCTAATTTAATATAAAGAGGATCTATTTATTTTTGTTAAAATTGAAATACTCAAAAATACTTTGGGGTATTTAAAAAATGGCATCAGATAATTACATTCGAAAAATGGCATCAAAACACTGATTTGAAAAAGTTGCATCACATTAAAGAAAAAAATGTCATCAAAACATTACCTTGAAAAAATATGGCATCACGAAAACATTACCTTCAAAAAATATGGCATCATCAGTAAATAAAAAGTAGAATCGATGAAAATATATCGATATATAATTGATTAAATTAAAAAAAATGGCATCAAACGATTTGATTAAAAAAATGGCATCAAATAATTACAGTAGAAAAATGGCATCAAACACTGATTTGGCGAAGTCGAATCAGCGGATGTTGAAGAAAATGACATCAATGTGGCATCACAGTAAACAAAAAAATATCAGCAAGATTTGAAAAAAGTGGCATTAAAAAAGTGTCATCAATCCATTTTATTAGAAAAGTGACATTAAAGCGAAAATAAAATGTAAAAAAATGGCATCAAAACGACAAAAAATGGCATCATAGGTATATATATAAAAAAAAAAGTTGACCGGCGTTGACCGGTCAACGGTCAATGTTGACCGGCGTTGACCTTGATAGTTAAATTCGAAAGGGTGCTAGGTTAGTTAATTAACTTTGTTTGGGTGTTAGTTAGCTAATTAGTTATTTATAATGTGTTAGTTGTCAAAATAACCCATTTTTCTTTAGATAAAAACCCAAGTTGTGAGCAGCAGCTGGGCTCGGTGGGTGTGCGCCGCGTCTTCGGTGTGAATGGCCTACCTTACGTTTCGGAAACGATATCTACACCGCTAATTTTTACTATTTACACCACTAATCACCGCATAGATATGCGGTGAGTTAATGACATTCTAATGACGGTCAACGACATACCGCATATACATGCGGTCATTCACCGCATACCCATGCGGTACTAGACTCCGTATAGAGATCCACCTCATATACATGCGGTAAGCACCCCCGTTCCGTTCACACGGCACAACATACCCATGCGGTAGGGATCGGATAACCCGATTTGAGCGAAAATATTCAGAGCAGCTGTTGGGACCGATAGGAACCGAATCCCACCGCATGGGTATGCGGTATTCGCCGACACTAAGACTTTACCGTGCGGGCCATGGACATCTACAATGGCATGAACTTGTAATAAACGCCGAGATCTTGAAAAAATCATATGTTGAATAGAAAAGAAAGATGATTATCGTACAATCCATGGACATCTGCAATGTTATATCCTACTGCAGTGGAATTAACTTGTAATAAACGCCGTGATCTGGAAAAAATCAAATGTTCAATTGAAAAGAAAGATTAATAAAACGAAAGTGCGATAAATACAAGCGATGACGAAAATATGGAGTTCGGATGTTCGGATGTGAAATGGAATAGAGAAAGATACAACCCAATTGAACATATGAAGTTCGAAAAATGACAACAGAGAGTGGGAAATGCTAATACGGTAGGGGACGTCCACCATCACGACGGCGGTAGGCTCTATATCGTGCAATCCTCGCTGCAAACTGCTCGTCCCAACCGTCGACAGTGCGATCGTGATGCCGTGTCCATGTGACGTAGACTGGAGGAAGAGGTGAACCAAGCAACAACCAAATCTGTGAATAAAAGGTTAATATTGATGTTAGAAAAGAGAAACAAAACAGTAACAACTTAATGAATATGAAATACGAAACGTACCGGAACGAAATGGTTGATGTTGCCGACTAAAGCTATTCCATCTAGCTCCTCATAGGCCGGTACTGACGGGCCACCGGTGGCGTACAGAGGTAGGCATAACATAGGCATCATCTGTGACAAAATCACCAAAGGACGCTGGTGAAGCGTGGCAAACACCTCGCCCATGATCGGAATCTCCATCCAATACGTAGCATCATGACACGTGCCGAAATAGTTGACCCTCATGATGAGCTCCTGTAAGGCCGGATAGTAATGGTACCGATCTGAATGCACCTGCAACTCAACGGCCAGCTTTCGTCGAACTCGAGGCCATGCGTCTTGTCCCAAGTTGAGAAGACAAGCTAAAGACCTATATCCACAGTGGCCATCACCTGCAACATTTGTGACGGCTCGTACGAAAGTAATCATGAATTCGTCGACGTTGTCAGTGGCCCAATTGAATTCTACTCGAGGTAGATTCTGTGGTGGAAGCGCCGTAGGTGCTGGTGTTGGAATGTCACTTACAATCTCCGGAGCTGGCTCCGACGCCGATCGACCTCGACCTCATCCACGTCCCCTTCCACGACCCCGTCCTCGGCCTCTGCCTACTCCTCGGCCTCTGGGAGGGTCGTCGATGGCAATGTCGTTGGACCCAGTGGCCTCCTCAGTACCTTCCACGTCATCTGTTTCGTTTGATGCCGGTTGACCCCGACCTCGGCCTCGCCCTCGTGCGGATCCAGTGGTCGCCTGTCTATCTGCCTGGCGTTGAGCCCGAGCACGCTCACGTTCCCAAGGTAGAGGGTTCGTCTGACAGGGGTGGCGAGTCCTCGGTCTCCCAGGCGGTCTACGGTCCTCCGGGTCAGGGGTGGTCAACGGTGTCTGGGACGGACGATCCCCGTCGTTGAATGCCGAAGCGATTCTCCAACGAGTATCCTCGTCCATAGCTCCGCTCTGGAACAAACTGATCATGCGCGACATGTCCACATCAGCTCTGCTGAGTGGAGTGTTATCCTGGACGTTGTCCACATGAGGCCTCTTGAAATCCAATTGCTTCCAAAAATTATGTATCTGGGATGGTCTGATGGGTATCTGCGTGTCTTGACAAGCTTGCATGTCATGTGTGCATGGAAGACCGTAGACGTCCCTCCAATAGGCATCTCTGCATGGCTGCGACGGTGGCTCGGCTTCCATCTTTGTGTAGATTTCGAACAACAAGTTGAAACATTCCTTCGACACAATATTCCGAATTCGATCGAAAATCCATAGGTCGTGGGAGTCTGTAGGCCAGGTGTTGTTCGCTCTCCCCAATGTATTCTTCACCTCCCAAATTTGATCCGACATCATGAGATCGATTGTGTTTATCACGTGAGTGAAATCACCGACTGCAGAGTTTAAGGTCTTTTTCAACACAGAATGAGCAGCCTCAACCCTAAAAGATAAGTGTGAATCGCAGTTGGAAATCGTTATCCCTAAACAAATTACGGGTATAATGAATTTTATATTGAAAATGTAGGCGCACCTGTTCGTCGTGGTCGTACCAAAATGCTGGATTGCGTCTGTCCATGCACGAACTATCTGCTCCGAGTAATCTCGTAACCACGTCGCCTCCAAATACGGCATAAGCCCTTCAATATGCCCCCACTCTGCATGCATACCCCTCCTTCTAGCGGCAAAAGTTTCAACCGATCTGGATTGGAACAGGCCAACACATGCGTTCTTGAAACGCCTAGCAACATCAAGATTCTTTGACTTCTGGAAAGCAGCTTCTTCGCGTCGACGGAGGATGTGCACTGTGCACAACATGTGCCTGACGTTGGGAAGAACTTCTCGTAGCGCCGCAATTAACCCCAGCTCTCGATCAGTGACAATAACGTTAGGAAGATTACCTCGCATGAGGTAAACGAGCTCCCCCAACGCCCAAATGTACGTATTTGTGTTCTCGTTCGACATGAAGCAGAACCCGATGACGAAATTCTTGTTTGTGCAAGTAAATCCAACGAACTCACACAAAGGGATCACGTACCTGCACAATGAAATATTTGAGTTCGCATGCCGTGGTGAGAATGGGTAAAAGAATAAGCGTATATAGAAACTTATGCATTCGTCCGGTATGTACTATCGACGAGGACGACGTATGGAAACATGGCTAGAAGATGGCGAGCGTCTGTATGGGCGATGAATAGATCTTGAAGCCTGTTGGGATCGTCAAGGGATCTCCTCGTACAATAGTAGTAACCCTTATCCCGCAAAATGCGGAGTGCTTCCTGGGAGACCGTTCGATCTCCTCTCGCTTCAGCTTTAAACTTTGCTCTCGCATTGTACACTTGGCGCCGCGATGTGAAGTTTAGCTTCTGTCGTGCGTTAGCTGTCATCTTCAATGTAGCTAAAATCGGTTTTGGTGGGGTACCAGCGACGGTAAGGGCCAACGTAGTGTCTCTTTCATCTGCATCCATCCGTCCGACGTACGGGTGACCGTCCAATGCACCGGGGAGTAGATGGTTGTGCTTGCCATGAATAACGTCCAAGCCCCATTCGCCCCGTTTGAACTCCGCGCCAGACAATGCAAACGGACACCCCTCTATCTTTGACACAGCTCTGCGCGTGTTCCCGCTTGCATCATCTCCGGCTACTCGCTGTCTCTTACGGGGAGTGTACTGGCCGTACTTCTCACATGCGAGCAATAGACTCCCACGCCTTGTAGGAGTGCTCGCCCAAGAACGCTTGATTGTCAAAACCATATGAAGCTTTACTGCTATGCCACGACAATGTTGTAGGAGATCGTCGCGATTGGTCTACGTCTCGGATGTAGCAAATTCGGAAGTGTAATCGCGGTACTCCTGGTTACGGGCCTCATCGTCCTGACCGTCTTCCGGCATCGGATTAGCCTGCTCCTCTAGTGGTAGCTGCCAGCATGCAAACAGTGCATATATATTACGCGAACCATTCATGGTTTCTGTCTGCTCTAGTTCAGAACCTAATTTATTCCCCTACATTTAAAAACAGGTACCTATATCTTGGTTTCCATTCAATATGATTCCACTACCTATATTCTACCTACAACGACATTCCAAATGATAAACATTAATCACATACCGGAAGACGAGGTGGTGGTGAGTTATCGGCCATTGGCGTCGCGGTAGGTGCTTCCTCCCCCGGGCTTGAAGGTCGTCGGCTGGTGTCGTCGTTAACCATTTTAGAAAATGACCGTTGATTGGGGGTGATGGGATTGGATGCATTCCAACGGAGAGCGGGTGACTTCTTATACAGTAATGCGTGAACACCGCATGCCTATGCGGTGTTTGCCTATGCGCTGTTTCCAGATGACCGTTGGGGCTGATTTATTTGAACATGTGGGCCCACCGCATAGGTGAACGGTGCATAAATACCGTATGGGTATGCGGTGTACCACCGCTTAGGTAAACGGTATACAGTATACCGCTGGCCCATGCGGTATGTATCTATATATACCCCATGGCCGGTTCGTGACATTTGTCGTGGCGGAAAAGCGAGGTTACTCTGTGCGAACTAGTCATGGCCAAAGATTTTGTGTCTTCGGAACGAAATTTTTTACCGTTGATTAGTTTGCACGGGTTATATCGCTTCGTCTTGTAAATTAATTAAAATATATGCTTTTTTCATGGCTCAAAAGCGATGATAGCCTAGGCAACATGCCACGGCCAGCGATTTGTGTCTTTCGATTGAAATCGCTGGCCGCTGGCATGTTGCTCGGCTTATATCGCTTCGATGTGGGGTTATATAGCTTCGATCTAATAAAATGCAATAGGTATCCGCAGGATATTGTGAAAGACGTTGTGATAGTATATATGTACGCCCATGACGTCTTTAACATTATCCTGTGGATGACTATTGATTATCCAAACAAAATTGTAAATGCTTCGGAAACGTACAGGTACGGGTACACCGTCATCTTCGTTCGTCATTGGAGTGGGCGTCTAAATTAAATTTGTCAAGGGAGAATGATCCTCTTACAAGAGGACGAAGCTGGGAACTTTCGTCGGAACTCACGACGGAATCTATCAGTTTCGCACTTTTATAAGAGGCTCGCTCTCCTTCGACCGATGGAATTTGGACGACCAACTCCGATGGCGGAAGAAGATCACGGTGTACCCGTGCCTTTACGTTTCCGGCCTTTTTTTGAATACCGTTTACGCATGCGGTAATGTATACCGCATGTATAGGCGGTGTAGATCTCGCATATACATGCGTTATTCATGTATGTACGCGTGTAGTTCTCGCGTGTACCGCATATAGCATATACCGCATGTATATGCGGTATACTTATGGCATACAACGGGTCATGTTTTCCCGCTATAAATGACCCCCGTGCGATGTGGTGATTATTACAACATGGCGGCTGGTAATACCCCAAGACCTTTCTACTCAGTCTCAGGTAGCGGACCGAGGGATATTTTCTGGTGGGTAGAAGACGTCTCGCTGACACAAATATTGGTAAGCCCCATTTTGTCGTCTGTCATATAAATCACAATGTTCCGAACTCACCAAGTACATCGTAAAAATTGCAGCATCTGCCTTCCAACTTCGAGGAAGAATACGGGCTGGCCGGTGTCGAAAGAATAACGCTGACTAATGGGGCACGGAGGAGAGGCACTAGCATCCGGGTTGACCGCAACAGATCCGGGGCGCTCTGGCTCGCAGAAGGATGGAATAATTTCGCGAGATCCCGTGACATGCGTGTAGGGGCGGGGTTGATGTTTAGCTACTTAGGCAACTCTCGGTTTCGGGTAGTCGTAGTGCCGCCGGAGAATGTAACTGATGATTTCCTTTGATGTGTGACTGAGTTACTTTTGCTGCAATGTTATCTTTTTAAGTAATATGAAAAATGACGCACTTTATCCGTTTCCATGTAATGTGTTATTCCTTGAAATTATCAAAAATTCATACAATTCAATGGTGTCGCCGTGATGGTACGTTGCATAATGTCTTCGCTTAGACTCCCATACACGTGCTGGGAAGATTACGTAATGCGGTATACATATGTATACCGCATTCTCAAGCGGTATACATATGAAGATGACGTAATGCGGTATACATCGTCATATGTATACCGCATCGTCATGCGGTATACATATGTATACCGCATTCTCAGGCGGTATACATATATACCGCATTTACATGCGGTGATTTCAAACGCCACCTATAAAAAGGTGGTTGTTAGAGAATTTCAGTATACCATAACCACTATGGCAACTACCAAAGTGTATGAAGCGGAGACAAGATCTGGCACCAGGTTTAGACTTACAGTCGAAACTTTTCAAATGCCACCAGACGATATATTGTGCAACTGTCAGCACAGAAGCTCGACAGGATGGCCGTGTTGCCTTTGCCAAGTTGTATGCAAAGAACGCGATACAGCAAGAGTTTCGGATTCAGTGGACCTCGAGTGCGTTGAAGGAGTGACTTACGAGGATGTCCGCATGACAAGGCCGTACTCGTATAGGGATAACCCTGCAGCATATTATATTCACGCGACGGAGGCAATTACGGAGCTTGTTAGCGACTTTTTCTCCAACTTCGGATTGGCCAATGCAACGCAGGTGGCAAGATACACCGTGGAAAAAGTCGTGCGGCATGCAAACACCAAGCTTCAAAAGTACGCGTTTCACCGAATAAATATTCACATTTTGCCGAGCAATGTAGAGGAGTCAGTTGGTAGTTGTTATGTACCATAGGTAAAATGTTGTCGTGTCCTAAATTGTTGTGTATCATTTATAGTGAATGTATCCGGTCACGAGTTAATCCAGCATTTATATTTCGCTGATAAATGATTTGCATTACACATGCGGTGATACATGTTCGTTTTGCATACAATAGAGTGAACTTCACAAGGCTCTATCAAGCCATTGAATCTGCGGAGGAATTATACGAAACAACTACCTACAGACTCCACTCTACTTGTGAATATGGTATACCTTGCAAAGGGTCCCACACGTTAGGATCCGTACAATCTGGATCTCAATGCGGTTGAATGCGTACTTCTTCACTCTGTCGTTCGCTGGACAGACGGCGTTGTCGACAGTGAACCTTGCAATCTCAAGTGCGCAGTGTAGCCTGACATCGCTGACTAGGTCGCTGATTGCGCATTTGATTGCCTCTACCGCCTCGCGGTAGTATGACTCGGGGTCCTCAACGTGTAATTGGTGACCTCTCAGACACGCCAGTTCAACCGGCTCCGAGCAAGCGTATCTGTCGCCTTCAACGCCTTTGTAGCAGACAACATGAGCAAGACAGCAAGGGAACGCTTGGCACCACCGCTTGTGATGACAATTGCACAAATAATCTTCGTATGGCCTCGAAAACTTATCGCGTATTATTTTGTATGACACACCCATCTCTGTCTCACCTTGAAACTCAGCTATTCTAACCATGATTTGATTGTTTTGATTCGTATGAGGTTCCTTTGCGGTATGAAACACCGGTTCTTATAGCCAAATGGGACTACCGCCTGGACATGCGGTTATTATCCACCGCATGTACATGCGGTGGATATACCGTATGCACATGCGGTGGATATACCGTATGTGCATGCGGTTCCAAAACGTGAAACGTGGGACCGGACCGGACCGGACCGGACCGGTTACACCGCCGCCCCTTGCGGTGCATGCCCTATAAATCATGCCATCCGCCACAGAAACCACCACACCGGGTGTCCACCGAATCACAAAATGGTGACTACCACGGAACTATACCGGCGGACGGCAGGTTATCTGGAGTACAAAGTCACATTAGTTCGTTTCTCAGAGCCTGAGTGGCCGGTGGAATGCACCTGCAAGCATCCAGCATACCTTCCAGGAAATTCGTGCTTTATATTTCAGTGTCAAATCGACATGTCGGGCACCGACATTGGATATCCGCTCCACTTCTGTTGTGCGCATTGTTATGACGACAGAGGATTTCCCGAATCGTATTACTTGGATGCAGAGGCGCAAATCGCGAATCACATCAGAAGATTTTGTCGTTACGACGTTTACAGTATCGGGGCTGAGGGCCTATGTGATCATGTTATTCGCAAGCTTCGAGCGTTCAACGCAGGGGAAAGGTATTACGCGTTCAACAAAATGGATATTCTCATTTCCATTAATGAGAGGTCATCAGAGGAAGATAGTGAGTAGACATTTGGATTTTCAAGTATGTAGTGTTATGTGTATGCGTTGTATTTTCATGTGTAAGCAGTTCAACCGTTTAATTAACTTCCCTATAGTCGCCTCGGTGATTTCCATTATATATTATTTCAAGTGTTGCACGAAATATAGAAAAACGTTGAAATAGGAAACACATGACACAAATAGCGTACGAACCGACTTGTTATTCAAACAACATTGTTACAACTAGACGACAAACAAACTACTTCACAACCAACAATAACAATTTCATCACACTACCACAAACGAACGACTACACAACCAACAATAACAACAAGTTCATCAGACTGACACAGTGACGACACGTTGCAGTAAAAGCGATGCCTCCAGAAGGCTGACTCTAAAGTTCACGCTGTTGTATACAAAACGAACATTGTTCAGAATAACATTGTTCATAATTTCATTTGTACAATGTTCGTTTTGCATACAACAGAGTGAACTTCAGACGGCTCTATCTAGCCATTGAATGTGCGGAGGATCTACACAAAAAGGGTTCCATCCCACCGCTTTTTATAGACACTGGACCCCTTGGGACACCCCATCGCCATGCGGTAATACCCACCGCATGGCCATACGGTGATTAGTACCGCATGTGTATGCGGTGACTCTGCATTACGGTCCAACATGGGCCGAGCGGGAGCAGATATGTTGTATGAGGGCTATAAATCATGGCGTCCACCAGGGTGCGGCAGGAACCACCACGGCTGTCCATCTAATCCCTAAATGGTAAACACTTTAGACACATATCGGCGAACGGCAGGTTATCTCGAGTACAATGTTACATTAATTCGTTGCACGGAGCCACGGTGGCCGGAGGAATGCAACTGCAGGCATCCAGCATATATTCCGGGAAATTCGTGCGTAATCCTACAGTGTCAATTCGAGACAGACACTGACATAGCATATCCGATCGAGTTTTCTTGTGCGCATTGTTATGACGACAGAGGATTTCCCGAATCGTATTACTTAGATGCAGAGGCGCGTATTGCGAATCATATTAGAAGATATTGTCGTTACGATGTTTACATGTTCGAGGCTGATGGCCTATATGAGCATGTTATACGGAAGCTGCGATCATTCAACGCAGGAGAAAGGCACTACGCGTTCAACCAAATGAATATTGTCATTTCCATTAATGATAGGTCATCGGACGAAGGTAGTGATTAGACATGCATTATCGATGATTTATATGACATATTAGTTCACATGTGGCAAGGAAAATATAAATTCTGTTTCGAATCTGTTGTATTTTCCTTCCTAATCAGTTCACCCGTTTAATAAAATTATGTTTCGAATCACGATTAGTGATCAACAAAGACATAATACTTCACATGTGCCAACGAAAATAGGAATTAAGTCGAAAATAGGAAACCAATGTGACAAATGGCGTACGATCCGACTGATTATTCAAACAACATTGTTACAACTAGACGACCAACAAACTACTACACACCAAACAATAACAACAACTTCATGACACTGCAACAAACGAACGACCACACATAAGTCGGACAAACACATAAATCCTAGATCTCGTCGGCATGCTTGTTGTTGATGTGCCTCTTAAGATGACCGTGCTGCAGGTTGTTGGTTACGGTGTAGCGATGGCCACAGTGACGGCACGTTGCAGTGAAAGCGATGCCTCCAAGTGGCTCCTTCTTGTAGTGCCTGGTGAACATGTCTTCACGGGGGATTGGCCTTTGTTCGGACGACATTGTCGGTGGGAGTGTCTCCGGCGGTGGTGTGTTTCCGGCGCCGGGTATGCTATTTATAGACTTGGTCACCCTGCTTATTGCCATGGGGTACAAAACACCGCCTGTACATGCGGTATTGTACTACCCGTTTGACATGCGGTATTGTACACCGCATGTACCGGCGGTATTCAATACCGCATATATCTGCGGTATTTAATACCGCATGTAAAAGCGGTGCCTGCTACCTATATAATCCGGGGTCTCTGGCCACTTTCCACACACCTCAACATGTCGGACAACAGCGGAGAAAGCTCAAGGAACGACATAATACGTCAAGGCACGATGGAAGAGTTTGAGGCGGTTCTATACACTGGTAGTCCGCGGTCAAAGACGGTGGAGGCGATGATAAAGAGACTACGTGATGAAAATCGGTCGCTCCTAGTCGAAAACCAACAAGCACGTTGGCGGATTGATATCCTGGAAAGTCAAGTTGCAGTTCTGGAAGAGGAAAAAAAAGCTCTTGTAATGAAGCTAGATCAAGCTATTGTGCGTAACACTTGAGTATTAGGGTCCTTTGTATTTCGTTGCTTGTAATTTTATAAAGTTCGTTTCGAATCATGATATAGAACGTTGGGTACGGAAATACTATGAATCCTTGAAAACGATATGGAACGGTAACAAACCATCAAATCCACACAAACACATGACCTACGTAATCTGAAATGGGGTTACAAGCTACTCCACAAAAAACAATCCAAACTACTGCACAAAACAAATCCAAACTACCAACTACTACACAAATAGTCATCTACCCGCACACAGAACAACCACATACATCATCCCAGATGGCACTGTCACGGTGGGGGAGGACGCCAAAATTGCTGATAGATGCGAGCCAGGTGTTCCGGAGTCAGCTCAACTCCAAGTTGCACGAGTCGCTCAATCTCCAACCCAGCCGCATGATGGCGCTGCTCAATAATTGTCGGCGGGGGTGGCGACGGCGGGGGTGACGGCGATGGGATGATGGGCTGGTGTCGAGGAGTGTCAGGAAGTATGTATGGATGACTATGGCGGTGAAACCACTCCAGATAGTCATCGGCCATGCCATATGGGTACTCTTCAGAGGTCCGTGGCAACTCCTCCATGGGGAAAAGATGATCGAACCTATGCGCCCAGTGGTTGTCAGCTGGGTGGAAGGTCGCCTCCTTCTTGCACTTGGCGAACTTCGGTCTGAGCACTACGGCAGGCCTGATTGGATCAGCGGGAATGTGCTGAACCCGACCAAACTGTCGCAGCACACGGTCCGGCATATACGACTCCTCCTCGAACAACCACCGAATGGTGCCCCTATATCTCGAAAGACGCAGATCTCCATCAAAATCCAAGTGTCTACCAAATGGCATGAACTCGATCTGCAATGGAATAGAAATTGTTATTACGAATACAATCTGGTATATAGTATGACAAATGTAAGTGCGGATATAAATTGTGTTCGTACCTCGTCGACTGTCATCTCATCCAGGCTCCGCCGCAGAACATCCAATCGCTCGATGCGAGGCCTATCATCCCGGGTGACCGTACTGGAAAATGGTGTCGCTCCCAGGACGTACCTCACCCCGCGTCGCGGGTCCCGAGCTAGCCTCCGATCGATCGTCATGCCGGGCGTGAACACCGGAAAGTGCAACCATATCCACACCTACAAAGGAACAATACTATCAGCAACATAGCCATTATAAGCTAGTTACGGAACTTCTAAAATAAATAATCACAGAACGAATGGCTTACCTCCAATAGTTTTGTACACCCGTCCATGTCTTTGGCCAACTCCCGAGTCGCCTCGCCCAATCCTCGGTACAAGCACGACAAGACCCCTGCAGCTAGAGAAAGATGCGACACCTGCGCCGCGTCCATAAACCTACGGATCACCTCCGGACGCAATCTTCCGCCTGACTTGTCGATGAATAAGGTCGCAGTAGCAATCATCCCCATCACAACACCCAAGATGCACTCCATATCATGCTCAAGTGGTGCGCCATCTCGAACCCGCTGTCGCATCGGGGCTATCTTCTGAAGGAGGAGCTGAACAGTAGGGCCTCCATGGTCCCATGCGCTCCTCCGCTCGTCCTGAGTCAAGCCGTAATACTCCCCAACTACTTCCCTCCAGCCGAGAACATCATCCACCTGGATACACTCCTCTCCGTCCAAACCGAGGCCAAGTATGAAGAGCACATCGTGCAGTGTGATGGTGATCTCTCCCCATGCAAAGTGAAAACTGTTCGTCTCGGGGTGCCAGTGCTCAACAAATGCCCCGATCAGAGTGTGATCCACATGATCCCAATCGAAATCTCTGAGGTCCCAGAACCCAATCTCCCGCACTGCGGGAAACCAGGACTCCAGTCCATCGATCTCCAACAACGCCTCTACACGGCCCAGCGACTGCCCTCGTCTCTGCGCACGCACACCCCTACGCAAGGCTTCGTCCTCCCGTCTCCAAATGGCCTGTGCAATGTGCGTCTCGTAGTCTCTCAGAAGGGAAACAGAATGTGCCCCCCCGGCCATTCGGGCTGAACAGCCCGAGTGGCCCCTGTCATGCTAGCCTCGCCATGCTGCCCATCACCTCCTGCCCTACTGCTCTCTCCACGCTGTCTCCGCCTCCTCTGCACTGCACGAACAGGGGGGTTGTGCCGCCTGATCTCCTCCCATATCCTGACGAACATCGTCAGATGCCCCATACATCGGATCATGTTGCTCGTCTCCTCCAATTTCCAGCAACACATGCCTCGAAGGTCCAGCTGACTCGTGCCCCCCGGCAATCGGCGGCGTCGCAAGCTGAAGCTCAGTGATCGGCTCAGGCTCGGCGGTCCTCGGCGTCGCAAGCTGAAGCTCAGTGATCGGCTCAGGCTCGGCGATCCTCGGCGTCAACGATGGCGCCGCATGCTGACTCACAGGCGTCCTCCCTACACCCGTAGAACCAACCGGGGTGAACGACGCAAAATCTATCTGCGCAACGGCCCATGGCTCCTGGTCGCCACCTCGAGCATGACTCGTCCCGGCACTCACATCTCCGAACATAGGTGCCGTGTCGTCATACGAATTCAATTGTTCGCTCGCAAACCCAGTCCCAAAGTAGTCCCGATAACTGTCAGGATAAGTCTGCACCTCCTCTGACACTCTCTCAGCTCCAGTCTGCAAGTGTTCACCCGTATGACGTGCTCGGTCCCCTCGTAGGTACTCCTCCAGCATCTCAAGTCCCTGGTCGCCTTGACCAGACTCTCCAGTCGACCGCACCACTGGGTCATCCGTGTGATCAGACATCAAGTGTTGCTCAATCTGCATCAGACGGGAGGACGTCTCTATAGATGAATGGGACGTGTGCCCAGTATCACCTCCTACCGTCTCAGTGTCCCTCTCCGGAGGATCCACTACATCCTCCAACGTCTGGGTCTCCCTGACGGCATCCTCTACCTCGTCGATATCCGTCTCCATCGGAACGGATGCACCCTGCAACGTCTGCCTCTCCCTAAGGGCAGCTCTCCTAGCAGATTGTAATACTACCCTCTCTCCCAAATTTCTCGACAACAAAGACTGTGTAGTTTAAAATATATATATGTGTCAGAATGCTATCGCTCAATTACACTACTATATCGTATGATTGTCTATATGTAACAACATTTTCGTAAGATTTATTAATGATATCATCTTAATACTAACAATTCATAATAAAACATAAATATATACTTATTCGATTTCAATTTCCCTACACCTAGTATTTGCAAGATTTTCAACAGGTTTATAAATTATTTCAACCTCATACTATCAATTCCTAAGAAAACATAAATATATACTTATTCGATATCAATTTCCCTACACCTAGTAACAATTTTAATATACCGTAGGGTGAGGTTGTGTCTTCAGCGGTGGCCATACATCTGTCGTCCTCCGCCTCTGTATAGTGGGCTCCGGCTACATTATATATAACAATGAAATGTTAACACTATTTCCTTCAAATTAACAAATAAAGCAAATTGATTTTTATAAACATTAAATGTTACCTGTAACGGATGTCTCTGAACATGACCGACATCATCAGCTACGGCTTTTCCACGGTTGTCCTTCACCATCTTAAAACCCGGGTACAGAGTGGTGGTAGATATGGGGACGGGGAATGGATGGATCCAAAAGTCGGGCTCGGAATCAAACAATGGGAGAAGATTCGAGTCGGCCTCGGAAAGAAAGAGATTGGAGAATATTCGGTGTGTCGGAAAAATGGCCCCCCACGCCTATTTATAATGGGGGACCCCAAGGGTAAAACTCATACCGCATCTCCATGCGGTATGTTGTTACCGTTGCGGTAACGGTAACAAAACTTACCGCATACCCATGCGGTATGATTTGTTACCGTTGCCGTAACGGCAACAACACACCGCATGGAGATGCGGTACAAGTTTAACACACAGTAAAGTACAGACCGCATGTGGTAGCTGTATTTTTTACACCACCGTATGCCAATGCGGTAGGTATCGGATAATTACGCCCCAACCGGGTTATTGTACTATGGACTCCGTTTAAACCTAACCCACCGCACATACATGCGGTGTTTTCATACGGTCAACATACATACCGTATGTACATGCGGTATGTCGGGTTAAAATTTTATTAATCCACCGCATAGGAATGCGGTGGATTTGCGGTGTAAATAGTAAAAATTAGCGGTGTACATAACATACCCCCTTACGTTTGTGACTTTGTGAGTACGTATAATATATATAATGCATATACTTGTATGTATATTATATATGTAATATATACATAAATAAATAATTATATATAACTACTTACCCATTAATTTATCTATAAATACTATATAAATATTATTTGTGAATAATTTATTTATTTAAATAATAGTCCCGATTTTATTTAATTACATAAATTAAATATTGATAATGAGAGAATATTTTATCTATTTAAATAAATTATTTTTATTTTTACTTCGAACAATATAATTATTCCAAAACTTTACATTATGTATTTTATGTGAACTAATAAAAGTTAAATTTAACTTATTTTCACCAAATTTAATATAAAAAGATTTTTTTAATTTTATTAAAACTGAAATACCAAAAATATTTTGGGTATTTCAACTAATAGAATTCTTACTAACAAGAGGTTGAAAAGAAATGAATATATGACTTAATCTCATAAAATTTTAGGGGAGAGGAGAAAAAGAAGTGACCTTGTGTGCAATTCAAACATGGGGCAGGACTCAGGAGGCAGGGGCGGCCCCAGGGTGGGGCACGCGTAGGCGGCCGCCCCACCTTTGCCGGAGACGGACCTAGGGTATAGCTCACTTAATTTTAAAATTAATATACATAATATAGGTAGTATATTGTACATGTTGCTTTATTAGCACAATTGGTGGAGGGTATTGAAGGGGAGGGAGTGAGGATTGGGTTTGAATCTCATGACTCCTAATTTTAAACAACTTGGATTCGAATATCTCTTTCATCCTTTTTTTGTTTGTCTTTTTTCTTTTTACTGTTTTTCTTTCTCTTTTTCTTTCTCTTTGGTATTTCTTTTAGGCAAAATTACATAAAATCACCCTTTAAATATGGGTGTTTTCACTTAACCACCCCTTAAATTCAAAATTACATAAAACCACCCTTTAAATGGTATTTGCTTACAACTCACCACCCATTCAACTATTTTTGTTACTTTATCATTAAATATATTATATTTTAATATTTTTAAACTTAAATTTGATTGTAAATATATTCAAATTTTGAATTTAAGGGTCCAATTATATTTTAGGGATCATTATATTTATTTTTAACAATAATAATCAATAAATCCTAGAATTAGTATCTTAATTTATATTTATAAATGTTTAAAACATTATGTAAATTACTCTTATTGAAAATATAAATAAATAAGAGTAATTTCCATAATATTTTAAAATTTTATAAACATTTTCAACCATAAATCAAATAATAGTTCTAGGCTATATTTATTATTATTTTTTTAAAATAAATAAAATAATCCCTAAAATATGATTGAGCCATTAAATTCAAAATATGAATATATTTACAATCAAATTTGAGTTTAAAAATATTAAAATATAATATATTTAATGATAAATTAAAGAAAATAGTTGAATGAGTGGTGAGTTGTAAGCAAGTACCATTTAAAGGGTGGTTTTCTGTAATTTTGAATTTAAGGGGTGGTTAAGTGAAAACACCCATATTTAATGGGTGGTTTTCTGTAATTTTCCCTTTCTTTTATTGCTAGTTTTTTCATCTCTTTTTTTTTCTTTCTTTTTTACTTCTTTTTTTTTTTTTTTTACAGTAGGCAAACATTGGGAGCTGTTACTAACAAAGCAACCTAACTCCCGGATCATCCTGAAGGATGATTTTACAGAGATCCCTATGGTAGGGAATAGAGGGTAAGTTACAAATTACACCTGATTTGGCTATATAATCCGCAGTATGATTATCTTTGATAGGTAATTAATTCTATTACCAATTTAAATATAGAAAAAAAAAATATTTTTAATTTTTAACTCAATAGGTACAGTGACAAATAGAAAAAAAATTAAAATTATATGCAAATCCAGCCTACACATGATTAAAATTATATGCAAATCAAGCTATAATAACCCGCAAGATGGATTTACTTTCACTATTATAAAAGTGAACTTATATTATGTACTATTTAATCTTCCATAAATATTCACTTTAATTAAAAATTAAACATTTGAACTTATTTATATATTTGTATCATTGAATTCTATTTTGTGGATGAATTGGTGATGTTACTATTTTCGTATTGAGGACTATAAATTTACAACTGCGAAATTTCGGCCCACTTTTCAGAGACTCCTGGGGCCGCCACTGGCAGGAGGCAAGTACAACAACAAGCGAGAATCACAATTTCATACCACCACCAAAACAAAACAAAAATCAAATAACAATAGGTTGAAAAGATAATCACCTTGTGATGGAGTTCGGAGGACAGGGTGATTAACCATGAGACCAGTAGTTTCCTCATAAATTGGAAGTAGCTAGCAATAGCATGCATCACAATTTCCAAACAATTAAAATGCTTAAGATCGATGTCTTGAACATAATAGAAAAGATCCCAAAAGCCATGATACATGCACTAGCTATGATCAAACTAAACCGCACATGACAGGATGACAAAGGAAATAAGCATAAAAAGGACTTTTAATGTTGTCTACTCCTTCCATGTCAGATCAGCCGGTCAGCAAGAAGGAGTAACCGAGCTTAGGAGGTCACAATTGGTTGAAGAATCAGTTAGTTTGTTAGCTGATTAGATTGTTGATCAATTGTGTATAAGTACTCTTGCCATCATCATCCATTTTGTACACACAATTTTACAATCAATAAAGAAAACACTCTAATTTCTCTCAAAACCTCTCTTCCAACTTAACATAGTATCAATTTGGTTCTTCTAGATCCTTCGCTTCCACATCAATGGAGTTCCAGCAAGTTCCCGATCCTCGCTTTCCTCCTCCATCCCCGATGGATCCTCTCACCGAATTGTTCCTCCACAATTCGGATCATCCTGCATATGCTCTTTCCAAGAGTTCTTTGGAAGGAAACATGAACTATCACCATTGGAGGAGGGCGGTTGAGGTATCTTTGCTTGTGAAGAACAAATTCAGTTTTGTTACTGGTACTTGCCGACCTCCGATCAACGACGCTATCCTCTTGCATCAATGGGAACGCTGCAACAACATGGTCTTGGCTTGGATCTTGCACTCTGTGTCTAAGGACATCGCTGAATCGGTTCTATATTGTCGATCGGCTTCGCAGATCTGGTCAGAATTAGCGGCGAGATACTGTAAGCCCAATCGTACTCGAGCTTATCAGGTTCAACGTGATCTGAGTTGTGTTGCTCATGCGAATTCTTCGATTTCCGATTATTTTACTAAGCGCAAGAAGCTCTGGGATGAGTACTTGATGTTGATCGATGACAAGGTCTGCGCTTGTGGGTCAAAGGCCATTATTCTGGAAATCCTTCGTGATTAGTAGGTGGTTCAACTCCTAATCTGCAAAAAATACCTTAAAAAAAAGAACGGGGAAAGGAGTCAGATCGAGCCACTCATGCGGGACCGGCAGTCCTCGCTGAGGCCACATAGTATGTGCTATACCTAATAAAGATGCTCTAATGCAGTACGAAAGTCAAACACACTAGCATGGTTCTAGTCATAATAATGTGTAAAAATACTGTAAAGGGCCCAAGACAATGCCAAATGGCATATCCCTCTCCTACCTCCACCCCCTTCCGATAGGGCGGAGACTGGCCAGCTCGTGAATGCATTCCATCATAATCGGGCGGCACGCATGCCTAACCCGCTCCACAATAAAGCCCGCAGGCATCTCATAATATAAGGAAGTTCATGACTCGATTGACTCAGGGTACCCGATGAGGCTGGGCTACCATATGACCCTAGCAAAGACTCTAGGACTATCACAGATAACGGCCGTTCTGTTTCAAACGCATATAGTAAGCAGATGCTTATTCAATTAGTGCAACCTAAACAGGATACTACATGGCATGCTTTTATGCATATGCAACACCTAACATAAAATGCAACAACAGGCATGAATGTCCAACCTGAGTAAGCCCCCTAGGGAACTTACCTGAAGATGCAGAACAACAAGATAACACAAGCAAGGGCCCAAATTGCAAGTCCAAAGCAATACACACATATCATCAAGCCATTTTCATAACCTACCAGACTAACATTCACACACACGAAACCCAAGTTCTCAACATCCTTAAACCCAATCGACGGTAAAACCATTTTTCAAAACCTTTCCGATATGATCAACATCAACCAAAATCATTCTTCCAATTTCGTTCTCAAAACCAACATCATCAAGCCAAGACAAAATCCCGACATTTGAAATGACACTTTTAACATAACTTCAAGCTCAAGATCAAATAGTTCAAGTCCCGTCAAATCCCTTCTTTAATATTGAATATTAAAATAATATTCTAAAACTCATTTCCCAAAGTTTTCCAAACTCTTAAATCTCAAGTTAAGTCAACCCATTTTTAAAACAATTTCTCAAATCATATTATAGAAATAATTTCGGCATTAATCATTTAAATCCTTAACCAATTTCCCAAAGTCATATTATTAAAACGATTCCGACACCTAATCAAGATAATTCTAATTTCACAAACCATATTTATAAATCAAAACTCGTAATTCAATTAATATCACCTTAAAGAAATCGTTTCATAATATATACAATTCCGAAAAATATATTTCTCAACGAAATAATATGATAACCATAATCTAATAAATAACATTTTATAAACATAAACCAACATCACGTTACACATAACATATAATCTAGTGATAGGTAATAATAACATAAAACAACAATTTATAACCAACAAGCCCAAGTATAAGGAAAACAGGTCCACTCTCACACTTACCCACCCGAGCCCAAAACTAGCCCAACCCGGAAAGAATAGGCCTAAAGCCTGCCTAGCTCAAGCCAAATCCCCAAACCCGGATTCAAAAGAAAATAGGCCCAAACCCAGCCCACTCTCTGCAACAACCCAAAACCCTGATTTTAAAAGAACCGGAAATAAAAGGGAGGAAACCGGTTCAAGGAATCCGCCTCCAACCTCAAGATCTGGACACATGCACGACAGAAAGAAAGACGGGAGGAAGAAGAAGAGAAAGAGGAGCTCCTCGCCGGCGAATCCTCACCCGACTGCTCTCACCGACTTAGCCCGACCTCGTACAACCCAGAACGGATCACAATGAGATTTAAGAAGGAGGAAGAGAAAGCTCACCGAGGGTCCTGGAATTTCACCGGGAATGCTCGATCGTACTCGGTGTGGCTCGTCAGAGGCGGAATCCCACAAATCAGGGCCTAGGAAGGAATACAATGGCTTAAAGGTGCGACTTTATGGTGTGTTCGAGTGAAAGGAGGGAGAGATGAGGCTTACCGACCCCACACGAGCAAAGACAGAGGAAGAAGAAGGAGGAAGGTGGCTCGGCGATGGCTCCGGGGTGGCTCCTGGTGTGCCTGGGATCTGTTCTGGTGGCTGTCGAAGGTGCTGACTTCGAGAGAGAATAGGTGAGGGTGGGTGCCTCAGCTGTTCGGACGGAAACAGGGGTGCGGTGACAGTGGTTCGGCGTGGTGGCGTCGGGAGGCCGAGAGTAGGTGGTGGTTGGACCTGATGAGAACCGAGAGGGGCATGGAAGAGGCAGAGAGATGGAGTTTGTTGTTAGTCCTGGTTGATTCCAAGCCAAAGGGCTGAAATCTCATTGTTTGGATTTGCAAGGCAATGGGCTGTGTGTTGGTTTGTGATTTTGACAAGGGAGAGAGAGGAGCTTGGGGTTAGTCTGAAAGAGATGAGAGATGGAGAAGGGAAATGAAGATGGATGTGTTGTGTGAAGTGTGGGATTAGAAATGAATCAAACCATCAAAAGAGGGGAAATGGGGTTCTGCAATTGTCTTCTTTTGGCGTGGGTGGAGTGGTCATCAGATGCCCCTAAAAAGGGGAGAAGGCAAGATGTGTGTACAGGGGGTCAATGTTTGTTTAATTTGGGGGAAATAACAACATGGCTACAGCTTGCTTTCGGACAGGAACATAGGAAAGAAGACAAAGACGTGGTCCCCAGGATGAAATTCAAGTACTGGAAAACTAAGATGCGAACCCACTTTCTTGACCTTATCCGATCCAATTCAAAATAATTCTCAAATTTCTAAATTCAAATTCCATAATGAAATCCAAACACACACACACACACATATATATATATATATTATTATTATTTTTATATATATATTTTTTAAATTCTCAGCATATGAAAACGGAATAAAACATATTTTAGATCCTTAATTAAATAATGCCGGAACTTGTTTCGAAAGATTTAGAATAAGCCAATAGTTCGAGGACGGAATTTCGAAACCTTCTGAATTTTAGAAGTCGAAATAATTATAAATCACTATTTTAATAGTTTTAATATTATAAAATTTCCCGGTCTTTACACGAATGACACAATAGTGCGCTGTTGGAAGCTCCATGGGTATCCATCGCAGCAATCTCGAGGGAATCAGTTTGACATTGCTGTTGTTGCTTCTTTTGATTCTCCATCACCAACTGCTTCTGGCTCTTTCTCGTTGACAGTTGATTAGTATGGCAAGCTTGTTTCTCTTCTTGGTAAAGTATCTTCTAAACCGAGTGATTCCTACGTTTTCTTGGCAGGTGGTGTGTCTTGCTCTCTTTCTTCTCGCAACAAATCCTCTTGGATCATTGATAGTGGTGGTACGGACCACATTACGCCTCAACTGTCGCTTTTGACCTCTGTTAAACCGACACCTGCAATTACCTCCATCACCATGCCTAATGGCCACAAGTCTTGTGTCCAACACATTGGCACTTCCATTTTTTCTCCTTCTCGATCTTCGAGTTACTGATGTATTACATGAGCCAGATTTTTGCTTTAACTTGCTTTCCATCAGTAAACTCACACGTTCCTTAAACACTAATGTCCTTTTTACTCCAACTGCTTGCTACTTACAAGAACCCTCGATGAAGAAGCTAACTTTGATTGGTAAAGAAGATAATTAAAGGTCTGTATGTGTTGAGTCCTACATCATCATCATTGCACATGTCGTCGTCTTCTAGTGGTACTTCTCCATCCATTGCTCTCAACACTTACAATACTAGCCTTGATCTATGGCATTGTAGGCTTGGGCATTATGCCTATGGCCAACTAAAGCACATTCCTTTTCTTAGTTCCTTTGTCAAGCATAATTACATTTGTATTGTTTGCCCCAAAGCAAAACAACATAGAAAAGTTTTTCATACATCTTCTAGAAAAGCTGCTGCCCCTTTTGTTCTCATCCACATTGATACTTGAGGTCCTTATAGGACATCCACTTACAATGTCTTTCGTTTTTTTACAATTGTGGATGATTTCACACGATGAACTTGGGTTTTTTGTTGGCCCATAAAAGAAATGCTTTGTTTGTAATAAAATCGTTCTACCAGTTTGTTGTCACTTAATTTCATGCTCATATAAAGCAAATTCGATCAGATAATGCTCTAGAGTTTGTTGATTCTTTTGGTGTTCAGTTTTACAAAGACAAAGACATTTCTCATCAAACATCTTGTGTTGAATCACCCCAACAAAATGGGAGGTTGAACGCACACACAAGCATCTTCTTGAAGTTGCAAGGGCCTTGTATTTCCAAGCTCATACACCTCCTTAGTTTTGGGGTCATTGCATCATGGCTGCCATTTTTTTTTTATAAATAGAACTCCACTTCCATCCCTTGGTTTCAAAACTCCATTTGAGCTTCTTTACAATCGTCCTCCAGATTACAGCTTCTTGAAAACATTTGGGTGCTTAATTAGTTTTTGCCAGTATACTCAAGAGATCAAGGGATAAATTTCAACCCAGGGCCTCTCCTTGTGTTTTACTTGGTTATTCTTTTGGAAAGAAAGCCTACACTGTCATGGATCTCCAAACAAAAAAATTCTTCCACACAAGAGACCTAACTTTTCATGAAACTCACTTTCCTTTCCATTACATTACATCTTTACATGATACCTCCACTTCACCTACCCTTGTTCATGATTATCCTCACCATATATTCCTCCCCGCCACTACTTTGCCTACCACCTCCACAAATGATTCACCTTCTCCTCTTTCTTCACCCATAGGTATCAAATGATCCCAATTGGATTCTAGCCATGAAGAAAGAAGTTGATGCATTACATGTCAATGGAACATGGGAACTTCGTTCCTTTACCTCGAGGGAAAGAGGCTATCAGGTGAAAGTGGGTCTTCAAGTTCAAGTTGAAATTAGATGGCCCGACATTGACTATCATGAGACGTTCTCCCCGGAAGTTAAGATGGCAATTGTTCGAAGCATAATCTCTTTCGCTGCTTCTCATTCTTGGGTCATTCATCAGCTCGACGTGAACAACGCATTCCTCCATGGCAATATCCTTGATGAAGTGTACATGAGGATGCCAGAAGGCCTGCCTAATCCGAACAATCTTGTTTGTAGGCTTAAGAAGTCCTTATATGGACTTTGTTGTGAGCCTAATTTGCCATGTTTTACACTTACTTTTATATCGATTTCTGCACGCATTTCATACATTTGGGTTAGAACAATACAGAATCTGTGTAATTTACACTTATTTGGCAATATATGGAGGTCTACACAAGTTTTGGTTATATTTCGCAGAAATCGGACGCACTTTGGAGCTTAAAGGAAACTCATGGAGAAGCCAAAAATGGTGCAGCTGGGGAAAAGGCCATTTTTCACCATTCTTCGTTCTCAATCAAGCTTTGATGTCTTCATGAGAGTTGTAGCCCTCGGAAAGAGCTTTCCAACGCATGGTCATATGCGTCAATCCGACAAACGAGGACTCGGGAAAGTGCGTTTCAAGAACAGAACAGAAAGCTGAGAGAACTCTACTCGAGATCGACAAGCCTCTACTCGATCTCGACAAGGACTGTTCGACCACACCTGGTCGAGTAGGGCTGGTCGAGGACACTGAGTCAGAGACAACCCGACTCCCGGAACCCTACTCGATCTCGAGTAGACTTGGTCGAGATCGACGAGCCATGTCCGGAGTCGACGAGCGGTGCCGAGCCGAGAAGCCGAAGACGAAGACGCAGACCACCTCTACTCGAGACAGAGTAGGGCTACTCGAGATCGACTTGACCTCCGAGCCATGTCCGAGCCTTGTCGAGCACCGGCTACTAGAGATAGACGAGGGCTACTCGAGATCGACAAGGCCGTGGTCGAGGTCGAGTAGACCCAGTTTCCAGAAACGCTTCGTCGTGACAAGTCCTACTCGGTTTAGCTTTACTTGGGCATGAAGGAATCCGAGAATGGCCGAAGATCTATCCAAAGTTGATCAAAGTCTATCTATGGAAGGAGATCTATCAAGACATGAAGACTTACCCTATTTAGTTTTATCTTTTCCTTTAAGATTTATTTCCTTAAAACAATTTATTTATCTTTAAGGCTTTTAGATATAATTTTAGATATAGATTTAGATAGAGATAGATGATTATTTCCTTGATTAGCAAGGTTTGATCACTATAAATAAAGCCCTAGGGGCTCAGTTTTATCATTCAATTTCAGTTAGAGATCATTCAAGCAAGGAAGTAGTTAGTTCCACAGAGTAGTTTAGGAGTTTGAGGTTTTTAGGGTTTTGGCTTTCTGCAAAAGTTGATTGCCAGGATTGTAAAGGCTTTGAATTTAGTTTTTAATGCAAGTTTCTTTCATCAATTCAATGTCTGCGATTGCGATGAGGCGTGAGTAGTCCACCCACTTCTGGGGCTGGGGTGAGCCCGACGGTGGCCATGTGAGGCGATGCGATAAAGGTCAGATCTTTTGTGTGATTCATCTTCTATCCCTATGAGCATGATTCTTTTGCGAGAGTTGAAGGTGATCCTTGTTTGTATTATTGAAGCGAAAGTGATCTTAATGCAACTTGGATTAATTATGTGAAAAAGGGTTAGTAACAATTAGGGTTTATGCGAGAGCCTCTATATGCCTATTTGTTAATAACGAAAGTTATTTGATGGAAAGCATGATCTTTTATGCCTTTATGTGTTGTTTTGCATGGTTATCATTGTGGTGTTGAAACCCTAGCCTTGGAGGTCTTTTTATATATTGAGTTTATTTTCTGTCGAAAAGCTGAGTTTGGGTTTGAGCAATTGCAATTTACATTCTTTTAAGTTTCTGTTCTAGTCGACATAGACGAAGGCTTTGTCGATCTCGAGTACCTCTTGTCGAGGTCGAGGAGATCTTTGCTTGTCGAGTTGTTTACTTTTGTTTTCTGTTTTTGCACTTACCTTGGTCGAGATAGAGGACAGCTTGTCGACTTCGACCAGCTTCTGTGTCCTCGAGTTACTTTCTGTTTGCTTTTGTTCTTTGCTTTTGTTTTAGTTGCCCTTGCCGGGTTTATTTGTTTCTGTTTTATTTCTGCTTCTGCTGGTGTTTCTGTCTTTTCTGCTGCTGTTGTGAGAATCTGATAGCTACCTAAGAACTGCTGACGTGCTTCCTCGTGGATTCGATCCTGACTATTCTCTTACTACAACGGGAGGAAGTCTTGTATTTATTTGCTGAGACAGGGAAGTCAATCTGAACTATATTTCATATTTATTTCATACTTGACCATCCTCCTGCAACAACAAATTGGCGCCGTTGCCGGGGAAGCAATCATTCGCGCCTTAGGTAGTCAGTTCTCACTGTTTCTTTGAGTTACTTTTCAGGTGTATGCGCCGTTCTGGTATCCCACCTGAATATTACGGTTTAGACGAACCAGAGCGCCTTCTACACATCAGAAATAGACTTCAAAGAGCCATGGAGGACGCTGAAACACAGGAGCAGCTGATCGCTAGGCTTACCAGGGATCTAGCCGCCAGGGATGCTGCTCTCGCCGCTGAGAGAGCAGAAAAGGAGCAAGCACAAGCTGAGCTTGCCCAATATCCAACCACTGCTGAAGATTATATGCATCCCACGCTCGTCGTGCCTGAATCGGCGATTCTAATCCCTGAAAACTCTTTTGAAATTCGCACTCAATTTCTTATAGAGCTTAAAAATAATGCCTTTTACGGCAGATTTAATGAGTGTCCTCTTGAACATATTACTAATTTTCATGATATGTGTCGTACTCTTGCAGAAGGCACAACCTTGGAATATGTCAAGATGAAATCTTTTCGCTGGTCTCTCGCTGGGCCTGCACTGAAATGGCTGGAAGGGCTGAAAGCAAGATCACTCACAACCTGGGCCCAAGTAGAGCAAGAGTTTCTGAACAAATTCTTCCCACCGGCCAAAACAGCACATCTCCGCCAGAAAATCACCGCCTTTAAACAGCAGAAAGGGGAACCGCTGGCAAGGGCATGGGAGCGCTACAAGGAACTTCTGCGATCTTGCCCTACTCATGGACAGCCACCCTATATCATTCAGGAGATCTTCTTCAACTCTCTTGACCAAGTCACTAAGGACAGAATCAACAATTATACTCACTACGAGTATCTGAGAATGCCGCCAAGTGACGCATGGGGTGTGCTAGAGAAGCTCACCAACTACGACAACAAATATGGGTCTACTGCAACTTATGAAGAGAACCCATACGCCAGGCCAGCACCATCCATGCCCCTCTATGAGCCATCAAGGGAGATTGATCCAGATGTCAGGGAGTAATACTACAGAGACCAGAATAAGAAGCTCCTCAAACAAGTGAAGTATCTCTCTGTCAATCAGCCTTGCATAGAATGCGGATCGCAAAGGCACACCACTACTGAGTGCCCACACACAGAGCAAGTCAGGATGGCAGAACATCATGAGGATGTAGCTTACGCAGGAGGGCCTAATCGCTATATGGGGGATCAAAGGCCTTATCAACAGCAATGGAACCAAGGTCCCCCTAGGAATCCTCCACCCTACAGAGCTCCAGGACATCCAGAAAGGGATCAAAGGAAGGATGATCTGCACCTGATCCTTGAGGAGATGCGACGAAATCAGGGTACCATCAACAACCAGTTCCAGAACATCACCACCAAATTTGGAGAACTGGACATCTGGAAAAGGGGAATTGAGACGCAGATAGGACAGATTTCTGCACAGATCCCACGACAGTCCGGCAAGCTCCCTGGGCAAACAGAACCAAATCCTAAGGGAAAGACTGGACACACAGCTGTTGTAAAACTCAGAAGCGGCCATCAACTTCAAGAGCCAGAAGTTGGAAAGCAGCAGAACAGCGAGGAACAGCAAGTCGAGGTCGACAAACCCGTCGTCGATCTCGACCAGAGCCTAGTCGACCTCGACAAAGGTCTACTCGAGGTCGAGGAGAAATCTCCAGAATTGTCGTCTGCGCCGAACAGCAACTCGACTGGGCCCAATCTGGTCGATGTCGACAAAGGTCTGATCGATGTCGAGGAGCCCCTGGTCGAGAAATCTGCAGCAACTCCGACGTCTGTTCTGGCTCCGACTCAGAAAAAGAAGCTGCCTTTCCCAACAAAATCTCTAAAGGACCCGGCGGAGAAAAAGTTTCAGCGCTTCATCAAGATGCTTCAAAAGCTCAACGTCACCATCCCCTTCACAGAAGCTCTCAATGAAATGCCGTCCTATGTCAAGATCCTGAAAGAGATTCTGAGCAAAAAGTGATCGATGGCAGAAATCACAGAGGAGTGCAGCCATCTGGACATACTGGAGAAGAGGCCGGATCCAGGTAAGTTTGCTATAACTATTGGATTTGGTCCATACAAAATTAATGCCCTATGTGATCTTGGAGCTAGTGTCAGTATTATGCCTTTAACGATTTGGTCCAAGATTAAGATAGGTGCCCTGGAGCCTATGGATGCTAGACTTTACATGGCCAACAACACGGTGGTCATTCCAACAGGCATGGTGGAAAATGTCCCAGTACAAGTAGGTAAATTCTTCGTCCCTGCTGATTTCTTAATTATTGATATGCAAGAAGATCCTGCTTGTCCAATTATTCTAGGGAGACCATTCTTAGCAACAGTGGATGTCAACATAAGCGTAAGGAAAGGAGTGCTCACCTTCAACATCAGCGATGAAGTAATTGAGTATTCCTTCAACAAAACTGAAAGGCATACGGGTCCGATGGAAGAGGTCAAATCTATCTCAGCTGGCTACATCACCTGCGGGGAACCCAAGGTCAGGAATATGACCCCCGAGGAGCTAGAAAAGAGGGACATGGAGGCCCAGGTGGAGGAGATCATGGCAATCCTCAAGGAGAACACAAGGACTAAGTATGGGGTCAAGACCGACCAAACCCTAGTCGATCTCGACCAGACCAAGGAGACTCCACCAGAGCCGGCTTCGTCGGACAGCAAACCAGAGGAACAGCCCTACTCGACCTCGAGGAGGCTCGTCGAGATCGACCACCAGAACCCTAAGTCGACTCGGCTTTCCTCGAGCGCACCAGCAGAGCAAGGACCAGCCTCGTCGATCTCGACAAGCCTTGTCGAGGTCGACCACAACTCGGAGCCACCAGTCCCTGCTTCCTCGGCGCCACCGCAACCAGGAGGAAAACCCTCGTCGACCTCGACCACCCTACTCGAGGTCGACCACCAGTCGGCGCCACCAAACCCTGTTTTCTCGAGGAGCAAGCCACCAGAGCCAGAGCCCTACTCGACTTCGAGTAGGCTACTCGAGGTCGACGAACCGCCTTCTTCATCGACTTCTGCCTCTTCGACCAGACATCCGCCAGAGCCAGCAGCCTCGTCGATCTCGAGGAGCCCTAGTCGAGATCGACCAAACACCGTGGTCCCTGATTCCGTCTCTGCAAAGGTGAGCCAAGGTATGAATCTTTCTTCTCCTATTTCCATTAAAGATTTATCTATACATGGGAGAGGTTTGCCTTGGTATGTGCGATTGTGCAGGATTTCCAATGATGAGCCTAAGGAGTATGAAGTTGGAGACAAACTCTATGTCTCTAAATCAAAGGATCATTGGTTTCCTAACAAATTCAACAAGAAGCGGATGGGACCATTCGTGGTGAACAAGATCCATTCTGGAGGATTACAGCTGATGGACAAGAATGGAGTCTTATTTGAGGCCCAAGCTACATGGGCCCTGCAGATGCCACCTTGAGCATTAATTGAGAGTCGGCCTAGCGACTATAAAATCTAGAGCATGCATATAGACTTTTTAGGACATTTGAGACTTTGTTGTTTTTGTTTTGGTTTTGAACACTTTTAGTTTTGCTATTATGGGTATATGTCTTCTACTTTTTCAGGTCAATGGATAGAACCAAGCTACAATTAGGAGGTGCTCCATTCGAAATTTTGCGGCTCTACACTCATGTCTTGTAAGTTTCTTTCTTTACCCTTTACATTGTTTTTATACAGTGAGGACATTGTAATGTTTAAGTATGGGGTGGGGGAAGGGCTTACTTTATGCATATTTGCCATATTTGACATTATGTGTGCATATTTAGAATTTATTGCTTTGAATTGCTACATGGCTATTTTGGAATGCATTATTTGATTTATATGCTTATATGCATGTTTTCCAAAGTTTGAAAAAAATGACCCCCATTGAAATTTTTTGATAAATGTCATGGAAGCTTTATTGAACTCGACGATGCAAAATTAGATTCATTAGAGATATAGCATGAAATTTCCTAGTAAAGGGAAGTCACAATGAAGTGCATTATTTCTTGAAAACCATGAAAGGAGGTAAAATTTGAAGTTGCTTTTGACATGTTGCATGATAAAATGATGGAGGACTTTATATTTCCATATAATGCTCATTGTTATAATCCTAGCCTTACCTATGCTTATGCATCACAAAAAGCCATAATATGCCTTATTTCAAATATTGCTCCACATGATCTAAAATATTTTCCATTCTTTACCTTATCCGGGGATTATGTTGAGAATGATGTTACATTATGGAGATGTTATATGGTTGTTGTGATTGTTATACATTATACTTGGAGTTTGGAAGGAAATTGTGGAATTATATGGAAAATTTAATGAGTGAAAGAAAATCCAATCACCTCAGGAGATAAAGGTAGATTGACCCTGCTCTCTAAGATAATAGTTTGGAGAGATGGGACACATTGTGAGGAGTCCGACGCACTAAGTATCCGGGGCCATTCATGACACCCATGTTTGCGACTCGCGAGAAGACAGTGCTGAGGTTAGAGAGGTAAAAGCATTATTATTGAGAAAAGCATTATGAAAGGTGATGAACCAAATGGAAGAAGGAATGTGGAAATTCAATTTGGAAATACTCCATTTCCCCGGATTAAAAGCACCACATTGCCAGAAATTGCCCACCTTTAGCCTTTTACCAATCTACTCCTTCATGAGCTTAAATTAAAGTCTTCTTGATTATCAATGCTTTGTCACGTATGAATTATTTGTGCATAACCCTCCTTTTGTGGGTAGATGTTGCTTTTACATATTTGCACATGCATGAATCTGTGACACTAGTACCTTTTCGAGGATGGTAATTGATTGCAGGGTTATATGAGAATGAATCTAAGATGTTGAGAGTTTTGAATTCTTCCCCTGAATGACAATTAAAAGTATTGCTTGAGGACAAGCAAGCTTAAGTATGGGGTGTTTGTTGTGAGCCTAATTTGCCATGTTTTACACTTACTTTTATATCGATTTATGCACGCATTTCATACATTTGGGTTAGAACAATACAGAATCTGTGTAATTTACACTTATTTGGCAATATATGGAGGTCTACACAAGTTTTGGTTATATTTCGTAGAAATCGGACGCACTTTGGAGCTTAAAGGAAACTCATGGAGAAGCCAAAAATGGTGCAGCTGGGGAAAAGGCCATTTTTCACCATTCTTCGTTCTGAATCAAGCTTTGTTGTCTTCATGAGAGTTGTAGCCCTCGGAAAGAGCTTTCCAACGCATGGTCATATGCGTCAATCCGACAAACGAGGACTCGGGAAAGTGCGTTTCAAGAACAGAACAGAAAGCTGAGAGAACTCTACTCGAGATCGACAAGCCTCTACTCGATCTCGACAAGGACTGTTCGACCACACCTGGTCGAGTAGGGCTGGTCGAGGACACTGAGTCAGAGACAACCCGATTCCCGGAACCCTACTCGATCTCGAGTAGACTTGGTCGAGATCGACGAGCCATGTCCGGAGTCGACGAGCGGTGCCGAGCCGAGAAGCCGAAGACGAAGACGCAGACCACCTCTACTCGAGACAGAGTAGGGCTACTCGAGATCGACTTGACCTCCGAGCCATGTCCGAGCCTTGTCGAGCACCGGCTACTAGAGATAGACGAGGGCTACTCGAGATCGACAAGGCCGTGGTCGAGGTCGAGTAGACCCAGTTTCCAGAAACGCTTCGTCGTGACAAGTCCTACTCGGTTTAGCTTTACTTGGGCATGAAGGAATCCGAGAATGGCCGAAGATCTATCCAAAGTTGATCAAAGTCTATCTATGGAAGGAGATCTATCAAGACATGAAGACTTACCCTATTTAGTTTTATCTTTTCCTTTAAGATTTATTTCCTTAAAACAATTTATTTATCTTTAAGGCTTTTAGATATAATTTTAGATATAGATTTAGATAGAGATAGATGATTATTTCCTTGATTAGCAAGGTTTGATCACTATAAATAAGGCCCTAGGGGCTCAGTTTTATCATTCAATTTCAGTTAGAGATCATTCAAGCAAGGAAGTAGTTAGTTCCACAGAGTAGTTTAGGAGTTTGAGGTTTTTAGGGTTTTGGCTTTCTGCAAAAGTTGATTGCCAGGATTGTAAAGGCTTTGAATTTAGTTTTTAATGCAAGTTTCTTTCATCAATTCAATGTCTGCGATTGCGATGAGGCGTGAGTAGTCCACCCACTTCTGGGGCTGGGGTGAGCCCGACGGTGGCCATGTGAGGCGATGCGATAAAGGTCAGATCTTTTGTGTGATTCATCTTCTATCCCTATGAGCATGATTCTTTTGCGAGAGTTGAAGGTGATCCTTGTTTGTATTATTGAAGCGAAAGTGATCTTAATGCAACTTGGATTAATTATGTGAAAAAGGGTTAGTAACAATTAGGGTTTATGCGAGAGCCTCTATATGCCTATTTGTTAATAACGAAAGTTATTTGATGGAAAGCATGATCTTTTATGCCTTTATGTGTTGTTTTGCATGGTTATCATTGTGGTGTTGAAACCCTAGCCTTGGAGGTCTTTTTATATATTGAGTTTATTTTCTGTCGAAAAGCTGAGTTTGGGTTTGAGCAATTGCAATTTACATTCTTTTAAGTTTCTGTTCTAGTCGACATAGACGAAGGCTTTGTCGATCTCGAGTACCTCTTGTCGAGGTCGAGGAGATCTTTGCTTGTCGAGTTGTTTACTTTTGTTTTCTGTTTTTGCACTTACCTTGGTCGAGATAGAGGACAGCTTGTCGACTTCGACCAGCTTCTGTGTCCTCGAGTTACTTTCTGTTTGCTTTTGTTCTTTGCTTTTGTTTTAGTTCCCCTTGCCGGGTTTATTTGTTTCTGTTTTATTTCTGCTTCTGCTGGTGTTTCTGTCTTTTCTGCTGCTGTTGTGAGAATCTGATAGCTACCTAAGAACTGCTGACGTGCTTCCTCGTGGATTCGATCCTGACTATTCTCTTACTACAACGGGAGGAAGTCTTGTATTTATTTGCTGAGACAGGGAAGTCAATCTGAACTATATTTCATATTTATTTCATACTTGACCATCCTCCTGCAACAACAGACTTAAACATGCATCTTGCCAATGGTTTCATAGATTGACTGCAGCTCTTGAATCATTGGGTTTTTTTCAATCAATGAACGATTATTCATTGTTCGCTTGCTCTTCTTCTGGTCAGGTCACCTTGGTAGTAGTATATGTTGATGATTTGCTTGTGACAGGATCATATTCTTCTGCCATCTCTAAGCTCAAGCAATTTCTTGATACCGAGTTTAGCATTAAAGACCTTGGGTGTCTCAATTATTTTCTAGGGTTAGAGGATTCGTATCTCTCTTCTAGGATTGCTTTTACACACCAAAAGTTCACCCATGATCTGCTCAAGGAAGTGGATTTGTCAGGTCTGAGTCCGGTATGCTCCCCTCTTCCTCTATATTGCAAATTGTCTCCTGAATCTGGGTGTCTTGCCGGATCCTTCCCTCTACAGGTCTCTCATTAGAAAGTTGAATTTTCTGACTCATACTAGACTTGATCTGAGTTTCACGGTGCAAACTCTTAGCCAGTTTATGCAACACCCCAGAACTGCCCAATTGGATGCTCTTATATATGCATACTTTGAAGTACCTTCAAGGTACTATTGGTTGTGGCATTTTACTCAGGCGACATGACACTCCTTCACTAAATGTCTACTCTGATTTTGACTGGGCTACGTGTCCGATAAGCTGCAGGTCAGTTACAGGCTATTTGGTGATGCTTGGCCAATTCCCCATTAGTTGGAAATCAAAGAAACAATCGGTGGTCTCCAGGAGCTCTACTGAAGATGAGTATCGCGCCATGCAAGCTGCTGTAGAGGTCACTTGGCTAGTTCGATTACTCCAAGACATGGGCATTGGCAAGCTTAAGCCGGTTACACTCCATTGTGACAACAGCTCTGCACTTCAGATCGCGAAGAATCCCGTTTTCCATGAGAGAACAAAGCATATAGAGGTAGATTGTCACTTCACAAGAGACAACGTTATTGAAGGTCTCTTACAGCTTTCTTACATTCCCACTACGCAACAACTAGCAGATGTCTTCACCAAAATCCTCAATAGCTCTCAACAGAACTTGTTGTTGTCCAAGCTTGATGTGCATCGCACCCACCCTCCAGCTTGCGGGGGCCTGTTGTCTACTCCTTCCATGTCAGATCAGCCGGTTAGCAAGAAGGAGTAACCGAGCTTAGGAGGTCACAATTGGTTGAAAAATCAGTTAGTTTGTTAGCTGATTAGATTGTTGATCAATTGTGTAAAAGTACTCTTGCCATCGTCATTTTGTACACACAATTTTACAATCAATAAAGAACACACTCTGATTTCTCTCAAACCCTCTCTTCCAACTTAACACTTAACAAGAAAAAGTTTCAAGCTAGTTTGAGTACCTTGAACGGTTGCAGAGTCTCCTTCTAGACGAATAATTTACTTATAAGATTGTCATTTCCAACCTGAACCAATTCATACATGAGGTGTAGAAAAACAAACCAACAATTTTGATTAACAGGAACTAGCTAGGAAATTAATACATGAGCGATCCTTGTGCCAACAAGCATATCCACTGGACATGCTCATAGCATTGCAACCTATATGAAGTTAAGTGTTGAAAATTCGATCAGTGGGTGGCGATTTATTCGTGAATATGTTTGTTAATAGTACAAGCTAGCACAAAACGACCCGGCCCCTAAATAAACACACGTACTAAAAGCAAGAATTGATCGACAAGTGGGGAATGCCACATTTACTAGTACAAGTTGTAAATTAAAATAACTTTGAATTGTATAATTTTAGTAGTGTCTGGGGGTCGATATTTACTATACAATATTTGGGGGCCGATATTTGTCTGGGAGGTCGCCCAATAGTTGACACTATTGTATAGTAATGAGTATATTTTTATTTCTTTTCTATTGAACGTATAAAACTTAATACCTGCACTCTCCTATCAGATGTGCTGGCATGTTGTAGGGTAGGATGTGGCTGGCATGTTGTAGGGTAGGATGTGACTGATTGAGTATGTTATTGGCATTCTGAAGGAAGCTCCATTGCCTGAGGGATTGAATCACACTTTCATTACTTTGATCCCGAAGGTGCACTACTAAAAAAAAAAATTCGCTTCGACCAAAAGCCATGGAAAAAGGCCTTCAAGAGGTGGCAAAAGGCATCTAGCTTCGACTTAGATACGACAAATAGGGGGTGACGAATTGTGGGGTGGCAAAATTCGGTAGCTTTGGCAAATAGACGTAGCAAGAAAATTAGCGACGGCTATCTGCCGTAGCTAAAGTGTGAGATAATTTTTTTATAAAAAAAAACTGTTTTTTAGCTCGGATTCTTTAGACCTGGACTAAAAAATCCAATATTTTTTTTTAAAATTAAATAATACCCAAAATTCACCTATATAATAAAATTTCCTTAATTTTAAAAATTTACATGAAAATAAAATGTCAAAAAATACATTTCCACTTTGATAAAAAGTCAAAAAGTTTCCTTAGTTTATATACAATAAATATACATAATATGTCGATAAGTAGCCAAATCGCCTATATTGATACTAAAACAATTCCACTTTGACACATGGGAATGGCAAGATCTATAATTTTCTTCTCTATCTTTATCCATGGTTCTTCAAAATGCAAGTCTAAAACTTTGGCTATAAAAGCTCCTGCTGTAGAGATATTTTTGGAGGAAAAAAATGGATGAGCAAGGATAAATCAACCTGATAGAACCTACCAAAAGCAAGCATCTCACTCTTAATTAATAATAACAAAACTTAAATAAAACTAAACTTGATAATGGAGAAAGTGGGAAAAAAAATGTCTAAAAATTCGAAAGTGGGAATACGAGGAATTAAATCAACTAATTTTTCAAGACTTAACCACAAGACACCACATAAGATCATATGCATCGGTTCGGTTCTAGTATAGTATATAGATTGTAAACTGGAAATTTTAGTTACCAATTAAAACAACACAATTTGATGTAATCCTTAATGAGGAAAAAATATGTTAGCGATGAAATTGTATTTGTCGCCAAATACATTCAATGACTAACATGGAATCCTTCCACTTATTTGGCGACAAGAAGTTTAACTTTTTACAAGGAAAATATTAATTGTTAAAAGTTATCGCGAGACAAAATGATTTCATATATCGCTAAAAGTTTCAGTGATCAATTTTTTTTACCCTCGATTAACCTTTCTTTGACGAGAATTTTGCGACAAACTGACGACGAAATACATTTCATCGCCAAATCTCTTCAAGGACAAAAAAAAAAAAAAAACAATTTTTAACAATGAAAATTTTCCTTGCTAATAGGCATTTTTATTGTAAGTTGAACAATCAACAAGAACTAGTCCCCTGATCTCTTCAACTACTTAATAAAACTAAAAGGATAAACTATTTAAAATATATATAAGGAGAGTAGTTGGTAGCGTAGATGGACAAGGGACCGAGCCCTAGGCCGAACACGCTCAATTTTGTAGCAAGAAAGGTTAGGGACCAATGGAAGTTCGAGTCCAGAATTTATGAATTTCACCACGGACGGACTAGACGGATTCCATTAAACCACTTCACGTACATTTCAGATCAATATAGTCCAGTTCAGAGACGATCACCTAAATCTGTCATAACTTTCTAATCCATGAGGTGAAGAAAAACAAACCAACAATTTCCACTAACAGGAAATTAATACATGAGTGATCCTTGTGCCGACAAGCATAATCACTGGACATGTTCATAACATTGCAACCTATCACGTGTTGAAAATTCAGTGGGTGACGAATTATTTGTGAATACGGAGTATGTTTGTTAATAGGACAAGCTGACACAAAAGACTCCCTATAAATTCAGTCGGTGACGAATAATTTCATATATGAAATTATTCAAAAAAACTATTCAAAAATTGAATATTTTATAGAGTTTTTAGACAGTGCCAAAAAGTAATATATATATATATAGAGTATGGATCATATGTACTCAGCCCTTAACGTGTATCATGTACACAAATCTGGGTCATTGAATTAAGAAGATCAACGGATGAGATTAAAAGTAACTTCTGATTATTCGATGGTATTGAGAGATTATTCGGTAGAATAAAATTATGCAGTGGTATTGGGCGATTATTCAGTAGAATAAAATTTACATTTTTTACAGATGAATAATTACGTGAAAACAGATGAATAATCATGAACAAATAGATGAATAATTTCTGAGTACATGATACACGTTAAGGGTTGAGTACACCGGAACCAACCCCTATATATATATATATATATATATATATATATATGTATGTATATATATATATATACACACACACACTGCTAATGGAGGAAAGTTGCGCTCCCCGTCTTTGAGGCTCGCTGGTGTCGCAGGAAGGAAGGAAGAAGCGGGGCTAATTGTTGGTGTTGCCGACGGCGAGAGAAATGATGAGGATATTCGACTAAATCTGGTGATGAGGACTTTGAACAATTGAAATCAAATTGAACTCGGAAGGATTGAATAAAACTCAACAATGGAGAGATTCTAGATCTGGGAATACAGATCTTGGTTTGTTACAGCAACCGAAACTCTCAACAGAAAATGGCGCCAATCAACCCCTTTTGTACTATCAGCTGTACAAGTGGTCCATCCTAGGAAATTACCAAACTACCCTTACAGAAGCTATAATATGCATCACAATTTTATACTATGATGCAATGACATGATCAAACTATGATATATGTTCCATATCCCCCCCTCAAGCTTGGCTAGCACAAGGTGAAACAAGGCAAAGCTTGGCAGTCAGGAATTGATGTTGATGAGAACCAAGGGCTTTAGTGAGCACATCAGCTAACTGAAGAGAAGTGGATACATGAGAGGTAGCAATGAATCCCTCTTGAACCATCTCTCTCATAAAGTGAGCATCTAGACGAACATGTTTGGTTCTCTCATGAAAGATAGGATTAGCTGCCAGCTCCTGTGCAGATTTGTTATCACAATGTAGGGATATAGGTAGAAGCACATGAATGTGTAAGTCAGATAGAAGATCATCGAGCCACACTAGTTCACTAGCAGCAGTGGACATGGCTCTATACTCACTCTCTGTAGAGGATTTCGACACCACCTTTTGCTTCTTGGTTTTCCAGGAGACGAGGGATGAACCAAGAAATACACAGTAACCAGTGAGGGATCTCCCTGAATCTCTGCAATTACCCCAATCAGCATCACTGTATGCTTTAAGAGTGAAGGAAGATGTTGCAGGAAAAGAAAGAGCAACATTAAAACTTCCCTTTAAGTATCTTAGAAGATACATAACAGCATTCCAGTGAGGTTGGAGAGGATGTTGAAGGAATTGACTTAGTTGTTGGACAGTGTAAGAGATATCAGGTCTAGTGAGGGTGAGGTAAAGGAGTCTGCCAATGATCCTTCTATATGTTTCTGGATGAGCTAGAGGTTCCCCATCATGAGTAGACAATTTGGTGCCATGTTGCATAGGGAATGTAGTAGCTTTGCAATTCTCCATGTTAGCATCATTCAAGATATCCAGGATGTATTTCCTCTGGTTAAGCAGAATTCCAGCAGAAGATCTAGCTATCTCCATGCCGAGGAAATATCTAGCAATGCCTAGATCCTTAATGGTGAAGGTGGAGTGAAGTGCTTGCTTAGTGTGAAGAATCTCAGAGGCAGAATTCCCAAGTAATAACATATCATCAACATAGACTAGTGCAATTGTGATTGCTGACCCTGCACTCTTGACAAAGAGAGAGTAGTCATGTTTGGATTGTGCATACCCCAATCCAACCATGAATTTTGTCAATTCATTGTTCCACTGTCGACTGGCTTGTTTAAGCCCATACAGTGATCTATTCAACTTGCAAACATGACTTGCAAGAACCTGATAACCTTGTGGGGGATCATGTACACCTCTTCTTCTAGGAAGCCATGAAGAAAGGCATTGTTGACATCAAGCTGATGCAACAACCAACCTTTGATAGCTGCAATGGCAATAATTACTCTCATAGTGGATAGCTTGGCCACAGGAGAAAAAGTTTGCTTGTAGTTTTTATCCTTGACTTGATTATAACCCTTTGCAACTAGCCTTGCTTTGTATCTCTCCACCAAACCATCAGACTTATACTTAATCTTGAAGATCCATTTTGATCCAATGGCCTTTTTCCCTGTAGGCAAAGGAGTAACAGACCATGTGTTGTTCTTCTCAATAGCAGCTATCTCAGTTTTCATAACAGATTCCCATTCAGAAATGCCTTTAGCTTGAGTGTAACTGTGAGGTTCAAAAACTGCACAGACATTGACAAAGAAGGTGACATATTCATGGAATAGATGTGCAAGGTTGGTGAGAGAGAATACAGCAAATGATTGAGATACTGATTCTTCTGTTACTGAAGTATGTCTAGGAAGAGGAATTGGGCAAATGTAGTCCTGAAATTTTGCTGGAGGACGAGTGACTCTTTTTGCAAGAGGTGGAGGACCATGAACACTGTATGAAGAGGATGTACTATCAAAGATGGGAGAGCCCAGCTCGGGATCATATGATGGTGGTGAGAGGCTGGCAGAGGGAGAGTTTTGAACAATAGCATCACTGTCAGGAGAGTTGCTGGTGATAGGAGATGACACATTGAGATCATTAGTAGGCTGAGTAGGGATGTGAACTGGCATGCAACATTCATCTCCATCATAAACTAAAACATCCTTGGGAAAGAGTGGGGTGTTATGTGACAAGACATCACCCCTGAAGGGAAAAACAGTTTCCTCAAACTGAACATGTCTACTGATAATGATCACTTTCTTATCTAGATCAAAGAGCTTAAAGGCCTTCTGACTTAGAGGGTATCCTAAGAATATACACCTCCTAGCAAGACACCCAAGCTTATCTCTCCAATCATTTGGTTGCAAGGCATAACAAAGGCAACCTACAACTTTGAGTTTATCATAATCTGGTGGCATATGGAAAAGAGCTTCAAAAGGAGATTTACCATTCAAAACAGAAGATGGCATTTTTTTGATAAGGTGAGTGGCACTTAATACACAATCACCCCAAAATCTGATAGGAAGGCCAGCATATGCTCTAATAGCCCTAGCAGTTTCAAGGAGATGCCTATGCTTCCTTTCAACCCGCCCATTTTGCTCATGGACACCAGGAGCAGATCTTTGGTGAATAATACCATGACTAGCAAACAACTCTACACACCCCCTTTGGGTGAATTCAATACCATTGTCTGTCCTTATGCGCTTAACAGACACTTGAAACTGGTTTTCTACTAATAGCAGGAACTTAGTAATGCAACTCAAAACCTGCAACTTGTCTTGGAGTAGATACACCCATGTAGTCCTAGAGTAATCATCCAAGATAGTCAAAAAGTAACGGGCACCACATATGGATGGGGTCTTGTAAGGGCCCCAAAGGTCCATGTGAACCAAATAAAAAGGAGCAACAACAAGAGAATCACTTCTCTGAAATTTCAACTTGTGAATTTTAGTCAAAGAGCAAGTGTCACACCTGAACTGTGAGGTATCCAAATTCTTACAGATAGGCAAAAGCTTCATCTTGGAAAAAGATAGATGACCAAGACGAGCATGAGCAGTCATCAAACTGTCATCATTATTACAAACTGAAGCAACAATACCAGAGGTACCTGCAAAAGGAACATTGTGAATCCTGTACAGGCTTCCTTCTTCCCATCCTTTGATCAACTGTCCTTTAGTTGTATGGTCCTGTAGCCAACAAGATGTCTTATCAAACTGAAATATAAGCTTCTGATCTTTAAGTACTCTAGACACAGCTAGCAGATTGTGACAAAACTGAGGGACAAAGAGCACAATTCTTAACACAAGGTTGTCATTCAACTTGACAGTACCACCTCAACTGACAGGTATATGAGATCCATCAGGTAATCCTAGAGAAATAGGTGCAATCAAATAAGCAAACTCAGAGAAAATTCTATTATCAAAAGCAATATGATCAGTAGCACCTGAATCAACAATCCATGCATACTTATGACCCTTATTTGTACCAACTAAAAATGATACACTTAGTGTACCTGCAAAGTGAACCATAGCTTGGTTTACTGAACTCTCTGAATGATCCACAGTGCCTTTTCCTTTCATCATTCTCACCACCTCATTGTAGATAGCATTTACTACTGCAAGGTCTGGTCTTGCATCTTGATGCCTGTGCTCCAGTGGACTGTTAGCTTGAGGCACCTCAAACTGAGCCACAAACTTCCCTTGAGCCTTACCTCTATCATCCTCTTTTGGTCCTCTAAACCACTCAGGGTAGCCAACCAATTTGAAACAATAATCCTTGGTGTGTCCTCTTTCATTGCAAAAATCACATTTGCATTCCAGCTTAGCCTTTTTATACTCTCTTTTTGCCTGCTCAAATCTTGACAGCTCTCCTTGCTTACCATATCCATCTTGATTCATCCTGTTCCCATATCCAAACTTGTTTACTGCATTAGCTTCAGCTTCATCATACTGCATTCTGTTCCCATATCCATCATGTTGCATCTGTACTCGATTCACATTCATAGCAGTAAGGTCACCAGGGGGTATAGATGTCACTCATCTTGACCTTTCCAACTGTACTGCCATCTGGAAGGCCTTCAACAATCCTAGCATGGGATCCTTTGATAGAACATTTAAAGGCTTATAGACATCATTAAGGCCCATCATAAACTGCATAACCTTGACTTTCTCTTCCCTTTCGACAATTCTCTTAAGCAATCCACATCTGCATCCTCCAATTCCTCCACAGTTACATGTTGGGACAGCATCAAGCAACTGTAATTCGTCCCAAAGCTTTTTAAGCTTTCCATAGTATGCACCTACAGTCAGATTCTCCTGCCTGACATTTCCTAAATCACGACACAGCTGGTATATCAAGGGATCATTTGACTCACAAAATCTCTCCCTTATCTCCTTCCACAACTCAGCAGCAGTTTCAACATACATAAGGGTTTCTGCAACCTCAGTAGTCATGGAATTAACAAGCCAGCACATCACCATATAGTCAGCTCTCTCCCATTTCTCGTAATCTTCATTCTCAATTGCAGGTTTCACACAACTCCCTGTGATGAAACCTAATTTTGCCTTGGCTCCTGTTGTTGCAGGAGGAGTGAATCGAGTATTGAAATAAATATAAAATAAAGTTTAGATTGACTTCCCTGTCTCAGCAAATAAATACAAGACTTCCTCCCGTTGTAGTAAGAGAATAGTCAGGATCGAATCCACGAGGAAGCACGTCAGCAGTTCTTAGATAGCTGTAAATTCTCACAGAAGCAGGAGAAAGACAGAAACACAGAAAGGAAAGAAACAAATAACCCGGCAAGGGCAACTAAAACAAAAGCAAAGAACAGGAAATAAAAGCAAAGCAAAGCAAAAACGAAAAGTAAAGCAAAAGCAAAGGCTACTCGACCTCGACAAAGAAAAGTAAAGACAGAAACTTTAAATTGCAGAATTCGAACCAAAACTCAGATTTTGACAGAAATTAACTTCAATATATTAAAAGACTTCCAAGGCCAGGGTTTCAACACCACAACCATAACCATGCAAAGTAACACATAAAGGCAAAAAAGATCATGCTTTCCATCAAATAACTTTCGTCATTAACAAATAGGCATATAGAGGCTCTCGCATAAACCCTAATTGTTACTAACCCTTTTTCACATAATTAATCCAAGTTGCATTAAGATCACTTTCGCTTCAATAACACAAACAAGGATCACCTTCAACTCTCGTAAAAGAATCATGCTCATAGGGATAGAAGATGAATTGCACAAAAAGATCTGACCTTTATCGCATCGCCTCACATGGCCACCGTCGGGCTCACCCCAGCCCCAGAAGTGGGTGGACTACTCACGCCTCATCGCAATCGCAGACATTGATTGATTTAAAGGAAATAAATTGCATTAACTAAATTCAAAGCTTTTACAATCTTGGCAATCAACTTTCGCAAAAAGCCAAAACCTTAAAAACCTTAAACTCTTAAACTTCTCTGTGGAACTAACTAATTGTCTCTGAAATTGAATGAATAAAACTGAGCCCCTAGGGCCTTATTTATAGCCTTCTAACCCTTGCTATTCAAGGATAGAATATCTATATCTATATCTAAAATTATATCTAAAACTTGAAAGATAAATAAATTGTTTTAAGGAAATAAATCTTAAAGGAAAAGATAAAACTAAATAGGGTAAGTCTTCATGTCTTGATAGATCTCCTTCCATAGATAGACTTTGATCAACTTTGGATAGATCTTCGGCCATTCTCGGATTCCTTCATGCCCAAGTAAAGCTAAACCGAGTAGGACTTGTCACGACGAAGCGTTTCTGGAAACTGGGTCTACTCGACCTCGACCACGGCCTTGTCGATCTCGAGTAGCCCTCGTCTATCTCTAGTAGCCCTCGTCTGTCTCGAGTAGCCGGTGCTCGACAAGGCTCGGGCATGGCTCGGGGGTCTAGTCGATCTCGAGTAGCCCTACTCTGTCTCGAGTAGAGGTGGTCTGCGTCTTCGTCTTCGGCTTCTCGGCTCGGCACAGCTCGTCGACTCCGGACATGGCTCGTCGATCTCGACCAAGTCTACTCGAGATCGAGTAGGGTTCCGGGAGTCGGGTTGTCTCTGACTCAGTGTCCTCGACCAGCCCTACTCGACCAGGTGTTCTCGACCAGGTCTCGTCGAGATCGAGTAGATGCTAGTCGATCTCGAGTAGAGTTCTCTCAGCTTTCTGTTCTGTTCTTGAAACGCACTTTCCCGAGTCCTCGTTTGTCGGATTGACGCATATGACCATGCGTTGGAAAGCTCTTTCCGAGGGCTACAACTCTCATGAAGACATCAAAGCTTGATTCAGAACGAAGAATGAAGAAAAATGGCCTTTTCTCCAGCTGCAACATTCTTGGCTTCTCCATGAGTTTCCTTTAAGCTCCAAAGTGCGTCCGATTTCTGCGAAATATAACCAAAACTTGTGTAGACCTCCATATATTGCAAATAAGTGTAAACTACACAGATTCTGTATTGTTCTAACCCAAATGTATGCAATGTATGCAGAAATCTATATAAAATTAAGTGTAAAACATGGCAAATTAGGTTCACAACAAACACCCCATACTTAAGCTTGCTTGTCCTCAAGCAATACTTTTATTTGTCATTCAGGGGAAGAAATCAAAACTCTCAACATATTAGATTCATTGTTATATAACCCTGCAATCAATTACCATCCTCGAAAAGGTACTTATGTCACAGATCCATGAATGTGCAATTATACAAAAGCAACATCTACTCACAAAAAGGAGGGTTATGCAAAACATATATTCATTCGTGACAAAGCATTAATAATCAAGATGACTTTAATTTAAGCTCAAATAAGGAGTAGAATTGGTAAAAGGCTAAAGGTGGGCAATTTTTTGGCAATGTGGTGCTAATGATCCGGGGAAATGGAATATTTCCAAACTTGAGTTTCCACATTTTTTTCATAAGATTCATCACCTTTCATATTGCTTTTATTCATAATGATGCTTTTACCTCTCTGACCTCAGCATTGCCTTCTCGCGAGTCGCAAACATGGGTGTCATGAATGGCCCCGGATACTTAGTGCCTTGGACTCCTCACAATGCGTCCCATCTCTCCAAACTATTATCTCAGAGAGCAGGGTCAATCTACCTTTATCTCCTGAGGTGATTGGATTTTCTTTCACTCATTAAATTTTCCATATAATTCAAACAATTTCCTTCCAAACTCCAATAATGATATATAACAACACAAACACCATATAATAATCTCCATAATGTAATCATCATTCTCAACATAATCCCCGGATAGGGTAAAGAATGGCAAATATTTTAGAACATGTGGAGCAATAATTGAAATAAGGCATATTATGGCTTTTTTGTGAAATGCATAAGCATAGGTAAGGTTAGGAATTTAAACAATGAGCATTATATGGAAATATAAAGTCCTCCATCATCTTATCATGCAACATGTCAAAAACAACTTCAAATTTTACCTCCTTTTATGGTTTTCATCAAAATAATGCACTTCATTGTGACTTCCCTTTACTAGGCAATTTCATGCTATATCTCTAATAAATCCAATTTTGCATCGTCGAGTTCAATATAAGCTTCCATGACATTATTTCAAAATTTCAATGGGGGTCATTTTTCAAATTTTGGACAACATGCATATAAACATATAAATCAATAATGCATTCCAAAATAGCCATGTATAAGAATTTCAAGAATTAAACTCTAAATATGCACACATAATGTCAAATAAATCAAAATATGCACAAAGTAAGCCCTTCCCCCACCCCATACTTAAACATTACAGTGTCCTCACTGTATAAAAACAAGGGTAAAGAAAGAAACTCACTAGACAGATGTGCAGGGCTTCATAATATCGAGTTAAAATGCCTGAGCCGAGTCCGTTTTTAGCTTGCATCTATCCATGGACCTGAAAAGTGTAGAAGACATATACCCACAATAGAAAAACTAAAAGTTCCAAAAACAAAAACAAACAAAAGCAACAAAGTCTCAAAAGTCCAAAAATAAATGTCTATTTACAAGCTCTAGATTTTATAGTCGCTAGGCCGACTTTCTCCATTTCTGCTCAAGGTGGCATCTGCAGGGCCCATGTAGCTTGGGCTTCAAATAGGACTCCATTCTTGTCCATCAGCTGTAATCCTCCAGAATGGATCTAGTTCACCACGAATGGTCCCATCCGCTTCTTATTGAATTTGTTAGGAAACCAATGATCCTTTGACTTAGAGACATAGAGTTTGTCTCCAACTTCATACTCTTTAGGCTCATCATTGGATATCCTGCACAATCGCACATACCAAGGCAGACTTCTCCCATGTATAGAAAAATCTTTAATGGAAATAGGAGAAGAAAGATCCATACCTTGACTCACCTTTGCAGAAACGGAATCGGGGACAACGGTGTTTGGTCGATCTCGACTAGGGTTAGTCGATCTCGACAAGTCTGCTGGTCTTGATGGTGATCTGGTCGAAGATTCAGAAGTCGACGAAGGACAGGTCTTGTCGATCTCGACAAGCCTGGTCGACCTCGACAAGGGTTCCTCTCCTGGTGGCTTGCTCATCGAGGAAGGCGGGGCTGGGCTCTCCGAGTGGTGGTCGACATCGACAAGGCTACTCAAGGTCGACGAGGGTCGTTCGTCAGGCGGCTTCTGTGTCGAGGAAGAAAGGTCTGGTGGCACCGGGTTGTGGTCGACATCGACAAGCCTACTCGAGATCGAGTAGGGTGGCTCCTCTGGTTTGTTGCTCGACGAAGCCGGTGCTGGTGGAGTTGCCTTGGTCTGGTCGAGATCGACTAGGGTTCTACTCGATGTCGAGGAGCCCTGGTCGATCTTGACCCCATACTTAGTCCCTGTCAAGGCATCCAAAAAATAATTAATCCACAACGACTTACCTTGGTCTGTGTCGATTGGATTCTCTGTGCTCTCCTTAAGGATTGCCATGATCTCCTCCACCTGGGCCTCCATATCCCTTTTTTCTATCTCTTCAGGGGTCATATTTCTGACCTTGGGTTCCCCTCAGGTGATGTAGCCAACTGAGATAGATTTGACCTCTTCCATTGGACCTATATGCCTTTCAATTTTGTTAAAGGAATACTCAATTACCTCATCGCTGATGTTCAAGGTGAGCACTCCTTTCCTTACGCTTATGTTGGCATCCACCGTCGCCAAGAATGGTCTTCCTAAAATAATTGGACAAGCAGGATCTTCTTGCATATCAACAATTAAGAAATCGGCAGGGACGAAGAATTTACCTACTTGTACTGGGACATTTTCCACCATGCCTGTTGGAATGACCACCGTGTTGTTGGCCATGTAAAGTCTAGCATCTACAGGCTCCAAGGCACCTATCTTAATCTTGGACCAAATCGTTAAAGGCATAATACTAACACTAGCTCCAAGATCACATAGGGCATTAATTTTGTATGGACCAAATCCAATAGTTATACCAAACTTACCTGGATCCGGCCTCTTCTCCAATATGTCCAGATGGCTGCACTCCTCTGTGATTTCTGCCATCGATCGCTTTTTGCTCAGGATCTCCTTCAGGAACTTGACATAGGATGGCATTTCATTGAGAGCTTATGTGAAGGGGATGGTGACGTTGAGCTTCTGAAGCATCTTGATGAAGCGCTGAAACTTTTTCTCCGCCGGGTCCTTTAGAGATTTTGTGGGGAAAGGCAGCTTCTTTTTCTGCGTCGGAGTCAGAACAGACGTCGGAGATGCTGCAGACTTCTCTATGTCGACCAGGGGCTTCTCGACATCGACAAGGCCTTTGTCGACATCGACCAGATTGGGCCCAGTCGAGTTGCTGTGTGGTGCAGACGAAGATTCTGGACTTTTCTCCTCGAGGTCGACCAGATGCTTGTTGAGATCGACCACGGCTTTGTCGAGATCGACTTGTTGTTCCTCGTCATTCTGCTATTTTCCGACCTCTGGCTCCTGTAATTGATGGCCGCTTCTGAGTTTTACAGTAGCGACGTGTCCAGTCTTTCCCTTAGGATTTGGTTCTGAAGATCCTGGAAGTGTCCCATACTGTCTGGGGATTCCGGCTGCCAGCTGACCAATCTGTGTATCAACTGATTTCCTCCAGATATCAATTTCCCCAAGCCTAGAGTTGACACCTTGCATCTGAGTATAGACGGAGTTGAAAGATTGCCTAGTTTCTGAGTGGTTCCTCCGTATTTCCTCCAGGACTGTCTGTATATCATCCTTTTTCTGCTCCCTTTCCGGATGTCCTGGAGCTCTGTAGGGCGGGGGATTCCTAGGGACACCTTGGTTCCATTGTGGTTGCTGAAACCTTTGGTCCCCCATGTAGCGACTGGGACCCCCTACGTAAGCTACATCCTCATGATGCTCTGTCATCCTGACTTGCTCTGTGTGTGGGCACTCAGGAGTGGTGTGCCTTTTCGATCCGCATTCTATGCAAGGCTGGTTGACAGAGAGATATTTGACTTGCTTGAGGAGCTTCTTATTCTGGTCTCTGTAGTATTGCTCCCTAACATCAGGATCAATCTCTTTAGATGGCTCATATAGGGGCATGGATGGTGCTGGCCTGGCGTATGGGTTCTCTTCATAGGCTACAGTAGACCCATACTTGTTGTCGTAGTTGGTGAGCTTCTCTAGCACACCCCATGCGTCACTTGGTGGCATCGTCAGATACTCGTAGCGAGTATAATTGTTGATTATGTCCTTAGTGACTTGATCCAGAGAGTTGAAGAAGATCTCCTGGATGATGTAGGCTGGCTGTCCATGAGTAGGGCAAGATCGCATAAGTTCCTTGTAGCGCTCCCATGCCTTTGCCAGTGGTTCCCCTTTCTGCTGTTTGAAGGCGGTGATTTTCTGGCGGAGATGTGCTGTTTTGGCAGGTGGGAAGAATTTGTTCAGAAACTCTTGCTCTACTTGGGCCCAGGTTGTGAGTGATCTTGCTTTCAGCCCTTCCAGCCATTTCAGTGCAGGTCCAGCGAGCGACCAGCGAAAAGCTTTCATCTTGACATATTCCAAGTTTGTACCTTCTGCAAGAGTACGGCACATATCATGAAAATTAGTAATATGTTCAAGAGGACACTCATTAAATCTACCATAAAAGGCATTATTTTTAAGCTCTATAAGAAATTGAGTGCGAATTTCAAAAGAGTTTTCAGGGATAAGAATCGCCGATTCAGGCACGATGAGAGTCGGATGCATATAATCCTCAGCAGTGGTTGGATATTGGGCAAGCTCAGTTTCCGCTTGCCACGCGCGTTCAGCTGCTTGTTCCCTTGCTGCTCTCTCAGCGGCGATAGCAGCATCCTTAGTGGCTAATTCCCTAGTAAGCCTAGCGATCAGCTGTTCCTGAGTTTCAGCGGCCGCCATGATCCTTTTGAGTTTGGAGTGGATGTGTAGGTAGCGCTCCGGTTCGTCTAAGGTGTCAAACTCAGGTGTTTGACCAGAACGACACATACACCTGCAAACTAACTCAAAGAAACGGTGAGAACTGACTACCTAAGGCGCGATTGATTGCTTCCCCGGCAACGGCGCCAATTTGTTGTTGCAGGAGGATGTGTCAAGTATGAAGTAGATATGAAATATAGATCAGACTGACTTCCCTATCTCAGCAAATAAATACAAGACTTCCTCCCGTTGTAGTAAGAGAATAGTCAGGATCGAATCCACGAGGAAGCACGTCAGCAGTTCTTAGATAGCTGTAAATTCTCACAGAAGCAGCAGAAAGACAGAAACACAGAAAGGAAAGAAACAAATAACCCGGCAAGGGCAACTAAAACAAAAGCAAAGAACAGGAAATAAAAGCAAAGCAAAGCAAAAACGAAAAGTAAAGCAAAAGCAAAGGCTACTCGACCTCGACAAAGAAAAGTAAAGACAGAAATTTAAATTGCAGAATTCGAACCAAAACTCAGATTTTGACAGAAATTAACTTCAATATATTAAAAGACTTCCAAGGCCAGGGTTTCAACACCACAACCATAACCATGCAAAGTAACACATAAAGGCATAAAAGATCATGCTTTCCATCAAATAACTTTCGTCATTAACAAATAGGCTCACATGGCCACCGTCGGGCTCACCCCAGCCCCAGAAGTGGGTGGACTACTCACGCCTCATCGCAATCGCAGACATTGATTGATTTAAAGGAAATAAATTGCATTAACTAAATTCAAAGCTTTTACAATCTTGGCAATCAACTTTCGCAAAAAGCCAAAACCTTAAAAACCTTAAATTCTTAAACTTCTCTGTGGAACTAACTAATTGTCTCTGAAATTGAATGAATAAAACTGAGCCCCTAGGGCCTTATTTATAGCCTTCTAACCCTTGTTATTCAAGGATAGAATATCTATATCTATATCTAAAATTATATCTAAAACTTGAAAGATAAATAAATTGTTTTAAGGAAATAAATCTTAAAGGAAAAGATAAAACTAAATAGGGTAAGTCTTCATGTCTTGATAGATCTCCTTCCATAGATAGACTTTGATCAACTTTGGATAGATCTTTGGCCATTCTTGGATTCCTTCATGCCCAAGTAAAGCTAAACCGAGTAGGACTTGTCACGACGAAGCGTTTCTGGAAACTGGGTCTACTCGACCTCGACCACGGCCTTGTCGATCTCGAGTAGCCCTCGTCTATCTCTGGTAGCCCTCGTCTGTCTCGAGTAGCCGGTGCTCGACAAGGCTCGGGCATGGCTCGGAGGTCTAGTCGATCTCGAGTAGCCCTACTCTGTCTCGAGTAGAGGTGGTCTGCGTCTTCGTCTTCGGCTTCTCGGCTCGGCACAGCTCGTCGACTCCGGACATGGCTCGTCGATCTCGACCAAGTCTACTCGAGATCGAGTAGGGTTCCGGGAGTCGGGTTGTCTCTGACTCAGTGTCCTCGACCAGCCCTACTCGACCAGGTGTTCTCGACCAGGTCTCGTCGAGATCGAGTAGATGCTAGTCGATCTCGAGTAGAGTTCTCTCAGCTTTCTGTTCTGTTCTTCAAACGCACTTTCCCGAGTCCTCGTTTGTCGGATTGACGCATATGACCATGCGTTGGAAAGCTCTTTCCGAGGGCTACAACTCTCATGAAGTCATCAAAGCTTGATTCAGAACGAAGAATGATGAAAAATGGCTTTTTCTCCAGCTGCAACATTCTTGGCTTCTCCATGAGTTTCCTTTAAGCTCCAAAGTGCGTCCGATTTCTGCGAAATATAACCAAAACTTGTGTAGACCTCCATATATTGCAAATAAGTGTAAACTACACAGATTCTGTATTGTTCTAACCCAAATGTATGCAATGTATGCAGAAATCGATATAAAATTAAGTGTAAAACATGGCAAATTAGGTTCACAACAGCTCCAAGTGCCATTCGTACTCCTCTACTCCAGCTCGCAAAATTCGAGCCATTAAACAGATTATTCACTAACTGCATCCCTGGATGGTCGGAATTCGACTAAAAATAGGGATTGTAATGCACCGTGTTCATACCTTGATTGTGATCTCCGATCTGAACACCCTAAAATCCAGGTCCTCCTTGATTGCCTCTCCCTGCACCAGGTCCATGAGGCGTCACAGAGATGAAGGTTCCACGACCTCCGCCACTGCCATTAAGAGCATCAGCATAGTTCTGTCCACCTGGGATCGGCGATCCTCTCCCTGCCATGGCTGATCAACACACGAAAGCAACGCGACAACATCGAGTGGGAATTCTCCAGAAAACTGAGCAGAAATCGTCGAAAATCAAGCGACGGATCGAACACGCTCTGATACCATTTGAACAATTGAAATCAAATTGAACTCGGAAGGATTGAATAAAACTCAACAATGGAGAGATTCTAGATCTGGGAATACAGATCTTGGTTTGTTACAGCAACCGAAACTCTCAACAGAAAATGGCGCCAATCAACCCTTTTTGTACTCTCAGTTGTACAAGTGGTCCATCCTAGGAAATTACCAAACTGCCCTTACAGAAGCTATAATATGCATCACAATTTTATACTATGATGAAATGACATGATCAAACTATGTTATATGTTCCATAAGGACGATGTGACAGGTCGCGGTCTCCTCCGGATTCAGTGGGTCAGATCGAGTGCCACATGAGAGGAAAGATGGAGCTTGAATTGGGCATGGAATCTTAAGTATTGAAGTTAATCAATAAAGCTAATCAAATGTTGGGACTGCCAACCGCAACCACAAGTTGTTCATTTTAAATTTCACGACCCTTCATTCAGTTATAATTAAGATTAAGGGTGATTTGCAAAAATAACCATATTATCCGAATTCTTTGCATGAATAACCCAATCCGATTTTTTTTTTTGCTAAAATTAAAGCGGATATCTGCTTGAAATGGTAGCCGGTAGCAGGTAATAGTGTGGGGGACAACTGGACAAAAAAGCTGACAGGGAGAGAGAGCTGAGAAAGGAATGAAAAAAGGAAAAAGAAAAGCATGTGAGAGATGGAATTAAAAAGTACCACTCATCATATATGAATTAATGAGATGAGAGAGAGTGCTGAGAGAATGAAAGAGAAAAAAACAACTCACTTTTTCAGAAAGTGATGAGAGAATGAGAGAGAGAAAAATATTGAAAAAGTCAAGAGGGAATTAATGAGGGGAGAAAGATAAAGGATGAGAGAGCGAGAATTAATTAAGATTGAGAGAGAGGGATGAGAGAGGGAAAAGTTAAAAAAAAAAAAGGGGGAATAAATGTGATCCCGAAAAAAGAAAAAAGGGAAAGGAGGAGATTGCCACCAACTTTTGTACATGCCACCCGTTTATGTCAACATTTCAGCCACAACGTTTGTACATGCCACTAGTTAATATTTACTTACCACTTGTGAGATTTTCTCTACTTTCACCATTAATCCATTATAGTTATTGGGCCAATTTTCAATACTTTATCTAAACTTAGAGCAAGGCAACGAGAAATAGCAAGCAAAATAATAAATGATTAATTTTTAACTCTATTAAAAAAAGTCATTCGATTAGATGTACTCTCATTAATAGTTTTTTATCACTACCCGTCTGTCTAATGGATATAAAAAAAATTAATAAATGAAATCATATGAGGATTGAATGATGTAATCACTCTCCACCTACTTCTCTTTAAACTTATGAGGATTGTGTTTGATCATGTGCTTGGTCATGAGGTCTGTCAAGTAAAACAATTTATGTGGCATGTAAAATCGTCTAGGCGTCATGTATAATACATTATGTGTCATGTAAAATACATATGGAGTTGTTTTCCGGTTCAGTTTTCTTCATCTCTTACTATCATATGCGTTTGGATGTCATGTTTATAAAACAATTATGTATTATGAATAATTATTTTGTGTAAGACATTGAGGTCTGTTTGAATTCTCTTGTATTATCTTTCGTTTCCCTGTTTCTCTCTTCATCGATCAATTACGTTATCCGGTTTCTTATTTGATCATGTCAAACCTATTACCTGTCATGTTAAAAAACACATCTTATGATGAATTCAACACACATAGAAGATGAATTCTAGGTTAAAAACCCTCTTCAAATGAGACTTACTTTCCATCTTAGTCATTGCCTACTTTAACTCGGACAATGTCTCTCTTTTACCTAATAAGCTTATAGATTGCATATCAGCAAATAACCTATCATGTTAAAGGGTATAACATGTCATGTTTATAGCATTACCTGTCATGTTATTTTCTTTCATTAAGGAGAAGAGGATCTATATCACATTACCTGTCATGTTAAAGGTTATAACCAGTCATGGTAAAGAGTATAACCTGTCATGTTCATAACATTACCTGTCATGTTATTTTCTTTCATTAATAGCATCACAATGCTAGCCTATTTACAGTCGGTTAACGTTGTTACTTCCATTACACAAGTTCAATAGAAAAGATGCACTAAATATGTTGGTAAGGTTAAAGCTAAGAACCCATGCATCATCCTTTAATTTGAATTCATCACCTAATACAAAATGGCTAATTCCAAACAGTATATCATTCGCTTTTACTAAAACTAAAGCCAAATTCTAAATTCAATAAAATACCAAGCTTTACAATGCTAAAGTTCCTCCAAACATGATTTTCAATACATTAGGCATGTCAATTCAGAAGGAATTCAAGATATTAGGCATGTCAATTAGAAAGGGCCGGATCATCATACAATAAGTTACAACAATCCTTCCTAAAATGAAATCGGGTTAGGCAGGCACAAAACTAATGGCACCAACTAAAGCAACTAATGCGCTTGTACAGAAATCGAAATGAAACAGGATCATAATTCATTTTCTCCCAATTCAGTTGATACCAAGTGGATGAGCATCTTCAGCAATGAGCTTCAGGTCCACAATGAAATTGTTGTTAAGAAATCCGAATCCGAATGTCCCATCAGTGTACTGCCAAATCCTCCCTTCCACAGGGCGAGGGATCACAGAGGTTTCAGCCAAATTTGGAACCACTATGTTGTGACTCGAATTGATGTACATGACATAAGAGACAACTTTTTCATCCCTTGCTGCTTCAACTACTGGCTTCAGATGGGAACGAGTAGAGTACAAGCACTCTTTTACAGAGCAAATGGGAGACTCGATGAATGTCTCATCTGAGGTCCAAAACACAGGGAATCCCTCCGAAAATGGTTTTGATGAATCCCCTACCATCCGACATGCAATGCCTCCCATGTCATCATAGCTCACGAGGTAAAATTCGAGATTCATATCATCACAAATACCCTATAACAGAAAGGATCTGTTTTGGTACATTTTCATCCAACAACTTTTAAAAGCAAGCTTAAGAGGCACACTATAACAAAATGCCATAGCCAAATGAAAGAATATTTCACTTTGAAGCTTCCTCTAAGAACATCCATGCTAGTGCCACATAAACTTGTATGACAAACTCGACCAAAATGTGTTATCATCGAGCCCTTTTCTGTATCAGTGTGCATTTGTGTTCCCAGTTTGCTGAACTTCTTAATCAGCATTACTTGAATGGGGATACAAAATCTCGTTTCATACAATATGAATCCTCAATAAATCACTTTTGCGAGACATTAACTCAATTGCTCTAAAACTTTTGCCTTCAAATAAGAAAAATGAACAAACATTAATGCGCAACATTTTTATAGAAATGATCCAAATCCGGTCAGAAAATGATTCAAAAGATTTGAAATCATTAGATTTTAACTCCACGGCGACACTAAAACCCTATAAAATCACCAGGGGAAAAACCAATTGATACACAAATTTGAAACATTTCATCACAAAAAATGGAAACAATAATTCTGAAATTGCCGAAAGGATAATTCATTAGGTAATAAAGGAATAACAATCGCATCAACACATTTTCACCAAATTGAAATATTATCAAATGGAACAAGAGATGTTTAAAAAGAGATTGCTGACCTTCCATAGACCTTGCAGAGGTCGACATGGTGTTGGGAGCAGTCAGGGATTTTGACCATATGCTCAGACTCCCACCTTCTCCACCCTCTCCTCCTTTGCCTCATCACGCCCTCTCCATACCAGCCCTCGGAGTCGTCTTGTTCGCAAGGTGCTGATACATCTCAGACATCAAATGATCCGGAGGAGATCCAATCAAATTCTCAAACTCAACGCCGTTTAATTCTTCAGCACTCAAATTTAGGGAGCTGCCAGTCCTCACCCACCCGTTTCCATACTTCCTTGTACCAGGAGAGCTTGAATTGCTCTATTTACTACCACTGGCAATATCTAGTTGTCTACTTTCTTCCACAAAGACATGGCCTTTGCCCATGAAACTCATACTGACCGCGACCAGATCCTTCTCCCCGCGCAATCTGCGTCATCAACTGAATGGATTCCGCAATGATGATCTATGTAGCTAATCACCTCACCTTCCGGAGAAAGGCTGATCCAAACAAAAGGCGTCCTGACCACAGTGTGACCGCCCTTCTTCGACGGTGAAACCCTTGATCCAGTGACGAACGATGATCCCCAATCGAAGAACACGAGCAACAACTGCCTTTGACTCTTAGCAATTGCCTTCAATTTCGTCGAAATGGTGTACCCCGGCCTCAAAATCGGCCTTCAATTTTGGCGAAAGTTTGAGGCCGCATCTTTGGCAGCATCAATTCCGCATGCTGGATCCATCACCGCCCACATCCATGTCGCCTTGTTCTTTCAATTTTTTCCTCTCTTGTCCTTCAATTCCGCCCCCTGTAGCCTCGCCGGAGCTAGCAAAAGCCATGAGATCTGCCGTTATCCTTCCATTCCGCCCCCTTACTGCCCTTCTTCCATCTTCTTCTTTCTCTCAAGATGTGGGAAGATCGAAGGTTTTGGGTTTTCAAAGATTGAACGGGACGGGCAATAAATGCTTGTTACTTTTTCTCTCTCCACCAGCTTCAATCCACCTCTTACCGGCAGAGGTGATGACCCTTTGCAATTTTTTTTTTTTTTGCAGGGGTTAGTCTAGCAAACAGGAACGGACTTTGGGTTATTTACTACCATTCACTGTAAGATTAAGGGGATTGATAAATACACCGCTAATTTTTACTGGAACCACCGCTAATCTCCGCAACTCCTTGCGGAGTTAAGTCCGCACCCTGTTACGGAATACTTTTGACGTCATGCCAAACAACCTTTATGCCGACTTAACTCCGCAACTTTTTGCGGAGTTAAGTTGGCACCCGGTTGCGACTCTGTGTCCGATTCTCCTTCCAATGAGCAAATCCAAGGAGCAAAAAAAAAAAAATGTTACGCACCTCCCTGCGGAACTATTTTGAGATTTTTTTTAAAAACATATAGGTTAGGGAACTCCGCATTAGGATGCGGATCTCTCTCCGCAACGTCTTGGGGACGTTATGTCGATGGACTTTTGGGGCGTGTTTGGCACGATGTCCAAGAAAATCCACAAGGAGTTGCGGAGCTCGGTCCGTAGGGAGTTGCGGAGATTAACGGTGGTTCCAGTAAAAATTAACGGTGTATTTAGAAAACCCAAAGATTAATTATACACGAATTGTATTTAAGGTAGGATAAGTTTATCGGTTAGCGCAGAATTAATTGCACCGATCATATCCTTACTCCTATAAAAGCGTTGGTAAGATTTTGTCTGGGAAGATCTTAGCCGTTCACTATAGCCGTTATCTACGGCCCATATTTGTTTTCATAACAAGTTACTGTTCCTTCTAAAATGAGTTAATCATGATCGTTGATTCCAAGTGAGTTCATCTCATCCATGGTTGAAAGCTTTCCGTTGTATAATGACTTGCATACCCATCAAAGTTTCAATTTAAAATTATTTATTTTTTTATTTCAGTGTCCCTTTCGGTATTTTCAACCCTCTCTCTCCGTCTCAATCCCCTATCCACGTCTCTCTCTCTCTCTCTCTCTCTCTCTCTCTCATTTTGAAGAAATGCAGGTCCTTCTCCGAACCTCCGGAGTTCAACTCTCCCGTCGGAGTCTTTGCTGCCTTCGCTGCTACTGCTTATCTTTATTCCACCGTTTCCAAGTCTCTCATCTATTCTTCCTCCGATTGAAACTTCGCTTCGAGAACCGCCTGGTTGCCTCCTTTCCACTGCCACTTTCCTCATGGTCTCTTGCATGTGGTTTGCGGCTGCTTTTTGACGCTCTCTGCATCGCAGTCAAGTTGCCGGGTCTGGATTCCGCCGCCACCGACCGCCATAGCCAACTCCGCTTCGCAGTCGAGAAGGTACAGACAATCCAACTTCTCTCCTTTTTTTTTCTCCGGGTGTTTTAAGGTTTGTTCCTGAATTAGGGCTTTGGAAGTTTATTGCTCTGATTTCTTTTAGGTTTTCTTTTTGAGGAATTGCGGTCTTGAAATTGAGGACTGGGGACTTGAAATTAAACTTTATGGCCTGATGTAATATTGAAATCCAGGATTAGGGTGTTGTAATTAAGGGTTATGACATTCAAATTGAGGATTGGGGGTTTTAAATTTAAGTTTATGGCCTTCAAACTGAGGATTTGGATTTTTTTACTCTTACAAACGGTTGAAAATTATCTACTGAACTTTAAATTGTGGGTTGAGGACTTGAAATTGAAGTTTTTGGCTTGATGTGCTATTGAAATCGAGAATTGGGGTCTTGGAATTAAGGGCTATTACCTTTAAACTGAGGATTGGGAACTTAAAATTGAAGTTTAGGCCTTTGAAAATGGGTATTGGGATTTTTTTACTTTACCTATCAAGTCTATTAGTCTTAGACAGAGTGCACAATCATATGCTTCTCAGTCTCACCTTCCATGATGTTATCATAGTGTATGTCTACTTAATATATAAAATTTCTTCCTCGCTCTGATTTGGGTTTTTGGCAAAGGTACCATGGAGTTTACCTTGGACAGGATGTTGCCATCAAGATTCTTAGATATGAGCACGTGATTGAAGCTTTAGAGGTTGAGTTTGCCCAAGAAGTTGCAATTTTAAGGTGAGTTGGCTTGTAACTAACTAGGGAAGAATATTTGGAAATTGAGGAATTAAGGGGTACACAAGCTGGAATTTTATAAAGGAAAAAGATGCTCACATATGCTATGATTGATATCCATCCAAAATTTCCTTCATTCTCAATTTTAAATAACGTGTTTTTTTTTCTCTCATAAGTATCCTATAACTGGAGGAGACGCATACGGGTGGCAGACGTTTAGTGCGGGGGGAGTGGTGTTGTGTGTGCTTGTCTTGCTTTTGCTTTGTTTCTCTTTTGTTTGCTTGCTCCGTGACTAGATTTGTGTTCATGCTTTACTAGGGTTCTTGTTATATTTCGTTCTGGGTCTTTCGGAAACACTCTCTCGGGCTTCCCGGGGTAAGAGTGCGTACATCCCGACCCCCCAGACCCTGCTTAATTGCGGGATACACTTGGGACGTTGTTGTTGTTGTTGTTGTAAGTATCCTATAACTGATTATTGTCAGAACTTCTGGCTAAGCTTTGTAGTTAGCAGTACCTTTGTTATCTGGTTAATTATATAGGTCATGAATATGATTGCTTATTCTCAATTTTACACCCACCACATAAGGCAATTCAACCCATATGTTTTACTCCTTTTTTTTCTGTTTTATTATAAATGTGTAATTTTAGATTTATAGTGACTGGTCACCAATTTGTTGCTAAAATTTCGTATACTGCCTCTTTTGCAGATGGAACTGATTTCTAGAATAAGGAATCCTTTTGTTGTGGAGTACAAAGATTCATGGGTGGAAAAGGTGACTGCCTATACTATTTTACAAATCCTCCAATAATTAGCAACTCTGGAGTGAACTACTTGAGGTTGCAAAATGATAAAATACCATAGACAAACCGGTGCATCATAAGATTCATAACATCTTTTTTTAGTACTGGATTTAATTTTTTAAGACGCAAATGGAATAGAATGTCATATGTTGCCGATTCTTGTGCTTATGATGAATTTATTGTCTTATCACATGTGTTACTTCTTTGAGACTACAAGCATTTTTTTTAGGAACTTGATTGTCTTCAATTCCATCATTCTACTTCCATTAGATGCCTGGTTAAAATAATAGCCTTGTTCAATTCGGTTCTTACAGGGTTGCTATGTTTGCATTATCATAGGCTACTGTGAAGGTGGTGAAATGTAAGTTCCCTACGTTTGTTGTTATTGACTGGAGTTGCTTTTCTTAACAGTTGATGCCGATTATGAATGTTGCTTTTCTTAAAATAATAGCCTTGTTCAATTCCCTACGTTTGTTGTTCTTGACAGTTGATCATTGTGTGTGTGTTTTAGAGGGGAATCCATGAAAAGGGCCAAGAATATTAATTACCCCGAACAGGTTGGTACTTTTGCTATGAGAGCATGTGCTTTTTTTTTTCCTTCCTTTGGCCTATATTTTATTTTATTTTTGCATTCTTTCCTTTCACTATGCTCACCATTTGTTGTGAAATATGTGTAGAAACTCTGCAAGTGGTTGGTTCAGCTTCTCATGGCACTTGATTATTTGCACACAAACCATATAATTCATCGTGATATCAAGGTTGGTTTTTCTCTGCCTGGATTAGATAATATACTAATACATTGTATCTTGGTAATTCTTTATAAGAAACGTAGGAAACAAAATAAAAGATGCTTTGATTTCGACTTTTAAGAGATTTGTTCTCTGTGTGCATCAGTGTTCAAATATATTTCTGACGAAAGATGAAGACATACGACTAGGTACTATGACTGCCCTGTTCATATTTAATTGAAATTGAAAATAGATGTATGTTCATTTTAATTCCTTGGGAGACCTTGTTGACTTTTAGTAATTTGATGCAGGAGATTTTGGGCTTGCCAAGATGCTAACTTCAGACGACCTTGCTTCTTCAGTGAGTACTGAGTAGTATATTGGTGTTGCAATTTTAACTATCATGTCATTCACTTGACCATATGACTTATGGTTTACCTCTAAAATTATAGGTAATGGGAACTCCTAGCTACATGTGTCCTGAACTTCTTGTTGATATACCTTATGGATCAAAGTCAGACATCTGGTCTCTTGGTAATACAGATATATCCTGCTGCTATATTTAACAAGCTTATTTGTTTTATCATGTCATATTCAATTAACATGTTTATTTTCCAGGATGCGGTATCTATGAAATGGCTGCTCTTAGGCCTGCATTTAAAGCTTTTGTAAGACAATGCCAAAGCATCCTGGAAAAAGTATAAGCCCGAGCATGGCAAGTGGTATTGATAGAAAAAAATATAATCGCAATTGCAATTACAAAAATATAATCGCAATCGCAATTAATCATGCGCGTAGGGGTGAAAATAGTTAGTGATACTTTACTACTGAATTTGAAAATGGTCACATCGCTTGAGTTCCACTGATTGATATGGATCTGCTTTGGATTCAAAAACATAGTATTAATAATCGTAAATAATTTATCTGACCTGGAAGTTTCATGTAAGGGATAAGGTGGTGTTTATCTTTGGCTCAGGTATGATCATGGGAGCAACTGCTTCAACTGTATACTATAACTTGAAGCTAAGGCACCCGTCACTCGACATGCCCATCATAGATTATGACTTGGCGCTTCTCTTCCAGCCTATGCTTGTGTTGGGTATTAGCATTGGAGTTGCATTCAATGGGCTTTTGCTGATTGGATGGTGACAGTTCTATTGATTATCCTATTTATAGGTACTTGAAATGCAATCCGACTTACAGTTCGTAGCGTTATGATCTTTGAAAGTTATTTGATGAATCTAGATTGATTATGGTTTTGTAGGCACATCGATAAAGGCATTCATGAATCATGAGGGTAGTTGATACTTGGAAAAAGGAAACCATTTCGAAAAAGGTGATTCTCATCTCTAAAGTCTGCTGTTCTATCTCTGTTTTAACCGAGCATCTATTGCAAAAGAATATTTTTCTCTCCTAAAGCATTAAAAAGGCAATGTGTAAAACCTCTCGAATGGATTGGACTGATAAACTTATTCTGTTTTTAAAGTATTTGTGTCATTTCTTCTGAAAAATAGTTATTTCGTAAAATTGCTGGGTGATCGAAAGAAAGCCCAACTGAATTTTGGCATATTCTGAAAATTGTTTGTAATAAAAAATAAAAATACAATCAGTGTCTGAACTGTGACTGTTTTGATTTCATGAGGCTGATAAGCGTGCGGATGCCATTGGCGACGATGTGGAGTACAAAGCACTCCCTGGTGGCCCAACCAAGACGGCGCTAGAAAATGCAGATCGAGAAGTGAGTATATCATCTAAAAATTTGGTTATTTATTTATCCTTTTTTATTTTTTACTCAAAATTGCTCTTAATACGATACGACAGGTCCCTATTCTTGAGACTCTTTCCTGGAAAGAATGTGGTATCGTCCTGCAGATTGTGAATGTTCACTCATTGTTCCTTTAACTTGCTTCGATATTACCTCATAGTGGCTTCTCTTACCATCGATATTTCACTGCTAACTCAAAATTGACTTTTATTTGCTCTCTTCCTAACTTATACTTGCTCCCTTTGGCTATTCCTGACTTTTATTCTCTTTGGTATGTTGCTTTTCTTAATAGAATCAATTTGCCTTGGTATTGAACCTTTTGTTTTCAATGTTTTCCATAATTTGTTTGGCCATAGTGGATTCTAAGATCTTAAAGCTTCACAAGATACTAGAAGATGAAGAACTGATGAAAGAGGAGGAATTTGGAAGGGCACTTACAATACTATAGTACAAAGTCAGCTACTGAAGTTGAGCTTTGAAGGACAACATCATTTTGGTGACATTTCTACCATCGACTATCTTGGTTCTCGTTTCCTTATGTATATGGTTGTCAATTGATGTGTAATGTTGTTGATTACTTGCATTTAAAGAGCATTGAGAAACCGATTTAGTCTAAGATGAAGTTACATTTGCTATTTTTCTTTGGTAGACACATTTGCTATTTAGTATTAAGTATGAGTTTTCAGCGTACTTTTATCGATTCATATACAAATCACATGGAAATACCTAAATCGAATCGATCAACCATCTAAAATCGCGCGCAACGCGCGCTTTGTATACCTAGTATAGTCAAAAACCACATAATAATTGGTCACACCGACCCCACACATAGTACAATGATTTCTCCATTGGAGTATGGATCTCCTACATCCCTATGAGACCTTGGTGTGGCACAAAAATATTTGATGTATTTTTTAATGATAAAAATAATTATAAAAATTATATTTATATTGTACATGTCAAATAATATGTATTTATATATTTTTTTTCTTTCAAAATGATATAATAAATATTATAATTAATATTCTAAAATAATGACTTTTAATTTTCATATTTATTAAAATATCATTTTAAAAGAAAAAAATATATAAATGCATATTATTTGACCTGTACAATGTAAATATAATTTTTATAATTTTTTTATTATTAAAAAATACAAATACCTCAAATATTTTCGCAAGTTCCGTCCTAATAAGGATGACACTGAGCCTATCCCTTTGGAGGAGGCATTAGACCTTTTTCGTCGCGGGGTATCCCCCTTTGGGCCTTACTGGGACCATGTGCTAGGGTACTGGAATGCGCATTTGGATCGCCCTAGCAATATATTGTTCTTGAAGTACGAGGACATGATGAATGATGTGGAGGTTCACGTCAAGAGACTTGCGGAATTTTTGGGCTTCCCATTCTCAACCACCGAGGAGAATGAAGGGATGGTGACAAAGATAGTTGAAGTGTGTAGTTTCGAGAGCTTGAGCAACATGGATGTTAACAAGGCCGGTAGCTTTCGTTCGAAGGGGACGGGTTCGTTTAGTAATGATGCCTTCTTCCGGAGAGGCAAGGTCGGAGATTGGAAGAACTATTTAACCGAGGATATGGCCCGCAAGATTGATCAAATCACGGTTGAGAATCTCGGAACTTCTGCTTGACGATATAAGCTAGCTAGCTATAGCTAGGTTTGCTTTATTTGAAGATATTTATTTATCCTAATTTAAGAAGCTTATAAAAGTGCAATAGTTACTCCATACGGAACCATTTGCTTACTATACGTATTACCGATCCCTGCTGATTGTTACACTCTTACAATCAGTGTACGTAGTACGTACGTTGGAACTTTTAAATAAAATCGAGCCGTTTGTTTGTTTGTTTGTTAATCTACAATTTTCAATGACATTTTAATTGTGCCGAAATGTACTGAAAGGAATCATATTTATAATTGAAAGAGTACATTTGGGTTTAAGCTAGCGCCCATTAGATCGGATAACCCCAAAGTAGAAAGTTTAAAACATTTTAAAAAAAATGCATTAAAGTTGGATATGATCTATATGTATATATACCGGTACCCGGCGGTACGTCAAATTCGAAAAGAACGAGCTATCAATGAACCCCGGACATTAGCATTAGGCTACCACAACCAACTAAGGATGTTGTCCGATCGAGTTACTTATACATTCGGATATTGCTTCTTATTCTATTTCGATGTTTAGGTCCCGATCTTCTAATTAGTACCAGTGCGCTTTGTTTTAATCTAATAGTTGGAACCGTACCATTGCCAACTCCATCAGGATACGAGATAGCTTGTTGTTGGAGTCTTGTTGAAACCGAGTGTTGATAATAATTCGATCTCTATCATCACTGACCTCTGAAGTCGGGATGTCTTCTGCTCATATGGCGATAATTCGTCACAATAACAACCTCCAAAATAAATAATCACATTATATATAATAAACAAATGTAATCAGAAAATAATCACATTACAATAATAATAAACAAATGTTGTCATAAAACAAATCACATTATTATTGTAATAAACAATAATAAATATTTTCTTTATTATGCGAAAAAATATATTTAAATGGCCCATTCAATGGAGCTAGAATTGTGTTATTTCGATCAGTCAGTATTAACCTTCTTTAATTTTCTAATTGCAAGAAAAGTATACTCCATCCGTTCCAAAATAGATGACCTTTTATTTTTTGACACGTTTTTTTAAAGAGTGAAAAACTCTATTAAATATTATTTTTTAATTAAATTTTTTTATACTATTTGATATTTATTACTATATGTTGTTATATCGAAAGTGTCATCATTATGCTTTCAACTCATCTCACAGTTCATCACAAAGTCTCAATATAACTCATCAAGTACCATCTCAACATCTCATCATCCTTTAACTTCTCATCATACCATATAACAACGTACATATAGTAACATGTATCATCACCTCATATATATCATATTTATACTTTTATATTTAAGAACATATCATGCTTTTCAATCATATAATATAACAACATGCCTTCACATAGCACACACAATTATCTCCTAATTTATATTTCATATCACAACACCTCATAATATAGCTTCTTAATCAACATATAACACATTATAACAATATCACACATCATAATTTGCATTTAACACTCATATAAGTTATCAAGTTATCCAACAAGTTAGACAAGGTAATTAAGTCACTCATACATGCTATTAGTCACACATGCATATCATCATGCTAGTCAGTCATTGAACAAGTCAGATCCCCAAGTTAGTTCCAAAACCGTTTAAATTCTTAAGTCAAATAGTTAGGAATTCCAACCTTGGAAAACATTCGTCAAATTCCTATTTAAAACCAAGCTCCAATCCTAAAGACAAGTATTTTAAAACAACCCGGCAAGGTTAGCACTAGTACAAACTTGTAGATTAATAGCACAAATTTTAAAGCGGTTTAAAAAAGACCGTTGTTAATTAAAAGTTCGCATAGCGCTTTATAAAATAACCGCTAATGACATTTTTTTTAACATCGCTTTATACCAAAAAGCGCTGTCCTAATTGGGAAGAATAGCGGTTTTCAAGTAAAAGCGCCATTAATATTTAAGAACAATATTTTTTTAACAGCGCTTTATACCAAAAAAACAATATTCCAATTGGGAAGGATAGCGGTTTTCAAGTAAAAGCGCTGTTAATGTTTAATTTTAAGTCATAAAAAAAAAGTTTAAAATAGCGAACCCTAGGATCGATTTGGATGAATTAATCTTCTCATCCTGGCTTTTTTTTTGGGCGATTTTGGTACATGGCCTTTTTTAAATATCCAATTAATCACCTAGCCCATAAATCAATTTAATTAGTTTGCCCTAGCCCCTTTCCCAATTGGGTGGGTTGGTCAATGGTCAACCGTTTGACCATTGACCGGTCAACGTTGACCAACCCATTTTGATGCCAACTTTTTTTTTTTTTTTATGCCAACTTTTTTTTGATGCCAAAATTTTACTATATTTTATTTTCACTTTGATGCCACTTTTTTATGTCAATTTTTTTATAATATTTTTTTTACCGTGATGCCATATTTTTGATGATATTTTTTCAAAGTAGTATTTTTGATGACATTTTTTTCTTTAATGTGATACAAATTTTTCAAAATGGCATCAATGGTCAACGTGACATTAGAGTAAACAAAAAATGTCATCAAAGTTTAAAAAAAGTGTCATCCAATAATTTAATTAGAAAAGTGGCATCAGATTGAAAATAAAATGTAATAAAATTTTGGCATCAAAACGGTAAAATATGACATCACAAAAAATGTCATCAATGTTTTAAAAAAGTGGCATTAAAAAAAAGTCATTCAATCATTTCATTAGAAAAGTGACAATAAGGTGACAATATTTTGATTCCACATTTTAATCTCTTATGCCATCAATTATATAAAATTGTCACCACAAAATGTTGGCATCAAAACGGTAAAATATGCCATCACAAAAAAAAAAAAAAAAAAAAAGTTGGCATCAAAAAAAAAAAAAAATTGGCATCAAAAAAAAAAAAAAAAAAAGTTGGCATCAAAATGGGTTGACCGGTCAAGAGGGCTAAGCAATCTAAAAAAACAATTAATGGGCTAAGCATACTAAAAAAACAATTAATGGGCCTATCTAGCTAACCAAATATGCTAAAAGCACTTTTTCACCAAATTCCCTCTTTTTTTTTTCCACTCAACTATTCACCGCCTCCAGGCTCCTCCTCTCCTTCCCGCATAACCGCCGACACCAACAGCACCTTCCACCGCCTCCTCGGCTCCTCCTCCTCCCATCCGCCTCGACACCAACAGAGGCACCGTACAACCTCCACAATCTATTCTCCTCGGCTCATCCTGATCCTCTTCCTACTTCCATCTGCACCGACATCGGGCAACAGTGGCACCTTCCACAGCCTCCTCGACTCCTCCTCTTTTTCTTTCCATCCACGGTGACGCCAGCAGCACCTTCGACTGCCTCAACAGTCTCCTCCTCCTCGGCTTCTCCTCCTCCTTCCATCTGCATCGACGCCAACAACACCGCTCAGATCGGGATATGCAAGATCTAGATCGCCAGATCTACGAGCTTCAAATCGCCAAATCTTTTCAACACCTGTCAGATCTACAAGATCCATTCAAATTGCCAAATCTCACCGCAATTGAAGACGACGTCATTAGGTTCAACTTTAGGAATTTTGAATTTCTAGGGTTTGTGTCTTATATTGTGTTTAGGCTTTTCAATTTGTAGGAGATATAGTTCAAGTAAGCTGATCTTGTTCAGTAGATTGATTTCTTTAGTTTCATTTTTTTTTTTGTATAAGTTACTTTGTAATTTCTCCCTATTAATATATAGGTTTGATGTTTTGTTTCAGTTTGATGGTTGATGCTTGGTGTGATTTTCTCAATTGATGTGTTTATTTTTTGTTATATTGATTTTAGGAGTAATTGAAGGGTACTGCCGTACTGGTGGTGGTAGGTTGAGGGTAGATCGGTAATCGATTGTATGTTTCCAAGAACTAGGGCTGATCATCGGCCCAAAATCGATCCGAACCTGGCCAAATCGAACCGAACCTAAAACCGAAATTCTCAAAAATGAAAACCGAAAACCGAACCTAAACTAATAGGTTTGATTCGGTTTTACGCCGGTTTGGTTTAGGTTCGGTTCGGTTATAACCTAATCGAACCGAAATAAAAAAAAATGCGCAAAAAAATTTGTCACGTATTATCCGGATTCCCTTGCATAAAGGCAGGCCAGCAAGATTATAATGGTGGGTGAATGATCAATCACGCATATGCACCACAAGGAAATGATCAGTTATAAATCAAGGTTATAATGGTGGATGCATCAATAATCACTCATATCGTATGCATTACAAGCAATTGATGAGATATAATGCAAGATATCCTTTTCAATTCTTTCATCAACTTCAGGAATTCCAAGTTCAAGTTAATCTCGATCATATGCAATTTGGTTCATTCCTAGTAGATGAATTAGAACACACACAGAATGAAGATGTTGAACGAACTGGGACTCTGGGAGGCGAGGCGAGAGCATAATCTTAAGGTTGAATTTATTTTTTTTAAATAGGTTTTTTTTTCGGTTTAACCGAAATCGAATACAAACCGAACCTAAAACCGAAAATTAAAATTCCCTGAACCGAAAACCTAAACCGAAATCCCTCGGTTCGGTTTGGTTTCGGTTATTTCGGTTCGGTTCGGTCGAAAAATTCGGTTCGAACCGATTTTGATCAGCCCTACCAAGAACCAGCACTTTTCAATTTCATTTTATTTTTTTACAAAATTGAAGTTAGACAGCGTTTATTTAAAAAAAGATAAAATTTGCAAAACAGACACTTTATTTGGACGTATTTGTAAAATAGACACGGGTTTGGACAATTTAGCAAAATGGTCGCTATATATACTTATTTTCGCTTGTACGGACATTTTTTTGTGTATCCGAAATCTCTCTTCATCTCTCTCTCTCTTTGCGCTTCTTCCTTCATCGGTTCTTCATTGGAAAACCCGTCCCCTCTCCCGAATTCCATCAGATCTGAAAGCCTGAGATTTGGATTCAAACCGTCGACGACCTGGAGCTTACTCGCTCGCCGTCGACCTAGAACTTGCCTCGCCGGAGCGCTCTCTCTCTCCTTCTGGCTTTCTCTTTCCCGTTCTCTCACACGCGTACACCCCTCCTTGAGATCGACGATGACGGACAGGCTCGGCGGGGATGGCTTTATCGGAGAGCTCGCAACCGCCTTATCCTTCATCTACAGCGAGCGCAAATCGTCGGGCAGCAAGGTCGAGCGAGCGAGCGAGGTCTTCCAGCAACAAGCTTCTAAGGAGGAGATCTCCGCACAGGTGAGAATTTATGGTTTTCTCAATCTTGCTTAATTGATTAGCGAATTTGATCAAATGGATGATCAATTTAGTATGAATATGCTGAAAGTAGACTCTATTTGATGAATTGATCAAACGGATGATCAATTTAGGGTTTTCTTGCTTAATTGGGTGTTGAATTGGATAAAATGGATGATCAAGTTGTTGAATTGTGTGTGTTTTAGGTGATACTGGATTGCTGCTATTAAAATTTCATACCAGGGCTAAGAGGAGTATATATGGATCTGCTTTGAGTCTGGATTGTTGTTCATGTTGTTTCTCAGTGCTGCTATTGATATTTCCAGCATATCTTCCTTCGTGCTCTCTAACTGTTCCATTTACTTTCTTTGTAAACATTCCATGATGCTAGCTAATCTGTTGCTGAATTAGTGAATTTCTTACTTCTAAGTCATCACCTGGCCTTCCTATTGTTTTTTATTGTGATATTTATGTGGATAGGAATTGTAGGTTACCGTAGAATGCTAAAAATTGGACAGAATCAATGAGGCAGTTTGGCTCAACTACACATTATCTTGTTGTTACTCATATTTAGTTAATACTTCCATTGATATGTATGTTTCTGGGTTCTGGGAAGCTAACCAACGTCTCATATTGATTGTTGTGATCGTTTTTGTTATCCAGTACTAATAATATCTTGTTAGATGGTTAGTTTTCGTATTTGATGTTGATGTCTAGTCCAAACAATTGCCATAAGTATTTTGTCATTCTTAGATTAAGTTGGAGGAGGCATTTCTTTCCGGTTGATGCATCACCCAGATTGAAAACAAGCTCAAGGGCAATATCAATCTACCCCCCAATCTAGAAGCAGGGTGATTGCTCAAACGTGTCACCATAACTTTGTTTTTCTATTTGAGTACTTGTTTGATTGTATGCTGACAGAAATAGTCTTGGTGTTGCTTCCTTTTATACTTATTTCCTTTTTTTTAATAAAGAATTTTAGAGTCATCTCAAATCTCTAACCTACACAGTAGTACAGTACTGTTATAGCAGGTTGGTTGGCCATGTTTATGCAATTGTGTAAACCTTTGATGATTTGATCTGTAGATACTTTGTAATTTGCCCATATATGCACCTAATTTTTGTATTATTATTTGTCATGGCAGCACTATTTCAGATAATCAGGACAACAACCAGCGGAGGAATGGCTTAAATTACTATATGCTACTGAACTATATATGTCCAGTCTAATACTAGCACATCTTAAGAACTAATGTCTCGTTTTTTCAGTCAATCTGTTTTTCTCGTTGCAGTGTAGTCCACAAAAACAGAGGATGTTATGAAATACTAGCATATCTTAAGAACTAATGTCTCGTTGCAGTGTAGTCCACAAGCCACATTTACAAAACCTAAAAGGGGTCGTCGGGCCATAAATAAGGACGGAAAGCAAAATGTAGGTAATTCTTGTGCTTTCTATATTTCTCCTGTTTAAATAACTTCTACATTGCCAATTTAGTATGAAGGATGGATTTAATAACATGATTGTGATCTTGCATAAACTGCAGTGTCGCAGAAGTGGAAGGAGTTCCGCTTATGATACCAGAAGCACAAGAAGTAGTGCAGCCCTTATCCATTTGCTGAGGGTTGATGCTTATCGTTAGCCTAAAATAAGTCATTCCAGTTTTTCACAATACACATCATAATGCTATGTCCATTTTGAATGATCCATGAATCACCATACCACAACAAACTTATGTTGAATTACCTCCTCACAGGAGCCCCTTGGTGGAGCACACGCTGATCCATCTTGGACGCCACAGCAGATTAAAAAGGCAGTTGTTGAGGCAATGGATGTAAGTGATTTCCCTTAGCAGTTGTGATTCTGTTTGTTCATCGAACTGTAGGCAAAAAGGATTTAAGTTTTGCACTCTTTGCACATCTTATGCCCGTGTGCTAGGGGCCCCTTTTGTAGCCTCAAAACTGAATTTATGTCTCTTAAGGAGCTTGAGAAAATGGATACTAAGGAGCTGTTGCGACACAGATCAGCAAAGTTCAGGAAAATCGGAGGTTTCCAAGAAGGGGCACCAGTAGTGTCCGAGATTAAAAGAAATATGAAGAAAAAAGATGGACTAGTTGGCTAGGCTTTGAACGAAGAGCTGGAACGTGAGGTTCTGAAACTGACGGAGCAAGTCCTAAAGGCCAAGGAGTCTTCCACGGACCCCGCACTGGACCTAGATGAGACAATAAGCAAGCTTAAAGAGGAGGTTGACCGTGAATTATCAGAAGCATTGAAAGCACTTGGATTGTGATGTGATTGCATTGTGCTCTTTTATTTCCTTTTTTTTTAGTTTTCTTTAGTGGTTATATACTTATATTGCATTAGATCTTGCTTGTTCAATAGTTACAGATTCTTCGCTTTTTTGCACTATATATAAAGTTATGTAATTATGAGACAATTATTCGAATTAAATACTTATTCTCAATTTAGAAGAAAAATATAAATCCACTAGAAGATCGTTTTTCATAAAGAAGACAACAAAATATTTGGTTAAGGTGTAGTCGTGCAACTTTAAGGTGCTATCGTGCAACTTTAAGATGCAGTTGTGCAACTGTAATTAAGGGTTGTGTCAGCATCTTTTTAGAAATGAAAGGTTGTGTCAGCGGTGTTTGCAATTTTAGTGCTGACAGAGTTATAAAGAAATAAAATTGATCAATACATTTTTATCACTAAAATTGCAAATATCGTTGACACTAGTTGTTTTCTCTGATTAACAAAATAGAAAAAGATGTTGACACTACGGTTGGGCAACTCTAAACTACGGTTGTGCAACTTTAAAATACATTTTAAGAACCAAATTAGATTAAAAAGTGCAAGAATAATATTATAATGTGCCCAAATTAGATTTTTAGTTTAAGAAGAATCAAATTAGATTTTAGTTTGTATGAATACAACTATAAATTTCATGAATAACACTATTAAATTTTAGAGTTGCACGACGACGCTGTTGTAAGAGTTGCACGACTCTCTTTTAAGAGTTGCACGACTCTTTTTTACGAGTTGTACGACTCTTTTTTACGAGTTGCACGACTCTGTTGTAAGAGTTGCACGCCTCTGTTGTAAGGGTTGCACGCCTCTGTTGTAAGGGTTGCACGACTCTGTTTTAAGAGTTGCACGACTCTGTTTTGCTCTACACGAAACTAAAAGCTACTATATAATATAAACTTTTTTTTTATAGGATTTCATACTTATTGCTGATAAGCATGAAATTATATATAAAAAAAATTAATTAAAAAATTGATATTGTTTTATAGTTTTTATCATCATAAAATAATCCAACCTAATAATAAATGAAATATCTTTGCACAACATGCTCTTATTTTTGCTCAACAATTCTTTATTTTTGCACAACAATCGAGACTTGTGAAATTGTGTCTCCACATAATCTTATTTTTTGTAAATATAATTTTATACTTTTTAATAGATTATTGCACAACACGGTTTTATTTTTGCTCATCAATAGAGTAAAATTGCACAACATGGGGGATTGGTGAAATTTTGCTCAACATCATGTTATTTTTGCTCAACATGCTCTTATTTTTGCTCAACAATAATTTATATTTGCACAACAATCGTGACTTGTGAAATTGTGCTCGACATGATCTTATTTTCTCTTAATATAATTTTATACTTTCTACATAGATTATTGCACAACATGATTTTATTTTTGCACAACGTACTCTTATATTTGCACGACAAAATGTAAAATAAAAATAAAAAATACTAGACAATAATTGCACAACATAGGGGATTGGTGAAATTTTGCTCAACGTCATCTTATTTTTGCTCAACTTTGGCTAAGAGTTGCACGACTCTTGTTTTAAGAGTTGCACGACTCTCTTGTAAGAGTTGCACGACTCTGTTGTAAGAGTTGCACGACTCTTGTTTTAAGAGTTGCACGACTCTCTTGTAAGAGTTGCACGACTCTGTTTTAAGAGTTGCACGACTCTGTTGTAAGAGTTGCACGACTCTGTTGTAAGAGTTGCACGACTCTTGTTTTAAAAGTTGCACGACTCTATTTGCACAACTTACGGTTAAGTTTGCACAATGTACTTTTATATTTGCACGACACAGTGTACTCTTATATTTGCTCATCAATAGACTATGATTGCACAACATGGGGGGATTGGTGGAATTATGCTCAACATGTTCTTATTTTTGCTCAACAATAGATTATATTTTGCACAACAATCGAGACTTGTGAATTTGTTTTCAACATGATCTTATTTTCTTTCAAATAATTTCATACTTTCTCAATAAATTACTGCACAACATGCTCTTATTTTTGCTCATCAATACTTTATTTTTGCACAACATTCGAGACTTGTGAAATTTTGTCTCAATATGATCTTACTTTTTTAAAATATAATTTTATACTTTTTTTATAGATTATTGCACAACATGATCTTATTTTTGCTCATCAATAGACAATAATCGCACAACATGGAGGATTGATGAAATTTTGCTCAACGTCATCTTATTTTTGCTCAACTATAGGTTATTTTTGCACAACAATCGAGACTCGTGAATTTGTTCTCAACATGATCTTATTTTCTCTCAATACAATTTCATACTTTCTCAATAAATTATTGCACAACATGCTCTTATTTTTGCTCATCAATACTTTATTTTTGAACAACTAGTGGTAAAATTAGTGATGACACTGATATTAGTTACAATTAGTGCTAACACTGATATTAGTTACAATTAGTGACACTGATATTAGTTACAATTAGTGCTGACACTGATATTAGTTACAATCGAGTCATCTTACTAAGTAATAACTTTGTAGTTCGGTATATATTTTTTCCGTGTCAGCACTTTTTTTCCTTCATGTCATCACATTTTTTAGAGTTGCACAACCGTATTTTAGAGTTGCACAACTTTAGTTTAGAGTTGCATAATTTTAGATTTGCACAACTGTATTTTGGATTTGCGCAACTATATTTTATTTGTGTCAGCACCTCCAAGAAACACTTTTCATTCTATTTGCCTCCAATTTAAGTGGCTCAATGCTTCAACCAAAGTTTACACAACCAACAACACGATAGCCTATACGGGATTTGAACCCGTATCTTTATGTTTGTACACAACGCTCTACCGATTTGAGCTAATAGGCTTCACAAAATTGGAGGTGCACATAGAAAAATACAAGCCTAAAACAATCAAGTGGAAGAATAAATACAAGCCTAAAACAATCAAGTGGAAAAATAAATAGAAAAAGAAAACGATCAACTGTAAAAGCAACTCCAAGTGCAGGTGCACATACTCTTCACCCTTGAGTTATGTATGCAACATCAAGAATGTTACCAGCGGTTGTCAATTGTTGTAGGCCTATCTTAATGGATTAGAAGGCATGGACTTGGTGTTTCTGGTGGCAGATGATGGTGTGCCTGCAATTACAAACACACAGCAATTAAGAAAAGGTGTTAAAATTTCATCTGTCCTCTGCCTAATTGGACATGGACACTTCCTAAAAACTCGAAATGATTGCAAGTTAAGGCATGTAGGCTAAAAATGGACTCTAACTAAACAGCATGGGACATGGAGCTAACCTATGAAAATGGATTAAACAAGTCGTAATATCCACGGCAGGACCACAAAGGTCTAAATTCACCCTCCTGAGCACCACCAACACCAAGATAGAAGACCTCAATTTCCTTGTGTATTGGAGTAGAAAACTGCAAACCTGTAGGGCAAAGGCCTACTTTGTCGGAAACGACACAATTAGCTCGATTCGACACACGACTGCTATTATTCCTCCGATGCTCATCGATTAGGGCTGGGATTGCTCCGAAACCTATATTCGACACACAAGGCAGCAACACTGTACGTGACGAAAGGAGATTCCGATAGGCAAGGTTGAAGGATTTGGCACCTTGAAGCACAGATTCATCCCCGTCTTCTCCAACGCAGTGTCGTCCACCACCTCCAGCCTCTCGCCATCTCTTGATATCAGACCTCCCTCCATCGAAGATCGGCATCCTTTCCATCTGTCGATCTGAGATCGCTGCACGGAACGCCAGGTTCGAGCCTCTCGCCATCTCTCGATCTCAAATCTCGGACTGAGATCTCAGATCTCAGGAAACTAAGCCAGTGAAGAATAGAAGCGCTGAATCCATGAACGAGAAGCAAAGCAGGCCGTCCAATTCGAAGAAAATTTGCGCCTTCGGCGCAAATTACCTACCATACAACCAGATCTGAGGTGATGAAGGCCGCTCGCCCGCTCTGGCTGCTCGACCTCGCTCGCTCGTTGCTCCTCTGCGGCAAAACCAGACGAATCGGTGTAGGTGACGAGCAGATCATTGGGAGAAACGATAAAATCGTCGGCTCGGATAGTTGATCGGCGTTGGATAGAGCGAGAGAGGTCCGGGGAGAAGAGATCGAGAGAGCGAGAGAGGTCCGGGGACAGACGGAAGTCACGGAACGCGTAGGAGAGAGAGACGAGGGGTTTTTATTGCGTCTATTTTGCAAAAATATCCCAAAATGCGGCTATTTTGCAAAATTAGGCCAATTTCGTGTCTATTTTGCAAAACCCCCCTTAAAAAAACGCTATCCTTGTATTTTCCAACAACGCTTTTCAAAAACCGCTTTCAATAGTGTTGTCAGCGCTTCCGTTAACAGCGTCTTTTGAAAACCGCTATGCTTCCCAATAAAAAACCGCTCTTAATGTGTATTTTTGTACTAGTGTAGGATATTTTTCCAAAAATCCCCTTTATTAAAGTCATTAAATCAATTTCTGGCCTTTTTGAAAATATTACCCAAATTTCTTTCTCAATTTAATTCGGATTTTTTTTCTAAGTATCCATTTTTAATAGGATGTTTTGGGTGAGTGTCCATATTTTGAGTAAAAATTAAGCCATAGGAAAAAAAAAAAGGAAAAATTAGGTCGGTGTTCAAAAATTCCAACTTTGCCCCTGCCTATTATAATCCATTCTTCCTCTAATTGAACGAGATCTGTACCAGCCGGAAGGCCCGGAACCCCAATTTGGATCGATCGATTTCGCTTCCATGACTTCTCCTCGATCGATCCCCAATATGGCCGCCCTTCTCGGATTTGCCTCCCAGATCCCCGTCCCTCTCCCTCCCAATCTGGTCCTCTCCGTTGCTCCCTCTCGCCTAGCTCACTGATTTCCGCCATTGAAGGCTCCTCCGAGCTTCCATGGCTGCCACGGCGTTTTCCTTCCAGATCTGTTGGTCAAACCAAAAAAAAAAAAACTTCAGATCGAGCGAGCCTCCACCACAATGGCCGCCGTTGCTTCCGCCACCGGCCGCCCGATTCGAGCATGGCAGCCCGCCTCCGCTCCTCCGACATCCGCCGCCACCACTGCTTGATCCCCTCCCTGTCCACTCCTCCGACATCCCAGATTTCAGAAAACGTTCGATCCTTTCAATTGCTGGGATTGAAGCTGTTCAGGGATTATTAATCTCCTAATTGTTGAATACCTTGAAAGCAATTAATTAGGAGATGAATTCCGACCCCTAAACAGCTAGCTTGAATCTAAAGTGATAGGAAGGGGGTGATTGTAATTGCAGGTTGTGATTTGATCGAAAAAAGTTTGATTACAGGTCAACTAAATTATGGGGTGATTGTAATTGCTAAATACCTTGGACAACTTGAATGATGGACAATCTGGTTCTTCAGAAATAAAATAATCTTCGATAATAGAAAAATCCCCACACAAACAGAAATCCATGAATTCATTCGAACTCAATTAGATAACTGTAACCTATTAAAAACCATGGAAGCAACCACTTGGCAGAACCCCTCTTCATGCAAGGTTCGGGGCTATAATAGACCACACCGACAAATAACTAAATGGAAAAAACCAACCCCGCGGTTTCAGAAACTCAACTTTGATGGATCTAGCTACCTGGTCCGATGGAGTCAACTCTGCTAGCTTCATAATCCAAAACCATGCCATTTGGGACTCGTCACAACCTTAGGATCGGCAAAACTTGGATGCCTTTCCCCACTACAAGCAGAATGCGGCTCTTTGAAATTTGGCATCCAAAAAGCATTAGAACTCAATATCACACATATTCATGTTGAAGGTGATTCCCTAATAGTAATAAATCACTTGAACAACAATAGCCAATGCCCGTGGAAATTAGTTGAACTTCTTCTTTCAGATATCAAAACAGATTTAAGGAAGTTTCATTCTACCATATTCTCATGTAAATAGATCGGCGAATGGAGTGGCAAAAAATATTGGTTAAATTGGGTAACTATCATTTTTTCAATTTTTGTTTTAGTAAATATAACTTTGAAGATTTTGTTTTATTAATGACAGATTTGCCCATGATTTGATTGTAACAATAAATATCCAAATCCCTAATTAATTCTTATTCCATTGACGTTTCTTCTATTAATTGACGCTCATCTTTCAAGAAAGGTTCGTAGACGCACATCACTTCAAGCACGGGTATTGCTTGTGAAGATATTGATTGCTTGTGAAGATATTGAAGGTTGGTTTTGTGTTATTTATTCAAGTGATTGCTAATATGACTTCCACCGGTTACTATAATTTGAAAACTCACCAAATTTGTCTTTAACGAATCGGTTATGAGGTCAACCAAGGTTGATGAATTGCTTGTGATTTATGTCGTGATTCAGGTTACAATAATTTTAGGCTACAATAATCGCTATCTATGACTACAATAATTGTAGGTTACAATAATCGCTACCTATTGTTACAATAATCGATTCGTTTAGGTGATTTCTTGTAACTCAACTCCACAATTCAATTACGGATATAGTAATAGGTACAAGACTCCGCTCATTACAGGAATTCACTCAGTACACGAAATCTTGTATTACATGAGTTGGATTACGCAAGGTTGATTGATGATTAACAATACAGGAACGTGGTTACATTAATCTTGTATTACATGAACGCTATTGTAATGTAAGAATAATTTTGTATTAGATGAATGTTATTGTAACACAAGAATGAGATTGTATTACATGATTTTGTAACAAGAACACTATTCTATTACATAAATAATATTGTAATACAAGATTGTAATACAAGAATGATATTGCCTTACAAGAATCGACCCCATGCATGAATTAGAGTTTGTAAAATACAACCGTCAATAAACAATTTTAACCAAATAATTTGAAGATTCAAGAGTAACTAATTAAAACACTAATCAATTCCACACTGAGAAAAATATATTCATCTACCAAATCTTCCAATGATTTAACCGTTTACTTTTTAAAAAGATAGAATTGTTTTTAAAAAAAAATTGTTTTTACTTTTTAAAATGATAAAATTTGATTGTAAGGGTATAAAAGTAATATCCATCTAAAAAATAGTACAATTACCTAAAAGAAAACTCAAGGAGTATAGTTAGTAAAAAAAAAACTTTAAAAAGGGTATACTCTACCCAATTTTCTCAAAAATATTGCCCATTTTGGTCACTCCACCGATGTTGACAGTAATTGTTCCGACCTAGGCCTCCAGGACCTCATCCGTAAGGATGCTTTCGGATAGGGTAACCCTATCCGAAATAAAAATAAAAAGGGTTACATCACTTGCGCGCGCGCACATGAACCCCTGCCAGCTAACAACAACGTGTTAATTGACCCACATGCCAGTGCTAATTAACCATAAACCCCATTTAACCAAAAAAAAAAATTAACCATAAACCCCCGTTCATGTTAAATGGATCTGAAAACTATATTTTAAAATTCTACGCCTAATATATTAAGGATCCGTCTCTCCTCCCATGTCATGTGGGACTTGATCTGAACCAGTGAACCCACGTTATCCACATCTTACCAGATTTAATTACTCGAGCGAATATCACGCAAAGACGACGACCACCTTCCTCCATTCCATCCGACTCCGTTAAAAAAAAACATGTTGTTTAGAAGAAAAACACGGTATTTTGGTGTTTACTTTCCAAAATTACCCTTATAATAATTAGGAATTTGTTAGTTGTAGTTTGAAATAAAGTGAAAAAGTAAAAAAATAATAATTAAGGGTACGTATAAGTGTATTTTTGTTTGTTTTTATTTTCTTTCTTAAAAAATGAACATGTTTTAATTATCGGATGGAGTATATTTGAATGCAATGTGAGAAATAAAGTAACAACTATGAAAAAAAATATAGAAAGATAAAAATTAATCTTGATATAAATAATTCTTTTCATCAAAAAATAATATAGATATAAATAAAATAATATCTACCAAATACTTATAAGTTTGGCTATGAAATAGTTTTGATTTATATTTTTACCAATTAATTAATTAAAATATATATTGATACATTGTGGCTTACGATAACTTTTTATAAATTATAACAATATATTATTTTAATATGTATTTTGGTGGAAAGTTTTATTCCTAGAATTGACTAAAACATGCCATGTGGTATGCATGGGTTTTTAGTATATGTATATAGATGAGGGGTGTATATAGGTTTTTCGGTTTGGATCCCATTGTACATAATTATATCCGGCATAATTTTAGTTAGAAAAAATTTAAAAATTTATATTTAGTTTCCATATATTTGTAATTTATATATTTATCATGAAAATTTTGTTTTACAAAAATATTAAATTATTTTTCTTATATAATCAATCTTGTGAAATTATAAATTTTTTAAATTTGATTTTTAATGATAAAAGATTATAATTATGTAAAAGATAAATATAATTTTTATTTTTTTTCAAAATTAAATTATATCCAAAATGGGTATTGTTAGATACACCGCAACCCCGTTTAACAAGCACGTTTATTCTAGCCCGCATGGACTTAGCTCAACCGGTCGTAGGGGTCGTATTTGAAGTGAGGACCAATGATCAAGTTTTTCCTGCTGCAGTGTGAGAGCAACCTCTTAAATAAGGTGCTTCTTGTACGCGGTGATCACTAGTCCCAAACCCCATGTCTATTCCAAAATGGTGCGGAGTAGAATTTTTTATTAATTAGAACCCTTTCAAAATTCAAATCACCTTCGCACGAAACTCCAGCTAACAACAACGTGAACCCCATCTAACAACAACGTGATAATACATTGACCCGCAACTAATTAACCTTAAAAACTCCGCATATTTGGCCGTTCAACTATATAAACTGAGTTTCAAGAATCACCTCTATCACAATATTACCATTCATCAATTGATAATCTAAATGGATCTGATAAACACTATAGAGGATATAATCTCAACCCTTCCAACCGAGAATGGATGGTTGTCCGACGACAAATTCCCTCTCTACTATTACCAGGGTTTTTGGTATCATGACATTTTCCTCCGAGGAGCCATAGAAGCCTCCCTGCCCCATAAGCCGTCGGCCTTCAATCCGTCCCCATCCGACATTATCATTTGTAGTAACCCTAAGAGCGGCACCACCTGGCTCAAGGCCTTATCCTTCGCCATCGTTACTAGAACACAACACTTTGAAGTAAAAAATCCTCTCTATTGCATAAACCCTCATGATTTGATCCCTTTGATGGAGGGTAAGAATCCGAATCACCGTTATCCCGATCTCCCTCTTTTTTCCACTCACTTGCCTTATACAAGCTTGCCAGGTTCGATTCTGACCTCCGGGTGTAAGATGGTGTATATTTGGAGGGATCCGAAGGATGCTTTTGTTTCTCGTTGGCATTATGCTCGCAAGATCCGACCTAATAAGGATGCCACTGAGCCTATCCCTTTGGAGGAGGCATTTGACCTTTTCTGTCGCGGGGTATCCTCCTTTGGGCCTTACTGGGACCATGTGCTAGGGTACTGGAATGCGTATTTGGATCGCCCTAGCAACATATTGTTCTTCAAGTACGAGGACATGATGAAGGATGTGGAAGTTCATGTCAAGAGGCTCGCAGAATTTTTGGGATGCCCTTTCACAACCGCGGAGGAAAATCAAGGGACGGTGGCAAAGATAGTTGAAATGTGTAGTTTCGAGAGCTTGAGCAACATGGATGTTAACAAGGCCAAGGCCGAAACCTTTCCTTCCAATGGAACGGTTTCAATTACTAATGATGCCTTCTTCCGGAGAGGCAAGGTTGAAGATTGGAAGAACTATTTAACCGAGGATATGGCTCGCAAGATTGACCAAATCACAGTTGAGAAGCTCGGTACTTCTGGCTTGACGATATAAGCTAGCTAGGGTTGTTTCAGCGTGTACGATACAAGGTAGCTTTCATTTAAGTTATTTATTTATCTTAATAAGAAGCTTATGAAAGTGCAATAGTTCCTCCTATCTATATGGAACCATTTGCTGATTGTCATAATATCAGAGTCAGTGTTGGAACATAGAAATAGATCTAGCCGTTTGTTTGTTTTTTAGTTTCGATCCCGGGCAAGAAGTACCCCAGGCCAAAGGATCTAGCCTCTAGGCGTGGACATGGTTAACGGGTCGGATTTGGCTCTGGGTATTGGTGGCCCAAGGCAAATATAGTTGAGGAAACAAGATTGGATTTTTATGGGGTTTGAGAGTACAATTGGTCAATGTCATGGATTGGAGGATCTTTATTCTATCTCGTGACTTTTGTGAAATTGTGATGTGTTCCACAGTCGAAGTGTTATGGTACTAGTGGTGGGTGAGGGACTGTAACTTTGTTGACAGGGATGTGGTTTGGTTTTCTGGGTTGGTTTCCAGACGTAAGTGAAAGTGAAAGTGAGTGTCCTTTTTTTTTTTTTTTTTTTTTTTTTGGATACGCAAGAATTTGGGTGGTGTCAGACCCTACTGATCCACCACCCAATAGCGTCCTTTCGGACGAGAGCAAGAAGCTCTGGATGAGAATCAAACGGCCCTTGAATCTGTCGCAGGCAAAGATGTGCTGCTTTGTCCGCCACCCGATTGACTTCCCGAAAAACATGGGTTGAGTGTCCTTTTGTTTGTTGGTCTTGAGTTTGAGCAACACTTGTTTTTCATTTGGGTGTCTATGATTGTGAAATTGGATGGACTTTGATTCAGATAATGACTTCTTTCAACTTCTTAGTGGCTCTTGTTTCTCTTCAGATAAAATTATACGTCTCTTTTGGGTGGATGGTTGAGTAACAGGATTAAATTTAATTAGATCATTTAAATAAATTACTTATATGCCAATGCAATGTCATTTCTCATCCATTACTTAATTTTCTATATGTTTCTTATGATAAGGAATCCTAAATCAGTAACTCACATGAGTTAGGTGATCTAGATCAAATTTGAGTCGGTCCTTTGTATTGGATGGTAACTTGCAACAATGGTCCTTTTTAACATTCATCACTTGATTTCATTTGATAACTTAGTGTTTGTGCCTTTTTGTAGTTGGGAAAAAACAAGAAAAAAATTGTCGGCACTTTTTTTTGGACAAATTGAAAAAATGTCCAATATATACTAATTCAATCAGATCCCCAATTACATATCAAAACAAACAGATCTGGGGAGATATCAAAACAAACAGATCGGGGGATGCCAGAGCGAGGCCGGAGGCGAGGCCAAAGTGAGTGAGCGCGGATCAAGTGCTCAGATCCGGATCTGGTCGACATCTCCGGAGGCGGTGGCGGAGGCGGTGAGCGAGCGAGCAAGCGAGGGAGCGAGATCCGGATCGAGGTCAAGCGAGCACTTGATTCGGCGGTGGAGATCTGCATTCGGCTAATTGATTTGGCAAATCAATTCGGCGTGGGGAGATCTGGTGAATTCGAGTTCCAATTAGTCGAATTCGAGACGGGGATCGAGAGCGCCGGAGAGCGAGGTCGAGCGAGCGACCGGAGAAAGTTCGAGCGAGCGCCGTGGTTCCGAGCGTCGGCGAGGTCGAGCGAGCGCATGACGAATTGACGAAGGTTGAAGAAGAAGTTTTTATTAAATTACAAAACTTACCCCATAAATATGGAAATTGAAAAAAACTATCTATATTTTATTATGTGATCCATAATCTATATTTTTATTTTTATTTTTGCACAACAAAATGTTATACTTACAGAACATATGGTTATATTTTCACAAGCACAACATATGGTTATATTTGCACGAAAAAATGTAAAATAAAAAAAAATTAAAAACTAGACTTGGGTCATATTTGCACAATTTACGGTTATATTTGCACAACGTACTATTATACTTGCACGAAAAAATGTTTAAAAAAATAGACTTGGGTCATATTTGCACAACTTAAGGTTATATTTGCACAATGTACTCTTATATTTGTACGACAATATGTTAAAAAATAAAAAAAAAACTAGACTTAGGTCATATTTGCACAACTTACGGTTATATTTGTACAACATACTTTTATATTTGCACGACAAAATGTTAAAAAAAAAAAACTAGCCTTGAGTCATATTTGCGCAACTTACGGTTAAATTTGCACAACGTACGCTTATATTTGCACGACAAAATGTAAAAAAAAAAAACTAGATTTGGGTCATATTTGCACAACATACGGTTATATTTGCACATGCACAACATACTCTTATTTTTACACGACAAAAAAAAAAACTAGACTTGGGTCATATTTGCTCAACATACGGTTATTTTGCACATGCACAACATACTCTTATTTTTGCACGACAAAATGTAAAAAAAAAAAAAAACTAGACTTGGGTCTTATTTGCTTATAGGGTATCTGGAAACAGTGTGGCCAGTGGCGGATCCACATGGGGGCATGTGTGGGCACGTGCCCCCACCCTCGACCCCTGGAATTATTTATGTAAAAAAAATTATATCAAAACGACGTCGTTTTGATGTAGAAAAATGGAAAATCTAGTGTGAACACGTTTAGCTGCAATTTGGGAGAAGCAGGAGCACGAAGTCCTGCAAGCGAAGGGGAAAACCCTCTCCGACCAGAAGTTTAGGTTGTGGCGATGTGCAGTCCCTTCCCTTCCATTGATGTTTCCGATCCCGGAGCCTCCATCTCCAACTCTGATTTTTGGCCGCCGTCGACCTCTGTTTCCGAGCCGCTGTGCAGTCCCTCCGTTTTTTGGCCGTTGTTCCCTCCCTCCATTTCCGAATTTCGACTTTGATTTTTGGCTGCTGTGCAGTCCCTCCGTTTCCGAGCCGCTTCATTCTCTTCTCAAGCTCTCATCCCCCAAATTTCAAGTAAGTGGAATGTTTGAAATTGAAAGTGCATGTGCCATTTGTCCTCGTCCTCCTTGCCCTTCTTCCAACCGAGAATGGATGGTTGTCCAACGATAAATTCCTTCTCTACCATTACCAAGGTTTTTGGTATCATGACATTTTCCTCCGAGAAGCCAAAGAAGCCTCCCTGCCCCATAAGCCATCGGCCTTCAATCCGTCCCCATCCGACATTATCATTTGTAGTAACCCGAGCGGGACCACCTGGATCAAGGCCTTATCCTTTGCCATTGTAACTAGAACACAACACTTTGAAGTCGAAAATCCTCTCTATTGCACCAACCCTCATGATTTGATCCCTTTGATGGAGGGTAAGAATCCCAATGATCGCTATCATGTTCTCCCTCTTCTTTCCACTCACCTTCCTTATACGACCTTGTCAGGTTCGATTCTGACCTCCGGGTGTAAGATGGTGTATATTTGGAGGGATCCAAAGGCTGCTTTTGTCTCTCGTTGGCATTGCGCTCGCAAGATCCGGCCTAATAAGGATGCCACTGAGCCTATCCCTTTGGACGAGGCATTTGACCTTTTCTGTCGCGGGGTCTCCTCCTTTGGGCCTTACTAGGACCATGTGCTAGGGTACTGGAATGCACATTTGGATTGCCCTAGCAACGTATTGTTCTTGAAGTAGGAGGACATGATGAAGGATGTGGAGGTTCATGTCAAGAGGCTCGCAGAATTTTTGGGCTGCCCTTTCTCAACCACGGAGGAGAATCAAGGGATGGTGGCAAAGATAGTTGAAATGTGTAGTTTCGAGAGCTTGAGCAACATGGATGTTAACAAGGCCAAGGTCAGCACCTTTCCTTCCAAGGGAACGGTTTCGATTACTATTTAACCGAGGATATGGCTCGCAAGATTGATCAAATCACTGTTGAGAAGCTTGGAACTTCTGGCTTGACGATATAAGCTAGGGTTGTTTCAGCACGTATGATACAATGTACGTGCTGGTAGCTTTTCTTAATAAAAAGCTTATGAAAGCTAGTGCAATAGTTCATCCATATACATATGAAGCTTAGAAATAGATCTAGCCGTTTGTTTGTTTTTTAGTTTTGTTTGTTTTTTATTTTCGATCCCGGCATGCTGATTGTTTTACTCTTTAAAATAGGATAGTCAAAAGCAATAGTACACTTTAAAATGGCAGGCCCAGGGCAAATATAGTTGAGGAAACAAGATTGGATATTTTATGGGGTTTGAGAGTGGGATTCTCGGTCAGGGGTGCTAAAAAAATTTCGTGAAATAATTTTTTTGGTGTATACTTATTAAGAATATTTTTTAAAAAAATATTTAAAAAAACACCAAAATTGTGATTTTTTTAAATATTTTTTGTATTTAAATAGTTGATACTCCCTCCGTTAATTAAAACTTGACGTTTTACTATTCACGCACGCATTTTTAGGTGTTAAAAACTATATAAAATATTAACTTTTTTAATAATTTTTTTAAATAATATCATACTTATTACTATTAAGTATGAATTCATAAAAATAAATTTTTAAAAAAGTTAATATTTTATATAGTTTTTGTTGTTATAAAAAAGCGTGCATGAATAGTAAACGACAAGTTTTAATTAACAGAGGGAGTAGTAACCAAAAAAATAGAAGAGAAACAAATTAACAATATTAAAAGAAAAGGTTAAATGTATAATTTAAACATAAATATAATATTTTTTATTTAAATAGTTGATAGAAACAAAAACAATATAGAGAGAAATCAAGAAGAGACAAAAAAATATAAAGAGAAATGAAGAAAATTCTAGTGTATGGATGTGGGAGGATGGTCGGTGACGATGGTGATGGTGGTTGTGTAACAAAAAGGAAGGGTGAACGGGGAGAGAGACAGAAGAAAGAGAAGAAGAGTTAGTTAGAAGAGAGAAAGGAAGGGTGAAAGGGGAGAGAGACAGAAGAAAGAGAAGAAGAGTTAGTTAGAAGAGAGAGAGAGAGAGAGAGAGAGAGAGAGAGAGAGAGAGAGAGAGAGAGAGGGAAATGGGATTCACATTCTGCATAACCTTCTCCATACATCCATACTCCTATTTATATCCCTTTACACATATGTCATACACATAGCTACACTTAGACTATATAGGAGTAGGCATATGACTTTGCTTCCCCCTCTAAAAAGCCTTGTCTCAAGGCTTAAGTTGGAAATCTGGAAACTGATGAAGAATATGACCAGCAGGCTCCCAAAAAGTTATCTCGTCACTGCCTAAGTTGGTCCATTTGACAAGCCATTAAGACACTGAATCTCCATTGCTCAACTATGTAACTCTAGTGTCCAATGCTGCCTCCGGAGCACGCACAATATCACCCTCCTCATCAGTTAGAGGCAATGAAGTCACCAACATTTGTTGCCTTTCCACTTTGCGCTTCAATTGAGAAATATGAAAAATAGGATGTATAGCAGCAGTAGGAGGTAATTCCAACTTGTAAGCCACAACTCCTACGCGAGCAAGCATCTTGAAGGGTCCGTAATACTTTGCACAGAGCTTCAGGTTTGTTCTTACAACAATAAAGGCTTGCCTATAAGGTTGAAGCTTCAAATACACCCAACCCCCCACCTTGAATTCTCTATCCGAGCGATGTTGATCATCAAAAAGTTTCATGCGAGCTTGAGCTTGCTGCAATTGAAACTTGATGTGGTTAAGTATATGCTATCGCTGCTGGAACCACATAGAAGTATCCATGTGTTTGCCAACGAACATGTTGATTCCCAACACTGGAGGAGGGTGACCATATAGAGCTTGATAAGGAGTTGTCTTCAGAGACGAGTGGTAGTTGGTATTGTACCAAAAATCAGCCAAAAACAACCACTTGTGCCACTGTTTTGGGTGATCCGAACACATACACCTCAAAAAGGTCTCAAGACACCTATTTACTCTTTCTGTTTAACCATCTGACCGAGGGTGGTAAGCAGTACTCATGTACAGAAAAGTGCCTAATCTTTTGAATAAATGTTGCCAGAAAGAGCTTAGGAAGATCTTGTCCCGATCTGTTACAATACTTTCAGGCAAGCCATATATGGAGTTTGTAGATGTTCTCCATGAAGACAGAAGCCACTTTCTTTATAGAGAACGGGTGACATAATCCCACAAAGTGTGCATACTTTCTTAATATGTCCACCACTACTAAAATTAAATCTCTCCCTTGACTCTTGGGCAAGGCCTCAATAAAATCCATGGAAATATGTGACCATGGAGTATTGGGAATAACCAAAGGTTTAAGGAGACTTATAGATGCAACACTTTCAGACTTACTCCTCTAACAAATTTCACAAGACAAAACAAAGTCCATAACATTCTTCTTGAGATTAGGCCAAAGAAATAGACTCTTAATTCGTTGATATGTGCCTTGTACTCCAGAATGACCCCAACCGGTTCCTCGTGTAAAGCTTTCAATAATTAGAGCTTCAAATCTGTTGAAGCTCCAATATACAACTTGTGATCCACCTTCAAGATACCTTTGCTTACTGCATATTTCCCACTGATATCAGCAACTACGTCCACTAGCAATTGTTGCACTTGGTGGTCCTCCTTATAGCTATCATTTACTTTAGAAATCCAGGAAGTTTGGACCACTAACATAGCAAAACAAGCACCTGTTACTCCTTCCTCACGCCTTGAATGAGCATCTGCTACCTTATTCTCTGACCCTTTCTTATAGGCAATACAATAGCTCAACCCAAGTAGCTTCCTCGTAGTCTTTCTCTACAAATGAGTTGTCAACTTCTAATACAAAGATGCTTTAGAGGTTGGTGATCAGTTCTTATAACAAGCAACTGAGGCTTAAGATAATGCCTCCATGTCTCCACAGCTAATAGGATAGCAAGTAACTCCTTTTCATATGTTGATAACAACAATGATTTCCCATATAGAGCTTGACTCAAGAATGCTATAGGTATATCCTCCTATATAAGGACGGTCCTAATGCCAATATCACAAGCATCCATCTCCATTACAAACTACTTAGAGAAATCAGGCATCCTCAAAACAGGAGGCATAGTCAAGAGGGATTTCAGCTGTAAAAAAAAGCCATCTCCGCACTCTTAGACCACACAAAGGCATCTGTTTAAGAAGATCAGTTAGTGGCTTGGCTATAGAACCATATCCTTTAATAAAACGTCTATAACATACTGACAACCCCAAGAAACCTCTCAAATATTTTAAGGACGTAGGTACTGGCCATTGAACAATGGCTTCAATCTTCTTAGGATCAGTGGCTACTCCCTCTCTAGAGATAATGTGGCCCAGATACTCTACTTGAGATTGCCCAAACTCACACTTGGATCGTTTTGCAATCAACTTGTGGTGTCTCAAAGTACACAACAGATTATCCAAGTGTTGCACATGCTGATCAACTTAGCTATTGTACACTAATATGCATTAAAAAAATTGTTACGGAGTGAAATCAAGTATGAAAATATATCGAAAGACAAAATCAAACTAACTCCCTATCCCAACAAATAAAATACAAGAAACCCTCCCGCTGTAGTAGTAGGGTATTCAGGATCGTATCCACGAGGAAGCTTGTCAGTGCTCGCCTTTCTCATTCCAAGATTCTCTCGAAATCGACCAGAAGAGTCCTCGACGTCGAGTAAAGTACTCGATGTCGACTACCTCAGTCGAGTAAACTGCAAAACAGAAAAACATAAATGAAAAACCAAGCAATATTGAGTAAAACAGTACTCGACGTCGACCAGACTACTCGACTTCGATTAGATTTCAGTCAAGATCGAGTGTGTTCGCAGAATAAAAACGTGACCATTAGCAAGATAGAAAAAGAAAACAGAAGCAACACGAAATTGTGGGAAATTCAATAAACTAAAAGACTTCCAGAATCGGGGTTTCAACGCTGTTGTAAGCCTAATTTGCCATGTTTTATACTTACTTTTATATCGATTTCAGCATATATTTTATACATTTGGGTTAGAATTGTACAGATTCTATGTAGTTTACACTTATTTGCCAAATTATGGAGTCTACACTAGTTTCTGTTTAATTTCGTAGAAATCGAAGCAATTTACAACAATTCGGAGAAAGGATGAAAAGCTCGAAGTCAACTACAGAAAGTCCGAGGTCAAGGAGCAGCTGACCCAGGACAAATCGAGCAGACAACAAAAAAGAGCACTCGACACAAGTCTAGTCGACGTTGACTACATCTAGTCGAAGTCGAGTACTTCAGGCCAGTCGGGCACGAGACGAGCAAAAGATCACTCGATTAGGTCTTAGTCGACGTCGAGTAGCTTTTACTCGACATATCTTTCTTTTGCTTCGTTTTGCGTTTTTGTTTTCTATTTTGCAGTTTTACTCGACTGAGTGGTCGACGTCGAGGACACTAATCAACGTCAAGGACACTAATCCACGTCGAGGACTTCCTGAGTCGATTTCGAGAGCGATTTGGAACTAGAAAGGCGGGCGCTGACACGCTTCCTCGTGGATCGATCCTGACTACCTTCTACTACAACGGGAGGAAGTCTTGTAATTATTTGCTGAGACAGGGAGTCAGTTTGCTTTGATATTTTATACTCCCTCCGTCCTAAAATACATGGCCTTTTAGGCCTTGAAATTTTGTCAAAAATACATGGGTTTTTAGGGTTATAGGGTAATTATTACCCCTAAAAAGTACAATAGTAATTCAAATTAAAAGATTCTCATCTCTATAAAAGTAATGAGATTTAAATATAAATAGGTTTCCTTAATCAACGTGCAAATGTCTAAAAGACCATGTATTTTTGGACGGAGGGAGTATTTATTTCAAACTTGACACATCCTCCTGCAACAACATATTGGCATTGTTGCCGAGGAAGCAGTCAATCGCGCCCCTTTTAGTTCCTTTTTCTCTTCTTTATATTTGTTTTTTCTTTTTAGTTCCTTTTTACTTGTTTCTTCTTGTTTTTATTTCTCAGGTGCATGTGACGAACTGATCGCACGCCTATCGACTAAATTCTCGAGCCTGAGCGATTTTTCCATCTTCAGCAAAGGCTTAGGAGGAGACTCATGTCGACACCCAACAACGAGAACGAGGTCCAGCTCACACCAGCACAGGAGCTTGAGCAACTCCGCCTACGGATTGAGGAAATCACCACTAGAGAAGTTGAACACGCCCGACGAGAGGAGAAATATAGGCAGAACCAAAAACGGTGGAAGGCAATGGTAGATCATGAAGTCAACGCCAGAAGGGAACTTGAGGAGCAAATTCAGCACATCCCTGCAAACGCAAAGGAGTATCTGCATCCTACTCTGGATGTTCCAGAATCACCGATCGTTCTTCCCGCTGTTAATTTTGAAATTCGCCCTTCTTTTATTACTGAAATTAGGAAGAATCAATTTAGGGGAAAGCCCAATGAATGTCCTTTACTACACGTCACCACTTTTATAGATTTATGCGAAGCTTTTGCGGATGGTGCTAATTTAGAATATCTCAAACTAAAGGCTTTTCGTTTCTCCCTTGCAGGAATAGCATCACAGTGGCTTGAAGGATTGCCAGTATGATCAATTCGCACATGGAACGAACTACAGGATTTGTTCCTCAACAAGTTATTTCCTCCTGCAAAGACAGCTGCGCTCAGACAACAAATCACGGCTTTCAGACAGAAGCCAGGGGAAACACTTGCACATGTCTTGGAGCGCTACAAAAGGCTTCTGAAATCTTGTCCTACGTACGGACAACCACCCTACGTCATCCAGGAAATCATCTTCAACTACATGGATGCACCTACAAAGGAGCGGATCAACAACTACACTTTCTATGGGTATCTCGAGTACACCCCACGACGTGCTTGGGAGACCTTTGAGACGCTGGCATATTATGACAACACATATGAGACTTCTGCGACTTCAGACTAAAGGTATGAAAGGTCTGCCACATCTATGCCATTATATGAGCCACCAAAGAAGATTGTTCCGGATGTCAGGGACCAATTCCACAATGAGCAGGTATGTCGTCTTACCAAACAAGTCAAATTCTTATTTAAAAATCAGCTTTGTTTGAAATGAGGGTCTGTGAGGTACAACACTATTGCGTGCCCCCATGCATGTCGATCAAGTACAACTGGCAGAATCCCACGAAGAGGTAAGGTAGGCAGGGGGACATTACTCAGGGAAACATCAGAACCAGAACTGGAGCTATTATCGCCAGCCCCAGCATCAGAATCCCCCGTCCTATAGAGCTCCTTGTCACCCTGACAGAGAAGGTAAGAAAGACGCCCTACAGACTATCCCAAAGGAGATGCGAAGGAATCATGCAGATAGAAAACAATCCATCAATTTCATCCACACACAGCTGCACGATGTCAACTCTAGGCTTGGGGAAATTGATATCTGGCGGAAATCGATTGAGACTCAGATTGGTCAATTGGCTACATCCATCCCCAAGCAATCAAATACACTCCCTGGATCCTCTGAAACTAACCCCAAAGGTAAATCTACATGACAGGTGGCCGCTATAAACCTGAGTAGTGGACGACAGATGCAAACGCCCGAGCAAAACACGGAGCAGAAGGATGCAGCAGACTACTCAACATCGACCAGTCCAGTCGACGTAGACCAGAACATAGTCGACATCGAGGAGCCCATACCCGACATCGAGGAGAATGTAAGGCCTGCCCAGAAATTGACCATTGTACTAGACGTCGAGGAGCCACTAGTCGACGTCGACCACCCTTCTGCCCATGTTCACCATATTCTAGCACCTCTGACAAAGAAAACGCTGTCATTCACGACGAAATCTTTGAAGGATCCAGGAGAAAAGAAGTTTCAGCGGTCCGTGAAGATGCTTTAGAGGCTTAACGTCACCATTCCTTTCACAGAAGCACTTCATGAGATGCCATCATATTTCAAGTTCATCAAGGAGATTCTAAGCAAGAAGCGGTCAATGGCTAAGATCGCAGGGGAATGCAGCAAAATGGATGTCACAAAGAAAAGGCCAGATCCAGGTAAGTTTTCTATAACCATTGGATTTGGTCAATACAAGTTTAATGCTTTATGTGACTTGGGAGCCAGTGTATGTATAATGCCATTATCAATTTGGTCCAAAGTTAAGATAGGTGCTCTAAAGCATGTGGATGCTAAGTAATACATGGCGAACAACACTATAGTCATCCCAACAGGCATGGTGGACGATATACCAGTACAGGTAGGTAAGTTCTTTGTCCCTACTGATTTCTTAATTATTGATATGGCGGAGGCCCCAACTTTCCCAATTATTTTAGGAAGGTCATTCTTAGCGACGGTGGATGCCAACATAATCGTAAGGAAAGGGGTGCTCACTTTCAACATCAGCGATGAGGTAATTGAGTATTCTTTTAATAAAATTGAAAGGCATACATGTCCTATGGAAGAGGTCAAGTCAATCTTATCCAGGTACATCACTTGCGGGGAGCCAAAGGTAAGAAATATGACTCACGAGGAGCTGGAGAAGAGGGATATGGAAGCACAGGTGGAGGAGATCATGGCCATCCTGAACGAGGAGAATCTACTCGACATCGACCAAGGTAAGTCGACGTCGACTAACTATTTTTCGGATGCTTTGCCAGGTTTTAAGTATGGGGTCGATGTCGACCAGAAGTACTCAACGTCGAGTACTCTAATCGACGTCGACCAGATCCCGAGCCCCCCATCGACTACGCCAGCATCGAGTAAACCATCCGAGGCCGAGGAGTACTCGACGTCGAGTAGTCTACTCGACCTCGACCAACCTTCCACGTCGACTTCTCCCCCTTCGTCGAGCTATCCACCAGGCGCAACAACGTACTCGGCGTAAACTACTTTTACTCGAAGTCGAGTAGAATCTAAGGTTCCGAATTTCGATTTTGCGAAGGTAAACCAAGGTACGGATGTCTCTTCTCCTATTTCCATTAAAGATTTTTCTATACATGGGAGAGTTTTTCCTTGGTATGTGCGATTACGCAGGGTTTCCAACGATGATCCCAAGGAGTATGAAGTAGGAGACAAAGTCTATGTTGCCAAATCAAATGATCATTTGTTTCCCAACAAATTCAACAAGAAAAAGATAGGGCCGTTCAGGGTGAACAAGATTCATTAAGGAGGACTACAGCCGATGGACAAGAATGGAGTCCTGTTCGAAGCCCAAGCTACATGGGCCCTGCAGATGCCACCTTGAGCTTAACGGAGAAACTCGGCCTATCGACTATAAAGTCTAGAGCTTGTAAATAAAACACTTAGTTTTTCATTTTTTGGACATTGGTTTTTGGTTTTTGGTTTTTGGACATTACTTTTAAGTTTTTCTATTGTGGATATTGTCTTCTAACGAGTCTTGCAGTTAAAACGAAGCGGCATAATTCCTCGACGTCGAGTAACCTACTCGACGTCGACCACCATCACGAGCAAGGGACCCGTGGTCGAGGAGAAAGGCCACCCTGGGGTTAAACGTTACTCGACATCGAGTAGACCTAGTCGACGTCGACTAGTCTACTCGATGTCGACCACTTCTGCGACACATTCAACATTCGATTCCGACGTTCTGCACACCTGTCTAGTGAGTCTCTTTCTTTACCCTTGTTTTTATACCGTGAGGACACTGTAATGTTTAAGTATGGGGTGGTGGAAGGGCTTACTTTGCGCATATTTGAATTTATTTGAAATTATGTGTGCATACTTTTAAGTTTATTTCTTGAATTGCTTATACATGGCTACTTTGGATTTCATATTTGATTTATGTGCTTATATGCATGTTTTCCAAAGTTTATAAAATCACCCCCATCAATTTTTTTTATAAGTGTCATGGAAGCTTGAATTGAACTCGACGATGCAAAATTGGATTCATTAGAGATATAGCATGAAATTTCCTAGTAAAGGAAAGTCACAATGAAGTGCATATTTTTATGAAAACCATGAAAGGAGATAAAAATTGATATTGCTTTTGACATGTTGCATGATAAGAGGATGGAGGACTTTATATTATCCATATAATGCTCATGTTTATATTCTAGCCATACCTATGCTTATACATCACAAAAGCCATATTGAGCATTATTTCATATATTGCTCTACATGATCTAAATACTACCCATTTTCTACCTTATTTCCTTATCCGGTGATTATGTTGAGAATGGAAGTTCCACTATGGAGATTGTTGTATGGTTGTTGTGTTGTATTATCATTATATTGGAGTTTGGCAGAAAATTGAAAAGTTATGGAAATTTAATGAGTGAAAGAAAATACGGCCACCTCAGGAGATAAAGGTAAATCGACCCTGCCTGTGTTGAGAAAATAGTTCCGCAGGCTGGGATACTAAGGTGAGGAGTCCAAAGCACTAAGTATCCTAGGTCATTCATGATCCCCATGTTTACGACTCGAGAAGGCATTGCTGAGTTTAGAGAGGTAAAAGCAATATAAGTGAAAAAAACAAAGAATGATTTATGAGAGGATGAGTGATGTGGAAATTATAAAAGAGAAAGTGCATCAAAGCAAGAAAGCAAGTTTGAAGAAATTCTCCCCGGATTTAGCACCACATTGCCCAAATAAAGCCCACCACTTTGCCCTTTACCTTTTCTTCACCATGAGCTTAAATTAAAGTCCTCTTGATTATTAATGTTTTGTCACTCATGAATTGTTTTTGCATAACCCTTCTTTTGTGAGTAGATATTGCTTTTATTGCACATGCATTGATTTGTGACACTAGTACCTTTTTTGAGGATTGTAATTAATTGCAGGGATATATGATAATCGATCTAATATGTTGAGAGTTTTGATTTCTTCCCCTGAATGGCCATTAAAAGTATTGCTTGAGGACAAGCAAGCTTAAGTATGGGGTGTTTGTTGTGACCATGTTTTATACTTACTTTTATATCGATTTAAGCATACATTTTATACATTTGGGTTAGAATTGTATAGATTCTATGTAGTTTACACTTATTTGCCAAATTATGGAGTCTACACTAGTTTCTGTTTTATTTCGCAGAAATGGAAGCAATTTACAGCAATTCGGAGAAAGGATGAATAGCTCAAAGTTGACTACAGAAAGTCCGAGGTCAAGTAGCAGCTGAACCAGAACAAATCGAGCAGACAACAAGAAAGAGCACTCGACACAGATCTAGTCGACGTCGACTACATCTAGTCGAACTCGAGTACATCAGCCCAGTCGAGCATGAGGTGAGCAAAAGATCACTCGAGTAGTTCTTAGTAGACATCGAGTAGCTTTTATTCGACATTTCTTGCTTTTGCTTAGTTATGCGTTTCTGTTATCTGTTTTGCAGTTTTACTCGACTAAGTGGTCGACATCGAGGACACTAGTCGACGTTGAGTACTTCCTGAGTCGATTTCGAGAGTGATGAGGAACTAGAAAGGCGGGCGCTGACACGCTTTCTCATGGATCGATCCTGACTACCTTCTACTACAACAAGAGGAAGTCTTGTAATTATTTGCTAAGACAGGGAGTCAGTTTGCTTTGATATTTTATATTTATTTCATACATGACACATCCTCTTGCAACAAAAAATGCCACAATGATAACCATATAAGAATCATACGAAAGGTATAAAAGACCGTTCCTTTCATCAAATAACTTTCGTTATTAACAATTAGGAAAATAGAGTCTTTCGCATAAACCCTAATTCTTACTAACCCTTTTCACATAATTAATCCAAGTTTCATTAAGATCACTTTCCCTTCAGTAACACAAACAAAGATCACCTTCGACTTTCGCAAAAGAATCATGCTTATATGGATAGAAGACAAAATCGCATCAAAAAATTGTACTTTTTTCGCATTACCTTACATGGCTACCGTCGGGCTCACTCGGACCCTAGAAGTTGGGTGACTACTTGCTCTTCATCATAAAGACACAAATAAATAACAAAAGGGAACTAAATTGCATTAATAAAAATAAACAAAGCTTACAACCGATCGAAGCCAAATCCGCTCTCCCTTTCTCTAACCCAAATCGGCTCCGAGCTCTCTCTAAACTCTCTCTAACTCTATGAAACACAATTGTTTTCGGCTTGGATGATCCCTAAATAGAAACGAAAAACCAAGCAATATCGAGTAAAACAGTACTCGACGTCAACCAGACTACTCGACGTCGAGTAGATTTCAGTCGAGATCGAGTATGTTCGCAGAATAAAAACGTGACCTTTCGCAAGACAGAAATAAAACAGGAGCAACACCAAATTATGGTAAATTCAATAAACTAAAAGACTTCCAGAATCGGGGTTTCAACGCCACAACGATAACCATATAAGAATCATACCAAAGGTATAAAAGATCATGTCTTTCACCAAATAACTTTCGTTATTAACAAGTAGAAAATAGAGGCTTTCGCATAAACCCTAATTGTTACTAACCATTTTCACATAATTAATCTAAGGTGCATTAAGATCACTTTCGCTTCAATAACACAAACAAGGATCACCTTCGACTTTCGCAAAAGAATCATGCTTATATGGATAGAAGACGAAATCGCATCAAAAGATTGTACCTTTATCGCATTACCTTACATGGCTACCGTCGGGCTCACTCGGACCCTAGAAGTTGGGTGACTACTTGCTCTTCATCATAAAGACACAAATCAATAACCAAAGGGAACTAAATTGCATTAATAAAAATAAACAAAGCTTACAACCGATCGAACCCAAATCCACTCTCGCTTTCTCTAACCCAAATCGGCTCCAAGCTCCCTCTAAACTCTCTCTATCTAACTCTATGAATCACAATTGCTTATGGCTTCGATGATCCCTAAAACCAGCCCCTAAAGCCTTATTTATAGTATTCAATTCCCGCTATCCAAGGAAAGAATATCCTATCTATATCTAAAACTATCTATCTAAAGGTATAAGATAAAACTTGAGAATAAAAACAAATAAATCTCTAAGGAAAGTACGACTAAAGTGGAGAAATCTTCCTTCTCTTGATATTTCTTCTTGTCTCTTGATAGATCCCACGTGACTTGCATGGTAAATAATCATATCTACTTAGACTTCACTCGATTGGGACTCGGAATGACGTTGGTGAGTACTCGACATCGAGTAAAAATACTCGACGTCGAGTAACTTTTCTTCTCCTAGGATTGTACTCGAGCTCGTCTACATTCCGGACTCGACATGGGTACTCGACATCGAGTAATCTACTTGACGTCGAGTAGTTCTCTTCGTCTCGAGTGGTTGCTGCTCGATTCGTGCTCGACTTGCTGAATTCGACTAGATGTACTCGATATCGACCAGTTTGGTCGATATCGACTAGTTTTGTCGAGTGATAACCTTATTGATTTCAGCTCGATTTGTTCTGGTTTAGCTACTACTTGATCTTGAACTTTCTGTTGTTGACCTCTAGCTATTCCATGATTTCCTTCCTTTCTCCGAATTGCAGTAAAAAGCCTCGATTTATGCGAAATTAAATAGAAACTAGTGTAGACTCCATGATCTGGGAAATAAGCATAGGCTACATAGATTTTGTATAATTCTAACCTAAATGAATGAAATGTGTACAGAAATCGATATAAAAGTTAATGTAAAACATGGCGAATTAGGCTAAAAAAAACACCTCATACTTAAGCTTGCTTGTCCTCAAGCAATACTTTTAATGGTCATACAGGGGAAGAAAACAAACTCTCAACATCTTAGATTCATTCTCATATAACCCTGCAATCAATTACCATTAATCAAGAGAACTTTATTTAGCTCAATAAGAAGTAGATTGGTAAAAGGATTAAGGTGGGATATATGTGGTCATGTGGTGCTAATAATCCGGGGAAATGGACTAATTTCCAGACATTCATACCACATTCCTTCTCCCTTTGATTTCTCACCTTTCGCTCATTGCTTTTTTCAATATAATGCTTTTACCTCTCTAACCTCAGCACTGCCTTCTCGCCAGTCACAAACATGGGTGTCATAAATGGCCCCGGATACTTAGTGCTTCGAACTCCTCACCTTGGTGTCCCATCCCGTCGAACTATTATCTCAACGAGCAGGGTTGATCTACCTTTATCTCATGAGGTGACCGGATTTTCTTTCATTCATTAAATTTTCCATATCTTTCAATTTCCTGCCAAACTCCAATAATGATAATAACAGCACAACAACCATATACTAATCTCCATAGGTAACTTCCATTCTCAACATAGTCTTCGGATAAGAAATAAGGTAGAAAAGGGATAATATTTAGATCATGTGGAGCAGAATATGAAATAAGGCACAATATGACTTTTGTGATGCATACGCATAGGTATGGCTAAGGAATATAAAAATATGAGCATTATGTGGAAATTATAAAGTTCTCCATCCTCTTACCATGCAACATGTCAAAAGTAATATCAAATTTTACCTCCTTTCATGGGTTTCAAGATATAATGCACTTCATTGTGACTTCCCTTTACTAGGCAATTTCATGCTATATCTCTAATGAATCCAATTTTGCATCATCGAGTTCCATAAAATCTTCCATGACACTTATTCAACAAATTTGATGGGGTGATTTTTTAAACGTTGGAAAGCATGCATATAAGCACATAGATTGATAATATGAATTCCAAAATAGTCATGTATAAGCAATTCGAGAAATAAATTTCAAATATGCGCACATATGGTCAAATAAAATCTAATATGCACAATGTAGGCCCTTCCCCTACCCCATACTTAAAGTTTACAGTGTCCTCACTGTATAAAAACAAGGGTAAAGAAAGAAACTCACTAGACAGGTGTGCAGAACGTCAGAATCGAGTGTTGTAATTGCTACAGAAGTGGTCGATCTCGAGTGGAGTAGTCGACATCGACAACTGCTACTCGATATCGAGTACAGTTAAGCCTCTAGGGTGATCTTCGTCGATCACAAGCCATTTTGCTCGATAGGGGTAGTCGGCGTCGAGTAGATTACTCGACGCCAAGTACTTCTGTAACTCGTCTGTACCTGCAAGATTCATTAGAAAGACAATAATCCACAATAGAGAAATCCAAAAATAATGTTCCAAAATGAAAACCAAAAGCAAAACCACAAAAAATGTCTAAAAAGTCCTAAAAACTGATTGTCTTATTACAAGCTCTAGACTTTATAGTCGCTAGACCGACTTCTTTTGTTTAAGCTCAGGGTGGCATCTGCAACGCCCAAGTGGCTTGAGCCTCGAATAAGATTCCATTATTGTTCATCATTTGTAGTCCTCCGGAATGCATCTTGTGCACCGTGAAGGGTCCCATCTTCTGGTTGTTGAATTTTTTGGGGAACCAATGATTTTTAGATTTGGAGAGATAGACCTTGTCTCCGACTTCATACTCCTTAGGATCGTCATTGGAAACCATGTATAATTGCACATACCAAGGAAAACCTCTCCCATGTATGGATAAATCTTTGATTGAAATAAGGGAAGAGATGTTCTTGCCTCGGCTTACCTTCGCAGAATCGCAATTCGAGACCTCTGAGTCTAGTCGACATTGAGTAAAAGTACTTGACGTCGAGTACGTTGTGACTCATGGTGGACTATTTGACTGAGGAGGAGAAGTCAAGAGGATGGAGGACTTGTCGATGTCAAGTAGTCTACTCGACGTCGAGTACTGCTCGGCTTCAGATGGGTTGTTCGGAGAGGGTGCAGTCGGTGGAGGGCTCCGAATCTGGTCGATGTCGACTAGAGTACTCGATGTCGAGTACTTCTGGTCGACGTCGACCACATACTTAAGACCTGGTATTGCATCCGAAAAATAGTTAGTCGACGTCGACTTACCTTGGTCGATGTCGAATAGATTCTCTGTCTCTCCTCGTTCAGGATTACCATGATTTCCTCCACCTGAGCTTCCATGTCCCTCTTTTCCAGCTCCTCAGGGGTCATATTTCTTACCTTGCATTGGGCTCCCCGCAAGTGATGTACCTGGCTGAGATTGATTTGACCTCCTCCATAGGACCTGTATACCTTTCAGTTTTATTAAAAGAGTACGCAATTACCACATCGTTGATGTTGAAAGTGAGCATTCCCTTCCTTACGCATATGTTCGCATCCACCGTCGCTAAAAAGAGCATTCCTAGAATGATTGGACAAGCAGAGTCCTCTGCCATGTCAATTACTAATAAATCAACAGGGACAAAGAACTTACCTACCTGAACTGGCTCTAAGGCACCTATCTTAATCTTGGACCAGATTGATAAAGGCATTATACTCACACTGGCTCCTAAGTCACATAAAGCATTAAACTTATATTGACCAAATCCAATGGTTATAGAAAACTTACATGGGCCTGGCCTCTTCGCTGGTTGGTCCATTTTGATGCACTCCTCTGCAATATCAACCATTGCCCGCTTCTTGCTCAGAATCTCCTTTGTTCAGGCCTCTTCTCTGGTTGCTGCTTAATTCGTGCTCCACTTGCTGAATTTGACTGGATGTACTCAATATCGACCAGTTTGGTCGATATCGACTAGTTTTGTCGAGTGATTCCCTTCTTGATTTCGCCCTGATTTGTTCTGGTTCAGCTACTACTTGATCTTGAACTTTCTGTAGTTGATCTCGAGTTATTCCATGATTTCCTTCCTTTCTCCAAATTGCTATAAAACACCTCGATTTCTGCGAAATTAAACAAAAACTAGTGTAGACTCCATAATCTTGAAAATAAGCATAAACTACATAGATTCTGTATAATTCTAACCCAAATGAATGAAATGTGTACAAAAATCGATATAAAAGTTAATGTAAAACATGGCGAATTAGGCTCACGACAGAAATTTATCCTTAACAATGGCCTCATTAAGCCGTATGTAATCAATACACATCCTCCAGCTTCCATCGTTTTTCTTGACAAACAATATAGGTGAAGCAAAGGGGCTGTGACTCGATTGAAAAACACTAGTTTTCAACATTTTAGAAATCTGTTTCTCTATTTCTGCCTTCTGAAAATGAGCATACCTATATGGCCTACTGGTAAGGGGTCGTGTACCTTCATTCAAGGTGATTGAATACTTACTACCCTACATTTCCCATCCAAAATCATCTCATTCCCTGTCATCTTAAGCAATCTAATATCATAGACATACTTACTACCCTACATTTCCCATCCACAACCCTTGCATATCTTGTCACTCATCAATTTTCCTACCAAAGTATTCACCACCATTAACCCTATCTTGCAAATTTCAAACCCTGCTGATTTGGCAAGATTGACACCTAAGAAACTGTGGGTGGCACTACTATCTATCAAGATTGTCACCTCTTTACCCACCATAGATCCTTTTACTCTAATTGTTGTACCTAATTCGCCTCCAGTCAAAGCATGGACAAAAATTTCAGGCACTTCTCCACCCTCATCATTCTATTCAGGTGGAAACAACCCTTCCACATTTTCCTCATTCACCTCTTCAGCCATGAGACTGTGGAGAGTTTGGGTTTTGCACTTATGCCCATAGAAATACTTGTTGCCACACCTGAAACACAACCCCCTTTTTTTTTATCTTGAGTTTTCTTGAGACTTAACTCAAACATCTTATTCGTAATTGACTTCAATGGAGCACTGATTTCCTTTATCTCACTCTTGAGAGATGAATCGTGCAACCAGGAAGGCTTAGCAGATGCCCCACTTGTATTACCAAACTTCCCCAGGCCTTCAGTGATCCTTACTAACGTCTGGACTGCCCTGTAGTGCAACTTTGCTTGTTCAAAAACCAATGACATGGAGGATGGGCACCCTAATTGTACTAGCAACTTGATCTCTAGCCTTAATCCACTAATAAAGCTTGATACGAAATAAGATTCGGTCAAGTGTGGATTGAACGAAAATATACCTGCCCTCATATCCTCAAATTTCTTGATGTATTCTTCAAGATCATCGGCTTGCTCGAGCTTGTTGAAGTCTGCAACAATTATAGTTTCCCGTCGCTCACCAAATCTTGCACACAGATCGTCGTAGAATTTACCCCATCTTGCTCGAGGTTTGTGAATCATATACCCCTATAACCAAATATCGGCTCTATCATTATGATACATGTCTGCAATTTCCACCTTCTGCGCTTCAAGAATTGCAAAGATGGAAAAGAATTTCTTCACCTTATGGATCCAACTTCGAGGTTTCTTGCGGTTAAAACTAGGGAAATCCAATTTAGGCAACCGATCGCTCCTCATTCTGTCATTAGACCAATTAGAAGTGGAACCTGGCCCCAGCTGCACCCCCCCCCCCCCCTCCGCTTGATTGGTTATGACGGCCATGAATTTTGTTGTGAGCCTATTTCGCCATGTTTTCTACTTACTTTTATATCGATTTCTTCCTACATTTCATGCATTTGGGCTAGAATAGTACAGAATCTATGTAGTTTACACTTATTTGCCAAATTATGGAGTCCACACTAGTTTCTATTTAATTTTGCAGAAATCGAGGCATTTTGACAGCAATTCGGAGAAAGGACGGAAATCTCAAAGTCAACTACAGAAAGTCCAAGGTCAAAGAGCAGTAGAACCAGGACAAATCAAGCATAAACAATGAAAGAGCAAATCGACAAGGATGGTCGATATCGACCACTTTTACTCGATATCGAGTAACTCCCGAGCCTAGCAGTACACGAAGTCGAGCAAGATCACTCGAGCAGAACAACTCTACTCGACGTCAAGGAGTTTGGTCGACGCCGAGTACACCCATCGAGCCCGAATCCTACCCGCGCTCGAGTGAAGTGCAGAAGGAGAAATGCTACTCGATGTCGAGTAACTTAGTCGATGTCGTCAGCAGTTCAAGTCCGAGATCGAGTGGATACAAGAAGATAGAGTGCTTGCTAGAGAAGATTTGTGGATTTCTATCAACACCACATCAAGATCTATCAAGTCAAGAGGAATCTATCAACATTAGTCCTAGTTTCCTTTAGAGATTTATTTCCTTTATCATAAAGTTTTCTCTTAATGTTTTAGATAGAAAAGATTTAGATTTAGATATAGTTGTTCCTTCCTAGAATAGCTAAATAGAACACTATAAATAAGGCTTTAGGGCTTTGATTTTAGGATCATCCAAGACAAGCCATTAGGGAGACATCGAGTAGAGAGAGAGAGAGAGAGAGAGAGAGAGAGAGAGAGAGAGAGAGAGAGAGTTGTGACCGAGAGCAAGTTGGAGAGTCGAGAGACGTTTTGGCTTCGACTGGTTGTAAGTCTTTGGTTATTTTTAATGCAATTTAGTTTCCAGAAATTATTAATGTGTTCATTCATGATGAAGAGCGAGTAGTCACCCAACTTCTAAGGTCGAGGTGAGCCCGACGGTAGCCATGTAAGGTGATGCGAAAAGGTACGTACAATCTTTTGATGCAAATTCGTCTTCTATCCCTTTGAGCATGATTCTTTTGCGAAAGTTGAAGGTGATCCTTGTTTGTGTTATTGAAGCGAAAGTGATCTTAATGCAACTTGGATTAATTATGTGAAAAGGGTTAGTAAAAATTGGGGTTTATGCGAAAGCTTCTATATTCCAATTTTTTAATAATGAAAGTTATTTGATGAAAATGCATGATCTTTTATACCTTTATGCATTATTTTACATGGTTATCGTTGTGGTGTTGATACCCTAATCTTGGAAGTATTTTAGTTCATTGATTTATTTTCCCAAAATTTTGAGTTTGCATTCGTTTTTGTTCGGAAAGGTAAGATTTTTGGTTCTGCGCACTCGAGATCGACAACAGTTTGGTCGACGTCGAGTAAATTCTTGTCGACGTCGAGTATAACTCCTCGAGATCGACTACTTTCGCTTTGTTGTCGTTTTCTGTTGCTTTCTGTTTCCTGTTTTAGTCGACAGTGTGGTCGAAGTCCAAAATCTTACTCGAAGTCGAGTATCTTACTCGAAGTCGAGTACTCTTCTGGTCAAAATCGTGCTGAGTTTTGGAACTGGAAAGGCGGGCGCTGATACGCTTCCTCGTGGATCGATCCGTACTACCTTCAACTACAACGGGAGGAAGTCTTTTCTTTATTTTCTGAGATAGCGAGTCAGTTTGCTTTATATTTTATTTATATTTCATACTTGACATAATCTCCTACAACAACAAATTGGCGCCGTTGCCGGGGAAGCAATCAATCGCGCCTTTTTTAGTTCCTTTCTTTCTATTTGTTTTTGCTTTTTAGTTCCTTTTTAGTTGTTTCTTTTTGTTTTTATTTTTCTGGTGCATGCGAAGAACTGGTCGCACACCTATCGACCCTCTTCTCGAACCAGAGCGTTTTTTCCACCTACAGCAAAGGCTAAGGAGAAGACTTATGGCGACTCATCCCAAAAATGAGAACGTGGTCGAGCTCACAACAACATAGGAGCTTGAAGGGAAGGGTAGATCATGAGGTCAAAGCCAGAGAAGCACAACACGCCCAACGAGAGGCGGAATATAGGCAGAACCAAAAACGGTTTGAGGCAAGGGTAGATCGCGAGGTCAAATCCAGAAGGGAACTTGAGGAGCAGATTCAGCAGATCCAAGCAAACGCAAAGGAGTATCTGCATCCTACTCTAGAAGTTCCAGAATCACCGATCGTTCTTCTCCCTGTCAATTTTGAAATTCGTCCTTCTTTTATTACTAAAAATTAGGAGGAATCAATTTAGGGGAATGATCAATGAATTTCCTTTAGTACATGTCACCACTTTTATAGATTTATGCGAAGCTATTGCAGATGGTGCTAATCTTGAATATCTCAAACTAAAGGCTTTCTGTTGTCTCTTGCAGGAATAGCGCAATAGTGGTTGGATGGATTGCCTGCACGATCAATTCGCACGTGGAATGAACTGCATGACTTATTCCTCAACAAGTTCTTTCCTCCTACAAGCTCCCTGACAACAAATCACGGCTTTCAGACAGAAGCCAAGGGAGACACTAGCACAGGTCTGGGAGCGCTACAAAAGGCTTCTGAAATCCTGCCCTACGCACGGACAACCACCCTACCTCATCCAATAGATCATCTTCAACTGTCTAGATGCACCTACTAAGGAGCGAATCAATAACTACACCTCATATGGGTATCTCGAGTACACTCCACGCCGTGCTTGGGAGACCTTTGAGACGCTGGCCAACTATGACAACACATATGGGACTTCTGCGGCTTCAGAAGAAAGGTATGAAAGGCTTGCCCCATCTATGCCATTGTATGAGCCACCAAAGGAGATTGATCCGGACGTCAGGGACCAGTTCCACAATGACCAGGTACGTCGTTTTACCAAACAAGTCAAGCTCTTGTCTAAAAATCAGCCTTGTTTGGAATGTGGGTCTATGAGGCACAACACTACTGCGTACCCCCATGTCTATCAAGTACACCTCGCTGAAACCCACGAAAAGGCACAATATGCGGGACACTACTCAGGGCAGCAACAGAATCCGAACTGAAGCTATTATCGCCAGCCCCAGCATCAGAATCCCCCGCCCTACAGAGCTCCTGGTCTCCCTGACAGAGAAGGTAAAAAAGATGATCTGTATCTTATACTTGAGGAGATGCGGAGGAATCACGCAGACAGTAAACAGTCCATCAATTCCATCCACACCTAGCTGCACGACGTCAACTCAAGGCTTGGAAAAATTGATATCTGGCGGAAATCTACGGAGACCCAAATGGGTCAATTGGCTACATCAATCCCCAATCAATCAGGTACGCTTCCTGGATCCTCTGAACCTAACGTTAAAGGCACTACAAAAAAAAATTCAATTAGCCACCCCAGTTTGAAACGGCTAAGCACTGCCGTGGCTAAAAACTCAATTAGCCACGCCAATTTGCATCGGCAAAGAACAACCGTGGCTAAAAATTCAATTCACCTCACCACGGCATGATTTTATTTTTTTGGCACGGCTTAGGGAAAAAAAAGATAAATAAATGAAGAAAGTAAATAAAGGACCACCCCTTCCCATCTGTACGCATCTTTGTCAACTGAAACCCTAGACTCTTCGATCTCCATCGCCGCTCCTTTCTCTCCTCTCCTCTCGGTTCATCCAACTATGGCGCATCCAAATTTCGTTGCATCGTCTTCCACAAGCGTCCTCCCAAGGTACAAACATTTCTCTCATTAGTCCTTTCCCTATCGACTTCTTGGTTTCCCTCTCTCTTCGTTCTTCTCGATCTTCCTTTTTTATTTTCAGAACGATTCCCCTTTCTCTTTGTTCTCCTCTTTCTCGACCTCATCCTCTTAAATTTGTGTTTCTGAGAAGTCTAGAAGAATGTGGCCCTCCATTGAGACCGAATGGTGATAGGCAGTGAAATCGGCCTTGTCCTCTCAAATTTGCGTTTCTGATTAATCTTGAAGAACACAAGCCTCCAAAATGACATGTTCTCCCAAATTTGTGTTTCTTAGAAGTCTTCAAGAATGTAGTCTTTCAAATTTTGCCCCGTCCCCTTAGATTTACATTTATGAGAAATATAGAAGAACACAGGTCTCTGAAATCGGCCTCATTTGAAATTTATTTGATGAATGGTTTAGGTGGCTATTATCTTGTTGATTTTATGGTAATGAAGAATGTAGGCGCCTTTTGAATTTAATTTTTGGTTTTAGATTTGAATTTCCAGCCCTTCTTTTTGCCTTATATCTTATCTAAATTTCTCTCATTGTCTTTCTTGTAAAGTTTATACTTCTAAGGCTACTTTCTGTTTTGGTTATTTTAATTTAGAGGAAGTCTCAAATCCATGGATGCAACTCCCATTATTCCAGGCTGATTAATGGGGCAGGTTAATTTCATTATTCCCTCATCTCAATCCTTTTCCATCTTCCGAATTAATTTTCTTTTTGAACTTGATGAAACCACTGGTAGTGATTAAATTCTATTATGTGGTAGTGATTAAATTCTATTATGAATATGAATTGCCTTGACAACTTAGTTGATGGTTGAATTGGATTGAACCAGAGATAGTGTGATAATTGTGGGCAATGGTAGAGAATATTATGTGATAAAATAGTTTGAAGTGAATTGTTTTTTTAAAATAAATTTTTTATTTGAAAGTGCTTACGAATGATGATTTCTTGATCTAATTCCATGACACCTTTATTTCCTAGATATGCTTGCATTTTGTTGACAATGGCTTAAGATATCAACATTATTCAAATAGATAGTTATATGTGAGAATCATAATTTGTTTAAAATCTGAATATAAACCGTGTTTACATATTTATGATGCATTAGTAATGAGTGCTTAGATTTGATTGTCAAATAGTCCTCCTGTCTTATACCATGGTTTTGCTGGATCAAGATTTGGTAATAATTGGTGATAAAATGATTAATAGGTTGTACTAGGTCAGGTGTCTTGATTTTTTTCAGCTTGTTGATATGAAAAAAAAAAGGGGTTAAACTATTACTATTGTACTTGCACTCTCAATAGCTCCTCTGTCTTTATAGCATGCCTTTGCTCGATCAAGAATTGGCAACAGTGCCACACCCAGTGAAAAAACATTAACAGCTTGTACTAAGGTGTCTTGATTCTTTTCAGTATCTTGATCTGAAACAAAGGGCTTAAATTACTACTATTGCACTCAGTCTAGAGCAATGTCAATAATGTTATATATATCACCTTCACTTGGTAGAATAGAACTTGTATCCCAATTATTTTCTCCCGTCTTAGCCTATGTTGCTCCTCCAAATATTGTTCTTTTTTTAAATCAGTTGGTATATGGGAAACAATGTGTTTTTAGTAAACTCCATTGTTTCTTTCCAAATAGATAGGCTTGCTTTATCGCATGGACATTTGTCCTTGTATGGTTTACAAGCTTAGATCTTAACTTTGCTGTCTCTTTGTGATTCGTCCTTGATGTTTCTTTTATTTCTCTTCGCTGCTTTACTTGATATAGAGTTCCGTTATAAAACTGAGTTTCAGAGCCATGAACCCGAGGTGAATTACAATTTTTGTGACTGGTGCTGCTATTTTCATCGTGTTAATTGGTTCTTATAAGCTGGACTCTGATATATTGATATTTCTCTTTGATTTCCCCTTGGAGTACTAATTGCATTTTTTTTATGGTAATCTAATATAGGGTATGATTTCTTGCAACAGTTTTATGTAGCATTGCTGCTCCCATTTTTATTTGATGAATTTGTTTGAATGTTTAAGTGATCTAAAGTGCAACATTCTGTGTGATTAGTGGTCTTGCTTTGTGATACGTAAAAGTTTGGTCTATGTATCAGATGTTAAATCATTTGTGCTTATCGTGTTATATGTTGTTTATGGTTATGTTTTGAATCCACCGGAACATGCCATTATTTCAGAGGAAGTTATAGAAACCAAGCGAAGGTTGCCACTTACATGTGCTTTAACCTTAATAAGTCCATGGCATTTGAGTCACGTGACCCATTCCTTATTTGTCAGGTACAATAAACTAATTTTTTTAGTTATGGTAGTTCTCATTTATTGCTGCTGTATCTTTTGTTCTTAGTTGCACATATAAATCTTACTTGAAATTTGCATAAAAGGTTGGCATATTAAAATATCTCAATTAGCTATATGATATAATTAGTAGTTTACCTGATCAAATCCTAGTACAAAGGCATGGATTTTAATGTGTTACTTACCAACAGGGAAAAAAGAGTAAGAAAAATAAAAGGGAAAATTTTATTTTGACCATTTGAGATAAAATTTTATTTAATCAACGAAAACCCGTGCAAGCGAAGGATTAGGCATACACTATTTGCTTTTCATTTTAAAAAGGAGGTTGCTGAAATATTGTATTGAGACAATTAAATTGAATTAAACACAATTGAGGAATCCTCACAACTTGGCTGATTTGTGGGATTTATAGGACGAAGTGGTATAATATAATGCAGCTACTGTTAATATATAGTTCAGTTTCAACTGTTAATTATAATAGTTTGAAGTTTTCGTCTTCCTTTGTTTATTTAGAACTGCTGCACCATATCTTAAAGAGTTAAAGATACTATCCTTTACGAACATGCTCTAGTATTGGAGGATTAGTATCAAGGATGTGGATATTTCAGACTTGTAGGGAGGGTCATGCGTATTAGAAATATTAATGCAAAAGTAGACAGTTTGTGTGTGGTTTTGCTGACCTTTAAGGTCACTAGAGTTTGTTGATTGTTTTGTGTTTCTTTCTGGAATTCAGCCAACCGGTTCATTGAACCTTCAAGTAGGTTTGAATTGTCACAATTGTATCAATACAGATTGTGACTTGTTAGGTAGCAGGCTTGAATGGTCCACCCTAAGGACTCACTCAAGCCAAGTTATGTGGAAATGCATTGCTTGGGACTTGGGAACCATTCGTGCATGTGCTATATATGGCTTGGGGCATGAATTATGCCCTACTAGTCTTAACACACTTTCACATGTAGAAGTTTATGTAAAAAATATGAATGTGCTCATATAGACAAAACCATTGGGCTCCTAGAAAATGTATTTTAACTCTGGTTGATGAAGAAATATGAGTGTGCTTCCTTAACACAATTTCACATGGAAAAGTTGAAGAGAAAAGATTAAGTTGTTTTGTAAGAGGTAATAAGATTGCTTGTTCAAGCTCCTAAATAATGGAATTTAAGTCTGGTTTAGTCTAAAAATATGAGTGTGCTTCTAGTCCCTTTGAGAATCTGGAAAGGGAGCATGCAGTGAACTTTGACACCAGATCTGTTGCAACTGAACATGTCAATCTGTATAGGTTGATGTAAAACTAGCATCAATCTTTATAGTCTGAAACTCAAATCCTAAACGAAAATCCAGCCTGAAACTTTTCTTTTCAACAACTTGTGATAAATGAATGGAAATAAAAACCTGTTTTTCTCGTAAATGCACATAGAACCTAATTCAGGGGGCAAAATGGCTCAAGGCTTAAAAAGAAGCAATGGTTGGCTAATAAAAGCATGTGTAAAATCTGTTTTGCATATGTAGAGCTTACCCTTTCAGTGAATGTGATAAAAAAAATCAAATATAATATAACCTTTCCAATTATCTAATTTAGATAAAAATACATGCTTGAATGAACATTATAGCTTATTATGTTCTCTGTTTTCTTCTGTTATAATTCTATTAGATACTTTGAGTAACATTGTGGGAGCTTAAATAGTGTACCAGACATTACTTCCATATTTTGTTACTTGCATATTTTATTTAAGTATCTTTAGGAGAAACTGCATATTACCGAGGTAATATTCAATAAGAATACCTAAAAATTTAAACTGCATATTAGCTTCTTTTTTTCCTTTGGGTGGAAACTGGAAACTATAATGCCTAAACTATATCTAATAATTCTATCAATATATAAATGAGAAAATTGCGGTAAATAAATTAATAATATACTGTGTATATATAGATATATGATTTCCAACCTCCAAAGTTGCATTAATTGAATATCACAAATTGTAAGTCAATTGTATTATGTGTTAGTATGAAAGCTTTTTTATGATTTAATTTTCAATACAAGGTATATTAATGTGGTTTAAAGAGTTATCAGATGGCATATTATATACTCCATGTGTATATATATATATATGAAAATTTATATTGATGGCATGGTTAACGTACTTAGATTAAAGGTAATGATATTAAATGTAAACCATATGATATTAAATGCTAAACTTTCTCTACTCTAGCCGTATCTTTGTGGTATCTGTTTTGCTTTAAGCGTTTTCCTTTTTACTTTTTGTTGTGTGATTAGTGGTCTTGCTTACGCAAAAGTTTTGTCTGTGTATCAGATGTTAAATCATTTGTGCTTATCGTGTTATATGTTGTTTATATTTATATTTTGAGCTTCTAAATATTTTTGTGTATGATTTTTCAGATTAGTAGCCAAGAGGCTAGCCTTGTTGCAAGATGAAGAAGAGTATATGGCCATGGTCATGATTTTCATATCAATTCTATTTCAAATAACAGGTCGACTTTTTTGCCCGTATGCAATCGTAGATGCTTATCCATAAGGGTTTTATTTTTTAGCTTTGTCAGAACTTCTGGGCTCTATTATGTTTTTTTTTTTTTTTTTTTGCAGTGATGGAGAAACTTTCATTTCAGCTAACGATCTACGAATTAACCTTTGGAATTTGAGCTGTTGGCTGCTGTAGCTGGAAAATTGATTAAATAGCTCATCTGCTTCGAGCAATGCTGCTGCAGCGTAATCACGACATCAGAGATGTATTTAGAATAGATTAGCTTTAATGCGATTTCATTCTCTAGTAGATTAGCTTAATTGTGTAATTTTACATTTACAATTTTACTGTTTAGCTGCTAGAGGGATGTATTTAAAATAGAATTTGTGGTGTATTATTTTTTTTATAAATATGGGACTTTTTAGCCCGGGTCTAAAGAATCCGGGCTAAAAAGTAGTGTTTTTTTTTACTTCCTAGAAATCATTTAGCAACGGCAACTTGCCGTGGCTAGCACTTTAGCCACGGCTATAGCCGTCGCTAATCTCTTTTGCCACCCCATGTTTCCCCACGGCTTGTTTCCCGTGGCTACAGCCGTGGCTAATACCCTTTGGCCACGGCAAATGGGCTTTTAGCCACGGCAAATAGCGGTTGCTAATATCTTTTTTTTTTGTAGTGAGGTAAGACTACAGGACAGGTGGCTGCCATGAATCTAAATAGTGGGCGATAGACATAAACGCCCGAGCAAAGCACGGAGGAGAACGCTGCAAAGGACTACTCGACATCGACCAGACCAGTCGACATCGACCAACTCGTACTCGACGTCGAGGACCCCCTGCTCGAAGTCGACCAGAATGTTGCGCCTTCCCAGAAATCGACTATTGTAGTCGATATCGAGGAGTCTGCAGTCGATGTCGACCAACCTTCTGCCCACGTAGACCACACTTTTGCACCTACGAAAAAGAAAACGCTGCCATTCCCAACAAAATCTCCAAAGGATCCAGCGGAGAAGAAGTTTCAGCGGTTCGTGAAGATGCTTCAAAGGCTCAACGTCACACTTCCATTCACAAAAGCTCTTCATGAAATGCCTTTCTACGTAAAATTCCTTAAAGAGATTCTAAACAAGAAGCGGTCAATGGCTGAGATCGCAGAGGAGTGCATCTAGATGGACATTCTAGAGAAAAGGCCAGATCCAGGTAAGTTTGCTATAACCATTGGATTTGGTCAATATAAATTTAATGCTTTATGTGACTTGGGAGCCAGTGTGAGTATAATGCCTTTATCAATATGGTCCAAAGTTAAGATAGGTGCCTTAGAGCTTCTGGATGCAAAGTTATACATGGCGAACAACACTATGGTCATCACAACAGGCATGGTGGACAATGTACCGGTGCAAGTAGGTAAGTTCTTTGTCCCTGCTGATTTCTTAGTTATTGATATGGAGGATGACCCTACTTGTCCAATTATTTTAGAAATGCCCTTTTTGGCGACGGTGGATGCCAACATAAGCGTAAGGAAGGGAGTACTCACTTTCAACATCAGCGATGAGGTAATTGAGTATTCTTTTAACAAAACTGAAAGGCATACAAGTCAAATGGAAGAGGTCAAATCAATATCAGCTAGGTACAACACTAGCGGGGAGCCTAAGGTAAGAAATATTACCCCCGAGAAGCTGAAAAAGAGGGATATGGAAGCCCAAGTGGATGAGATCATGGCCATCCTGAACGACGATACAGAGGGTCTACTCGACATCGACCAAGGTAAGTCGATATCGACTAACATCTTTTCGAATGCCTTGACAGGACTCAAGTATGGGGTCGATGTCGACCAGAAGTACTCAACGTCGAGTACTCTAGTCGACGTCGACTAGAACCCAAGCTCTCCACCGACTGCACCTTCATCGAGTGGACCACTCGAAGCCGAGCTCTACTCGACGTCGACCAACCCTTTTCCTCCTAGACTCCCTCCCCTTCGACAAGCAAGCCACCAGACGAAGGTAAGTACTCAACGTTGAGTACCTGTACTCGAAGTTGACCAGATTCCGAGGTCCCCAAATCCGATTCTGCAAAGGTAAGCCAAGGTACGTACATCTCTTCTCCTATTTCAATTAATGATTTATCTATACATGGGAGAGGTTTGCCTTAGTATGTGCGATTGTGCAGGATTTCCAATGATGAGCCTAAGGAATACGAAGTTGGAGACAAGGTCTATGTCGCCAAATCAAAGGATCATTGGTTTCCCAACAAATTCAACAAGAAGAAGATGAGACATTTGACGGTGATCAAGATCCATTGAGGAGGACTACAGCTGATGGACAAGAATGGGGTCTTGTTTGAAGCCCAAGCTACATGGGCCCTGCAAATGCCACCTTGAGCTTAACGGAGAAAGTCGGCCTAGCGACTATAAAATCTAGAGCTTGTAAATAGACACTTAGTTTTTATGGTTTTTGTTGGACATTGGTTTTTGGTTTTTGGTTTTTGAACATTATTTTTTAAGTTTTTCTATTGTGGATATTTTCCATCAAAATGAATCTTGCAGGTAAGAGAAGCTGCAGACGTACTCGACGTCGAGTGAGGTACTCGACGTCGACCACCCATCGACGAGCAACGAACCTGTGGTCGAGGAGAAGGCCATCCTGAGGTTCTGCACTACTCGATGTCGAGTAGTACTCCTCGACGTCGACCACCCTACTCGAAGTCGACCACCCCTCCTCGATGTCGACTACCTCTGCAGTAACATTCACACTCGATTCCGACGATCTGCACACCTGTCTAGTAAGTTACTTTCTTTACCCTTGTTTTTTTATACAGTGAGGACATTGTAATGTTTAAGTATGGGGTGGGGGAAGGGCTTACTTTATGCATATTTGGTCATATTATGTGTACATATTTTAAGTTTATTTGAATTATTTATGCATGGTTACTTTGGAATTCATATTTAATCTATGTGCTTATATGTTGTTTTCCAATGTCTATAAAAATCACCCCCATTAAAAAATTTGATTAGTGTAATGGAAGCTTTAATTGAACTCGGCGATATAAAATTGGATTCATTAGAGATATAGCATGAAATTGCATAGTAAAGGGAAGTCACAATGAAGTGCATATTTTTATGAAAACCATGAACAGAGGTAAATTTGATATTGCTTTTGACATGTTGCATAATAAGAGGATGGAGGACATTATATTTCCATATGATGCTCATATTGTTATATCCTAGCCTTTACCTATGCTTATGAATCACAAAAGCCATATTAAGCCTTATTTCATATTATGCTCCACATGATCTAAATATTTCCCATTCTTTACCTTATTTCCTATCTGGGGATTATGTGGGGAATGAAAGATACATTATGGAGATTGTTATATGGTTGTTGTGTTGTTGTTATATATCATTATTAGAGTTTGGCAGGAAATTGAAAATTTATGGAAAATTTAATGAGTGAAAGAAAATCCGGTCACCTCAGGAGATAAAGGTAGATCGATCCTGCCTGCATCGAGATAATAGTTCCGGAGGATGGGAAACCAAGGTGAGGAGTCCGAAGCGCTAAGTATCCGGGGCCATTCATGACACCCATGTTTGCGACTCGCGAGAAGACAATGCTGAGGTTAGAGAGGTAAAAACATTATTATTGGAAAAAAAAAGCAAAGAGCGAATGACAGAAAGGTGAGAAATCAAAGGAAGAATGAATGTGGTATGAAAGTTTGGAAAGTACTCCATTTCCCCAGATTATTAGCACCACATGGCAAAAAATTGCTCACCTATAGCCCTTTACCATTCTACTCCTTATTGAGCTTAAATTCAAGTTCTCTTGATTATTAATGCTTTGTCACATATGAATTGTTTTGCATAACCCTCCTTTTGTGAGTAGATGTTGCTTTTTAAATTGCAAATGTATGGATTTGTGACACTAGTACCATTTCGAGGATGATAATTGATTGCAGGGACATATGGAAATGAATCTAAGATGTTGAGAGTTTGTTTTCTTCCCCTGAATGGCCATTAAAAGTATTGTTTGAGCACAAGAAATCTTAAGTATGAGGTGTGTGTTGTGAGCCTATTTCGCCATGTTTTGTACTTACTTTTATATCGATTTCTACCTGCATTTCATGCATTTGGGCTAGAATAGTACAAAATCTATGTAGTTTACACGTATTTGCCAAATTATGGAGTCTACACTAGTTTTTGTTTAATTTTGCAGAAATCGAGGCATTTTGACAGCAATTTGGAGAAAGGACGGAAAGCTTGAAGTCAACTACATAAAGTTCAAGGTCAACGAGCAGCGGAACAAGGACAAATCGAGCAGAAACAAGGAAAGAGCAACTCGACAAGGCTGGTCGATATCGACCACTTTTACTCGATATCGAGTAACTCCCGAGCCTAGCAGTACACGAAGTCGAGCAAGATCACTCGAGCAGAACAACTCTACTCGACGTCAAGGAGTTTGGTCGACGTCGAGTACACCCATCGAGCCCGAATCCTACCCGAGCTCAAGTGAAGTCCAGAAGGAGAAATGCTACTCGATGTCGAGTAACTTAGTCGATGTCGAGTACATGTCGTCAGCAATCCGAGTCCGAGATCGAGTGGATACAAGAAGATAGAGTGCTTGCAAGAGAAGATTTGTGGAATTCTATCAACACCACATCAAGATCTATCAAATCAAGAGGAATCTATCTACATTAGTCCTATATTCCTTTAGAGATTTATTTTCTTTATCATAAAGTTTTATCTCAATGTTTTAGATAGAAAAGTTTTAGATTTAGACATAGTTGTTCCCTCCTAGAATAGCTACATGGAACACTATAAATAAGGCTTTAGGGGTTGGATTTTAGGATCATCCAAGACAAGCCATTAGGGAGACATCGAGTGGAGAGAGAGAGAGAGTTGTGGCCGAGAGCAAGTTGGAGAGTCGAGAGACGTTTTGGCTTCGATCGGTTGTAAGTCTTTGTTTATTTTTAATGCAATTTAGTTTCCAGAAATTATTAATGTGTTCATTCATGATGAAGAGCGAGTAGTCACCCAACTTCTAGGGTCGGGGTGAGCCCGATGGTATCCATGTAAGTTGATGCGAAAAGGTACAATCTTTTTATGCAAATTCGTCTTCTGTTCCTATGAGCATGATTCTTTTGCGAAAGTTGAAGGTGATCCTTGTTTGTGTTGTTGAAGCGAAAGTGATCTTAATGCAACTTGAATTAATTATGTGAAAAGGGTTAGTAACAATTAGGGTTTATGTGAAAGCCTCTATATTCCTATTTTTTAATAACGAAAGTTATTTAATGAAAATGCATGATCTTTTATACCTTTATTCATTTTTTTACATGGTTATCGTTATGGTGCCGATACCCTGATCTTGGATGTATTTTAGTTCATTTATTTATTTTCCCAAAATTTTGAGTTTGCATTCGTTTTCATTCGGAAAGGTAAGATTTTTGGTTCTGCGCACTCGAGATTGATAACAGTTTGGTGGCGTCGAGTAATTTCTTGTCGACGTCGAGTACATCTCCTCGAGATCGACAACAGTTTGGTCGACGTCGAGTAAGTTCTTGTCGACGTCGAGTACAGCTCCTCGAGATCGACTACTTTCGGTTTGTTTTTGTTTTCTGTTGCTTTCTGTTTACTTTTGTAGTCAACAGTGTGGTCGAAGTCGAGTATCTTACTCGAAGTCAAGTGCTCTTCTGGTCAAAATGGTGTTGAGTTTTGCAAATGGAAAGTTGGTCGCTGACACACTTCCTCGTGGATCGATCCTCGCTACCTTCTACTACAACGGGAGGAAGTCTTGTATTTATTTGCTGAGACAGGGAGTCAGTTTGCTTTATATTTTATTTATATTTCATACTTGACACATCCTCCTACAGCAACAAATTTCCTGTTCAAGTGATCCCGATCCCATCAAAGAGTGTTGTTTCTGCCTTGTCTGATTGCGTCCCCTGGAATCAAAAGCTTCTTGATCCTTGTCTCACAATGGTGGATTGCGAATCAATTCCGTCAATTGATCCAAATGTGCCTCCGTAAACTTCTTGAATTCCACCAGTTGCTTGGCCTGGTGCTCAATCATTCTTGTTTGCTCGTCCCTTCGCGATTGAGAATTGGAGATTTATTGTTGTGTCGAGGCTGCAAACGCCTTTATATCATCCCTGAATTCGGCGAACTGTGTTTCGAATTCATTCGAACGAGAGTTCCGTCTGCCATGGCACTCTCCGTGATGCCCTCGGAATGTGCCCTGATACCAATGTAGTGTATGGATGTGGGAGGATGGTCGGTGACGGTGGTGATGGTGGTTGTGTAACAGAAAGGAATGGTGAAAGGAGAGAGAGAGATAGAAGAAAGAGAGGGAGAGTTAGTTAGAAGAGAGATAGGAAGAGAGAGAAAGAAAGAGAGAGGTTGAGAGGGAAATGGGATTCACATTATGCATAACCTTCTCCGTACATCCATACTCCGATTTATATCTCTTTACACATATGTAACACACATAGCTACACTTAGACTATATAGGAGTAGGTACATGACAAAAACTTAATGATATAGTAAAACAAATAAAAAGTAAAGGAGGTAAGATTTGAACCAAGACCTTTTGATTTTAATTCTTCTTCCTTCCTTCTTTACAACTTGAGCTAGATAGAACTCTTGTTCTAAACATCATTTAAATATGTTATACTGTATTACCTTAAAAATACTAAATATGTAAATAAAAAAAACTAGTGTAATTCCCGCGCCATAGCGCGTTTGCGAGGAAAAAAGAAAGAAAAATAGAATATAAAATATTTATTATAAGGAATAATCAAATAATAATCTAAACAAATGTTTGAAAAGTTTAATACAATAATATGACCACGGGTCCACGACACAAGTTCGAACCACTAATGTTGAAAAAAAAAGGCCAAGACCGCCAAATAGGAACCAAATTTTCAGAAAACATAGTAAGTTATACAGTAATATACATTGAAAGGCAACTGACTGAGTACCATCATCCAACCCTTCTTCCTCCATTTGTTCGTCTTCTTCCTACTCATGGTCACCCCAATGTCTCGCTTTATAAACCGGTTCATTATTTCCATGAAAGAAACAACAGAATTGAACTACAAATCAATTTGCACTAGCTGGTGCGAATACGATTTGAGTAGTTTTGAACATTTTAGAGATGGGAAAAAAACACGAATCAATTTGCAAATAGCACGGGGATCCCACTATATTAGAGATATAAATATAATAGAGCAAGGTAATGGATGAATAAAATTAAAACAACCACTCCAAACAAAAAAGAGGTCGGACCCATTTGCATCATGCATGTATGCTTCACAAAGTTGTTGGAAACATGTCAACTTAAGTCCAAAAAAGAAGAAGCTAGTTTCGATAGTACAAATAGGCCTAAATGGAGGATGCGCATGCTGAATTTTTGTTCACTGTGTCACTATATATCTCAATCCATGTTTCTAGCTATACATATTTAAGAGTTTATATAAGGCAAAACTAATTAAAATAACCCGACCTTTAAGGGTGTGTTAAAAATATATCCCAACCTTTCAAGTGTAAGATAAATATCCCGACCTTTAAAGGGGTGTTAAAAATATATCTCAATCTTTCAAATGTAATATAAATATCTCGACCTTTAAAGGTGATGTTAAAATAATATCTCAAAAAAAATTGTACAAAAAAAAAGCTAACAGGACATGCATATATGACAAAAAAAAAATTAAAAAAAACTTTAAAAAATCTATATAAAAAAAATTATAGATTTACATATCTTTCGTCTTTTATATTTTATACACACTATTTTCTTTTAACTCTATATTAAAAACCTTGTTTTATTAAACCACTTTTCTTTTCTTTTTTTTTTATCAAGGGAAAGAAATAAATTAATATATATATATATATATATATATATATATATATATATATATATATATATATATATATATATATATATATATAAAATGATATATTTACAAGTGTTTAATATTTTATTTAGATTGTTTTTATATTTGAGAGATAACACCCATATTCGTATAATGGACCATTTAGCTAATTTCGCATTTTTGATGAAAATTTAAAATAGAAAGAAGAATAGTTAGAATTTTAGTAAATAAATTATGTAAAAAAAAATGGGACAATTGAACAAAGAAGAATAATATGGAAAATTGAAATATTAATAAAGTGTCTTGAATTTTTTTTTTTTTAAATAATAAATGAAAAAACTTGTTTTCTTAAACCCTTCTATTAATTTTTTATATATTTTTTTTAAATTTTATTTTTTATTAATTTAGTTTGCCACATATGTATGCCATGTTAGTTTTTTTTTTGGTAGAGAATTATTTTATATATTATTTGAACATCGGCAAAACTAATTAAAATAACCCGACCTTTAAGGGTGTGTTAAAAATATATCCCAACCTTTCAAGTGTAAGATAAATATCCCGACCTTTAAAGGGGTGTTAAAAATATATCTCAACCTTTCAAATGTAATATAAATATCTCGACCTTTAAAGGTGATGTTAAAATAATATCTCAAAAAAATTTGTACAAAAAAAAAAGCTAACAGGACATGCATATATGACAAAAAAAAAAATTAAAAAAAACTTTAAAAAATCTATATAAAAAAAATTATAGATTTACATATCTTTCGTCTTTTATATTTTATACACACTATTTTCTTTTAACTCTATATTAAAAACCTTGTTTTATTAAACCACTTTTCTTTTCTTTTCTTTTTATCAAGGGAAAGAAATAAATTAATATATATATATATATATATATATATATATATATATATATATATATATATATATATATATATATATATATATATATATATATATATATATATATATATATATATATATAATGATATATTTACAAGTGTTTAATATTTTATTTAGATTGTTTTTATATTTGAGAGATAACACCCTTATTCGTATAATGGACCATTTAACTAATTTCGCATTTTTGATGAAAATTTAAAATAGAAAGAAGAATAGTTAGAATTTTAGTAAATAAATTATGTAAAAAAAAATGGGACAATTGAACAAAGAAGAATAATATGGAAAATTGAAATATTAATAAAGTGTCTTGAATTTTTTTTTTTTTAAATAATAAATGAAAAAACTTGTTTTCTTAAACCCTTCTATTAATTTTTTATATATTTTTTTTAAATTTTATTTTTTATTAATTTAGTTTGCCACATATGTATGCCATGTTAGTTTTTTTGGTAGAGAATTATTTTATATATTATTTGAACATTACTTATAAAGGTTGATATATTTATCTTACATTTGAAAGGTAGGGATATATTTTTAACATATCCTTAAAGGTCGGGATATTTATCTTACATTTGAAAGGTTGAGATATATTTTTAACACACCCTTAAAGGTCGGGTTATTTTAATTAGTTTCGCCTTTATATAAATACAACTTATATATTACAAACATAAATTTTATATTTCATAAACTTATATTTTAGTAAATTCATCCCTTCTTTCTTAGCTATTCAACTCAATTTTAATGAAACTCTCTTGTCTTAGAACACTCATCAATCTACATTCAAATCAAACCAACAACAATGTCTTAGCACACTCATCAGATTCAGGATGTCATTATATATAAAGAAAAACCGAGATGATTAAATTATAATGGCGCGGGAATATAAAATATTTATTATAAGGAATAACCAAACAACCGCACCATGGCGCGGGAATTCCAACTCTAAGGAAAAGATAAATAGTGTTTCAAACAAAGGACTGGATCCACATTTTGTCCCTACGAATAATAATTTACAGAAAACTAAATAATAGTCCCAATGTAGAGAAGAAGGGAAAAGAAAAAGAAAAGCACATCCACAATACAAAAAACAGTAACAGAAAATGATAATATAAAAAAAGCATTCCATTAAATAATACACATTCGAAGACCAACTATATTATAAGAGAACAATCACAAAGAATCAAACAAACAAAAGAATATGAACGGTGTCAATGCAATAAACAATTTATAGATGCTGAATTACAAAGAATGTATTATGTAAAAGAATGAAGGAAATTGAATTAGCTAAGCTGAACTTTGGAACAAAATTAAAGCGAAATTTGATAAACATGTTTGAGTAACAGAATTTTAGGTGCTAAAGAAAATAAGCTGAATTTAAAAAAAAAACATAAAGAATACACATCCAAGATCAACTATATTATAATATGAGAATGATCACAATGAATCAAACACACAAAAGAATATGAAAGGTGTCTTATAAATCAAACACACAACATGCCAAACATCAACCATGGTCCTATTTAAAACACATAAATCTCATATGGTGGCATCAATAAATATAGCTGGACTTGTTTTATGTGTAACACATCAACATGCCAAACATCATAAATTGAGAGAGAAAATTATACCTTAGGAGCCAAAATAAGCATTGATTTTAGTGTAAGCTCTCGAAGGAATCTGAAGTGTTTGAAAATTCATTAGCAATGTGAGGATATACCTGATCATAAGCAACAACATAATATATTAGTATTAAAGATGTTCAACAAAGAAAAGAACGGGCTTAAAGTGCTACTACTTTATCTCAAATCTCCATGCTACTATAACTGACAAGATAGATTTTAATTCAGTTCTATAGCTTCAGAGTTTATTAGTAAAACAAGCTAAACATCTACACTTGTTACATGAATCTAAATTATAGAAATTTTTCTATACGTTGCCCTTGAATGCTCGTGACGCCTCTACAAATGTAGGAATATAGTTAGATCTCGTTGGATGTGGCAAAAAGCATCACCTGTTGATAGACGGTTTTTAGTCGCCTAAACCGTATCAAAATAAATCCGAACCTATCTAACTAATGTAGTGTGGTAAGCACGAGTCGATCCCACAGAGAATCAAGTTATTCCTATGTTATGTTTATTTACCAATTAATAGAAATTGGGGGTTTTGTTATTGAGAATAAGAAAGAAAATAAAATAAACTATAAACAAGTTAATGGAGACAGCAATTAAGAAGATAGTTTCATCTACAAATATATCCACTTTAATTTCACTAGTTGATCCTTGATTCTTCTTCAAGTTCTCTTTTCATCCTATTATTGTTCTTGTCCTGATCTTGTGTAAATTACTAGTCCTACGAGTCCTAGTAACCGTTACTAATTAGATAACCTTAACACGGTCAAGATTTAACCTAATAGTAGCATTAAGATTAAGGATTAACCAGGATACATGCAACATCAAACTACGAGTCAGTATTTAAGATGTAATTGATTCTCTACACACCAGTTTAGTCCTACGAGTCTTAAAAAGACATGATTGCTACTATGGATTAAGGTTCGCTACGAGGAATCTACAAAATCATAGCAATAATATCAACTAGTTGTACGGACTAGAAGAAATCAACAATATTCGCAAAAGAATCAATACGAATCAATAAGAATAGAACAAGAATAAAAATCTCACAACTTTATCAAACCAAAGCTTCAATTCATAGACGAAACGGAAGAGTTTAGATCTCCATATAAATAAGACAAAACACAATTAGGGTTTTTGGGTTGAAAGAGTTAGTTACGGCCGTATCATGGACACGGCTTCCTTGCCGTATGAAAGAATATATAGTGTAAAATATCTCCCTCTATCTAATTCTAATCTATCCTAAATATAATAAATATATCTAATTCTATATATCTAATCTTATCAATGGATTGTATTAACGGAAAGTAATGCTACGTAATGCTTAACATTTGCAGCTTCAGAACTTCAATTGCACAAGGTGACTCATCTTGCCCGTGTATCGTTCCGAGCCCGGCCCATCTCGTCTTTTAATTGGCAAATAATCCCCAAATTATGATCAACCTCCAAATTTCATACGATTAAGTCCGTAAATACCTGAAATATATAAAAACACTAGTGTAGACTCCGAAAATCAAATAATATAAATTAACTATAAATTATGTGAAATATGCATAACAATAACCTAATATAATATGTAAATATATAAGTAAAATAGACTCTATCAAACTACCCCATGCTTAGACTTTTGCTTGTCCCCAAGCAAACTATCACAGACAAATGAAGACTCAAAATGGAAGACAAGAGGCTCAAAGAAATTTCTATGAATGATCACTCATCAGTATGGTTCTCATGGCTACCGGAGTATTTATTATGTTAAAGCTCAAAATAGTTATGACACTATGACACCCACATCAAACCCTTCATACTCATTGCTTTAAACTCTAATTAGCTTCAGGGGATGCTTGCATTCAGAATGTATTGAGCAATCAAATTCATTAAGCACAAAAAAAATCGTCATAAACACCCATAGATTACTAGGCCTTTTCTACTTCGGAATTTCAATAAAGCTCTTATTTTTTCTTTCTTTTTTCCAAACACTTTTTCTTCCTCTTTGCGTGAATTTTATTCTCCATAAACAGGATCGGTTACTAACCGTATTTTTTTCTCTCAATTCTTATTAGTGTCGAGTGAATTTTATCCTCCTCGAACATTGATTTATTGATGATTCTTTTCACTCGAGTGAATTTTATCCTCCCCGAGCGGTGTAAGTGAATTTTACCCTCCTTACACTCATCAACCCAGTATATCTCAAAGTACATTAAACATAAATCCAATCACATCGAAATTCACATCAAATAGATAACCGAATTTACTAGTGCTTTTCATCAGGGGTTTAGACATATACAATAGAAATCATATGATTTTTTCTTAAAGACTGCTCTAAACTGAACATCCAACCAATAATCCAGTTATAATTAAAGCTCATAATCCAGATCATCTATGGGAATCCCATAAGTGACGTTATTCAATTATTCAATTTTATTAACTCTTAAGTCATGAAAAACCATATATCATCATCGAGGTCATATCAAAGGCAGGGCTGGTAACTGAGTACCTTATCAAAATACCAAGCATCAATCTAGTATGTGAAATAAAATTCTTAGCACATTATCAATGACCAACTCAACAAATTTGAAGCAAAATCAGGCATTCACCCAACCCGTAACAATCGAACTCGAGCACAATCAATCGTCGACTCAATCAGTTCAACCTGAATTAGGCACAAAATCAGTCCAGGAAGTCCCAATCGAAATTCATGAAAAGCTAGCTCAGGGTAACATACCCGCACTCACCGAACCGAAATTGGGGTCGAGTTGAGGAGAATTACTGGCACATGCGCAACAGCAACCATGGCGATCGGACTGGAGCAAAGCAAGGGCGTGGGAAACAGGGGGACGGCGAGGTGAAAAGATGGTGATGGAATGGTGGTTACTGGCGGCTGACGGAAGGCAGTGGGGAGATCCGGCGATCAGAGAAGTAGACAGATCCGGCAAGAGGAGACATAGGGATGAAGAGATGGTTGCTGCTACCGGAGATGGTGGTCTGAGATGGGTCGTGGCGGAGATGGTGAAAGGTGAACAGAGGGGGATCCCGACGAGGGGAATCTGGTGATCAGAGGCGGCCGGAGGAGGAGACGGGGGCGAGGAGGAGAGGCGGCGGTGGGTGAAGGTGACCGCCGGCGGTGGAGGTGCGGGTTGAGACGCGCTGGCTTAGGGTTCAGGCCAAAGGATGGCGAAGTCCCAGTGAAGAGAGGAGAGGGGAATGGTGGTTGCTGGCTACCGGAGATGGTGACTGGCCCGACGTTGGCCTCGCGTGCATCGAAGGCGGAGGTGAGCAGGAGAGAGAGAAGAGGTGGTAGGATGAGGACTAAGGGCGGCGACGACGGCCTGGGAAGTGGGAAGGAAAGAAGGGAGAACTAGGGCTCGACATTTTCTTTTCCTTTTCTTTTTTTCTTTTTTTTTTCGGAAATTAAAAAAATATATAAATAATCTTAACTAACTAATGTAGGCATCGTCTCATTTGCAAAAGGTCCTGGTCAAGACAAAAGGCAAAAAAAACACACAAGAACAAACAATCCAACCATTCGAGCAGAATAAACCATCCAAGCTCAAAGAATAGCAAATATCAATTCAGCAGAAATCAGCCAATCAACTCATGCATAGTTACTTGGGACAAATCAAAAACATGGAATGCAAGTGTGACTTCAAGGAGCAAAAAAAAATTGAAACATGGGCACTATCTCAAAGTAGTTAGGCTTGTCTTGATAATAGCAATCAGAAATCAGAGCAATAAGTCATATTCAAGAATTCCTTAATATCAAGTATGACATGAGCTAACTCAAGCAACAACTAAGCAATCAAAGAAAAATCAGCCCTATAGATCATGCGCATCCATATTTTGCAACTAAATAAAATAAAATTGATGTGGACACAGGGAGCATGAAACACGAGAATTAGAGGCATGGGAAGTTCAAATCAAACAAATACAACATTTATAACCACCAGCAAATCAGAGTAGCCACATCATCCCAATCAAAAAAATTAGACGGGAGGAAACATCATCCCAATAAAAGAAATCCCAACAACAAACATCAATCGTTCATCCAACTCACAAATTCAGCACTATTAGACCTGAAAGTCAACCTTGCAGAACGAAATAGAGGAGGACTAACCTAAACATACCTGATTGAAATCGAAATTGATGTCTCTTGGTGGTCCGGCAGTGTGAAGGTAGCGGGATGGCGAGTGAAGGCGGAAGGCGGCTCGAGGGAAGATGTGAATGCTGTGATTGATCGGAAGCAGCCCCATCAAGAACTTCGCGCAAAAACGCGGTGATTGAAGCGGCCCAGGACAACCCGAAAGTGATGGGCGTCTTGCTTGGCGGTCGGGGCTGAGAGCGAGGAAAGAACGGGGGCGAGGTATTTCAGCGATACTGGGAAGTCGCCGGAGGTGAGGTGACAGAAGGATTGGGGCGAGGAAGGGGACATTCGGTGGTCTGGAGGCATGGCGGTGATGGAGAGAGTGAACAGAGAGGCGGCGGTAATGAGGGAGGCGCGGTGAGGAAAGGGAGAGAGATGTGGTGTCGTGAGGGTGCGGTGGTGTGGTGGCCGGTGCGGTGGTCCGGCGATCAGAAGATGTGGTGCGGTGGAGACGGAGGCCGGAGGAACAGGCGGCGGCGCTCAAGCGGGTATGAGGTCAGGTGGATAGAGAAGGGAAAGAACGAGGGAGAGGGAAGGAGTTTCTTTGTGTTTTTTTTCCGGAAATTTCGCCAGGTACCCCTGGGGTATTGCAATTTTCGCGAGTTATACAACTTTTTTACATATTTCGCGTGGTGCCCCTGAGGTTTTACCTCATTTCTCCTCGTGCCCTTCCCGGTTAACTTTAACAGTTTTTGCTTTATCCCGTTAGTTTGCAAATTTAAAAAAAAAAAGAAAAGAAAAATAAAGGTCGGACGAAGAAAGACGCGATACCAGAGAGCGAAGAGAGAAGCTGAGAGAGATGGTGATACAAATGGCAACCGCAAATCAGAAGAAGCCTCCGTCGTCTTTCCAAGTTGCCCAAATTCAACAGCAACTCCTCACATCCTTCCCAGGCCCCAGCTGGTCTTCACACTCCCCACCACCCCCCTTATGCTGATGTCAGTACCCCTCTTTCTTCTTCTTTCCTGATTCTTCCATTCATTTTCTATGCTTGTGTATCTATCTGGTTTCAGTTCAATTTGTGTGCCATTTGATTTGGGTCTAATTACAAACTAGTCGCTATAGTACCGCGTTTTTGGGACTTAATTGGGAATGCAAGAAAGAGGAGACTGTGAAACCCTAGTCCATTGCTGAAATCTTATCTTTGGAAACTTGAATTAGATTATTTACAAGGCAATTACAGAATTGAATGAGGAAGGTGGGTCAGTTGAAGAATCAATCTCCCAATTTATACAGGCGAAATATAAAGATTTGCCCTTTGCTCACAAGACCTATCTGAGCACTACCTCCCTGAATCGTTCAAGTTCTGTTCCCTTAACTGCAAGGTAGCATGATCTTTTTTCATACCCTTATCTCCTCATCATATATCACTTACTGACTTACATTTGCTTTGATCCTTCTGACAAACTCATTCGGCTGAATTTGCTTCAGATTGAGCATGATCTGGCCTCTTATGTGCCATCCACGACCAACTAAGGTAACTCTTAGTCTTAGTGTTGGACCCCTATGAGCACATGTTCTTGATAGTACCCTTAGTTTCCCCTAACTCCATTCTTTCCGTCATCTTTCTAAAAGGCGGGGATGGAATGTGACTAGACTAGTAGACTTGGTTAGATTGATGCGTTGTGCTCAATGTAACAGTAACTGCTTTAAAGGATCTTGACAGTAGTTGTAACTTGTTGTTAATCGAACTCAATTTTTTCCGCACATAATTTCTCATGGGTGTATTGGATTGAAGATATTGATGTGTTGCATGGAACATTTGATCTCCGGCCTCAAAGCCCGGTGCATCCACACTCTGCTGATGTGATTTGTGACAGTTGAAGACTAACAACAACCATCTTCAATTTTCTGGTGGTATAAGATGAAGGGTTTCACTTCCTCGAGTTCTTGCCCGGAAGAACTCAAGGAGGGTATAAACAAAGTGAGGTATAGGAACAATATATGTCTTTGTAGCAGTGTCAAAGAAATTGTTTCTAGGCAGCAAAATAGTGAAACCTATTGCTGCCTAGTCACATTTGTATGTCTGAAATCTATTGCTCCTTACAAGACAGTAGAAAGCACATAGAACTAGTGGTGAAAGTTCATAAGAAGTTATAATCTGATGAAGTGTTTAGTGTTTACTAGCTTCTAGTCACAATGATCATTACTTTGCCCTAATGATTATCATATTTTTATGCTCTTATTCCACTTGACAAAATTAAAGCCTATTGGCTCAAATGGTAGAGCAATGTGTTTATGCACAAAGATGCGGGTTCAAATCCCGTATAGGCTAATCTCAACTTAAGTTCAACTTCATACCACATGATTTTTCGTATTGGCAAGTTCAATGATTTTTAGAGTTTTTAAGTATGACCCTCTTGCATCTTATTTACAACTTTGAAAACCAAATTGATGCATTTAACATACTAAATTCGATCCAATATAGAGCACACATAACAACCGAGAAAAATTGAATGGGCAATGAGTCAAAGATGAGCACACATAACAAATTATCTAATTATCTAATTTCTATACCTCAATGAGCATAAATAAAATGCAGATTATGAATAGCCTATGTGGGATTTGAACCCACATCTTTGTGTTTAGACACATTGCTCTTCCATTTGAGCTAATTGGCTATATATACACACATGAATAACAACAATTTACAACCAAATTCTATTTCTATAAATGAACACAGGTTTTATCAATGATAAGTTGATGACAACAAATTTTATAAATGCCCCACAGACCAGCTTTTTGACATATGGATTTTCTGCCTAGCACTTTAGACAACAAGTTTGTGACAGAAAATTCTATAAATTGGTATAATTAAGGTTGTGAAGAATTAATTATGCTCTCATATCTAATTTCACACCTTGGTTAATTTTGCCTTCAAATTGCAAGTTCAAAATATCAGATTATCTTACCCCAAATTCAAAACAATAACTCAAGAACTAAGCAACTCTAATTCGAAATCCTAATTTTCGAAAACACTAGGTAGAATCCCCTTCTAAAATCATTGACTTCAATTCATAACAACATATGCTGTCATGCCATTTCTTTTCTCCCTGTCTAAAATCTCCAAGTAAAAAATAAAGAATTCAACCCATTTATTGGCAAATACAACAACTGTAAGTCTATAACAAGTTGGAATGCAATTGACTACAATTCCTAACAGCTTGCAAGTAAACATCTCCTAGGTTTATTATAGATACAACCACGTATGATAGATCAACATAAGTTGCAGAGTACTGTCAACAGGTCAATTACTATGAGACATGGACACCGAAATCAGTATGCGCTTCAACTTTCAACAGATCAATTACCAACAAACACACATTATAGTACACTTAATAAAAATCAAATATTAACAACCCCCAATTCAAAACCCTAATTTTCGAATAAGAAACAAGGCGTTACATACCTTCTTTAATCGCTCTTTTCTGCCCAATTACAGCTTGGTCACCTATCGGCTCGGCGTCACCCATAGGCTCAGTCGGAGGGCTTCGAGCGCAGGTCCTAGCAGCGGTTTCGAGTTCCGACACGAGCAGGGTATGGCGCAGGTCCGAGCCTTCCCTCTTCGCTCTATGATATCGCGTCTTTCTTCATCCGGCCTTTCTTTTTTTTTCTTTTTTTTTAATTTGCAAACTAACGGGATAAAGCAAAAACTGTTAAAGTTAACCGGGAAGGGCACGAGGCGAAATGGGTTAAAACATCAGGGGCACCACGCGAAATATGTAAAAAAGTTGTATACCTTGCGAAAATTGCAATACCCTAAGGTTACCTGGCGAAATTTCCGTTTTTTTTTAACAAAAATAAAAACAGTAATCTATAACCTAAAAAAAAATATCAACATGGCTTGGTTTCGTTTCTTTAACGAAAATAAAAAAAATCTGAAAATTAATCATAATTAAAAAAAAAAAAAAAAAAGCATACCTTGGTTTCTTCTAAGATCGATTCAGACATTGTTAAAGCCTTCAATAACTTGTCAAACTCTTGGGCACATATTCCACATAAACGAACATGGCTTTCTGCAGAGGATAGGATATGTAATACCACCAATTCAGTTCTATTGATGGCTTCTCAAAATATGTGCTCCTCTTTTTCCATCTCTTAGCTCTTTGTCCGTTTACACCCTCATTAAATTCAAACAACAGAATCCTCTTTGTCAAATTTTCCTCATCTTGCTGATCTATCCAATCTTCTAAGATCTCCTCGCCACAAGAGATGATAGCGCAGTCGTCACTGATAACCACCTCAGTCTGCATAGGAAAAATCTCAAAAATAATTGGAATTGTAATTTGGTGAGCCATTTGGATCCGTCTCATCTCATTATTGAAATCAGTTTGAATCATTATAATTTGGGACTCCATTGCAGCAAAGTGCTCTTCCATACGGGGCAACATGGACGATTCTTGTGATGATTGTGGAGCCAGAAATGGAGGTTCTAGTTGTCCGATTTGGAGCTCTAATTGTGCAATCTCATGTATGATGTCCATCTCACGAGAAAGTTGAGTTTTGCACAAATAATGTACTTCCTTAACCTTTTCAATCGGAACCCTAAACACCGGACAATCTTTAAATATATGATTAGAAACTCCACAAAAATCACAAAATAAACCATGAGTCATCTTTAAAGGGAACCACCTAGACACACGAACACAAACAGTTAGTAGCACGGGTGTTAAGAACCGTAAGATAGGCTCACAACAAAATTAGTTATATACAATAATCGGCAAACACACAAAACAAAGAAATAAACTTTGAGTCCCCGGCAACGGCGTCAATTTGATAGACGGTTTTTAGTGGCCTAAATCGTATCAAAATAAATCCGAACCTACCTAACTAATGAAGTGTGGTAAGCACGAGTCGATCCCACAGAGAATCAAGTTATTCCTATGTTATGTTTATTTACCAATTAATAGAAATTGGGGGTTTTGTGATTGAGAATAAGAAAGAAAATAAAATAAACTATAAACAAGTTAATGGAGATAGCAATTAAGAAGATAGTTTCATCTACAAATATATCCACTTTAATTTGACTAATTGATCCTTGATTCTTCTTCAAGTTCTCTTTTCATCCTATTATTGTTCTTGTCCTGATCTTGTGTAAATTACTAGGCCTACGAGTCCTAGTAACCCTTACTAATTAGATAACCTTAACACGGTCAAGATTTAACCTAATAGTAGCATTAAGATTAAGGATTAATCAGGATACATACAACACCAAACTACGAGTCAGTATTTAACATGTAATTGATTCTCTACACACCAGTTTAGTCCTACGAGTCCTAAAAAGGCATGATTGCTACTATGGATTAAGGTTTGCTACGAGGAATCTACAAAATCCTAGCAATAATATCAACTAGTTGTACGGACTAGAAGAAATCAACAATATTCGCAAAAGAATCAATACGAATCAATAAGAATAGAACAAGAAAAAAAATCTCACAATTTTATCAAACCAAAGCTTCAATTCATAGACGAAACGGAAGAGTTTAGATCTCCATATAAAGAAGACAAAACACAATTAGGCTTTTTGGGTTGAAAGAGTTAGTTACGGCCGTATCATGAACACAGCTTCCTTGTCGTATGAAAGAATATATAGTGTAAAATATCTCCCTCTATCTAATTCTAATCTATCCTTAATATCATAAATATATCTAATTCTATATATCTAATCTTGTCAATGGATTGTATTAACGGAAAGTAATGCTACGTAATGATTAACATTTGCACCTTCAGAACTTCAATTGCACAAGGTGACTCATCTTGCCCGTGTATCGTTTCGAGCCCGGCCCATCTCGCCTTTTAATTGGCAAATAATCCCCAAATTATGATCAACCTCCAAATTTCATACAATTAAGTCCGTAAATACCTTAAATATATAAAAACACTAGTGTAGACTCCGAAAATCAAATAATATAAATTAACTATAAATTATGTGAAATATGCATAAAAATAACCTAATATAATATGTAAATATATAAGTAAAATAGACTCTATCACCTGTGAAGCAAAAGGTACTTCCATCGATCAGTAGCGCCAAAATATAGGGACAACTAATGTTGAATCATAAGCCCCAACCATATATGTACATGCTTCTTAATAGGATGTTAAAAATAATTGGACCAATCTCCCTATAATAGTTCATCACCAAAGGGAATCTGTTGGTGGATACAAACTCCAAGATAGCTATTTTGGTGAAGTCGCCATCTGAGAATTGCAGGAAATGACTCCATCAGCACTGATTGAACATTAATTCCAAGCTATAACACATATAAAAAAAATTAAAAATTAAAACAACTGAACCAACCATGTGAAGTCACTTTCTTAGCCTCCTTCTTCAATAGAACGAAAGCAGGGTGTTTGGTATGAAGATCAACTTGGAAAATCTTGACAACATCAGGGCTAGCATCATCTTAATAAATAAGAAGCTGAATTTTAGAAACAACATTAAGAAACTGAATTATATAAACTGAATACTAAATGTTAGAATAAAATAACACGGTGAATTTTATAAACTGAATATATATAGATGAATTTTAGAAATTGAGTTAAAGAACTGAATTTCAAAACAGATTTACAACTGCCAAATTTCAGAACTAGAATGACCTAATTGAATTACAGATTTATAGATGTTGAATGACAAAGAATGTATTTTAGAAAAGAATCAAGAATCAAGAATCAAACGGCTACGATGAGAGCTAATCACTTGAGTCACCAACCATCAAGTCTAAAAGTAAACTTGAGCAAGAATCAAGAAACTAATTTTGGCCAACCATGAAGTCCAAAAGAAAACGTCTATGAATTACATATTTATAGATGCTCAATGATAAAGAATGTATTTTAGAAAAGAATTAAGAATCAAACATCTATGAAGAGAGCAAATCACTTGAGTCACCATCCATGAAGTCTAAAAGCAAACCTGAGCATTAATCAAGAAACTAATTTCAGCCAGCAAATCAAACCCAGAGTCTTAGCAGATATATAACTGGGCGGATGAAAGCTAGAATTTAAGAAAAAATACCTTGTAATGGCACTAGGGGTGTTATTCGAGCCGAACGAGCCGAGCTTGACATGTTCAAGTTCGGCTCGAATGATAGACGAGCCGAGCCGAGCTCGAGCCTAAATTTTGTACGAGCTTTTTTTGGCGTTCAGGCTCGGCTCGCGAGCCCAAACACGTACTCGAGCTCGAGCTCGATAGGCTCGGCTAAGTCGAGTGAACGAGCCTAGGCTCGTTCAAGCTCGGTTAGGCCAATTTTTTTATTTTTTTTAATAGAACTCGGTCAGGCCATTTCTAGACAATGGAGTAGTTGATTTCATTCTTCTTACAATCAATTTCAACAAGAAAGAAAGAAGGATGTATTATACAATTTTTAACAAAGGCAATATCACAACAACTAAGGTTAACAACTGTCCGATTCCAAACAAGCAAAAGGAATCCACCGCCTTCGGTGAAGCTCCAGTCGAAGATATCGAAGGAAGATTTGGGGAAGCCGATGCCATGGAATCTCGAATATCCTGCCGGTGGAGTCGAAGGAAGATTTGTGGAAGCCGATGCCATGGAATCGAAGACGAATCTAAGAAGAAGATGCAATGACGTTGCAGTCCCGGTGCCGCCTTGGGGGAGGTAAGGAGGATGGCGTCGTGGCTCGGCCGGTGTACAGAGGAGTGGTGACAACGGTTCGGTGGAGCCTGGGAGTGTGGAGGCGTGGAAGACATGGAAGAGTGTGGACTGTGGAAGCATGGAGAGAGTACAACGAAAGCGGCTGTGAACCTAATTAGAAGGTAGGGCAGGAGATTCTACATAGAGAAAGGTATAAGAGATTGGGTTGGGTTGGGCTTTATTTGCATAAGTTGTCCAACACAATTAGAAAACTTTTATTTGGTTGGGCTCTATTTACCCTGGACATATTAGTAAAAGTAACAGTTTAAAAAAAAAACAAGAGTAAGTGACGAGCTTCCGAGCTCGGCTCGGGCTCGGTTCGAGCCTAAAACCTTGTTCAAGCTTGGCTCGTTTTCCCTCTACGAACGAGCTCAAGCCGAGCCTTTTCGAGCCGAGCCCGAGCCGAGCTCGAGCTGTTCGTCTCAAATAATAGCCCTAAATGGCACACATTGGATCCTGTCCTTGACCAAGCCATCTACTATTTGGAGCTCAATCTGTAGCAGATAAACCATTTCATATTATAAAATACGGCAATCTCAGTTAATGTAAAAATCTTGAATTATGTTCCCGCAGCTTTATTGAACCACATTCAATTGAATCCAATTGTAAGAAAGAAATAAAAGAAACCCGACGACATTAAAATCCCTAATTCACACAATTGAGTAAAGTCATACCGAGGTGAGAATATTATCAAGATAATGATTAAAGAAGAAATATCTCAACACAATAGGCCAACTTCTCCCTTGAAGCATTACTAGACGCAATCAAAACATAAACACATTAGAAATTTAAATTTTAACCACAAAACCTCCAGAAATTGAAACTTAAAATCCATAATACGGAAAACCCAATGGGTGAAAAAAAGCAAAAAACTAAATCAACACAAGTAGTCTAATTCTAACTCAAAATTACAAAGAGGATGAGTTTATGTATTTATATTTTTGATCGGCAAAGTAATAAAATCACGAGCTAATTGAAATTTAAAAGTGGAAATGTATATATCTCTATACTAATCATATATTAATCCATTCTATCTCTTGCTATAACGTGGAAGAGCAAGCCGAGACCATATCCATTCTAATTGAAATTTGGTGGGCAAAGCACTAATCAAGGATTAGGATTTTTTTTTGTAAAAGTGAAACTTGAAAAGGGTAAAATAGTAAAATCACACACATTATATATATACTTTAGAGTTTTATGCGGGTTTGCGGGTCGGGTGTGTGGGGCGGGTTAATGGGGCGGGTTATGAGTGAAAAATCTTCACCCATAATCCATCTATCACCCGTTTCACCGCACCCGCTCCACCTATGATCCACTTTTTTTGCGGGTTTTCACCCGCAAAATTAATGCGGGCAAAACGGGTTGAGCGGGTACCCGCGGATTATTTCCAGCCCTACCCTCATCTGTGTCCTCTCCACCGCCTTCCTCCAAGCTCTGCAAGTGGGGCTACTCATCTGCCACCTTCGCCTCCAATCTGTTGGCTTCGCCTTCACCCTCATTTGCTACCTCCGCCTCCGTCTCTCTCTGATTCCGCCTTTCGATCCCTCAATATCTCTCTCTCTCTCTCTCTCTCTCTCTCTCTCTCTCTGATTTTTCTGTCATCGATGGGCAGGAGAGAGGCAAAGGAAAGGAGACCGGTTACTCAAGGTAAAAAATTACCGGATGGGTGCAATATTTAATATTTTTAAGGGGAAGGGTTAACCCTTGCAAAATTATTTGGATATTGGGTTATGCGTGCAAAGAAATCTGGATCGGGGGTTATTCACTACTCCCTCCGTTCACAAATATAGGTTGTTTGACTTTCAGACATATTTTTTAATGAGCTAAAAACTATATAAAATATTAAATTTTTTATCAAAAATTTTAAAATAATATTATTATTAGTATTAATAAGTATAATATTATTTTTAAAAAATAAATAAAAAGTTAGTATTTTATATAGTTTTTACCTCCTAAAAATACGTGGCAGAAAGTCAAACGACTTATATCCGTGAAAAGATGGAGTATAATTCTCTCAACGATACAGTAATTTAAAATTCTAGGCCTAATTAAAGCTCCGTCTCTCCTCCCATGTCATGTGGGA